>CM043699.1:88170637-89370637 GCA_023935145.1 Bretschneidera sinensis
AGAATCAATCAAATTAATAGAATAAACAGGATTATCATCACCAGGATATTTCACAGCTTCATAAATATTAAACTTAATAATTTCACCATCAAATTCCATGGTAAGTGTGCAACTATGAACATCTATCTTAGTCTTGGATGTCTTTAAGAATGGTTTTCCTTACAAAATAAGAGTAGTTTGATCACAATCCTCCATATCAAGCATATAAAAATCAGCAAGGAGAACTAAATCATTAACTTGCTCACGAACATCCTCAACTACACACTTAGGATAGGCATTAGATCTATCAGCCAATCGAATCACAACACTAGTTTTTTCAAGGAAGCATATATAGAATATGGCAAGACATTGATAGAATGATATGATCCATGCCAAGATCTAAGAAATTGATGGATCAAGAAGACTTCCAAGATCGTTTAGAATCAGATTTATGTGAGACCACGACCCGTTGCTTATATTGAAGCAAGAGCCTTGGTATAATGAAGACTGAGACCACGACCTGTTGCTTATATTGAAGCAAGAACCTTGGTATAATGAAGACGCCACAATCAATTATGGAAGGATTGATTGATAAGTTGAAGTTGAACGCCACAGAGACTCCGATAAGTTCAGAAGCTCTAAAAGAACCAAAGAGAATTTTCTCTCACAAAGTATGAATCAAATCTGAATTGTCTTATTCCAAAAAGCCAATGGTTATTTAAATACATGAGAATTTGTAACCAATTAGAAAAAGGAAAACTAAGAAATAGGAAATAAACCTAAATAGAATTCTGGTAGGAATAGGAAACTACGAAATAGGAAATAAACCTAAATAGAATTATGGTAACCTAGAATCCAAGTAAGGAAAGTACCTAACTTGGCATGCAAGCCTTATAATTCAGCAATTAAATTAATAAGGAAACAATTAAAAAAATGTAATAAGTAAATTTGCAGCCTGTATTTTCCTTGATGAGCCAATCAAAACGAGTAAGTCTCTAATTTTGGGAAACTAAGATTTTAGTTCACCATCTTGAGTTGCTGGATTATTCCAAAGCTTGAATTATGGAAACTCATCATTGTGGATCACGTATAGCATCATCCTTGGGCCTCCAAAGATGGTTCTTAGCCCAAATGTGTTGAATCAGCCCACTAAGAGTTTCCTTGAACCTTTTATCGAGCCCTTATAACTGGTCCAATTGGAACTTGAATAGGAAGATGCCATTTGTTAGCCGTGTCCTCATCATTCCTCTCCTTTTGAAAAGGATTTGTCCTCAAATCATCACCTACATCAAAAGGTCTTAAATCCAAAACATTGAAAGTGGCACTAACATTGTACTCACCTGGAAAATCCAATTTGTATGCAATGTCATTGATGTGCTCAAGGATAGAACAAAGCCCATCTCCTTTAGGAAGTAACTTTGAACGCCTTTGTACTGGAAATCTTTCTTTCCTCATGTGTAACCAAACCCAATATCCGGGTTGAAAAATCAACTATCGACAACTTTTGATCAATTGGAACGCCTTCTCTTTCTCGTCTCCCCATGTGAATCCAATGTCCTTCTTGATGACTTCGGTAAGTGATACGAAAATACTACTAAAGTCTTTCACGAACCTCTTGTAAAAACTAGCAAGTCCATGAAAACTACGAACTTGACTTACACTTGTGGGACTTGGCCATTCTTTAATCGCAAGGATCTTTTCTTCATCAACCTGTATTCCTTGTGTACTCACAACAAAACCAAGAAATACAAGCTTATCGGTGCAAAAAGTGCACTTCTTCAAGTTAGCAAACAACTTCTCTTTTCGAAGCACTTCCAAAACTGATTTTAAATGTACAACATGAACATCTAAGTTTGTACTATAAATGAGAATATCATCAAAATAAACAACAATGAATCTGCCTATAAAATCTCTCAAAACATTGTTCATTAATCTCATGAAGGTACTTGGTGCATTTGTTAGTCCAAATGGCATAACTAGCAACTCATATAAACCATATTTCGTTTTAAAAGCAGTTTTCCATTCATCACCCTCTTTCATTCTTATTTGATGATATCCACTTTTAAATCAATCTTAGAGAATACACATGCACCATGCAGTTCATCTAGCATATCATCTAAACGAGGAATAGGATGTCGATACTTTACAGTTATATTGTTGACTGCTTGATAATCAACGGACATTCTCCACGTCCCATCCTTTTTAGGAACCAAAATCATCGGAACAGTGCAAGGGCATGCTTTCTCTTATGTACCCCGTTTCCATCAATTCACTAACTTGCCTTTGTAGCTCCTTTGTCTTCTCGGGATTGCTTCGATAGGCTGATCCGTTTGAAATTGTAGAACTGGGCACGAAATCAATTTGATGTTCAATTCCTTGAATAGGAGGTAAGCCATATGGAATCTCCTCGGGAAAGATATCATCAAACTCATATAAAAGAGAAACAATAGAACTAGGCAAAGAAGAGTCAAATTGGTTAGTGTTTAACGCCTCTTTGTACAAAAGTACAATCATTGGCTGATTTAAAACCATCGTTCTTTTTATTTCACTCGTTCTTGCATAGAAATTTGTTTTTCTCTCAATGGCCAAATCAACTCTCTTATTTTCTCTCTCAATTTTTCTGGCCTCTCTCATTTTCTCTTTTTGATTTTCGTTCATTCTCTTTTTCTCACTCTCTTTTGTTTGCTCACTCTCTTTTTTGTAACCTCACTTGATCTTCATAAACCTACTTTGGTGTCAAATGAAGTGATTGTTCTTTGATTTCTTACAAACAAATATTTGTTGGTGAAGCCATCATGCTTAACACGACGATCGAATTGCCATGGCCGGCCTAGTAACAAGTGTCAAGCTTGCATCGGAACTACATCACACAAAACTTCATCTTCATATTTTCCAATACGGAAGGAAACTAACACCTGTTTGTTCACCCTCACTTCACCACTATTATTGAGCCGTTGCAACTTGTAAGGCCGAGGATGTTTAATTATTGGCAGCCCTAATTTCTCAACCATTGTAGTGCTTGCAACGTTAGTACAACTACCCCATCAATAATCACACTACATAACTTGTTTTGCACGTGGCATCTAGTATGAAAGATGTTTTCTCTCTGTACTTCATCATCTTCTTTGATTTGCACACTTAGAGCTCTCCTTGCGACCAACAATTCTCCTTGGGTAGCGTATCCCTCATCTTCAACTCTCTCTCCCCTAGGTTGAACTCTCTCCCTCCTACGCATATTAGGAGCGTTTTGTTGTTGCCCCACATGTGTATTCTCTACTCGATCTATCTACTCGTGAACCTGTTCTATCTCCATTCTTAATACTCTCTTCATCTCACCCATTAAAGCCTCTATTTGCAACTTCAGATGATGTATCTCCGGAATTATTTTTGTTCTTGTTGTCTGACATGTTTGCTGCAAAAAACAAAGTTAGAAAAAAAAGAACAATAGGACCTCACACACTTCCTCATGTGTTTCACTCAAAGAATGAGTCATTCAATTTCACTCGAGTTTTTACACAAAAATCAGATTGGCTTTTACCCTCTTATGTGCTCACCACTCTTGCCTTTTTCCACTCATAATAATCCTCTATAGATTCTAGTCAAACTAGCCGAATAAGTATTAAAGTTTCCAGCAATAATTCACCAATAATTTACAAAGAAATTTGGGTTTAAAGACTAAAATACAAGGAAACAAAGATAAGAAATTGAAACAAGAATTGAAAGATTTGAATCTAAATATCACACACTTTTTTTTCATGTTTTTTTTAAATTAGAAATTCGTTCATCTTTTTTCTTTTTTGAATTTCATTTTTTTTCACATTTTTTTAATCAAATCAAAAGATAAGTAAACCTGCAACTAGAAGGCTCTGATACCAACTGATATGATCCATGCCAAGAACTAAGAAATTGATGGATCAAGAAGACTTCCAAGATTGTCTAGAAGTAGATTTATATGAGACCGCGACCCATTGCTTATATTGATGCAAGAACCTTGGTATAATGAAGATGCCACAATTAATTATGGAAGGACTGATTGATAAGTCGAAGATGAATGCCACAGAGACTCTGATAAGTTCAAAAGTTTTAAAAGAACCAAATAGAATTTTCTCTCACAAAGTATGAATCAAATCTGAATTGTCTTATTCCAAAAAGTCAATGGCTATTTAAATACATAAGAATTTGTAACCAATTAGAAAAAGGAAAACTAAGAAATAGGAAGTAAACCTAAATAGAATTCTGGTAGGAATAGGAAACTACGAAATAGGAAAAAAACCTAAATAGAATTCTGGTAACCTAAAATCCAAGTAAGGAAAGTACCTAATTTGGCATGCAAGCCTTATAATTAAGCAATTAAATTAATAAGGAAACAATTAAAAAAAAGGTAATAAGTAAAATTGCAGCCTACTATTTTCCTTGATGAGGCAACCAAAACGAGTAAGTCTCCAATTTTGGGAAACTAAGATTTTAATTCACCATCTTGAGTTGTTGGATTATTCTAAAGCTTGAATTATGGAAACTCATCCCTATGGATCACGTATAGCATCATCCTTGGGCCCCCAAAGATGGTTCTTAGCCCAAATGTGTTGAATCAGCCCATTAAGAGTTTCCTTGAACCTTTTAGCTCGAGCCCTTGTAACTGGTCCAATTGGAACTTGAATAGGATGATGCCATTTGTTAGCTGTGTCCTCATCATTCCCCTCCTCTTGAAAAGGATTTGTCCTCAAATCATCACCTACATCAAAAGGTCTTAAATCAGAAACAACAAAAGTGGCATTAATATTGTACTCACTTGGTTAATCCAATTTGTATGCATTGTCATTGATGCGCTCAAGGACAAAAAAAGGCCCATCTCCTTTAGGAAGTAACTTTGAATGCCTTTGTGCTGGAAATATTTCTTTCCTCATGTGTAACCAAACCCAATATCAGGGTTGAAAAATCAGCTGTCGGTGACCTTTGATCAATTGGAACGCCTTCTCTTGCCCGTTTCCCCATGTGAATCCAATGTTATTCTTGATGACTTCAGTAAGTTGTGTCGCAATACTGCTAAAGTCTTTCATGAACCTCTTGTAAAAACTAGCAAGTCCATGAAAACTACTAACTTGACCTACACTCGTGGGACTTGGCCATTCTTTAATCACATGGATCTTCTCTTCATCAACCTGTATTCCTTGTGTACTTACAACAAAACCAAGAAATACAAGCTTATCGGTGCGAA
This sequence comes from Bretschneidera sinensis, assembly GCA_023935145.1. NCBI lineage: Eukaryota > Viridiplantae > Streptophyta > Magnoliopsida > Brassicales > Akaniaceae > Bretschneidera > Bretschneidera sinensis. Next base: position 88,175,832 of record CM043699.1, read on the forward strand.
AAGTGCACTTCTTCAAGTTAGCAAACAACTTCTCTTTTCTAAACACATCCAAAATTGATTTTAAATGTACAACATGATCATCTAAGTTTGTGCTATAAATGAGAATTCATCAAAATAAACAACAACGAATCTGCCTATAAAAGCTCATAAAACATGGTTCATTAATCTCATGAAGGTACTTGGTGCATTTGTTAGTCCAAATGGCATAACTAACCACTCATATAAACCATATTTCGTTTTAAAAGCAGTTTTGCATTCATCACCCTCTTTCATTCTTATTTGATGATATCCACTTTTTAAATCAATCTTAGAGAATACATATGCACTATGCAGTTCATCTAGCATATCATCTAAACGTGGAATAAGATGTCGATACTTTACCGTTATATTGTTGACCGCTTGGCAATAAACACACATTCTCCACGTCCCACCCTTTTTAGGAACCCAAATCACCAGAACAATGCACGGGCTCATGCTTTCTCTTACGTAACCCATTTTCATCAATTCACTAACCTGAGTTTGTAACTCATTTGTCTCATTGGGATTGCTCCAATAGGCTGGTCAGTTTGGAATTGTAGAATTGAGCACGAAATCAATTTGATGTTCAATTCCTTGAATAGGAGGTAAGCCATGTGGAATCTCTTCAGGAAAGATATCATCAAACTCCTATAAAAAAGAAACAATATAACTAGGCAAAGATGAGTCAAATTGGTTAGTGTTTAACGCCTCTTTGTACAAAAGTATAATCATTAGCTGATTTAAAACCATCGCTCTTTTTATTTCACTCGTTCTTGCATAGAAATTTGGTTTTCTCTCAATGGCCAAATCAGCTCTCTTATTTTCTCTCTCAATTTTTTCGGCCTCTCTCATTTTCTCTTTCTGATTTTCATTCGTTCACTTTTTCTCACTCTTGTCTGTTTGCTCACTCTTTTTTTGTAACCTCACTTGATCTTCATAAACCTACTTTGGTGCCAAAGGAACTAGAGTGATTGTTCTTTGATTTCTTACAAACGAATATTTGTTAGTGAAGCCATTATGCTTAACACGCCGATCGAATTGCCATGGTCAGCCTAGTAACAAGTGTCCAGCTTGCATCGGAACTACATCACACAAAACTTCATCTTTATATTTTCCAATACGAAAGGAAACTAACACCTGTTTTTTGCTCACTTCACCACTATTATTGAGCCATTGCAACTTGTAAGGCTGAGGATGTTTAATTGTTGGCAGCCCTAATTTCTCAACCATTGTAGTGCTAACAATGTTAGTACAACTACCTCCATCAATAATCACACTACATACCTTGTTTTGCACTTGGCATCTAGTATGAAAGATGTTTTCTCGCTGTACTTCATCATCTTCTTTGATTTGCACACTTAGAGCTCTCCTTGCGACCAACAATTCTCCTTTGGCAGCGTATCCCTGATCTTTAACTCTCTCTCCCCTAGGTTGAACTCTCTCCCTCCTACACATATTAGGAGCATTTTGTTGCTGCCCCACACGTGCATTCTCTACGTGATCTATCCGGTCATGAACCTATTCTATCTCTGTTCTTAATACTCTCCTCATCTCACCCATTAAAGCCTCCATGAGCAACTTCGGATCAACCTCTCCTGACGTATCTCCAGAATTATTTTTGCTCTTGTTGTCTGACATGTTTGCTGCCAAAAAAAAAGTTAGAAAAAAAAGAACAAAAGGACCTCACACACTCCCTCACGTGTTTCACTCAAAGAATGAGTCACTCAATTTCACTCAGGTTTTTACACAAAAATCAGATTGGCTTTTACCCTCTTATGTGCTCACCACTCTTTCCCTTTTTCCACTTTTAATAATCCTCTATAGGTTCTTATCAAAGTAGCCGAACAAGTATCAAAGTTTCCAGCAATAATTCATCAATAATGCATAAAGAAATTTTGGTTTAAAGGCTAGAATACAAGGAAACAAAGATGAGAAATTGAAACAAGAATTGAAAGGTTTGAATCTAAATATCACACACCTTTTTTTCATGTTTTTTTTTAAAACTGGAAATTCATTCTTTTTTTTTAAAATTTTTTTTCCATGTTTTTTTTAATCAAATCAAAAGATAAGAAAACCTGCAACTAGAAGGCTTTGATACCAGCTGATATGATCCACGCTAAGAACTAAGAAATTGATGGATCAAGAAGACTTCCAAGATCGTCTAGAAGCAGATTTATGTGAGACCGCGACCCGTTGCTTATATTGAAGCAAGAACCTTGGTATAATGAAGACTGAGACTGTGACCCATTGCTTATATTGAAGCAAGAACCTTTGTATAATGAAGACACCATAATCAATTATGGAATGATTAATTGATAAGTCGAAGATGAACGCCACATAGACTCCGATAAGTTCAGAAGTTCTAAAAGAACCAAAGAGAATTTTCTCTCACAAAGTATGAATCAAATGTGAATTGTCTTATTCCAAAAAGCCAATGGCCATTTAAATACATGAGAATTCGTAACCAATTAGAAAAATAAAAACTAAGAAATAGGAAATAAACCTAAATAGAATTCTGGTAGGAATAGGAAACTACGAAATAGGAAATAAACCTAAATAGAATGTTGGTAACCTAAAATCCAAATAAGGAACGTACCTAACTTGGCATGCAAGCCTTATAATTCAACAATTAAATTAATAAGGAAACAATTAAAAAAAAGGTAATAAGTAAAATTACAGCCTGCCATTTTCCTTGATGAGCCAACCAAAACGAGTAAGTCTCCAATTTTGGGAAACTAAGATTTTAATTCACCATCTTGAGTTGTTGGATTATTCCAAAGCTTGAATTATGGAAACTCATCGTTGTGGATCATGTATTGCATCATCCTTGGGCCCCCAAAGATGGTTCTTATCCCAAATGTGTTGAATCAGCCCATTAAGAGTTTCCTTGAACCTTTTAGCTCTAGCTCTTGTAACTGGTCCAATTGAAACTTGAATAGGAAGATGCCATTTGTTAGTCGTGTCCTCATTATAGAAGCTCCTAAATCTAGCACAACCTTCTTAAATCTAGTGTTACCTATCATACAAGGGATAGTAAACATACTTGGATCTTTGCACTTCGCAGGGAGTTTTCTTTGAATAACTGCAGAAACATTCTCCCCTACTCTCACCTTCTCACATCCTTTAAGTTTTTGTTTCCTCTTAATTGTACACAGTTCTTTCGGGAATTTATCATAACAAGGTACGAGTTTAATAGCATCTAAAAGTGGAATATTTACCTCGTATCTACGAAAAATCTCATATAAATCTTTATTCTTTTTAGCTTTTCTATATTCTGCTAAAGCCTGTGGAAATGGAGGTACTAGATTATAATCAGAAAGAGGTGGAAACTTACACTTAGGTACATCATTGTCATTGGGAACGTTCCTGTCGACAACAATGTTTTTTTCCTTCTCTTGCTTTGACGAAGCAGGGGCTACCTTTACTGGAATCTCAACCTCTTTACCACTTCTCAAAACGATTGCACTTGCATTTCCTCTTGAATTTACTACCGTTTGAGAGGGTAATTTCCCCGAACTTTGTGCCTATAGCTGATTAATTGCGGTTGCCATCTGGCTCATCTGATTATCCAAACTTTGAATACTGGCCCTCGCTTCTTGTTGAAATTGTTTCATCCCCTATTGAAATTGCAAAGTATTAGTGGTAAGAGACTTAACAATATCTTTTAAAGACATACCAGAATTAGAAGCTTGGCCCGATTGTTGTCTAGGGGGGTATGGCTACTTATATTGTGGGCAATTTGGGCGGTTTTGAGTCGCGGGCTGATTTACTTATGGATGCCCATAGCTAAGATTGGTGTGATCCGTCCATCCCGGGTTATACGTGTTCGAATAAGGATCATACTTCCTTTGCGGTTGTCTAGGAAAACAACCCGCCGCATTCACTTGCTCAATGGGCTCCTCTTGAAGAGTTGGGCACATATGGGTTGGATGCCCTACTACCGAAAAAATCCAATAAGCCTTCGCCATTTGCATATTATCTACAGCCATTTGACGAACAAGAGAAGTTAGACTCACAAGTTGTTGTTCAAGGGAGGAAATATTTACCTCATTAACATGCTTTGATGGAGGGTTAAGCCTAGTGCCAAATTGTTGAGAATTGGCTGCCATATTTGCAATCAAGTTTCTCATGGCCTCGGGAGTTGTATCCACCAAAGCTTCTCCACTAACGGCATTAATCATGCTCCTATTAGTGGGTAGAAGGCCCTAATAGAAATACTAAATAAGTAGCTGCTCACTAATTTGATGATGGGGGCAGCTTGCACATAGTTTCTTGAAACGCTCCCAATATTTGTGTAGGGACTTTCCGTTGTGCTGCCTTACACCATAAATTTATTTTCGAATGTTGGCCGCCCTTGAAGCTAGGAAATATTTCTCCAAAAACAACCTCTTCATCTCGTTCCAAGTGGTAATACTCCTGGAGGGTAGATAATAGAGCCAGTCTTTAGCCGAATCCTTCAAAGAAAACGGAAAGGCTTTTAATTTAATTTGCTCTTCAGTCACCCCCGTGGGTTTCATACTCTTGCATACCACATGAATCTCCTTTAGATGCTTGTGAGGATCTTCACCTGCAAGGCCATGAAAAGTGGGCAAAAGATGTATTAGTCCATATTTTAATTCAAAAGTAGTGGTAGTATCCAAAGTAGGGAACGTTATGCATAAGGGTTGTTGATTTAAATCAGGGGCAGCAGGCTCTTTCAAAGTTCGATTTCCAGCCATGACTTCCTCCTCTTCTAAATCAAAATCGCTAGCAAACAGAGGATCAAGAGCTGGATCTTTCTCTTCAAAATTTCTCCGAGCTTCCCTCCTTAACCTGTGCAAAGTTCTCTCTATTTCTGAATCACACTGCAAATCAAGGAAACTCTAATAAACCATGAAAAACAAATCAAGAAAAATCTAGAGTAACAAAAATAAATAAAAATTCTATGCTAAAACACAAATAATCACGGTAATTTTACTAGCAAAACAAAAAAAAAATCAGAATTTAATAGCTTCTTCACTTCTGCCATGCTGAAATCATGCACAGCCTGACCGTTGTCTACTAAAACTGCCATAACTTTCTCTAGAAAAGTCATATTTATGAACCATAAATTCTCTAGAAAATAGACATCCGGATCTGTCCAAGCATATATGGATCATTTCTTGGTTCTTTCTAAATTAATATAGTTTAATCCGCAAAGATGACTGATCTGTACGGGTAATTCTGGCAATTTAATGAAACTTTTTTTCACCCTTTGCTAGTGAAAACATGTTTTTTTTTTCGATTTGTTTTGTTTTATTTTTTTTTATAAATTCAAAAACAAAATAAGGATCACAGTAAGGAAAAAAAAATCAACTAGAATCACTCCCCAGCAACGGCGCCAAAATTTGGTGTGCTGTCGCAGGCAACCAAAAATAAAACCTATACTCCTAAAAATATATGTAGTAGTGTGAGTATGGATCGTTCCCACAGAGAGTATCTAGCCTAGTTTTATGCTATGTGAACAAGGATGGGGGGGCTTGAGTATAACAAAAACAATTTTAAGAAAGAAAACTAATGAACAATTCAAATTGAAATATCGAAATCAATCAAAAGAACAAACCTTGGTCTAAGTCAACATCCACCATCGGAATCTTACAACTGATCATCGATGTAATTATATATCAATTCACACTTTGAATATTGACCATTGGAACTATTTTCCTATCTCTCCTTAGTCACAATTAATTAGAAAACAAGTGATTTAATTAACCCTAACTACTAAACAACCCAAGATAAGCGCTAAAGGTTTAATCTAGTAGCAGCCTTAAGAATTAGAGAGATCAATGAAGCTAAACAACACAAGCACAAGCGGTTGCATTTAATTTATTCAAGTGTTCCTCCTAAGATCTAATAATTTCTGATGCAGTAAATCATTAAATCTTAGTTGCTTCACAAATTAGAGGAATAAAACAATTACGGATTTGATATCTAACCTAGAAGTAGATTGCAATGAATAATAAACTACTAGGCCTCCTAGTATTAAAACGAGACAATCATGAAAATAGGGATAGAAGAACAATTGATACTCAAAGCATAAATTGAACGATATAAAAAACATATTAGATCTCACAGTTTTATTAATTCTGAGGCTTCTGTTTCCTTCAACCAATTATAAAAGTTTAGCCATGTAGGGCCATGATGAAAACTCGAAGGAGAAGTCAGAGAAGAGGGAGAGAGAGATGTCCCTGAAGTCTGATAATTTCTCCCCTCTTATACATGTTATTTTCAGTATTAGGAACCCTATAAGGTTTCCTAAAAATATTCTAAATATCATCCTAAAATAACAATATCCAAATCTGACTAATTTAAGGGAAATATTAAAAATAAAATAAAGTCCTAATATAACAAGGAAACTACTGTTTTCAGCATGAATTTTCGTGCACCAGATCTGGAAACTTCCGAAAATAAATCGCGTCAAATCAGTGTATTAGAATTGCAGGCTAAGGGACTTTCCAGAACTGCAACAGTGTAGGTGCAGCAACTCCAAGCCTGGTTTTGACCTTGATGCAGCTAGTATCTCTCAAAACGCAAAACATGAAAGTTATAGAGCTTTTTCTTAGTGTTCCGTAGCATCTTGAATAATCTCAATCGGAGCTCAAATGGGAGAGTTATTCCCAGATTATGAAGCGACGTCAAAATTGTTCAAAATCGCCCAATTAGTTTCGTTTTGCACTTAACGTCTCCATTTTCATCCTAAATCAAAATATAAGAATAATGAGTACATTTAGGCACCAAATGAGTATAAAAAACTAAATATTAAGGGAGAAAAATATGATATTTTGCATTCTCATCATCCAGTCACTAGATTAATGACAAAAACTCCAGTGAATCCGAAAGAAATTCCTGCTCCTGATGTCTCTAAAAATCGCTTAGATAAACTGGATTAGGATATAGGACAATTACACTCCCAGATGATATATCGGTAGCTAACCAACATCAAGCCAAAGAGGAAATAGCCTAGACAGCCAGACAAGTAATTGAATTGCAGAGCCAATATCAGCAACAAATGGCTCAGTAGCAAACTCAAAGCCAACAACAAATAGCTAAGATTCTAGAAAAACTCAACTTGTTGATGGATGAAAGACTTCAACATGAAGATGTTTTGCCTAGAAACATTAGTGATAAGGTAGATTTTGTGTAGCATGAAGCAAAATCTTTAAGGGAACTCCCTAGAAGAAGTGATTCTGACATGCCCATTGCTTATCTTCGAGTGTTACCTAATAGTAATACAAAAATTCTCATTAGAGATTTGAATGCTATACAAGTAACAAATGCAGGGAAAACTGCACCAGTAGATCCCCATGTCATGCATGCTCCACCTACTAAAGGACAACCATTAATTAGAGTGCAGACTCCACTTAGACATGTAATTCAAGCACCAACCTATCCTCCCACCATATGGCATTTCCTAATATTCTTATCCAATAGGTTCCCCACGGACAACCAAATGTTTAATAGGGATATGATGGAGCCAATATCATAGTAGTTTAACCCAATGTGCCAATAATATAACCAATGCAACCTAATGTACCACTAGTGCAATCCATACCATTGGCATAACTAAATATTTTATGACAGGTTGGAGTTTGACCTCAACAAATTGCACTATAAAATCATGAGGAGTATGAAGTTCCACCAGTTTCACCACCTCCTAACTTCGATGACTGATGAATGAATATTTGTCCTACTATTTTTATTTATTTTTTATGTTTTTCAAGTATTTATTTATATGTTTAGCTTAGGAATTTGTTACTTTGAGTTGTTTTTCATTGTTTTACAGGTTCACAAGCACTTGGAAAGGAGTTTCACTAAATTGCCAGAATTGCCGATACAGATCAGTCATTTTTTTTCAGATTAAACTGTATTGATTCCGGAAGAACCAGAAGATGAGTCATATATGCTTGGAAAGATCTGGATGTCTATTTTTTGAAGTATTATATGGCTTGTAAATATGATTTTTCTAGAGAAAGTTATGACAGTTTTAGTAGACAAAGGTCAAGCTGTGCGTGATTTCAGCGTGGTAAAAGTTATTTTTGCGGATTAAACTATATTAATTCAAGAAGAACCATGAGATGAGCCATATATTCTTGGAAATATCTAGATTTCTATTTTTTGGAGAATTTTATGGCTCATAAATATGATTTTTCTAGAGAACGTTATGGCAGTTTTAGCAGAACCAGACTTGGACAGCAGCAGAAGCACACGACCCGAACAGAAACCCTAGGATGACTTTTCTGTCTACAAAGCTATCTCCATACAACTATATATAAGAATTTTAGACTCAAAGAACAGGGGGTGGAGATGATGGCAGTTCTTGGAGAGATATTATCAAGAGGATTTTTGGGAGATTGAAGGAGGAGGCGGTTTCTTTCATCAAGACGACTTATTAAGAGATTGAAGATGACGATCAATCGCTTCAAGACTTTGAGGATTCATCTTGTAATTCAGGGAATAAATTATGTCTTTGCACCTTTTGTCCTTTAATATGCTTGTAACCCTAATATTTGAATTATGTGATTGGGATTTAAACATGAGCAGTTGAACACATTGTTGGGTGTTTGGCTTAGCTGTCTTGATTGTTTTGGATATTTTGGTGGATTTAGTTTTTTGAAATTTTCCATATTATTTCTTATTCAATATTCTTCATACCTTTGATTATTGCTTGTGGATTGGCCATCTATTATTGATAGTCAAGGTTAATATTTGAGATTAGGTTGATGACAAATCATCTAGACCGAATTAAGCTTTCTTGAATAGGAATTTAAATCAGGATTTAAATCAAATTGTGATTTAGGGGGTTGCGTTTTCCTTATACTTAATTTAACTAATTAATTGATGAACATAATCCATGGGATTTAATTAATTAGTTATAAATTGAGAATAAACACGATCAATGGCATTCTCTAGTCTTAACGAAAATAGTAATAGTCTTGGATGTTGATTAATTCTTTATATTCACCAAATGTTCCAATTAATGATTGGACAGTAAGCTAAACTCCCAATTGTTCTCATTGATTATACTCATCTCTTCATAATTTGTTTTGTTTAATTTACTTAATTGTTTTTGTTTCAATTTTCTCTTCACAATCTTTTAATTAGAGTGTTTGGGATTTAATTTCAGAGTTTGTTTTAGTAATTTTAAGAAAGTAATTTAGGATTTAAACCACTGCAATTCCTTGAGAGATCGAACTCAAGAGTAAACTCATCACAATATTATTTGTGATTCGTGCACTTGCGAGCATTTAAAATTTGTACATCAAGTTTTTGGCGCCGTTGCTGGGGAATTGGTGTTTATTTCTTTAGTTAATTTCTTCGTTTTTATTTTTATCTTTATTTTATTTCTTTTCTTTCTTTTAGGTGCAGTTTTTATTTCTTTTATTTCATCAATTTTTTTTTATTTGCTTCTTGATTTTCTTTATTTAAATTGGCATTAATTTATTTCTTGATTTTCGCTCTCTTGATTCTTGGTAGCTTAATTTTTCTTTTGTTGTCTTCAGGTACATGCACAGTACAAGATCCCAAGGGAGAAATCTAGTGCTAACAATAGGCAACATCCATAGGCTAAGGGAGATGTTACAGCCTATGGAAGAAGAAGAAAAGGTTGAGAGAATAGAAAAGAGGAGCCTGAAAGGACAGAAAGAGCTGAAAGACAAATTATGATGAAGGAGTATGCAAGGCCAATCATCGGCACTTCCATATCTTGCATCCAATTGGGGGAAGCTGCACGAAATTATGAGATAAAAAATATCCACTTTAGCATGCTCCCTTCATTCTACGGAATTGAAAATGAAGACCCATTAACCTTTTTAAGGGATTTCTATGCAACAGTACAGACTTTTCCTCATGAGGATCAACTCAAGATAAGATGCTTTCCCTACACATTAAAAGATAGAGAAAAAGTGTGGTTGATGACTCTTCCACTCGGTTCTTTGACTACATGGGAAGTGGTCTATAATTAGTTCATGAACAAATTCTACTCCCATCAGAAGACCACTGAGTTGAGAACTAAGATTGCCACATTCTCACAAATGGAGGGAGAACCCTTCCATGAAGCATGGGATAAGTTCAAGATGCTTCTAATCCAGTGTACCCACTATTATAACCCATTGCAGCTACAAAATCAATTCTTCTATGATGGATTGACACAATAGTGTCAATATACGGTTGATAACACTGCCGGTGGAGCCATGAGAGAAAAGACTGCTGAGGAGACATGCGAGCTATATGAGATGTTGGGTGCTAATTCCCAACAAAAGAGTGTAAGAGGAAGGAGAGTTGGGGTTAATGAATTGAGCTCCAACAATGATATGGCAATGCAACTTATAGAGTTGACTAAATAAGTCAAATTTTTCACTACCACAAACACACCCAATCATGAGGTATGTGGAGTTTATGGGGTTTTTGGTCATGGTGCTAACACTTGTTCTTTGTCTTATGAATCTTATTCAGGAAATGAATAAGAACAAGTTAATGCAATGGAGTCTTACCAACCTAGGTCGAGGAATGATCCATATTCTAATACCTACAACCCTGGGTGGAGAAATCATCCCAATTTCTCCTAGAAGACTCACAATGCTCCAGCATATGCTCAAAGTTCAAGACCGGTTCAATATCAAAACTACGTTGCACCACCCAATCAGCCTAGAAATCCAACTTTGGAGGATAACTTGAGTGCTTTTATTCAAGTTAGCAAAGAGACCCAAGAGAGACACAGCCAAAGGTTGGATTCCATAGAGGCATCAATGAAGAGGGTGGAAGTACAAGTTGGGTAACTTGCGAAACAATTGCAAGTATATCAAAAAGAGAAGTTGCCTAGCCAACCTAAGCAAGCAAAGGCTATCACAGTGCTGCGAAGTGGTAAAATTCTTAACAACAATTCTGATGATAAAATTTTTTATGACTTGCCACGTGATGTAGGAAATCAATTGAGAAGCAAACGGAGAATGACGCTCCTAAAGGAAATCCAACTGAAGATCCAAAATCTTCTCACACATCTGAGGAGAACAAGGAGAAGGAGCCATCTTCCTTCACGACACTGCACAAGGCGATCGAGCCTTACAGGCCTCCTATTCCTTATCCAAGCCATTTGAAGGATGTTAAACAAGGTAAGCAATTTTTTGATATTTTTGATATGTTTTCTAAAGTGAATATTAATTTGCCTCTTTTGGATGTTATCAGGAATGTGCCATCATATAAGAAATTCTTTAAGGAACTTAACACCAAAAAGAGGAAATACGAGAAGAACGAGAAAGTGATGGTGTTAGAAGTTGCTAGTGTGGCGCTCCAACAAAGCTTGCTACCTAAGCTGAAAGATCCCGAAAGTTTCATCATCAACATCACAATGGGAAACAAGAAGGTCGCCAAAGCAATACTAGACTTAGGAGCAAGTATAAATCTCATGCCATATTCGATATACTTGCAACTAGGTTTGGGGGAGCTTAAGTTAACAACTATATCCCTTCAACTCATTGATAGGTCAGTTAAATATCCTAAGGGAATAGTTGAGGATATATTGGTGTAGGTAGACAAAGTGATTGTGCTTGTGGATTTCGTGGTATTAGAGATAGAAGGAACCCCATCTAAGGACAAGGAGCACACAATTCTTCTTGGTAGACCATTTATGGCCACAACCAAGACTATTATTGATGTCCATAATGGGAGGTTAACAATGACAGTCTTGGGAGAGACTATACAATTTAAAGTGTTTGATTCTCTAACCACTCATTCTTCTATTTCTACTAACGATAAGTGTTCTTTTTTTTTTATTGTGTGGACTCACTTGTTTATGACACTTATTTGTAGACAAAAATTGAAGACAAGCTTGAAGTTGCTCTTACAACTGAGAGAGTAGAGGAAACATTAGAAGAGATTCATGATGAAGTCTATGATAATGGAAAGATCTACAAAGAACGCACTAAGTGTTACCATGACCAAGGCTTTATCCATAAGTCTCCTTATCCTGGAATAAAAGTTCTTTTGTTTAATACTCGTTTCAAATTATTTCCAGGAAAATTGAAGTCAAGATGGTGTGAAACATTTTTGGTAGTCAACATTTTTTCTTATGGAGCGGTAGAGTTGCTAAACCCGAAGACTCAAGTGGCATTCAAGGTCAACGGGCATCGTGTGAAGCCTTACTTGGAAGGACTCCATGAGAAGGGGGTTGTTGAGTGCATTGAGGTGCACGATCCTGAATAAGTTTAACCAACGTCTTGCTAAGACATTAAAGAAAGCGCTTGGTGGGAGGCAACCCACCCATTTGATAGAGTATGTTTTCTGTTCTTTCATTTTTATTGTTCCCTTCTAAATGTTTTTCTAAACATGTGTTTGATTTAATACATTTAGGACAATGTTTAGTTTAGGTTTGGGGGTGCAATTAGAACTTGTTGAGACAAAATTTTCATGCTACAATTTGTTTTATGGTTTGTAATCAAGTCTTTTATACACGATGAGTTTAGTTTCTTTAACACTGACAAGTTGTTGTGAGGATTGATGCATATTCATATTCTATAGACTGTGCTCTTGATGTTGATACTAAGATGAACCTAGATCTAATGATTGAGAATCAAATAGTGGAGACTACCTAGTGAGTTATTTGAGCCATAAGTGTTTTATTCTGAAAGTTAGTTTCTTGGTACTCTTAAACACTCTTCGCTATGACCTTAATTGTCAGATGATCTCTATAGGTTTTGCATTGAATACTAGGATTATATAACACACTTGACGTATCATGTTTTGTATTCTCATTATTTTAGTTGAATGACTTGAGTAAGAAGTTTGAGTATGTGCCTATCGTTACACGCCTTAGTTGCCACTGTCTCTGGGGAAGAAGTTTGAGTATGTGTCTATCGTTACATGCCCTAGTTGCCACTCTCTCTGGAGAAAAATCCAAATTCCTATGAGAAACATTTCAAAAAAGGATTTGGTTAGACAAGAAAGAAGACTTGAGATATTTCAAGGGTATTGAAGTCGCTCTTATAAAGAGTTGAAAAGAAAGAGCTTTGGTGTAAATCAGGTTCCGCCAACCACGCCCATCTATGCAGAGGATCATACTCAATATGTTTTGCTTGAGGTGTTTGACTAGGATATGATATAGGCGATGTGATAGCTTTGCGATCCTAACATTTGATTACTTTCATGAGATCTATTTTGTGAACATATGAGTGTTGTTTGATGATATCCATATCCATATGTGAATTTATATTTGAAATTTCTTGTTTACATAACTTTTATTCGCATATGCTTGATGAGTGTTTGAAACCTAGTGATGAGTGCCAAATATTGCATATTTTGGCCTCTTAATTTACATTTCTTAGCTTAGGAATTTATTACCTTGAGTTGTTTTTCGTTGTTTTACAGGTTTACAAGCTTGGAAAGGAGTTTCACTAAATTGCCAGAATTGCTCGTACAGATCTGCCATTTTTGAAGATTAAACTGTATTGATTCAGGAAGAACCAGGAGATGAGCCATATATGTTTGGAAAGATCCGAATGTCTAGTTTCTGGGGAATTTTATGGATCAATAAAAAAAATTTTCTAGAGAAAGTTATGGCTGTTTTAGTAGACAAAGGTCAGGCTGTGCATGATTTCAGAGTGACAGATCAGCCATTTTTGAGGATTAAACTGTGTTGATTCAGGAAGAACTAGGAGATGAACCATATATTCTTGGAAAGATCCCGATTTCTATTTTCTGAGGAATTTTACAGATCAATAAAATGATTTTTCTAGAGAAAGTTATGGCAGTTTAGTAGACAAAGGTCAAAGAGCAAAAGCTAGAATTTGCAGTATCCCACATCGGATTGGAAGAATATTGCACTTGTGATGTTTCCCTATATAAACCCCTCTTCACTTCATCTTTAGTAAGCAATCCAAGTGCCATTTTGCTGTAATTTGGAGGACTTCTGCTAGCATTCTGGTGGATCTCCGAAGGCTTTGCTATCATGAAGGGAAGCGCCGCCCAACAGCGAGTGAAATTTCTCCCCATGTATAGTCAGTTTTTAATTTACTGCTTTTGTTAGTTTTAAAGTTTAATGTTTAGCACTATTATTGTGAACTTTAGTTTCATGATTATGAGTGGCTAAAATCTTCAGCTAAGGTTGAAGATGAAAAGCCTCGCCGTCGTTTGGCATAATATTTTCAGATTTGTTTATGCAATTCTGATGTTTTTTACTATAAATGTTATGTTCAATTATTTGAGTAAAATCTTATTATTGATTGAGTTTAAATTGTTCTGTTGAATATTCTGTGTGTTTCATCTAATGGATACATCTAATCATTTTTGATTAAATTGGATATCCTTTGTGATTTGTTAAAAGCGGATACACTGGATTGTTTTGGTTTAATTGGGATATTTGTTGTGATTTGTTTAAAGTTGGATTCATATAATGTTTTGATAGATTTTTTTATATAGAACATGAAGATATATGCTTTATTTTGGTGGGGGTGGATTCAGAAACCTTAGTGTTTTTATCATTAGTCTTTAAATCAATTTAGTTTAGTTTATATTTGTTTTGCAAAAGAAAATTCAAAACTTGGAACTAGGTTAAAATAGGCTTAGTTTAGATAAAAATATTTTCACAACGCAATTCTCTGTGGATTCGACCTCGCACTTGCACAACACTATATTGCAAACGACTCATGCACTTGCGAGTAATTTAAAATTCACAACATCTAGGTTCGGTGTGCTTAATGAGTGAATCCCGTGAGGCCTAAAGTCGAAGCTAATTCGGATTCTTGACGTTAGGTTTGGGGGTAATTGATGTGAGGTGTTTTGAGCATTGGAATATGGACGTGCGATGTGTACTTGATTTGAGCAATGAATAGTGAAGTGTTGAGACTGTGAATATAATTATTTATAAGATATCTAGATATGCGTCATAATAAGAATTAAGGCATGAGGGTTTTGTTGATTTAAGTTTTTAGGTTTGTTTTGTTTATGTTTTCTTTTAGTTTTGCTTGAGGACTAGCAAAATCTAGGTTTGGGCATATTTGATGAACGAATATTTGTCCTAGTATTTTTTTTTTTTATGTTTTCAAGTATTTATTTATATGTTTAGCTTCGGAATTTGTTACTTTGAGTTGTTTTTCGTTGTTTTACAGGTTCACAAGCACTTGAAAAGGAGTTTCACTAAATTTCCAGAATTGCCCGTACAGATTAATCATTTTTGTAGATTAAACTATATTGATTCAGGAAGAACCAGGAGATGAGCTATATATTCTTGGAAAGATCTGGATGTCTATTTTCTGGAGAATTTTACAGCTTGTAAATATGATTTTTCTAGAGAAAGTTATGGCAGTTTTAGTAGACAAAGGTCAGGCTGTGAGTGATTTCAGCGTGGCATAAGTGATTTTTGTGGATTAAACTGTATTGATTTGGGAAGAACCAAGAGATGAGTTATATATGCTTGGAAAGATTTGGATTTCTATTTTCTAGAGAATTTTACGGCTCATAAATATGATTTTTCTAGAGAAATTTATAGCAGTTTTAACAGAACCGGGCCTGGACAACAGCAGAAGCACACGGCCCGAACAGAAACCTTATGAAGACTTTTTTGTCTATAAAGCCATCTCCGTACAGTTATATATAGGAATTTTAGACTTAGAGAATAGGGGCTGGAGACAATGACAGTTCTTGGAGAGATATTATCAAGAGAAGTATTGGGAGATTGAAGGAGGAGACGGTTTCTTTCATCAAGACAGTTTATCAAGAGATTGAAGACAACGATCAATCGCTTCAAGACTTTGAGGATTCATATTGTAATTCAGGGAAAAAATTCTGTCTTTGGTCCTTTTGTCCTTCAATATGCTTGTAACCCTAGTATTTGAATTCTGTGATTGGGATTTAAACATGAGCAGCTGAACGCATTGTTGGGCGTTTGACTTAGCTGTCTTGATTGTTTTGGATATTTTGGTGGATTTAGTTTTATGAAATTTTCCAGATTATTTCATATTCAATATTCTTCATACCTTTGATTATTGCTTGTGGATTGACCATCTATTATTGATAGTCAAGGTTAATATTTGAGATTAGCTTGAGGACAAATCATATTGACCTAATTAAGCTTTCTTGAATAGGAATTTAAATAAGGATTTAAATCAAATTGTGATTTATAAGATTGTGTTTTCCTTATACTTAATTTAACTAATTAATTGATGAACATGATCCATGGGATTTAATTAATTAGTTATAAATTGAGAATAAACACGATCAATGGCATTCTCTAGTCTTAGCGGAAATACCAATAGTCTTGGATGTTGATTAATTCTTTATATTCAGCAAATGTTCCAATTCGTGATTGGACAACAAGCTAAACTCCTAACTGTTCTCATTAATTATTCTCATCTCTTCATAATTCGTTTTATTTAATTTATTTAATTGTTTTTGTTTCAATTTTCTCTTCACCAATCTTTTAATTAGAGTGTTTGGGATTTAATTTCAGAGTTTGTTTTAGTAATTTTAAGAAAGTAATTTAAGATTTAAACCACTGCAATTCCTTGAGAGATCGACCTCGAGAGTAAACTTATCGCAATACTATTTGTGATTTGTGCACTTGTGAGCATTTAAAATTTGCACATCAATGACCCTGTATGTATTAATCAACCTTACATCCTAGAACAAATACCTCTTAGGTGGCTTGAGCTATTCGAGCATTTGTATAGGCATGGGATTCAAAGGGTACAAAGGCCTGTTTATAGAAAAACTTACCCTGATTACATAGACTAGTAGTTCGAGTTTCATCGAAACTACATAATCCACAACTTTTTGATTTTCTTTGGAGATAATGAGAAAACAACTCTAGAGCATATTACGTGATTTATCGTCTAATATGGAGAGTATTCTAACCATGATTTTATGAAATTATGTTTTTTTTTCCTAATTCTTTGACAAGATAATTGTTTTTGTGGTACATTAATCTCCCTCAGAAATCAATCATGAATTGCAATGATATGTAGGAAAGATTCATAACTCAGCTCGCTCGAACGAGTATAGGTTTTTCTATGGCTGACTTAGCCAGACAAAAACAACAACATAATGAGTTTACTAAAGATTATCTTAATTGTTTCAAGCAGACTCGAACCAAGTGTAACATTGGTTTACCTGAAGTCGAGTATATATAGCTAGCCCAAGATGGGTTGAGTTTTGAATTTCGTAAGAAGTTTGAAGGAATGGTCTTCCATGACTTGTTTGAGCTTGTAGAAAGGGCTACTTGATACAAGTATATATTTGAGGAAGAACAAAAAAATAGGGTTTTATCCAATAGGACATATTATTATGATTCCAATGTTGAAATGGACATAGTTGAGTTTGTAGGTCGAGAGCCATTTATGCGCGATGCTTGACAAAGAAACAAACTCAACTGCAAGAGTCCAAATAGAACTACTGCCCATGTGAGGTTATATTCCTTTAACATAAGTAAAGCACATCAAATTTTTGATCTGTTGTTGTAGGTTAAGCAACAACGACTGGTAGGGTGGCATAAAATGCCTTGTGGTAAAGAGCTCCAAAGTAAAAATTTCTTAAAATGGAATAGCCTTTTTAATCATTCAACTAATAAACTTGTCATATTTAGAAATCTTATTCAAGATAAGATAGATTGAGGGAAACTTAAATTCCCGAAAGAAACAAAAACAATGCAACTTGATATTAACCCATTCTTTGATTTGGTTAATGCTAGCATGGTTGCTTTGAATGTTTCTCAATTATCGCAAGAAAATAAAGAGCTTACTGATCCTTAATGTTTGCTTTCAAAAATAAATATGAGTACCTCACTAAAGAAAACTCAATAACAAATCCTGAAGGAATGGTATGAAGCTAGAAATACTAGAGTTAGACTGCTAGGGAACCCTCAAACAAGTTCGTTTGTCACTTATTAAAAAGTGGCAGATCTTGTGTCGTTCGAGGAGATCAAACCTATGGGATGGGGATATGAATTTGATGATCAACCAATAATGCTTGAAGATAAAAAGCTAAAGCTAATATTGGTTGTGACAGCAAAAACAACAAATGGGATTCCTAACTCAATTTTCCTAGTGACTTTACCTGATGCTCTGATCATCTTATGTGATGATTTCCAAGACAAGGTGGCTGAGCTGTTTATGGAACATATGAGGGTAAAACGCAAGCAAGGGAAGAAGAAAAGTAACCAGCTTAAGTGGAAGAACCATTAGTATCCCTTCGATAAACATCAAGCCTTCGAATGGCTAGTGCTCGAGGTAGAATGAGGAATATTTGTAAAGAAGAGGTCAACCTACTTCAAAGGGAAGGCCTTATGTATGACCATAAATACGTCAACAAAGGGAATAAACAACACATGTGGTGATAAAGAAACCAAAAACCTTTAAAGTACTACTTATAAAGCCAAAGAAATGGTACCACCTTCATAAACAACCAGAAGCATCTTAGAGAGCCAAAGGACACAAGAGGCTTGAGAGAGGAGCTGATACTACAAGTTTAAAGGAAGAAGAAGAATTCATTTAAGTTTAGGAGGAACAAAAAAAGAAAGGAGTCACTAGCTCTGGATAGGAAAGAGTTCATAGTGACCTTTTCTAATGAAAGTGACGATGAAGAGGAAGCGTACGTACTAGGAACCCTTACACGGGATGAAGAGTTTATCCCAAATCCAAAAGAAGTATTTCACATAAACCATGATACAAGAGAAGTCAAGGACAAATGGTTGGATTCCATGAGCATCAATGGGCCCATACACATTATGAATATGGGGACAACCAACCAAGGAGGTCATACATAAGAACTTTAGAGAGTTCAAAAGAAAAGCGAACTCTTGAGGAAGATTCTAATCACAACAATGATAAAGAGGATTCCCTCAAGGATGAAGAGCATTCAAGCATAGAAGACTAAGATAAAGACCATGAAAAGAAAGATCCAGTGGAACAAGCTATGACGATGGATTGCAACATGGAATCCTATTAACATCCTCCTTTTGAGTAGTTCCTAGCCAACTTCTCGAGGTTAAGGAGGTTGAGATCGAGGATATAGAAATAATCAAAGAGCAACCCCAAGAGGTAGTATGCATATGAAGTGAGGAGCCAGGAATAGAGCAGATGAAGGTTGAATATGATACTCCCATGATCATCGAGAATGCCTCTCGAGGTATGGCTCAACATCTTAAACCTTTGAATGTTAAGATTCATATATAAAGTAAACATTTGAATTATGTATTAGTTAATAAGGGTTCAACTGTCAATATATTACCACACACCATGCTCTTTAAATTGAAGAAAACAAAAGAGAATTTGATCCCTTTAGAGGTTTTCGCTTGTGGATTCTTAGGAAACACCATCAGAACACAAAGAGTTATTCCTCTAGAATTATAGGTTGGGAGTCGAGTTGTAGTAGCCACTTTTTTGTAATTGACTCCACTTTAAGCTACAATGCCTTATTAAAACGAGACTAGATTGATTCAAATTATTGTGTGCCATTGTCATTGCATCAAACACTTTTCTTTTCGAATGAAAATAACCAAGTTAAACTTATGTATGCAGATGATAAGCCATTTATGGCTTCTTCAAATAGCATCGAGACAATGTTTTACGAGAAAAATGTTGGCTATGTAAAGATACTGGGAAGAGGCAAACACGAAAAGTCAACTGAGATAACCGTGTCCAAGGAAGAGCCACAAGAAGTGGCTCTAGAGCAGATTTGTAAGGAGTTTTCCAGACCAATCTTGACAGAGAAAAGGTCAGAGATGCCCTTAATCAAATACTGGGTGAATGATGAATAATAAACTCTGCAAATACAAAATGGAGGCCATAGCTTTGGTCCAATCAAGGTTAGTCACATATGTAGTTAAACAGAAAGTAATAAACCAACATAATATCGAGAGTATAAAAGACCTTGATGAAATTGGACTAAAAGATCTTGAACCTATTTCAGTTAGACTTGAAGACTTGAAGATAGAGACACAAGATCTCATGAAGAAAGTTGATTTAGGTGATGGAGAAGAATCAAAACCAACCTTTCTCAGCAAGCTACTTCATCAATAGGTGAAAGAGCAACTTACATCTCTTTCAAGATAGTATAAGGACTGTTTTGCTTAGGACTACGACAAAATGCCAGGACTAAGTTGAGGTTTGGTAGAACATTGACTCTCCATTAGGAAAGGTTGCAAACCGTTCCAACAGGCACCTAGAAGGATGTCCAAAGAAGTCATCCTCAAAGTCAAGAAAGAGATTGAGTGCTTGCTAAAAGTTGGATTCATTCGAACAACCAAGTATGTAGAATGGTTATCTAATATAGTTCCGATAATAAAGAAAAATGGACAATTAAAGGTATGTATCAATTCCACTCTTAAAGATGAATATCCTATACTAACATCTGACCTATTAGTAGATAGTGTGGCTTGTAACCAAGTTCTCTCTTTGATGATGGGTACTCAAGGTATAATCAAAATTTTATAGCTCTAGAGGATATACACAAAATTTCTTTTCATTGTTTGGGTAATCTAGGGACATTCGAATGGGTAGTAATGCTCTTTGGATTGAAAAATGCTGGGGCAACTTACCAACATGCTATGAACCTAATTTTCCATGACATGATTGGAAAATGTTCAGAGGTTTATATTGATGATATAATAGTGAAATCACAAAAATTTGCCTCATATCTCGAAGCTCTCTTGAGAGGATTTCAAAGAATGGTTCACCAGTTAAAATTAAATCATTTGAAATGTGCATTTTGTATGAACGTAGGGAATCTCTTAAGATTTTTAGTTCACAACTAATGAATTGAATTCGATTAGAATAAAACAAAATAAATAATCTAAGCTAAACCCCTACTAACAAAAAAAGAACTTCAAAGGTTTTTGGGGCAATTGAATTTTCTAAGTTTTACTGCTAATGTTACAAGAAAACCTAAAGTATTCTCTCCCTTGTTGAAGTTTAAAGGAGAAGAGACTTTTATCTGGGAAAAGCATCATCAAAAGACTTTTGAGGAGATAAAGAAATGTCTCTTGAATTCTCCAAATTCCCCCTTTGACAAGGAAGACTGTTGAAGCTTTATATATCAGCTTTCTTAGACTCAATAGGAATTTTCTTTGCTCAGGGCAATGAATGAACTTTGACTATTTTCTATTTAAGCCTTGTATTAAACTCAATGGAATGTAAATATTCTTCAATCGAAAAATGATGTTTATCCCTTTATTTTGCTGTGACTAAACTACGTCATTATCTTTTAAGCTTTGTGGTTAATATGATTGCTCAAACTGACCTAGTCAAGTATATGCTTCATGACCTACACTTGGTGGCAAAATGACTAAATAAAGTCTATCAATTATCGAATTTGACTTAATTTATGTTCCTTAAAAGTCTGTTAAGGGACAAGCCTTAGCAAATTTCTTGGTTGATCATCATAGCTTCGAATTAGAAACTGTGGAGGAAAACCTGTTTGTAAGTTAGGCCCATGAAAATTAAATTTTGATGGGTCTAAAACATCCAAAGAGAATGGAATTGGCATTTCCATTCAGTCTCCTGCTAGGACACAAACAAATTTAGCATTTACTCTTGAGGGAACTATTCCTATAATCAAGCAGAGTATGAAGCTTTAATTATTGGACTCGAAATACTTAATGAAATGAGGGTAACTTCAATAAAAATTGAAGGAGACTCATAACTTGTTATCAAGCAATTAAGAAGAGAATACAAGTGTATGAGTGCTATGTTGGCACCATACTTAATAGCAGCACAATAATTGTGTAAAGAGTTTGATGACGTGATTTTGTGTTATATTCTTTGAGAGGAAAACTTGAGAGAAAATATGTCAGCTCAAATGGCTATAGGGTAATGAGTACCTAGTAATAGAAAAAATAAGTTAGCTAGATTAAATCGTAGAATGCATTCCTCTGTCATTGATAAGAAACTTGCAACAGATGTCTTTTGTGTCCAAGTTTATCAGGATAATGATTGGAGAAAACTAATTGTGGACTTCTTAAGGAATCAAAAAAAAATAGGTAACTCGTTAAAGTTAAAAGCTAGACATTATGTTTTCTGAGGAGAAAATGAAGAGTTACACAAATGAGATGCCAAGGGATTACTTTGAAGTGCCTGGGAGTAGAGAAATCATTACAAGTCATGATTGAGGTACATGAAGGGATTTTCGGTGCTCATAAGTTAGGATTGAAAATGCACTAGTTAATATAAAGGTATGGGTATTACTGGTCTTCAATCTTGAAATAGTGTCTAGAATATTCTAAGGTTGTCAAGCATATCAATGGCATGGGAACATACCTTGAGTTCCAGCCATGCCCTTATAGTCGGTAATCAAACAATGGCTATTTAGAGGATGGGCCATTAACATAATTGGAAAAGTCTACTAAAGAATACACATTTATGTTAGTGGCCACAAATTATTTTACCAAATGAGTAGAAGCTAAGTCTTACAAAGAATTTGATGAAATTTAATTCATCAAATTTGTCTAAGAGATGACAATTCATCGACTTGGAATCCCATAATCTATAATTGTGGATAATGCATTAGTCTTCAACAATTAAAGGGTTTGAGCATTCATGCAGGATTATGGAATTAAGTTAATTAATTCTAGTCCATAGTATACCCAAACTAATGGTCAGGTTGATTTAACTAACAATATTATTAAAAATAATTTTAAAAAGGTAATAGATGTAAATCCCAGAAAGTGGGATGATTTATTATTGGAAGTCTTATAGGCCTATCAAACATAAAAAGATCAAGTATTAGGACTACCCCATTTTCCTTATTATTTGGTCATGATCTAGTTTTGCTTATGAATATAACTGTCAAATCATTGCGGATGGCTGGGCAAAATGAGTTAAGTGATATTGATTATCATGATGCTATGTTGGCTAGGCTCGACGATGTCGAGGATGTCCAAGCCAGAGCGTTAGATAATATAATGCAATAAAATTTACATGTTGTAAAGACTTATAACCAAAGGGTTAAGGTAAAAGTTTTCACAGAATGAGACTTAGCATGGAAATTGATCTTACCATCTGGATCAAAAGATTGAGAGTTAGGTAAGTGGTCTCCTAATTGGGAAGGTCCATTTTTAGTGGTAAAGGTTTTAAGTGGTAATGCATATCAGCTTATGACCATTAATGGAAATGAACATAAACTATCTGTCAATGGGAAATATTTGAAACCATATAGAGAACTAAAAAAAGAAACTAACTTTTATCATATTAAATATTGAATTCAGTATAGATCAAAATTGAAAGAAAATTGAATTACAAAAAAATAACAAAAGAAATTTTAAACTCTACGATGGAAGGAATCTGTTTTAAATGTCCATTTCGAGTGGATGTAATCTGCTGAATCTGCCACATCATTATGAATTTCCATGATGGTATGATGAGCATATCTAAGTTCTCCATGATGAGTAGACAGGGCAGAATAATCTCGCTCGAGATTCTTCACCCTTATTAATAGGCTTTCCAGTTGGGCATTAATTTTCTCAAGTTTCCATTCGAGCTCGACCTTGCGAGCCTTGACTTGTTTCACCTTTATCAAGGTGTTCTTGAGCTCTTTTTGGAGTTTCTAAGACTCGTCCTTTGAACATTCGAGTTATTAGAGGTGTTGTTGCTTGGCTTGATTCTCAGCAGCTAATAACAGTGTTGACCCTCACTTATATTTTAATGATGATAAAACACAACTTTTATTATACTAACAATGCAATCTAAGTGTATTAAGCAATAAGAGCATTCAACCAAGGATCAAGGTGCAAGAACTTGACCTGAATCAATCATCAAGTCAAGATAGAAGTTCTAGAATAAGGACAAGGTATTTAAACAAGTTGTAAATCTCACTTGTTCAGGTAATTAGCTTGTCCAATGGCTCCCTTTGAAAAAAGTATTGTAAAAACTAATGTTTTAAAATCATAACCTGTTAAAAGAATGAAAAACTGGGTTGAAAAGTAACCCAGTTGACTGGGTACTTACACTAGACGACTGGTGTTTTGGACAGTGTGTCCACAGTCGACTGGATGCTTAATATCAGTCGACTGGTGTTTTGGACAGAAAGTTCCCAATCGACTGGTACTTTGGGCAGATGGTTCCCAGTCGACTGGTAAGTCATACCCAGTTAATTGGTACCTTTAACAGCCTTAATGATGTGATTCTTAAAGAGGACCCAGTCGACTGGTAGTTCAAAAAATATGACCGTTGAGATGTGAGAATTCAGCATAAATTGTACCAAAACGTACCAAATCAGTTACAAACGGGCATATTACATCAAGGCTATATAAACCCACTCTATTAAGCATTTTAAGATGGGGGATTACACTTTCAAACAAGTTTTTACTCATTGATACACAAAAAGCTTTGAAAAACTTATTGTTGAGCCATTCTTTAAGCTTTACCTAGAAAGAGAGCTATTATTCAGCTGTACAGGCTTCCATTGTTGTCTCTCTACTGTTTTCTTTACAGTATTTATTGTAAAAGGATTTTTCTTCCAAAAGGAATGGTTTTGCTTCCAAAAGGAAAGGGTTTACTTCCGAGAGGAAAGGGTTTGTTTCCAAGAGGAAGGGATTGTAAGGTTTGTGCAACACCCGTGAAGTTGCACGATTAAATTTCTTAGTTGATTACTTCAAGGAGGTTCCTTAAAGAGAGTAGATGTAGGGTTAGAATGATTCCAATATTGCCAAACCACTATAAACTAAGTTTGCATCCTCTATTCCTTAAGCTCTTTATTTACAACACATTTTACTTATTTATAAGCTTGTTGTGTTATCTGTTTTATAAACTTGTGTTTAATCCGCGAAAGTTTTTAAAACCTAATTCATCCCCCCTCTTTGGTTGAAACCTCAGTCTACAATTGGTATTAGAGCCTCATTCTCAATTTTAGGCTTAATATCCTTGAGTTGATCCGATGGCAGCAAATAGCTATTCTGAGGGACACTCATATACTAGGCCTACCTTGTTCAATGGCTCCAACTATAACTATTGGAAAAACAGGATGAAAATCTTTGTCGACGGACAAGATTATAATCTGTGGAGAGTCGTTAAAGAGGGACCTAGAATTCCATCAAAGGAAATCACTATTGGAGAAATCAATCATACAATGCCTAAACTCAAAACTAAGTACAATAAGGAGGATTATAGAATGATGTCTTTCAATAGTAGAGCAACAAGTATTTTACATTGTGCTTTAGATATATCTTAATACAATAAAATCTCTGCATGTGTTTCAGCTAAGGAAATATGGGATAAATTGCAAGTTACATATGAAGGAACTAGTGAGGTTAAAAAATCAAAAATCTATATGCTAGTGTCTGAATATGAATCTTTTAGAATGTCTCCTAACGAAACAATTTCTCATATGCACTCACGTTTCATAACTATTGTTAATGGTTTGAAGCTTCTTGGTAGGAACATTAAGGAATTTGAATTAACAAGAAAAATCTTAAGATCTTTGCCATCCACATGGAAAGTAAAGAAGACTGCTATCATGGAGGCCAAAGATCTCGACAAACTTGATGTTGAGACACTTCTTGGGTCATTGTTAACATATGAGATGGAGGAAATGAATCCCATTGTCAATGATGATGAAGAAGATGAATCCTCAGATAAAGAAGTCGGATACGAGGAAATTGCCAACCTATGCCTTATGGCAATTGATGATGAAAATGAGGTATTATCTTCTTCCTCGCCTAAAAATAACATTGTGAGTAGTAGTGAAGAATTGTTAGTAGTCATAAATGAAATGCATGATGAATTGAAGAAATTTGATTCTAGGAACTCTACTCTTAAAAAAGAGGTGTCATCCCTTTCTAAAGAGATGATAAGTCTAAGAGAAGAAAAAGAAAAACTATCTTCATTGCTGTATGATGCTTCTCAAGATTTCCTCAAAGATGCAAATGAGAATTTAAAGAAGAAGATAGTAGAATTGAATGGTACTATATCTAGACTTATGTTTGGAAAAGAAAGACTAGATGAAGTGCTATCTTGCCAAAGATTAAATAGAGGAAAATCCGGGTTAGGTTATTCTCCATTAGGCAAGCAAAAATCAAAAGAGAGCTTATTCATGAAAGCTTCATGTGTGAATGAAGCCTCTACTTCAAAGGTTAAAATCACACCCACATTGAATAATAGCATGTCTAGAAATACTAATGCTTATATAAGATTGAAGAATCCTAGAAATACTCATGCTTATATGTATGCTCATTCAAGGAATGCTTATGCACATGCTAGGAATAATCATCATGTGCATCTTAGGAACAATTTGTATACTCAAGACTTGCACACTGCACAAGCATATCCTAGGAATTACAATCATAGTAATTTTAGAAATAATATGCATACTCATGATAATGCAAGCATGTATCCTAGAAATCATCATCATACATTTTCTGGAAATGACATGTATATTAATATTCCTCACAATAGAAACATGTATCCTAGGAACTCATATCCTAAGCATTATAGGCATGCACAACTAAAGACTCCTAGAAAATTCAATAACTATCATCCTAGAATTGTGCATTATCAACATGTCTATAGATCACCATATGCAGTTAAGAAAGTATGGGTCCCAAAAGGAACTGTATTTTCAAGGACTAACCCCAAAGGACCCAAGAAATTTTGGGTACCTAAAAATGCCATTGTGTATCCTTGTGTGATGTAGATATGTCTCCACACCAAGGAAAAAGATAACTGTTGGTACCTTGATAATGGATGCTCAAAACACATGACCGGTGATAAAAGTGTATTCAAGGAGCTAACTCTAAGAGATGGTGGACTTGTCACCATTGGAGACAACATAAAAATAAAGATAATTGGGCATAGAAAAGTTGGTAATGACTTCTCAACTATAGATAATGTATTACTAGTACAAGGCCTTAAGCCAAATTTACTAAGTATTAGTCAACTTTGTGACAAAGGCAACAAAGACACATTTGAGACCTCTCATTGTCTAGTTATAGACATCAAGAGTAACAAGATCAAATTTGTTGGCCATAGACATAAAAATGTCTATATAGTTGATTTGAAATCCTTGCATTCCGAAAATGAAAAATGTTTTCTTGCCATTAGTGAAAATCCATGGCTATGGTATATAAAACTTGGTCATGTGAACATGAACTTGCTGAAAACCATTTCAAGAAAAGATTTAGTCATTGGACTTCCCAAAATCAATTTTGAAAAGGACAAAGTATGTGATGCTTGTCAAATGGGAAAACAAATTAGGATTTTTTTTAAATCAAAGAATATAGTCTCAACTACTAGACCTTTGGAACTTTTGTATATGGACTTATTTGGTCCAATAAGTACGATTAGTCTAGGTGGCCATCAATATGCTCTTGTTACTGTTGATGACTACTCAAGTTATACTTTGTTATCTTTATTGCTTACAAGGATGAAGCTTTCAAAGGATTTGAAAACTTTTGAAAAAAGGTTCAAAATGAAAAAAGGAATTTGTATTTCAAGCATTAGAAGTGATCATGGAAAAGAATTTGAAAACCAAAGCTTTTCAAAATTTTGTGATGAAAATGGAATTGATCACAACTTTTCAGCTCCTAGAACTCCTCAACAAAATGGAGTTGTTGAAAGAAAAAATAGAGTTCTAGAAGAATTTTCAAGAACAATGCTTTGTGAAAATAATTTACCAAAATACTTTTGGGCTGAAGCGGTAAACACCTCTTGCTATATCTTAAATAGAATTTTAATTAGGCCTATGCTTGATAAAACTCCGTATGAACTATGGAAAGGTAGAAAGCCAAATATCTTCTATTTTCGTACATTTGGTTGTAAATGCTTCATCCTAAACAACAATAAAACTAACTTGGGTAAATTTGACTCTAATACCGATGAAGGGATATTTTTAGGATACTCAACCTCTAGTAAGGCTTATAGAGTTTTCAACAAGAGAACTCTAGTGGTAGAAGAATCCATACATGTAACTCTTGATGAGTCTAACCCAATTAGTAGTAGAGAAGTTTCTTTTAATGATGATGCATATTTTATTCCAAGAACAGAAACTTCTATTCCCATTGTTGACCCAAAGAAGAGTCCACCTTAAACAAATAAAGAGATGGAAACTCTCAAAGTAGACCAACCATCTATCAGTCGACAAGAGGATAGTCTTCCCAAAGATTGGAGGTATGTAAATTATCACCCGATTGATCAAGTGATTGGTGATCCTTCGCAAGGGGTAAGAACTCGTTCCTCTATTAGAAATATTTGCAATTATGTCTTAAGTAGAACCTAAGACATTTATAGAAGCTGAAAAGGATAATGACTGGATAATAGCAATGCAAGAAGAAATAAATCAATTTGAAAGAAACAATGTATGGAATCTAGTTCCTAGACCTAAGAATCACTCAATAATAGGAACTAAATGGGTATTTAGAAATAAGATGGATGAAAATGGGATAGTCACTAGGAACAAAGCTAGACTAGTTGCTAAGGGATACAATCAAGAAGAAGAAATAGACTTTGATGAGACCTATGCTCCTGTAGCTAGATTAGAAGCTATTCAAATGTTGTTAGCCTTTGCATGCTTTAATAAGTTTAAGTTATTTCAAATGGATGTAAAGAGTGCCTTCTTAAATGGATTTATAGAAGAAGAGGTTTATGTTGAACAACCTCTTGGATTTGAAAATCCTAGTCTTCCAAATCATGTCTACAAGCTTTCTAAGGCTCTATATGGGTTGAAGCAAGCTCCTAGGGCATCGTATGAAAGACCAAGTAAATTTTTGATTGACAATAACTTTGTAAGAGGTAAGATAGATACAACTCTCTTCCTTAAAACTCTAAAAAATGACACTTTGCTAGTCCAAATATATGTTGATGATATTATATTTGGTGCTACTAATGAATCTATGTATCAAGATTTTGCCAAGCGCATGCAAGGTGAATTTGATATAAGCATGATGGGAGAGCTTACCTACTTCCTTGGAATTCAAATAAAACAACTAAAAGGAGGCATCTTCATCAATCAATCAAAGTACACTAAGGACATACTAAAGAGGTTCGGGATGGAAAGCTCAAAGCCACTTGAAACACCCATGAGCACCTCGACAAAGCTTGATCTTGATGAAGGAGGTAAATGTGTAGATACTAAATATTATAGAAGCATGATAGGAGCTTTGCTTTATTTGACTGCAAGTAGACCTGATATAATGTTCAGTGTATGCATGTGTGCTAGATTTCAAGCTAATCTTGACGAATCACATGTAGTTGCTGTAAAAAGAATCCTTAGATATCTACAAGGAACTCAAACCATTGGATTATGGTACTCTAGAGATTCATCTTTTGAGGTTGTAGGATATTCATATGCTGATTTTGCTGGATGTAGGTTAGATAGAAAAAGCACAAGTGGAACATGCCAATTCTTAGGTGCAATGTTAACCTCTTGGTTTTCCAAGAAAGAAAACTCAGTTGCACTATCAACCACCAAGGCGGAATATGTTGTAGCTGGAAGTTGTTGTGCTCAAGTGTTATGGATGTAACAACAACTAAGACTATAGCATGATCTTTAAAAGTATCCCAATTCATTGTGATAATATTAGTGCTATCAATCTAACTAAGAATCTTATTCAGCACTCTAGAACTAAACACATAGAAATTAGACACCATTTCTTAAGAGACCATGCTCAAAAAGGTGATATAAGACTAGAATTCATACCTTCAGAAGATCAAATAGCTGACATTCTTACAAAACCTCTAAGTGAAGCTAGTTTTTGCAAACTTAGACTGTTAATGGGATTATTAGATTATGATAAACTGAATGTCTAATTGTTTCATCATTCATCATTATGCATCCTCGTCTCTAGGAGGCATGTTGAGATCAAGGTATGGTTTAACTTTGTGTCTATTGACTATGAATGTCTGATTGCCATTGGAACCATGAATCTCCAAAGCATCATGAGGAAAGACCTTGGTGACCATGTAAGGACCAGACCATCGGGACTTTAGCTTGCCTGGGAATAGTCTTAATCTTGAGTTGTAGAGTAACACCCTTTGTCCCACATGAAACTCTTTCCTCACTAGTTGTTTGTCATGATAGGCTTTTTTCCTTTCTTTGTAGAGCTTGGCATTCTCATACGCATCATACCTTAATTCTTCTAGCTCATTTAAGTGCAGATTCCTCTTCTTACCCGCTTGTTTCATATCAAAATTGAACTGTTTAATGGCCCAATATGCTCGATGTTCTAGCTCCACTAGAAAATGGCATGCTTTACCAAAAACTAAGCGGTATGGGGACATCCTAATTGGTGTCTTGTAAGCTGTCCTATATACCCAAAGAGCATCATTTAGTCGCAAAGACCAATCCTTCCGATTAGGATTCACGGTCCTCTCCAGGATGCTTTTGATTTCTCGGTTACTTATCTCCACTTAACCACTAGTCTGAGGTTGATATGGAGTGCCAGCCTTATGGGTGATCCCATATTTTCTGATGAGTGCGGCAAAAGAATGATAATGAAAGTGGCTGCCACCATCACTGATGATCGCTCTTGGGGTCCCAAACCGGGTAAAGATGTTATCCTTTAGAAACTTCACAACCACTTTATGATCATTAGTCCTTGAGGGGACAACCTCGACCCATTTGGATACATAATCAACACCAACAAGAATATACAAGTAACCAAAGGAATTAGAGAATGGACCTATGAAATCGATACCCTATACATAAAAAAGTTCTACTGTATGAATATTTTACAGGGGCATTTGATTTTGGGATGAGATGTTACATGTTCCCTGGCATCTATCACATGAGCTACAAAAGGAGAAGGCATCTTTAAACAAATTAAGCCAATAAAAACGGGATTGTAATACCTTAAGTGCTATTCGCTTGGCTCCAAAATGTCCTGCATAAGCAAACTGATAGCAATGTTGTAATAAGCTCAAATGCTCCTCTTCCGAGACACACCTTTTGATGATTTGAACGGGATAAAATTTGAAGAGGTAGGGGTCATCCCAATGGTAGTGTCTAGACATAGATATCAGTCGCTTCTTTCCTTAACTGGTCGTACCTGAAAGAAAAACCTTAGTAGTTAGATAATTGACAATATCAGTATACCATGGAAGTGTTACCTCTAGTGCAAATAATTATTCACCAGGGAAGTTCTTATTCAAAGACATCTCATTCTTGTCATTCTCATAGGGTAGCCATGATAAATGATCTACAACCACATTCTCACTGCCTTTCTTATCTTTGATCTCCAAATCAAATTCTTGCAATAGGAGTACCCATCTGATTAACCTAGGCTTTGCATCTTTCTTAGAAAACAAATATCTCAAAGCAGCATGATCAATAAATACAATAACCTTAGAGCCAATCAGATATGATCTAAACTTCTCTAAAGCAAAAATAATAGCTAACAATTCCTTTCTAATGGTAGAATAGTTAAGCTGAGCATCATTTAAGGTTCTAGAAGCATAGTAAATAACATGAGGTACCTTATTGATTCTCTGACCTAAGACAGCTCCCAAGGCGAAGTCACTGGCATCGCACATCAGCTCGAATGGATAATTCCAATCTGATGCCATCATTGTTGGTGCAGAGGTGAGCACATCTTTCAATGTGTTGAAAGCTTTCATACATTCATTAGTCCATTCAAACTTTGTATCTTTAGCTAACAATGCACATAGAGGTCTAGAGATCTTGGAGAAATCCTTGATGAATCGTCTATAAAATCCAGCATGTCCAAGGAAACTTCTGACTCCCTTGACTATTAGAGGAAGAAGTAACTTTGAAATGATATCTATTTTAGCTTTGTCTACCTCAATACCTTTGTCGTAGATGGAATGACCCAACACAATGCCTTGTTGAACCATAAAGTGACATTTCTCCCAATTCAGCACTAAGTTGCTCTCTTCACATCTCTTTAGGACACTCTCTAGATGATTTAGGCATTCATCAAAATTGGAACCAAAAACACTAAAATCATCCATGAATACCTCAATGAATTTCTCCACCATATCGAAAAATATGCTCATCATACATCTTTGAAAGGTGGCTGGTGCGTTGCATAAACCAAATGACATCCTTCGATAAGCAAATGTACCAAAAAGGACATGTGAAGGTAGTCTTTTCTTGATCCTCAGGTTCTATGGCAATCTGTTTGTACCCACTATACCCATCCAAGAAGCAATAATAGCTATGGCTAGCTAATCTCTCTAACATTTGATCAATGAATGGCAAGGGGAAGTGATGTTGATGAGAGTCATAAAATGCATCTTAACAGTACTTAATTTTTATCATTTTAGGGTTAATCTAGGTTTTAATTGCACTTTTATACGTTAACAACTCTAAAGTATCATTCTTGGATCATTGATCTATTTTGGTGCATTTTCAGGTACTTTAAGCTCAAAAGAGGAAGAAAAGTTATCATTGCTTGAGGCACAAAGACTCAAGGCATATTGGAATGAAGGAATGCTTTTGGAAGGACAAGATGGAGGGCTTAAAAGAGCAACAGTTGTTGCCCGCACTGGAAAGGAGTTTCACTAAATTGCCAGAATTGCCCGTACAAATCAATAATCTTTACAAATTAAACTGTATTGATACAAGAAGAACTATGAGATGAGCCATATATGCTTAGAAAGATCTGGAAGTCTATTTTCTGGAGAATTTATGATTCATAAAAATGATTTTTCTAGAGAAAGTTATGGCAGTTTAAGTAGACAAAGGTTAGGCTGTGCGAGCTGTGCGGGATTTCAGCGTGAAGGGCATGTGAATGCTTAAATCCCACATCCCACATCTGTTAAAAATATATTTCTATATCCCACATCCCACATTGGATTGGAAACACATTGCACTTGTGGTATTTGCCTATATAAGACCCACTCCACTTCAGCTTTGAGAACATTGGAGAATCTGAGATCATCAGAAAGTGAATCCAGAGGGCCTTAGGAGGAATCCGAAGTACTTTTGGAGAGCAAGCTGAGGAATCACCGAAGCTTTAGCTACCAAGGAGGAGATGATCATTGAGAGGCCGGAGGCAACTCGAGGACGCATGAACCCCATGGTCGGCTAGTCTCCAAGCAAGGCGAAGGGATGAATCCCTAGGTGTAGTTGTTTTTATTTTCCTTTATTTGATTAAGTTGTAGTTTGGTATTATTTTCATTAAACATTGTTATGTTTTATTCTTTAATTTAATTAGTAGATTTCATATTAGTCCAGTGATTGCATGCTTCTTTTCCATATAAGTCTAGTCATGCTCTTCTTATATGTATTTGTTTGGATATGATTGAGTCCGGTAGATCTCTTTTATAGATTTGTCTATTGCTGTGGTATTGTCATTTATATATATCGTCGTCTTTTGATAATTTATAAGTTAGGTCATGTGTGCTTGAAAGTAAAGAATAATTCATATTAATTACATTAGGGTTTATATATGCACTTTAATTGAATATTTTCCAATTGCCTGTTTGGGATGTGAAACTTGCAATCGAGATAAAACCAACTGAATCAAGTTAGGATTAGGGCAACGAACCTAGGGAGGATTTTCGGAATCTTGTTGTTTCTTTATTATATTATCCATCAATTATTTACACAATTTTCACACAATCAACAATTCAGATTTTGTCATTTTAACTTTTCTCATTTGTGTTGAGGTTTACACCTTCTTTTGTAATTAGTTTTTTTCCCTATGGAATCGACACCCCAAAGCTGTACCACAATACCGCATTATGTTTTGGGTGTAATCAAATTTTGGCGTCGTTTCCGGGGAAACACGCTTAAATACAAAGAAGATTGTCAACTTTTGACATGACGGTAGAAGAGTTGTAAATAGTCTTTCTTTTCAGCAGCTGTAAAGGCGGTAACTTCGTTCTTTCTTTTAGCTTGCTGCATTAATTTCTTTTTTTTATATTTTCTTTGATTCTTTCTTTTTTAAAGTATTTTTATTATTTTATGATCTTGCATGCCCAGATATAGAGACACTTTGGGTAGATTTGCTTGTAGGCCTGTGCTAGAGTCAGGATTAAACTTTTTAAACCCTTTATTTGATAATCCATCTAGTCCTGAGGAAATGAGTGAACATGAAGATCAACCTACTAGGACCCTTCAGGATTACCTTCACCCTACACACACAACCACACCATCTTGCATCATGTTTCCAGCTAACATTCCCTAATTAGATCTTAAAATAGGGATGATACAGTTATTCCCTACATTTTATGGCATGGAAAATGAAAACCCATATGTGCACATTAGGGAGTTTTAGGAAGTAGTTGCGACTTTTCATAGTCAAGGTGCAACTGCTGACATTGTGCGACTTAATTTCTTTCCTTTCACTTTGAAGGATAGAGCTAAGAGTTGGCTACACTCACTAAGACCTCGATCTATTGGGTTGTGGACTGAGATGACTCGGGCTTTCTTTAACAAATACTTTTCCCAACATAAGACCAACGCTTTGGAAAGGCAAATCTCCACCTTTGCACAAAAGGATAGTGAGACCTTATATCAGTCTTGGGAGAGATTTAAGGAGTTATTGAGTATGTGCCCTCACCATAGGTATGAGAACTGGCACTTGGTGAGCTATTTTTATTAGGGACTTACATATAGAGAGCGCCAATTCGTAGAGATGATGTGTAATGGTGAATTTTTGGAGAAAGATCCTGATGAGGCCATAGAGTACCTCAATGAGCTTGCTGAAAAAGCTCACACTTGGACTGGACCTAGTGCTACTGAAAGCACAAATAGGTCACGACCTATAGGGAACCCAAATGGTGGTGGAATTTACCATCTTAGGAAAGAAGATAACCTTAAGGCCAAGGTTGAGATGCTCACTAGGGAACTAGAGGTATTAAAAACTAAGAACTTAAAGCCAACACACGTGGTTAATCATGCAAAATCTTTTTAACTATGTTTTGTGTGTGGCAGGGTAGATCATCTCGCCCAAGAGTACCCCACATTTGCTGAGATGAGAGGGATGTATAAGGAACAATATAATGCCTTAGGCATGTACAAGAAGCCTTTGGCACCCTTCTCTGATAACTATAATCCGGGATGGTGAAATTACCCCAATTTCAGTTGGAAGTCTGAAAACCAGCAGCTTGCACAACCTCCTGCACCATATCTTGAACCATATCTTGCACCCGTATCTTCTAGGAGTTCTTTATAAGACACTTTACATGCTTTTATTGAGGCACAGGGTAAGACTAATCAAAGAATTGAATCTTTAATTATGAAGGCTGTTGAAGAAAATAAAGAGATAAAGAGCCAAGTGTCCAAGTTGATAAGCTACTTGAGTGTCCAGCAACTTAATCCATTAGAGTCCACCCTCACCCATGGCTTCACAAGAGCATATATCAAGCCAAAATTTGTGGATGTTACTGATAACATCCTTGATGCCTCTTCAAAGCATACAAGCACCCAATTTGGCAATGAAGCAGTGGCTGGTGCATTCAACCTATGCTTTTCTAGGAGGGAAGGGCGTCTAGCTGAAGATGTAAAACTTAGCACTCATGGAAGGCACCCCACATCATATCCTTTTACTATTATTGTTTTTATTTCTTGTTTATTATTCGAATTTTTTTTCTTTTTTGTTTTCCAGTATTAACTTAGTATTTCCTTTTCAAGGAAAAATATACAAAGCAGTCCAAATGGTGGAGCACAATTTTCAGCTTTTGTGCACCTTTGGCTATAAGGGGAGTCTCCTTTACTCTTTCTTTTACATTGAGGTCAATACAATTTTTAAGTTGGGGGTGGAGGAAACGCATCTCTTTGTTTCCATATTCTTTATTTCCATACATTTTTTTCTTTTTCCATTGAACTGCTTTGTGTCATTTTCCTCCTTTTGTTTGCTTTTAGCATACTCGGTGTTAGCTTGAGAGTTTATTCACATGTCAATGATATGAGCTTAATTAAGATAGCATATAGCATTTAGAAGAAATTAAATCTTGCTTCAGTTTGAAAATAATTTAAGTATCAATCTTTATTTGGTTAGAGACTCTAGTTTGTGGTAAGATAGTATGATTAGTCTTAAATATTTAGAAAAGTTTTATGTATGATTATTTTGTGAATATTTTTGTGGTCTCGACAAGCTCTAGAACTGACTTGAAAACCACTTGAGGCGAATTCCTAGAATGCACATTACTTAGGCTATGATATAGGTAATTTTTAGACTGTTTGAGCTTGTTAAACCTACCATTGCTATATTTACCACTAGTCACCTATTTGAGCCTTTTCTTGAAAAAGAAGTGAGCCTTGTTTCTTTCAATAGCCCATTTACTCACCTTTATGAGCCTAAAGAGAATATTTTATCCTTACCTTTCTCTTCAAAGAACTTAGCTATACACATTTGTTGAGAAACAATTAAAAGGAGTAAGGATGAAAATATGAGAAAATATCACTACCATAACCCAAGTACATTAAAGTAGATTAGTTGGGGGTTATGTAAAAGAAAAGAAAAATGAAAAAAGGAGTTGAATGGTCTTATGCCAAAATACAAAAGAAAAGTGAATTACGGCAAAGAAAGAAGGAAATAAAAGAAAAGTGGTGATTTTGAAAAAAAAAATGAAAAATGCTCGAAAAAATGGTCGAAAAATTGGGTGTTGAAGTAAGGTTATCTAGTGCTTAAAAGTGATTATGTTTAAAGCTAAGAGATTGAGTTCTTTTTCTCATGAATCTTTCCCATTTTTTCTTAACCTTTACCTTAGCCTAACGTTACAAGCCTATTAAAGACCTATTGATCCAATGTAATGTGATTTTTCTACAATAGTGGAGAGTGGTTTGAAATGTAAGCATACAGATCTTGTTTTTGTAATTGACGTCACGAAATTTATCACATTTTAGAGGCCAAGACTTGTATTCATGAATGTTATGCATAAAATCATCCAGGTGTTTGGATTAATGGTTTGTAGTAAGATGGATGTTAAGAGTCAATAACGATTTTAATATTGATGTTCGGATTACTTTTGGATTTGGGTGAAATTTAATGATTCTTTGTGCCATATGTTATGTGCAATTTTTGAGACAAAATGTGAATTACTCTTGGTTAACACTAATATTGCTTTTCATTTACTTTGATTCCCACCGTAGAATTCATCTCTTGTTTTCGCTTGAATTGCTAGGGACTAGCAATAAGCTAGTTGGGGGTTGTTATGAGAGTCATAAAATGCATCTTAACAGTACTTAATTGTTATCATTTTAGGGTTGATCTAGGTTTTAATTGCACTTTTATACGTTAACAACTCTAAAGTATCATTCTTGGATCATTGATATATTTCGGTGCATTTTCAGGTACTTTAAGCTCAAAAGAGGAGGAAAAGTTATCATTGCTTAAGGCACAAAGACTCGAGGCATACTGGAGTGAAGAAATGCTTTCGAAAGGGCAAGATGGAGGGCTTAAAAGATCAACAACTGCTGCTCGCACTGGAAAGGAGTTTCACTAAATTGCCAGAATTACCCGTACAGATCAATCATCTTTGAAAATTAAACTGTATTGATACAAGAATAACCAGCTATATATATTTAGAAAGATCTGAAAGTTTATTTTCTGGATAATTTTACGGTTTGTAAAAATGATTTTTCTAGAGAAAGTTATGGCAGTTTAAGTAGACAAAGGTCAGGCTGTGCAAGCTGTGCGGGATTTCAGCGTAAAGGGCATGTGAAGGCTTAAATCCCACATCCCACATCGGTTAGAAACATATTTCTATATCCCACATCCCACACCAGATTGAAAACACATTGCACTTGTGGTATTTGTCTATATAACACCCACTCCACTTCAGCTTTGAGAACATCGGAGAATCTGAGATCATCTGAGATCATCATAAAGTGAATCCAGAGGGCCTTTAGGAGAAATCCAGAGGGCTCTTAGGAGGAATCCGAAGTACTTTTGGAGGGCAAGCTGAGGAATCGCCAAAGCTTTCGCTACCAAGGGGGAGATGATCGTTGAGAGGCCGGAGGCAACTCGAGGACGCATGAGCCCCATGGCAGGCTAGTCTCCAAGTAAAGCGAAGGGATGAATCCCTAGGTGTAGTTGTTCTTATTTTCCTTTATTTGATTCAGTTGTAGTTTGGTATTATTTTTATTAAACATTATTATATTTTATTCTTTAATTTAATTAGTAGATTTCTTATTAGTCCGGTGATTGTATGTTTCTTTTCCATATAAGTCTAGTCATGCTCTTCTTATGTGTATTTGTTTGGGTGTGATTGAGTCCGGTAGATCTCTTTTATAGATTTTTCTATTGCTGCACTTTTGTCATTTAGATATATCGTCGTCTTTTGATAATTTATAAGTTAGATCATGTGTGCTTGAAAGTAAAGAATAATTCATATCAATTACATTAGGGTTTATACATGCGCTTTAATTGAATATTTGCCGATTGCCTGTTTGGGATGTGAAACTTGCAATCGAGATAAAAACAACTGAATCAAGTTAGGATTAGGGCAATGAACCTAGGGAGGATTTTTGGAACCTTTTTGTTTCTTTATTATATTATCCATCAATTATTTACACAATTTTCACACAATCAACAATTCAGATTTTGTCACTTTAACTTTTATCGTTTGTGTTGAGGTTTACACCTTCTTTTGTAATTAGTTTGTTTCCCTGTGGAATCGACACCCAAAAGCTGTACTACAATACCGCGTTATGTTTTGGGTGTAATCATATGTTTTCTGGTCACCTTGTTTAATCTTAGATAATCAATACATACCTTCTAACTAGTTGTTTTTCTTGTAGGTATGAGCTCCTCATCTTAACAACTTGGACTGGACTTAGCCATTTACTGTCTGAGATGGGGTAGATACCTCAGCCTTTACTACCTCTTTCATGTGTGTGTTAAGTCTTCTTTGAGCATCTCGAGTGGGCTTTGCTTCATCCTCAAGGTAGATATGATGCATGCATTTAGCTGGACTTATCATTTTTATGTCAGCAATGGTCCATTCAATGGCAGATCTACGCTCCCTAAGAACTCTCAATAGTTTCTCCTCTTCTCCAACACTTAAATTGGCAGCCATAATCACAGGTAATGTCTTCTTTTCTCCTAAATAGGCATAAGTTAAATGCTCTGGCAGCTATTTTAATTCCAAGGTTGGTACCTAGACAATAGAAGGGAGAAGAATAGTATTAGTAGGTATGAGAGATTCAAATTGAGGAGCATACTTACCTGGATGTTTTGGAGAAGCCTTAAGGAGGTGCACAGCTTTAATGATGTCATCAGTAACATCTTCAAGTTCTTGCTCAATATCCACTTTTGTGAAGCTATGGGTAATAATGGTCTCCAATGGATCAATGTGCTGGACCTGAAAAGCTTGCTTAACAAAACTTTGCATCATACATACATTAAAGCATTTCATATCATCTTGAGGTAGTTTTAATGCATCAAATATTTTAAACTCTATTATCTCACCATTTACCTTCATACTTCCCTTCTTTACGCAAATCTTTGTATCAGCTATTCTCATGAAGGGTCTTCCTAATATGATGGGCAGAGGAAATGGCATAGGGCATTCCTCCATATCTAACATAATGAAATCAGCAGGTAAAATAAACTCACCTACCTTTATCAGGACATCCTCAAGAATACCTCTAGGTCTTTTGATGCTTCTATCTGCCAGCTGCAAAGTGATGGAAGTCGGTTAAAGCTCCCCCAAACCTAAGGTTTCTAATACTGTGTATGGTTGTAGATTGAAACCTGCTCCTAAATCCAATAATGCTTGCTCAAATAGCTGATAACCTATCCTACAGGGAATAATAAAACTATCCGGATCTTTTAGTTTTGGTGATACTTTTCTTAATAGCACAGCACTTACCTCTTCAGTTAAGGCTGCCGTCTCATGTTCCTAAAACTTCCTCTTATGAATGCAACAATCTTTCAGAAATTTAGTATAAGCAGGTATTTGTTGAATTGCATCTAATAAGGGAATGTTTATTTCTATTTTCTGTAAAGTTTCAAAGATATCAAGTAGTTTATTTTCTTTCTTTTGTTTTACTAACCTTTACGGGAAGGGTGGTGTATTCACCTTCTCTGTCTCACTTACCTTTGCTGTCGATGGTTTCTCTAGAGATGCTTTTGCAAACTCATCAGTGCCTATAACCTTACCATTCCTGAGAGTTGTGACAGCCTTCAATTGCTGGTGTCCCTCGGGGTTAGGTAGTGTTTGAGCTGGGAGCTCACCTTGCTTTCTACCACTTAGTTCTTTAGTCAATTGCCCAATTTGTACCTCTAGCCTTTGAATGGCTTGTTCATATTTCGTAGTGGTCTGTCTTAGCTCAGTCCGAAATTTCCTTTCATCCACCATGAACTGATCTTGTGAGGTCATCAACTGTTGTTGTTGAGTTGCAAATTGTCTCACAAGACTCTCTAGGTCATTTTTCTTTGATTCGGAAACTAAGTGGGCTGCTGGCTAGGCGTTCCTTTGTTGTCCTTGATGGCTCAGGGTATTCTGATTGTTGCTCCATGAGAAATTTGGGTGGTTTCACCATCAAGGGTTGTAAGTATTTGCATATGGGTTGTTCTTAGGTGGATAGTTGTTTGGTCCCACATAGTTTGCTTGCTCTGGGTCTGCAGATGAATACAAAGGACATGTCTCGGTATTATGATCAAATTGAGAACATATAGCACATACCTAGAGTGGTGTAGCTGGTGGATTAGGTGAGGCATTCTGAGCAGTCATGGCTTTAACAAACAAATCTAGTTTTCTCTCCACATTAGCTCTTTGGGTAGAGGATCCTCCATTTAGGGTTACCTCATACATACCCTTGCTCTTGGGTCCATGTCTACCTCAAGAGGAGAATTGCTGGGTATGCTCACTTAAGGTCTCGAATAGCTCCATGACTTTTTCGCTGCTTTTCTCCATCAGCACTCCACCACAACCTGAATCCACAATACTTTTATAAGTATCACTAAACCTTTATAGAAAGCTTGTACCAGTTCATCTTGAGGTAGATTGTGATGTGGGCATTTGAGTAGCAGCTCGTTGAAATGTCCCCATGCCTCAAAGAACAAGTCTTCATCCTTCTGTTGGAAAGACTGAATCTCTTTCCTCATTTGTCTCATCTTTTGGGCTACGAAAAATTTCCTTAGGAACTTGCTAGCCAACTCCTCTCAAGTATAGATAGAAACTGCAGGCAATGAATTGTACCACAGCTTAGCATTATCTTCTAAGGAAAAAAGGAAAAGAATTAACTTGATTCCTTCTTAGTCTAGGCCCTAGATGTGTTGGAACTTGTAGAGATCGAAACTCCCGAAGGTGCAAGTGTGGATCCTTATTAGGTGTACCCCTAAAATGAGTCAATGCATTGAGTATCTATGGAGATATGTAATAATTACCTTCCACCTCAGGTTGATAGGCAATGCATGGTGGCTGGTCGATGTTCCTTGGGATGAAGGATTGCTTCATCGGTCTTGTCTTCGGTGGTTGTTGGTTTTCTAGCTGTTCCGCCATTGATGCTTCTTCCTCGAATTCTTCTTTTACCTCCTCAGAGTCATCTCTAAGCCTTTGTCGAATGGTCCACTTAAGCTTTGTATCGAAGGGAAAGAAAGTTGGATGCCTGGATCAAAGCCCTTGCAAGAATCAGTGAAAACTGCTTCAATGCAGCAGTTCAGTACTGCTGCTTGGGTAGCCTCTGCCTTAAATGCACTCGATCGCAGAGTATTATGCTCGATCACACAAGGTGTTGTGCTCGAGCGTAGTGTCATAGAGAGCTTCTACTGTAGTGCCTGAAACAGAAACGAAAAGAAAAATAGAATAGGTTTTTGATGAAGTAAAATAAAAGTGAAAAACAGAAACCTAAATTTTTTAGATTTTTGATAAAATAAAGCAGAATAAAATAAACTAACAATGATTAAATTAGACGAAAATAATTATAAAAATAAATTTAGCACAATCCCCAACAACAGCGCCAAAAACTTGTTGAGCATTTATCTACCTAAATTATTAAGAAAATAATCGAACTTACTTTACTTGCAAGTGCACAAGGTCAATAGTAGCATAGTGTGCAAGTGCGAGATTATCTCCACAGGGATTGGTGAATTTTGTTTTAGAATCAGTTTCACAGGGTAAAATGATAGAAATAAATGTTGAGTCTAGATTGATAATGATAAGAACATAGGGCTTTGATATCCACCACTAATTATACTTTCTCTATATGTGCCAATGCTCTAGCCCTATGATGAATACCTAATGGTTGTTAACTTAAGGGCTTGGTCCGCTCCTTAAGCTATTGATCTCCCTAAGCAACGAGTTAGGTATGGTGTATACTCTAACTCTTCTCTCTTAAGGGATTTAGCATGGTGTATACTGAGTTGTTCTTTAAGAGAGCATAAGGTTTATGGAAATCGACAACCACACGAGACCTAGGGTATGTTGTATACTCCTGGTTTCCCATGTTGATTAACCCAAGAATCCAACGTGGATTTCTTTTGTTACTATTGTCAGACCTAGGACTCGGT
Source organism: Bretschneidera sinensis (assembly GCA_023935145.1). Taxonomy (NCBI): domain Eukaryota; kingdom Viridiplantae; phylum Streptophyta; class Magnoliopsida; order Brassicales; family Akaniaceae; genus Bretschneidera; species Bretschneidera sinensis. The sequence goes on from CM043699.1 coordinate 88,218,202, forward strand.
CATCCAAATTGATATAACTAACCAATCCATACCACATGTATAAGTTGATTAGACACATATATATGAAGAATTCAATAAAACAGGCATTAATCAATTAAAGCATCATAACATGCCTATTTGCAAAGGCAATCAATAATTATATATATGGAAAAGCATAATTACGGCTTCAATCGAGCCCTATTAAGGAGTTAGTTACACACACTAATTATGCTGAATATCATAATCATAAACTAAACTAAGTATAAAAGATAAAACCTAAAAAATATTATAGAGACCAGTCGTCAATTCCTCTCCAAAGCTTACAACTTCAAGCCCAATCCAAAGTATGTTTTCTGTGTTTTACAAGCCTATATATAGGGTTCTAACCGTTCCTCGAAACCCTAATTTCCAAAATAAGACCCGGAGACTTCTTTCAAAACTAGCTCTGCCGCCTCTCTGTGCATGTGCGCTCGATTGCATGCTTCTGCACTCGAGCGCATCGGTGCGCTCAAGCCTTCTAGGTGTGTGCACGAGTGTTTGTGTGCTCGATCATAAATGGTTTGTGCTCGATCGCACTTAGTAGGTTCCAGATCTTCAGTTTTCTTCTTTAGAACTCCAAAATGTTATATTTTCTTCAAAAACCTATAAAAAGCATAGAAAACACAAAAATGAAGTAGAATATACTAAACTACATAAATAAAGAGCATAACAACTGTAAATTAAGGGGCTTAAATATGAATATTTAAGCACTTATCATGCACAATTAGGTTAGGAGAAATCTGGCTTTCAAGAGCCATCTCCATAACCTCCACCTCTGTGGCCTCATCCCCTGAAACTGCTCCCATAAACTTATCACCACGTTCAACGTCGATTACAGCCAAGGTAGCATCACCATGACTAGAGAGCTTTGCCACAAGCTCTCTTGCTTCTTTATCTTCTTCTTTTTTTTTCTTTTCTCCTTCATCTCTTGCATTTTTTTCCCTTTCCTCTTTCAATATTTTTTCTTCTTCAACATTCTTTTCCCTTTCCCCACTCTCTTGTTTTCTCCTCAGCATCCTTTCAGATTCCTTCACCTTTACCCTCATCCTCATTTTCATTTCCTTTGCCTTATTCTTCTCATCTTCTCTTTTCCTTTGTCCCTCTCTTTCTTCTCCATTTTTTTTTTCTCTTCTTGGCCAAGTCTATCTGTGCTTGAGTTGAAGGTGATCGTTGACATTTTAGAGGTTGATCTCCCTCTTTAGGCTCAAACTTTCGAGAACTAGAACTAGTCTTCGACTAGGGAGACGAACTAGATAGGCATTTAGCTTTTTGGCCTGAAAAAGGTTCAATAAGAAAAAAATTAGTATATACTCAAACAATATCTGTGAAGCAAAGTAAAATAAGGTAAGAGAGAACATACTCATCGAGGCAAGAGTCTTAGTATCTTCTTTTGTAAACTTTGTTTTCCTCCTCTTACCCAATCCATCTCCCATAGCTGATTGGTATAATCGGTTGAAAAGATCAACCATCCTCAACTAAGTCAAGCCAGACATAACAATGGAGATATAGGCCTCCAAACACTAATAATAGAGAGTGTAGTGAGTCGCATTCTATATAAAGTGATGGCATTTGAATGAGCATTCAACTCTGCTATTGTATCGGGCAATATCTCCTAGTTCAGTATAAGTAGTCTTTCAGCTCCAAGAAGACACCATAACATTATGTGGTGGAAAAGGAATAGTTTAGACTATACCAAACTGTCTAGCTATCTGTGCAGGGGAGTAAGCTTCTAGGCCTCTCTTATAGGAAGTAAAAAAGAAAGTAACTAATTAACTAGAAAATTAGAAGCTAGCCAAAGCTGCATTAGCCCATTGATTATTATCTTCATTCGAGGGATCCAAGGTCTTGAATGGCATCAAACCATATTGCTTATTCTTGAAATTCATTAACTCAATGTCTGTAAAGGAGAACTTGAGTAAGCCATCGAGACAGTCTTGGAATGAAGGCTAGGGATGTTGAGAATCATAAATTCCACTATGAAAGAAATTTGCATAATAAAAGAATTAAGAAACATCTCCACTAGCCCTAGTGAATGAAGAAAACACTGGAAAATATGCATAAGCCCATACCTGTAGAAGCCATAAAAGGCCATCCAAGGAAGGGGGAAATCATTTCTTATATATGTCGTATACACATCTATACAGATGGCTACTAAAAATTATGTTAAGCCAATTGTTTTACCAACAGCTAGTGCATGAGCAATAGCCATGAATTGCTTGGTGACACATTTGGTATATATGCACACTAGGTATTTGGAAATAAAATAAAAATAGAAAGTAATCAGTTTTGCTTGAGAAACATGGTCACTTGCTCGGCCCATGCGGTAAGAAAGAAAGGTATTGAAACTTAAATGATTCTCCACTGAGAATATGAACTCTATATCGTAAGTTACTATATAAAGATGCACAACGATGCCCGTCAGTGAAATGCTTATAAGTACGAACACATCCTCAATGGTTACGATGAGCTGCCTAGTTAGAAGGTGAAAGGTCTTTGACACTGGAGACCAAAAAAATAGCAAGACACTTAGCATGGGATGGTTCAAAGCCATATTATGTGTCGATGATCGAACTGTCTCAAGCATGCATACATCCTTAAGGTCTTAAGAGTAGTGAGCAATGACTCATTCCACGCAAGCGGGCTATTGATTACTAACATAATACTAGGATGCCTTAGGAGTATGATGCCTTTCCAAGCTCAGAAAAATGACTTCATTCGAGTACAAGTCTAAACCCCATGAATGTTATAAGAAATATAACTAAAGAGAAGAAGAGAAATTTGGGTATTTTGATCGACTGAATCAGTATTCTCAATACAATTTTGATACTAACAACCTTGTAACTAACTAACTAACTATCTAATCTATCTTTTTCTTAATTCCTTCTTGTTTTTTCTATACGGATTGTTGTGAAGGTAATCCTTGGAGCCTTAATGACCTTCTAGGCTTTAGGATAGTTGCTTCCACATCTCTTTCTATCCTTGCAGCCTTGGTAACTTTACCACCTTCTGCTTCCTTCTCCAAGTCTTAGAGGCATTTTCTATTTGCTGTATCAATACTTCCTCATTGAAAGACACATTGTCTTAAAGGTGGAAGTGAGGAAAACTTTTCTGAAAATTTGAACTAGTTTCCTATGTAGCTTCTTCCTAAGGTTGACCCTCCTACTAAATCAACCATTGAAGAATCTAGTTTCATTTCCTCCATATTTTTTCCTCTTGTATTATAGCCATAGGTTTATAAATGGGATGATCTTCCTTAATGCAAGCAGGCAAAGAATAAGGAGAAACTCCTTCCTCTGGTTCATTGTATTACTTCAGTAATGAGACATGAAAGACAAGGTAGATTTTTATATCCTATGGCAGTTAGAGTTTGCAAGCAATCTTTCCAATTTGTTTGATATTAGAAAAGGGTCCAAAGAAGTTTCTCCCTAACTTATTTGACTGTCTTGTAGCTATAAAGGTCTATTTATAAGGTTGTATCTTAATTAGCACTAAGTCACCAACCTTAAAGGATTGATCATTCCTATGCTTATCATCTACAACTTTCATTTGTGCTTGAACCTTTTGTAAATGGAGCTTAGCTAAGCAAAGGATTTTAGTTATGTCCCCTAAGTCTTGATCAATGCTTGCTAGGCTACTTTCTTCTCTTGAGTATGCTACAATTTTAGGAGGTTTTCTACCAAAAACCACTTCAAATGGAGACATGCCAATAGAAGAATGACAGGCAATGTTGTAGTGAAATTCTACCCAACATAAAAACTTTGGTCATTTCCCAAGGCTATCACTAACAAAAGACCTTAAGTACTACTCCAAAGTCCTGTTAACTACTTCAGTTTATCCATTAGTTTGAGGATGACAGGCATTGCTCATGTTTATAACAGTGTCTTGTAAGCTAAATAGCTTTGTCTATAATGAACTTATGAACACTAAATCTTGTTTGAGACAAAGTTTACACACCATGTTGACAGAGAGATTAGTTACCTTAGCATCATTATAATGTTTTGAGAGACATCCAAAATGAGCAAATTTTGATAGTCTATCAACTACTACCAAAATTATCATAATCCATAGGTAAGAGGTAGATATGTTATAGTCAATTATTATATATTCTTATATTTATTCAAGTATGGGCAGAGGTTGTAAGATACCATAAGGATCATGATTCACAAGCTTAGTTTGTTGGCAAATCAAGCATTGCTGGACAAAGTGCACCACTTTTTTTCTCATGTGTTTCCAATAGAAACTTGAAGATAATCTAGCATATGTTCTTTGAATGCTAGTATGTCCTTCTACAGGTGAAGAATGATATTCTTGTAACAATTTGTACTTTACTGCAGATTGAGGGCTAAGATACTAATTTTTCCTCCAATAGATCAATCCATTTCTCACTGTCCATTCAGGGTATTAGGCAGGATTACTGGAAATTGTAGCTGTTAATTCTACTAACTCAGGAAGTTGAGAGTGTTCGAGTTTTAAAGTTTCTAAAAATTCAAAGTAGGGTAGGGAGAGGGCAAGATAAGATACCTTGTCCTTGTTGTCCAGCTACATCTTTGATAAGCCATCAAAAACTACATTTTCTTTGCCTAACTTATACACAATTTGGAATCTGAATCGCACTAGCTTCCTTAAAAAAATTTAGTGCTCTGGTGTTTGAATTTTTTGATCCATTTATGCCCTTAAGCTTCTTTGATCTGTGTGAATAAGAAATTCAAACCCAAACAAGTATTGCCTCCAATGTTGCATAGCTGTAGTGATGGCAATCATTTCTCTCATGTAAGTTTATGCTAGTTAATGGACACTATGGTGGATCGAGCCTTAAGGATCTCTTACAAGTTTCAGATGGGCCAATCACAAGGTTAAGAGCTAAGAAGATCAAGGAAGCAATGCAAGGATTGGTGCAACCCACTTGGGTAAAGTTTGCAAATTTATCAAGCAAGACCCCAACATTCAAGAGGGGATTAAAAGAAGAAGAACCAGCTTTAATCCATATGATACAAGCTACAGAGGGGGGCGGCATAGCCTAGTGGTTTTATGTAGACTTTTTATTTCATTAAGTATACGTATGTGGGCCTATTTTATATTTCTATGGTTGTAGGCGTTTGAGTCTATTTAATTCATTAAGTGAACTTCTTTTATTAGCTATAAGTGTGTAGTTTAGGATGTTTTGGGCTTAAAAATGTTCGGCCCATGTCTTTTAATTGATGTAGGCCTTATTTGGCCCTAGGGTTTCATGGAAGGGTACAAAAACACTTGTAGCCGTATTTTGAGGGTAAGTTGAACGTGAATGAAGTTTTCTTCATAGAGAACTTTCAATTTTCTTTACTTGTTCTTGATTGAACTAAGAACTTATAAAAGGCAAATCCTTTATGGCTGTTGTGAGTTTTAAATTACTCGCAAGTGCACGAGTCATTTGCAATATAGTGTATGCAAGTGCGAGGTCGAATCCACAGGGAATTGCGTCGTGAAAATGGATTTTTATTTAAAATAAATCTATTTTAACCTAGTTCCAAATTTTTGAATTGTATCTTGCAAAAAATATAAACTTAAACTAAATTGATTTGAAACAAACAATAAAGATACTAAGGTTTCTGAATCCACCCCACCAAAGTAAAGCATATATTTTCATGTTTTATATAAAAGTAATCTATCAAATAATTCCATGAATCCACCATTATACAAATCACAGCGAACACCCTAATTCAACCAAATCATCCAATGTATCCCTTTATAATCACAATGGATATCCAATTTACTTTGGATGATTCATCGTATCCTACAGATGAAACACAAGGAATATCCAATTTGAACAATTTAAACACAATCAATCATAAGAATTTACTCAAACAATTGAAATAGAACATTAATACTAAAAATATCAAAATTGTACGAACATATCAGAAAATATTATGCCAAACAATGGCGAGGCTTCATCTTCAACCTTAGATGAAGGTTTTAGCTTCTCATGATTATGAAACTAAATTTCACAAATAAAGTGCTAAACATAAAACTTTAAACTCAAAAGAAACTTTAAACATTAATACAAATTCCTTAAGATTCGTGTAATTTTTTTTCTTTCTTGTTTCTTGAATCTATTGCCAATTGGAATAATACAAGGTTGTGTCTTGATTTAGCTCAACTAGTTCTTAAATAAATTGAAAGGGAAAATAGGTGAGGTAAAAGGCAAGAGTGGGTGAGAATAGTATTGGAAAAGGCCAAAAGAGTGAAACATGAGTGGAGTGACAATATTTTAGCGTAAACACGTAAGGGAGTGTGTGAGGTTTTATCACTAACATTCTTGTTTCGCAGTGCATTAAAAATTCTCATAAGAGTGACTCAACACCTAAAGAGGAGGCAGATGATTCATTCTTTATGTTGTAGGCTATGCAACAACAGTTTGAACGATTGAATTTGGTGTTGGGGGAGGTGAGGGATAGGATGGATCAGCAAGAGGTAGTGATTAGAAATCTGCAAGGTGGGCGAGATAGAAGGAGACGTGAGCCTAGCATTGAAAATGAGTATAGAATGAAGAAGATGATGAGGATGAGAAAGACATAGCATCTGAAGTTGGAATGGGCAGACCTATAAGAGGTAGGCATAGAAGAGGACCTTGGAGAAATCCATGGGGTAGATAGGAACCTTGGGAGCATCAAAATGAAAATACCATCTTTCTAAGACAGGAATGACACTAAAGTGTATTTAGAGTGGGAGAAGAAAATAGAATTGATTTTTTATTGTCACAATTATTCAGAGGAGAAGAAGGTGAAGTTGAAGGTAATTGAGTTCACTGGTATGCAATTATTTGGTGGGATCAATTAGTGACCAATAGGAGGAGGAATCATGAGAGACCTGTAAAAACATGGGGTGACTTGAAAGCTCTCACGAGGCAGAGATTTGTACCTGACCACTACTAGAGAGACCTCTACCAAAAATTACAAAATCTTACACAAGGGTCTAGGAGTGTAGAGGATTACCATAAGGAGATGGAAGTGGCTATGATTTGGGCTAATGTAGAGGAGGATCGGGAGCCCACAATGGCCAGAATTTTAAGTGGTTTGAATAGGGACATAGCCAATGTAGTTGAGTTGCAGCATTATGTGGAGGTAGAAGACATGGTGCACATGGCTATGAAGGTGGAGAGGCAGTTAAAGAGAAAGGGGGCAGTAAGGTATACTTCAGTTTCTAGCACTCCTTGGAAACCAAAGTAGGATAGAAATGATTGAGTTATAGCAAAAGGGAAGGCTAAACCACTTAAGGGAAAAGATGAGAGAACTAGAAAGAATGAACCCAAGGTAGATTTCCAACCTTCAAGGAATAGAGATATTAAATGTTTTAAATGTTTGGATTCAGGGCACATTGCATCTCAATGTACAAACAAGCGGGTGGTTATACGTGACACTAGGAGGTGATGACTGAGATTGAGGATGATAGTAATGAGATACCTGAGTTGGTCGATGCTAGTGATGATGATGGAGTGGAATACCTCATAGAAGGTGAGTTTCTTGTTGCCAGGCTTGCTCTCAATACGCAAATTAAGGTGGATGATATGGAGCAACAGAGAGAGAACATATTTCATACTAGATGTTATGTAAACAATAAGGTGTATAGTATGATTATAGATGAGGGAAGTTGCACCAATGTAGCTAGTACCACCCTAGTTGAGAAGTTGAGCTTACCTTTACTGAAGAATCTTAGACCTTATAAGTTGCAGTGGTTGAATGAATGTGGGGAGGTCAAGTTCAATAAGCAGGTTTTGGTAGCTTTTACCATTATGAGGTATAGTGATGAGGTGCTTTGTGATGTAGTTCCTATGCATGCTAGCCATATTTTTTTGGGGAGACCAGGCAGTATGATAAGAGGGTGATTCATGACGGGTTTAGGAATAGGTGCAGCTTTGTAAGGATGGAAAAACAATCAAGCTTGCTCCTTTAACCTTAAAACAGGTCTATGAGGACCAATTGAAGCTGAAAAGTGAGATTAAGCAAAAAAAGAAAGGGTGAGGCCAAAACACAAAAAAGAAAAATGACAGAAAAGAAAAATGAGGGTGAGGTCGAAACCTCAAGAAAAAGAAAAGGTGAAAAAGAAAACAGAGAGATGGCTAAGAATAAAGAAAAGAGAGTGAAGCCACGAGAGAAAAAAGAAAGAGAAAAGGAAAGACAAAGATGAGCTTTTATGCAAACGAGAGTGAGGTTAAGAGAGCCTTCTTAGCATATCAACCTATGATTTTTCTTGTTTACAAAGAATCTTATCTTAATCTTGATGAAACTAACCAATCCCTTCCTAGTTTGGCTATTTCTTTGTTGCAAGAGTTCGAGGATGTATTTCCGGAGGAGATACTGAGTGAGTTGCCGTGCATTAGAGGCACTGAGTATCAAACTAATTTCATACCTGGAGCAGTTATTCCAAACCGACTAGCCTATAGGAGTAATCCAGAGGAGACAAAGGAGCTTCAATGGTAAGTTAAAGATTTGATGAGAAAGAGGTACGTGAGGGAAAGCATGAACCCATGTGTAGTACTAGTGCTACTAATGCCAAAGAAGGATGGGACTTAGAGGATATGCATTGATTGCAGAGCGGTCAACAATATTACGGTAAAGTATCGTCATCCCATTCCTAGATTAGATGATATACTTGATGAATTGCATGGCTCATGTATTTTAAGTAAAATAAATCTTAAAAATGGCTACCATCAAATTAGAATGAAGGAGGGAGATGAATGAAAAACTGCTTTTAAGACTAAATATGGACTTTATGAATGGTTGGTTATGTCATTTGGACTTACAAATACGCCAAGTACTTTTATGAGATTAACGAACCATGTATTACGTGTGTTCATAGGCAAATTTGTAGTCGTGTACTTTGATGATATCCTAGTGTACAACAAGAACTTAGTTGAACATACTGAGCATTTGAGATGTGTGCTCGATGTTTTGAGATATGAAAAGTTGTATGCTCATTTTAAGAAATGTACCTTTTGCATGGAAATAGTTGTTTTTCTTGGTTATGTTGTTACTACAAATGGTATTGAGGTGGATTAAGAGAAAGTCAAGGCCATCAAGGAGTGGCCAACGCCTAAATGCATCACTGAGGTAAGAAGCTTTCATGGTTTAGCTAGCTTTTATAGGCGTTTTGTTAAGGATTTTAGCACCATTACTGCACCACTCACTGAAATAATTAAAAAGAATGTTAGATTTCATTGGGGGATTGATCAAGCGAATGCATTTGCTACCATGTGTTAGCATTACATGACTTTAACAAAACTTTTGAGATTGAACGTGATGCCTCAGGGATAGGAATTAGAGCCGTTTTGATGCAGGATAGGCGGCCCATAGCCTTCTTCAGTGAAAAGCTAATTGGAGCGGCCTTGAATTATCCCACTTATGAAAAAGAACTTTATGCTCTTGTTTGCACTCTAAAGATGTGGTAGCACTACCTTTGGCCTAAGGAATTTGTGATCCACACCGATCATGAATCATTGAAGCATCTCAAGGGTAAAGGTAAATTAAATAAGAGACATGTTGTATGGATGGAATACATTGAGATCTTTCCCTATGTCATGCGTTACAAGTAAGGTAAGGAAAACATTATTGCTGATACTTTATCATGGAGGTATATACTTCTTACTTCTATAAGTGCTAAAATGCTTGGGTTTGAATATATGAAAGATATGTATGCCAATGATGTTGATTTTTCTGATGTGTATATGGCATGTGATAAAGCGGCATTTGGTAAGTTTTACAATCATGATGGTTACTTGTTTAAAGAAAGCAAATTGTGTGTGCTAAATTGTTTAATGCGTGAATTATTGGTGCGTGAAGTACATAGTAGGGGATTAATGGGAATTTTACATGAACATTTCTTTTGGCCTAGGATGAGAAAAGACGTCACTCAAATATGTGGTAGGTGCATTACATGTAGAAAGGTCAAATCTAAGGTTTTACGACATAGATTGTATACACTCTTACCCGTTCCTAGTGAGCCATAGGTAGACATTTCTATGGACTTTGTTTTGGGGCTACCTAGGGCCAAAAAGGTAGAGATTCTATTTTTGTGGTAGTGGATAGATTTAGTAAAATGGCACATTTCATTCCATGCCATAAAACGTATGATGCCACAAACATAGTTGATTTATTTTTCAAGGAAATAGTGCGACTCCATGGTGTGCCTAGGAGAATTGTTTCTGATAGGGATGTTTAATTCCTTAGCTACTTTTGGAAGGTTTTGTGGGGAAAATTAGGTACCAAACTTTTATTTTCCACTACTTGTTATCCACAGACTGACAAATAGAATGAAGTAGTCAACAAGACTCTAACTCAACTCTTACGCACTGTCATTCGAAAGAATTTAAAAACTTGGGAGGACTGTTTGCCATTTATAGAGTTTGCATATAATAGGACTATGCATACTACTACTTCTTATTCTCCCTTTGAAATTTTTTATAGTTTTAATCCACCTACTCCTTTAGATTTGATACATTTATCTATTGATGAAATGAGTAGTTTGGATGGACACAAGAAGGCCGAATTAGTGAAGTCAATTCATGAAAGGGTACGGTTTCAAATTGTATAGAAGAATGAAAAGTTTGTTTCGCAAGCCAATAAAGGGCGATGGCATGTCATCTTTGAACCAAGAGATTGGGTTTGGGTTCACATGCACAAAGAAAGATTTGTAGCCCATAGAAGGACTAAAACGCATCCTCGAGGAGATAGACCTTTCCAAATCCTTAAAAAAATTAATGATAATGCTTATAAAGTGGATCTTCCAGGTGAGTATAATATCTCTGCTATTTTCAATGTTTCTGATCTTTCTCCCTTTGATGCAGGTGACAATTCGAGGTCGAATCCTTTTAAGGAGAGGGGGAATGATGGGCACCATGGTGGACCGAGTCTTAAGGATCCCTTGCAAGTTCCAGATGGGCCAATCACAAGGTCAAGAGCTAAGAAGATCAAGGAAGCAATGTAAGGATTGGTGCAATTCACTTGGACCAAGTTTGCAAATTTATCGAGTAAGACCCCAACATTCAAGATGGGCTTGAAAGAAGAAGAACCAGCTTTAATCTATGTGATACAAGCTATAGAGGGGGGCGGCATAGGCTAGTGGTTTTATGTAGACTTTTTATTTCATTAAGTATATGCATGTGGGTCTATTTTATATTTCTATGGTTGTCGGCATTTGGGCCTATTTAATTCATTAAGTGGTTTTATTAGCTATAGGCATGTAGATTAGGATGTTTTTAGGCTTTAAGATGTCCAGCCCATGTCTTTTAATTGATGTAGGCCTTATTCGGCCCTAGGGTTTCATAGAGGGGTACAAAAACACTTGTAGTCGTATTTTGAGGGTAAGTTGAACGTGAATGAAGTTTTCTTCATAGAGAACTTTTAGCTTTCTCTACTTGTTCTTGATTGAACTAAGAACTTATCAAAGGCAAATCCTTTGTGGTGTTCTCATCGAATCTAGGTTCTTGAAACAAGATTTCAATGGGTCTAGATTATCTTGACTTGATTCTTGGCTTTCTTGGGTAAGTTTCAATTTGATTGTGGGTTCAAGGGATTTCTATTCCATAGGTTCACATCACTAGTTGTAATGAAGGGGACAACTTCTTACTAAAGAATGCTATAGGATGGCCTTGTTATAGAAGGATAGCTGCAATACCATATCCAGAGGCATTAGTTTCAAGAACAAAAGTTTCAATGAAATCTGGTAAGGCTAGGATTGGAGTTGCAATCATTGCAATCTTTGAGTTTTGAAAGGCTTCAACTGAACACTCATTCCATTGAAAGTTGTCTTTCTTGAGGAGATTAGTTAATGGTGAAGCAATGGTAGCATATTCTCTCACAAATTTCTTGTCATATCCAGTAAAACCTAAAAAGTCTCTTTCCCAAGTGTTTCATAGTAGTTAGTGTAGGACAATCTAACAAAGTTGTGATCTTTTGGGGATATGGTGCCACACCATCCCTAGAGATTATGTGCCCAAGGTAATCAATTGAAGATGTTCCAAAGTTGCACTTGGACAATTTAGCATACATAGAAGCTTCTTGTAAACAATTCAACACAAGTATTAGGTGTTCCAGATTTGCTTGAATGGATTTGCTATATACTAAAATGTCATCAAAGAAAACTATGAAAAATTTTCTTCGATAAGCATCAAAGATCTGGTTCATTGTAGCTTGGAAAGTAGAGAGAGCATTTGTTAAACCAAAGTGCATCACTAGGAACTCATAATGTCCATGGTGAGTCCTGAATGTTGTTTTCTCACTGTTTTTAGGATTCATTCTGATTTGATGATATCCAACTCTCAAATCGAAATTTGAGAAGACCTTAGCACCATGTAGTTCATTAATCAGTTCATCCAAAGCAGGGATAGGAAAACAATCCTTGATAGTGACTGAATTTAACCCTCTATAATCCACACAAAACCTCTAAGTTTCATCTTTCTTTTTTACTAGCAAAACTGGTGAGAGGCTTGTGTTGTGTTGAATGACTCCCATTTGTAACATGTCTTTGACTACTTTTTTTTTTATTTCTTTTTTCTAAAAATGGGGATACCTATAAGGCTTTATATTGACAGGAGATGGACTAGATAACAAATGAATCTTATGATTTACTCTTTTTGTTGTAGGTAAGCCGACAGGTTCATCAAAGAATACCTTAAACCCTTGTAAGATGTTCTGAATTTGAGAATCAATGGTTTCTTTGAAAATCATATACCCTTGTTCTTGTTGTTGAGGATTATAAACAGATATTAGCATAAAGCAAGAAGATAAGGCATCAGTAATGGTGTAACAACCCATCCTGGGTTGGCCACCCCCAAGATGGTGTCGTCACGTTTTGAAATCCCAGCACAACACATACATGCAACAATATTAAAACATCAACTGAAATTAAAAAATTACATCCAATCCTCAACTCTTTTCAGAGGAGAACGTCATCATTCTCCCATCAGAAACAATATATAAATAAAACGAAAATGCATGAAAATATTTTATTAGAAATTTTCTTTCTTCTTTCTTACAATGTCTAAGGACATGACCACAGGACCTACTTAAGGTAAATACTCTGATATCTACTCTAAAATCTATCTGCATTTCCTGTTGCCTGAAATTATTCAATAATGAGGAGTGAGCTTCACCAACTCAGTAAATTAAATTTACTAGAAGTACTCGATTATATACTTCCAATCACATCTTATAATTCAATCGGTTCTAATTCACCAATATTAATCATCTTTTTTTTCACATATAATAATTTAATCTTTCAAATAATATTCCAATATTCATTCATCTATTATCTCATATAATTTAATAATAACATTCTATTATCACTATTCATATCATAATTCCAACAATTTATCAATCTCTTTTTAAATTAATCATCAAACATATCAATTTTTCTTCTCATATATTTAATCATCTTGAGACTATCAATTCAACATCATTATTTACCTCGTTATGAGATTCACAACATATACTCAATCAATCAAATAATTTTATCATATCATACTTTCACCTTTCTTTCTCATCATATATGCCTCTCTGTGAGACTCATTTGTCTATAAATCATTTCATAATCAAGACTGATACTTTAGCATCTCAATCAATAATAATCAATATTTAAAACAAATGCAATTCATGAATTTAAATTTTTTTTCTTTTTTTCTCATCAGATCATTTCATATTATTAATTGGGAATGTCTTCCCACATGTCAACATGTTTCGGCCAGACCAGTTGCCTTTTTGGTTTTTTCGGCTAGACCAGCTGCTTTCCTGGCTTTTTTGGCTAGATCAGCTGCCTTCCTGGCTTTTTCGGCTAGACTAGCTGCCTTCTTGGTCTTTTCAGCTAAACCAGCTGTTTTCCTGGTCTTTTCAGCTAGACCAGCTGCCTTTCTGTTCTTTTCAGCTAGACCAACTGCATTCCTGGTCTTTTCAGCTAGACCATGCATTCCTGGTGTTTTCAGCTAGACTTGTTGCCTTCTTGGTCTTTTATTTTATGCATATGAGCAATAATACGAAAACAAGCATACATTCAAGCATTCAATATAACTATTCAGCTCTTTTTCAAAATTATTATTTTTATCATATTCATTAAATTATTTCCTCATATATCATATACATTTTTCAATCACATTTTTAGAAATTTTATAAAACTTCTCAACATATTTTTCATTCATCCATCATTTTTAAAATATAAATTCTTATATAATTAATATTCTACATACTTTCTAATTCCTAATCAATCAATTTTTTTTTTATATATAACAGAAAATATATCATTAAATCATTATAATTCACCCAATTATTCAAATATCATAACTTCATATTTTTATTGGTTTCGATTACTAATGTAAATCTAACTTACCACGTAGCACTTAAAGCTATCGTCGATCACCTCCTTGCCTTTCCTGCTCCTTTCAGCAATTTTTTGAGATTGTTGATCACTAACACCTCAATTATGATGAAGTCTTGCTATTGTAATTGAATGACTATACTATCTGTAATATTGGAGAAATTTTCTTTATAACATTTTGCTAAGAAATTTGAATTGAAGAAAGAAGAAAACCAAATGGGATTTTGTAAGAAAAAATAAAACAAAACAAAAAATTAAAGTCTTATAATAAAACCATTTCACTGCCACTATTGCCACCATTTCTCCTTGTTGTCCAACATGCCCATTTTGCATGTTGGGCAACCAACACCTCGACGTCCAGGTGTTGGCCCTTCCCCCCTTTTTTTAATAGTAAATCTTTCATTTATATATTATTTTAATTCCATGTCATATCTATCAAATTACTTCTTTACCCTTACTTTAAGAACATGAGTATTACAATTTTACCTATCTTTGAAATTTTCTTACCTAACTCATGAAAAAGATAAGGGTACTCTTGCCTCATGCTCCCATGTAATTTCTTCAACATCTTTTTTTTGCCATAATACTTGATTCAAATGAATAACTTTATTACGCAAGACTTGTTCCTTTCTGCCTAGAATTCTGACTGGTACTTATATAAAGGTCAAATTTTCCTGAAGTTCTACAACCTGATTCGAAATACTATGGGATTCATCATGTATACACTTTTTTAAAAGTGAAACATGAAACACATTGTGTAATTGTTTTAATTCTTGAGGCAAATCCAATCTATATGCTACTAGTCCAACTCTTTCAATTACCTCATATGGCCTCACAAATCTCGAACTCAACTTTCCTTTCTTTTTAAATCTCAATACACCCTTCCACAGAGATATCTTCAAAAACAAAAAGTCACCAACCTGAAACTCAAGAGGTCATCTTCTATTATTTGCATATCCCTTCTATTTATTCTGTGCTACTCTAAGGTTCTTTCTAACCAGTTTGATCATCTCCGTAGTCAAATCTATCATTTCTGGACCAAACACCTTCTACCATATAAAGCCTCAAATGGTGCCATCCCAATACTAGTTTGATATTGATTATCGTATGCAAACTCGATCAAAGGTAAATAAGCATCTCAGCTCACTGAGAAACTCAATAAACTTGCCCTCAACATATCTTCTAATATTCTGATGATTCTTTCTCTCTGCCCATCAGTTTGAGGATGAAAAGTGATGAGTGCCAAATATTACATATTTTGGCCACTTAATTTACATTTGTTAGCTTAAGAATTTATTACTTTGAGTTATTTTCGTTGTTTTTCAGGTTTACAAGCACTAGGAAAGGAGTTTCACTAAAATTGCCAGAATTACCTGTACAGATCAGTCATTTTTGTGGATTTTACTATATTGATTCAGGAAGAACCAAGAGATGAGCCATATATGCTTGGAAAGATCCGGAAGTTTATTTTTTGAGAAATTTTACGACTTGTAAAAATGATTTTTCTAGAGAAAGTTATGGCTGTTTTAGTAGACAAGGGTCAAGTTGAAGATGTCTAGTGCGCTTGAGCGCATTAGACTTGCAATCGATCGCAAGTGCGCACTTGCACATCTCACATCGATTAAAAATACTTTGCAGTGCACCAGACTGCGATCGAGCGCACTCGGGCAGTATCCCACATCGAATTTGAAATACATTGTACTATGGGAATTCCCCTATAAAAGTCTCATCTCACTTCATCATTTGGTGTGCAATCTGGAGGACTTCTGCTAGCATTCTAGTGGATCTTGAAGGCTTTGCTACCACGAGGGGAAGCGTCGCCCAACAGCGAGTGGAATTTCTCCCAATGTATAGACAGTTTTAATTTATTTCTTTTTTAAGTATTAAAGTTTAATGTTTAACACTTTTATTGTGAACTTTAGTTTCATAATTATGAGAGGCTAAAATCTTCATCTAAGGTTGAAGATGAAGCCTCGCTATTCTTTGGCATCATATTTTTAGATTTGTTTATACAATTATGATATTTTGAGTATAAATGCTATGTTCAATTATTTGAGTAAAATCTTATGATTGATTGTTTTTAAATTATTAAATTGGATATTCCTTGTGTTTCATCTGCCGGATACGACGGATCATTCAAATTAGATTGAATTTCCTTTGTGACTTGTAAATTAAACGGATACATTGGATGGTTTTGGTTTAATTTGGGTATTAGCTGTCATTGGTATAATGGTGGATTCATGGAATTTTTTGATTACTTTTATATAGAATATGAAAATATATGCTTTACTTTGGTGGGGTTGATTCAGAAACCTTAGTATCTTTATCATTTGTTTTTAAATCAATTTAGTTTAGTTTATTGTGTTTGCAACATACAATTACAAATTTGGAACTAGGTTAAAATAGACTTAGTTTAGATAAAAATATATTTTCACAACGCAATTCCCTGTGGATTTGACCTCGCACTTGCACACACTATATTGCAGATGACTCGTGCGCTTGCGAGTAATTTAAAACTCATAACAAGTTTTTGGCGTCGTTGCCGGGGTGTTTGGTTTGTGAAATTTTTGTCTAAATTAATTTTATTCTTCTACTAGTTAGTTAGCATTTTTTGTTTGATTTTTCTTTTTGCAGTTTTATTTTATTTTATTTGTTTCTATTTGCATTGGCCTATAAAAAAATAGATATATAAAAATAAAAATAAAAATTATTTTTGCCAATTGTTGTTGGCCCATTTTGTGAGTAGTGTGTTTTTTGTTTTTGTGTTTATTTTACTTTATTGTTATTTTGTTTCTGCTAGTTAATTTATTTTAGTGCTTTTTGTGCAGTATATGTTTGGTCGGAGATCTCTGAACTTAGAATTGATACATTTAGATCCCGACTTAGAAAGAACTCTTAGGAGACAGAAAATAGCACTAGTTGAAAGAGACACAATTGAGATGGGAGAAAATTTTAGGAATGCAAATCAACCGGAGCATGTAGAGCAACCTAGAGCTTGGAACGTGGACTCCACTACATCGCTTAGGGATTTGTTCGTACCCACTGCGACTAACTCATCTTCTTGCATAGTGTTGCCACCAACCAATGCCACCCATTTTGATTTAAAGCCACATGTCATCTAACTCCTACCCTCATTTCATGGCTTAGATCTTGAAAATCCTTACAGTCATGTGAAGAAGTTCAAAGATATTTGTGCCACATTCAAGTTCTAGAACTTCTCTGAGGAGTCAGTCCATCTTCGATTTTTCCCTTTTTCTCTTCACGATAGAGCTAGGGCATGGTTAGATTCCAACACGCTGGGGTCTATTACATCTTGGGAAAATTTGCTGAGTAACTTTTATCATGAGTTTTTCTCAATGTCTAGAGTGAATGAGTGCCGAAAGGAGATTAGTTCTTTCACTCAGGATGAGTATGAGAAGTTTTTTGAGAGCTGGGAGCACTTCAAAAAGTTACTGATCAGATGCCCTCCACATGGATATGAGAAGTGGAGACTTGTTCAGTTCTTCTACCAAGGGTTGATTCAACCCAACCGTAGCATGATCGATTCTATGAATGGGGGGGCATTCTTAAGTCTGACAGGGGAGGAAGCATACAAGGCATTAGACAAGTTGTCCGATAACTCTCTGCAGTGGGATTTCTCAAGCTGTCGGGACAAGTCCATCCGTGCTCTTAAGAAATGAGGCATCTATGAGATCAAGGAGGACACTGACTTGAGGATAAAGCTAGATGCTCTCACTAAGAAGATTGACGCTCTTGCTATGGGCCAGTCCATCAATGCTGCCAACACATTCAATGTTGAGAGTTGTTCCATGTGTGCTAGTCCCATGCATTTAGCACAAAATTGTCCATGAATGTCGGCTTTTACCGAGTATCCTATGGAACAAGTAAACACTTTCAATGACTATCGGAGGCAGTTAAATGGATCTTACTCCGAGAGTTACAATCCAGGGCGGCGGAACCACCCTAATTTTTCATGGAAGCAGAACCAATCGATGAATCAGGAAGGAGCCCCTCATCATGCTCACAATCAATACCCTCCCAGATTTCCTCCACCAATTCTAAGTCATGGTCGCTCAACCCATCCAGCACCATCACCTGCTTACCAAGCTCCTTCTCAAGCGCCAACACCAGTTTCACAGTCACTAGAGGACACCCTTAAGGAGTTCATGAAGATGACTAGCCAATCCATCAGTGAAGTGAGGAGCGCAACAATAGTAAACACCCAAGTGATTGCCAAGCTAGAGAGTCAAATGGGTCAAATTGCAAGTCACTTGGGTGAAAGAGAGAAGGGAAAGTTCCCTAGTCAGCCCGTGCCCAATCCGAAGGGACAATTTATGGTTGGAAATTCATCAACTCCTACGCACGAATGGGGGAACAAGTTTAATCAATTGTCACATTGAGGTCTGGGAGACAAGTGGACAATCGAGTGGAAGAGAACCCTGCTAT
Source organism: Bretschneidera sinensis (assembly GCA_023935145.1). Taxonomy (NCBI): domain Eukaryota; kingdom Viridiplantae; phylum Streptophyta; class Magnoliopsida; order Brassicales; family Akaniaceae; genus Bretschneidera; species Bretschneidera sinensis. Next base: position 88,237,003 of record CM043699.1, read on the forward strand.
GTAACAAGGGAAAGAAGTGGCAATAAGGAGAAGAGAGATGTTGAGCCATCTACAGCCACACCTACTGTGAAGGATCCTCCTAGGTCATTTGTACCTAAAGTGTCTTACCCTGAGAGATTATATGCGCCCAAGAAAGGAGGGAAGTATGAGGAAATTTTGGAGGTATTCAAGCAGGTCCAAATCAATATCCCATTTTTGGACGCCATCCATTAAGTGCCATCATATGCCAAGTTCTTAAAGGACTTGATCACTATCAAGAGGAGGACGAATGTCCCAAAAAAGGCATTTTTGACCTAGCAGGTTAGTTTAATCTTTCAGTGCAAGCTGCCCATTAAGTATAAGGATCCGAGGTATCTTACCATCTCTTGCACGATATGGGTCAGCCAGATCGAGAGGGCTCTCTTGGATCTAGGAGCAAGTGTGAATCTTCTGCCTTACTCAGTCTATTTACAGTTGGGATTACGAGAACTGAATCCCACAACCACAACGCTTCAATTGGCTGATAGGTCAGTGAAAATACCACGGGGAGTAGTTGAGGACGTTTTGATAAAAGTGGATAAGTTCTATTTCCTTGTGGATTTTATTATACTTAACACAGAGTCGGTTCAGAATGTAGGGATTCAGATACCGGTTATTCTAGGGCGACCATTCTTATCCACGGCTAATGCCCTGATCAATTATAGGACAGGGGTGATGAAGATTTCATTCGAAAATATGACAGTGGAGCTGAATATCTTTGATATCAGTAAGCAGCCACTGGAATATGATGAAGTCAGAAATGTATGCTTGATAGAGGAGATTCTTGAGGAGACTGTGGATGAATTGCGTATTGAGAACCCACTGGAGGCATGCTTTGCTCAATTTGGAGAGGATTTGGATTTATATAAGTTACTCAAGCAAGCGAATGCCATTTTGGAGTCTCCTCCTAAGGAGAGCAATGAGACGGAGGAGACAGCAGCACCTGAGCCCCCCAAGAAGGAACTTAAGCCTTTACAGGACAATCTTAAGTATAAGTTCCTAGGTCCAGCAGATTATTTGCCTGTGATTATAGCTTTAGATTTAGTTGAGGCTCAAGAGGAGAAATTATTAGATGTTTTAAGAGAGCACAAGGAAGCTCTCGGCTAGACTATTGAGGATATTAAGGGAATCAGCCCCTCGGTGGTGATGCACAAGATACATTTGGAGGAGAATGCCAAGCCATCGAGGGAGCCACAAAGAAGGCTCAACCCAGCTATGCAAGAGGTTGTGAGGATTGAAGTAATTAAGCTATTGGATGCAGGGATCATTTATCCAATCTCTGATAGCAAGTGGGTAAGCCCGATTCATATTGTGCCCAAGCGAGCTGGATTCACGGTAGTGAAAAATAAGGATGACAAGTTGGTGCCAACTCGTGTTCAGTCAGGATGGAGAGTGTGTATAGACTACCGTAAGTTGAATGCTGCCACAAGGAAGGATCATTTTTCACTCCCATTTATTGATCAGATGGTGGAGTGTTTGGCTGGGCACGAATACTATTGCTTCTTGGATGGTTATTCTGGATATAACCAAGTCCCCGTGGACCCTGAAGATCAGGAGAAGACAACGTTTACCTATCCTTTTGGGACATTTGTCTACCGTCGCATGTCCTTTGGGTTATGAAATGCACCTCGCTACTTTTCAACAGTGCATGATTAGCATATTCTCTGACATAGTAGAGTGGTTCTTAGAGATTTTCATGGATGACTTCTCCGTCTTCGAGTCATCATTTAAAGAGTGCCTGCACCGTCTCACTTTGGTTTTAGTGCGGTGCAAGAAGAAGAACCTGGTGCTTAATTGGGAGAAATGCCATTTTATGGTCAAGCAAGGTATTGTACTGGGGTATGTCGTATCTCATCGGGGGATTGAGGTCTACAAAGCGAAGGTGGACCTGATTTCCAACCTTCCACCCCCACATACGGTGAAGGAGGTTCGTTCTTTTCTGGGCCATGCAGGTTTCTACAGGCGATTTATCCAGGATTTCAACAAGTTCGCCCGGCCCTTGTGCAAGTTGTTATTGAAAGATGCCCCATTTATATTTGATGAGGGCTGTAAGAAAGAATTTGGGGATCTGAAGAAGATTCTGACGTCCACACCCATTATTCAACCGCCCAACTGGGGTGTGCCTTTTGAGATTATGTGTGACGCATCAGACTATGCTGTCGGAGTTGTTTTGGGGGTAGCGTGTTGATAAACTTCCCCACGTTATCTATTATGCAAGCAGAACTCTAAACGATGCACAGCTTAATTACTCTACCACTGAGAAGGAGTTACTAGCAGTCGTTTTTGCATTGGACAAGTTCAGATCCTACTTGTTAGGATCGAAAGTCATTATCTAATCGGATCACGCAGTATTGAAGTATCTTTTATCTAAAAAAGAGGCTAAATCTCATCTTATCCGATGGATCTTGTTACTTTAAGATTTCGACATAGAGATTCGGGATAAGAAAGGTTCCAAAAATATGGTGGCGGACCATTTTTCTAGATTGATAGTGGATTTCACTGAGGCCGCCACTCCCATTTCTGGGACCTTTCCTGATGAGCAATTGATGCACATTGCTCACAATCCTGCATTAAGAAAGTTTTTTTTAATACGTTTTTCAAGATGGTAGAATCCCCAATAAATTGGTTATCCATATTCCAGGTCTAACCACAATCTCAAGAATCATTAACTTCAAATATCCGTATTCCAGGTCTATTCTAGATTAATTTAAATTAAGAAGCATTAAGTGTTTTTGGATTCCTTTCAGTTAAATCTCCCTATTCGGTTACGATTTAAGCGGACCACATGAACTTCCTAGAATCCCTATTCGGTTACACCTATTTCATTCATGGCATGTTTTACCCTGGCCTTTGCATAGATAATAATCCAATATCATATTTATTAGTTCAACCATTCATGAAAGCACGACTTCTCTATTCGACACATCACCATGCCCAAAGAAGGAATTAAAATAATAAAAAGCATTAAGAACAATAAAACACACTCTTTGAAAAACACATTAAATTCCACTTGTCCAAACAACAACTCAAGATATAGGTTTAGGATCCATCTATCCTTAACATTAATATAGCTAGATAAGAATAATACAAAACTGGAGAAGAATGATTTAAGAGCTTGATGCGTAGCCTTCCCGAGTGTCTCCAACTCTCCTCTTTCGTCTTCTCTCCTCCAAATTCTGTTTTCTTCCTTCTCTCTACCATCCCCCTCTTGTTCAGCTAGGGTTTTCTTTTTATAACTTTTCAGAATCCGTGGGCTGGCGCTGCAGCTCCAACTTCCCTGCACTGCAGCTTCAAGAAGTCTTTCTAACCCTAATCTGGCGCTGCAGCTCCAACTTTCTGGCGCTGCAGCGCCAAATTTCTGTCCAAATTGGTCTCTTTTACCCAGCTACCAGCGCTGCAGCTCCAACATCCCGGCACTGCAGCCTTGAGTTTCTGTCTTCTTTGTGCATTTTGGCCTTCCAGTGCTCTCCAGCGCTCTAGCAAGTGTCTGCACAATAAATTTCCATGACTTAGCATTGATAAATCAACTAAAACAACTTATTAGTAGAATAAGAAAAACTAAACTCAATTTGCTAAAAATACATGCAACATAATTCTAACTTACGTTTTTGCCAGTCCTCGAGCAAACTAGAATAAAATTCTATGCACACACATCCTAAGAGTGCGAGATGGTTTGATTAGATTTGATATAACATGCCTCAAAGATTGCATATAAATCATAACGCAAGAAAACTTTCCAAATGCTGCAAATGTCTAGAATTTCAAATTTATTGGCAGCTTTATCTTACATCAAATTCTTTAAATGTGTATGTGTGTAACACCTTTATATACTTTATCATCTAGCCACTCTGATCGGTTTATGCAAGCAAGTAGGATAATGCCAATCTTTCAAAGTCCATAAGCTTGCTTTTCACACCACTCTCCACTAATGTAGGCCATGACAATACCCGAGATCAGCAGGACTTTATTCTGCTTATAACTTTGGCTAAGGTTAAGGTATGGTAAAAGATTGATTTGAGGCTCACATCATCTTAAGCACATCAACCAATAAAAATTTTATTTTGAACTTTCCCTCAGTTATCATGGAATACTTCCAATACTTTTGCTATTGTCACATCTTCTTCTTCTTATTCTTCTTTTCTTTTTCTCTTCTTTTTTTTTTCTTTGTTTTTCGTATGCTTGTACTATAGTAGCACTAGTCTTTGTTTCTGTGTGCATTACTAAAACTATAGCATAGCATGTACACGACGATCAAACACAACTTTGCCGGCTGCTTGTGATAGGCAGAATACAACTTGATCAAATAGTTCGTGTGGTAAACCTTTTTAACTTCGATCTTTCCCTTGGTCACTCTCGATGGGAAATATGTAATACTTATCATAGCCAAGTTGAAGACCGCTTTCTCTTGCTCAATCCTCTACCACTACTTGAGAGAATAGTCCATTCATTAATCGATGTGCTCACAAATGAAAGGTAGAGTAGTAGCATTTTTTTTTTCATGTTTTTTTTTTCTTTGAAAAGGAAATAGGTTAGATGATCGGGTGACAAAACAATAGATATCCAAGCTCAAAAGGGGAAAACTAAGGATAATCACATATCAAGGGTTGGCTAGAAAGGCTCAAACTTTCCAAACATGGCCTGGATCCTTTCTTTGGTATAATACTACCTAGGATTTCGCCTCGAGTGGTCTTCAAACAAGTTCTAGAGTCTAAGAGATCACAAGAACTACACTGCTCACATAAACGTTCTCTGAAACAGCAAGACAACAAAGTGTTTAGGTGTAAGTGCTCATTGTGTTCAAAGAGTTCGATGTAAAATAAATCCAACAACAAATTCAAGCACACAGACAAACGCAAAATTTTTCAAATTTTCAATGGCTATAATCAAGTCAATCTATTTCTCATCATCGGAAAAATCAAAATCAAACACAAATAATAGAAAGCACTCAGATAAAATAAATAAATAAATAACTAGAAATATGAGCAGTGCACAACACTCAGATAAAGTTTCCACCCCCAAACTTAAATGATACATTGTCTGCAATGTATAGAATTTGAATTTATAAAGTAAGAGAAGGGAACTCCCTAATGTCAGAGGCCGAATCAATCGTCTTTGTTAATGTCCTCATCCTCATTATCACTGCTATGATCGGGATATGGTGGTAGTGGAGAAATCTTACTTGATTAGAAGACATCAACAGCACCCAAAATCACTTGAGATGAGTGATTCTCGGGAGGAATGGAAGCTATCCATGGTGGAAAATGCAAAAGACCTTTGATTATGTGGTGCGATGGGAAGGAGAAGCGAAATTTCGGTGTTTTGGAGAGGGGAAGCAGCTGGAATTCTAATTTTAGAGTGCCCTAACTATGGAAGGGCTATGCATTTAAATGTCAATTTGAGACCTGGCGCTGCAGCTTCCACCTTCCAGCGCTGCAGCGATGGATTTCTGGGCAGATTTAACGTGCGTGAGTGCAGAACCAGCTTATGGGTGCTGGTCCTGGCGCTGCAGCGCTAAAAATGTGAGGCTGCAGCACTAAATTTCTTACCTGGTGCTGCAGCGCCAGAAATGTGAGGCTGCAGCGCTGGATTGCTGTCCTGACTTCAAGTAGGGCTGAAAATAAACCAAAAAATGCACATTGTAAGGCCATAAAAATTGAAATACAAATAAATTAAGCAAAACAAACAAATTTGAAACACATCAAATAATTTCTAAAGGCAAGAAAAAAATTAAAAAGTAAGAACCAAAATGGTAGTTCTAATTTATAGTCTTTAGCTTGACTTTCTATTTTATGGCTCTTTGAGAATGGTGGTGGACGATTTAGGGTCAAAAGTCCCCATAATGTAGTGCTTCAATCTGTGCCCGTTAACCTTGAATATCTCATTGTTTTTCTCGTGTCGAACCTCAACGGCACCAAAAGGTGAGACACTTATCACGGTATACGGTCCAGTCCACCGAGATTTCAGCTTTCCCGGAAATATGTGCCTTCTTAGGACTTCCTGTAACCGTTCTTCCATTTTACCTATCAACGAAGAAGATATTATCACAGGGAAAATATTTTTCTCTAAATAAGCATATTTTAAATGAGCAAGTAAAGTTTTTAATTCAGTTATTATTATTTGTTCTTCTGGCACTTCTTTTCCCATTTCAGACTCCAAGTTCCTTGCTTCTTCTTCGATGATGAGTTTTTCAGTGGTATTAGTTCCCGATTCCATGATGCATCCCTCCAGAGTATCTTCGTTTAATTTTTTCTCCTGAAACTCCTTAATGAGGTTATCAACAATATCCACTTGAAAACAAGAAGAAGTAGAAAAGCCAGAAGGGTATTTCATAATTTTATACATATCAAAAACTACTTCCTCATCATTGACTCTTAAAGTCAATTTCCCTTGTTGTACATCAATTAGGGCTCTCCTTGTAGCAAGGAATGGACGTCCAAGTATAAGAGGTACCTCACGATCCTCTTTCATGTCGAGAACAATGAAGTCTACAGGGAATATAAATTTATCAACCTTTACCAGTACATCTTCTATAATTCCCCATTGTCTCTTAATAGATCGATCAGCTAATTGCAATGACACTGTTGTTGTTTTGGTTTCTTCTAATCCAAGTTTCCTGAAAATTGAAAGAGGTATAAGATTGATACTTGCACCAAGGTCACATAAAGCTTTATCAAAAAATGAATTTCCTAAAGTGCAAGGTATAGTAAAACTCCCTGGATCTTTTAATTTTGGAGGTAGCTTGTTTTGCAGTATAGCACTGCACTCTTCAGTTAACATTACCGTTTCATGTTCCTCGAGCTTCCATTTATTAGAAAAAATTTCCTTTAAAAATTTAGTGTAACTAGGCATCTGTGCTAATGCCTCTGCAAATGGAATGTTGATATGCAATTTCTTGAAAATCTCTAAAAATTTTGAAAATTACTTATCTAATTTTTCTTTTATAAATTTCTGAGGATAGGGAAGAGGTGGTATATATTTAGTTTTAGGGTTAGAATCGATCATACCTTTACCAGTACATTTCTTTGCTGAAACATGTTTCTCCTCTTGCTCAATCTCTTCTTTCTCACCTTCTTGATGAGTGATTTCTTTAGGTTGTGGCTCTTCCAATTGTGTGCCGCTTCTTAGTGTTATGGCCATGACATCCTCCTTAGGATTCTTTTCTGTGTTGCTCGGGAAGGAACCTTGTGCACGTCCAGAAATTATGTTCGCTAGTTGACCGACTTGAACTTCCAGATTTTTTATGGATGCTTCTTGATTTTGGAATCTTGTTTCTGCTGTACTTAAAAATTTAGCCATCATATCCTCCAAGTTAGACTTCTTTTCTTGAGGGGTATATTTAGGACGAGGTTGCTTTGCATTGCTTTGATTCCACGAGAAGTTTGGATGATTCCTCAATCCCGGATTATATGTGTTGTTGTATGGATTGTTCTGCCTGTGAAAATTTGAAACAAAATTAGCTTGTTCAGCATATGAATTATACGCAAACTGATTACCTGCTTAACAGTTACTGCTATGGTGGCTCATGAATGAATATCATGGTTTTGAGTGCTCCTTAAATTTTTGGATACCTTGAGTAATGAACTTATCTTTATGTTCTTTGTTTTCCATTTAGTTTTTTATTTTTTATTTTGTTTTGCTATGGGACTAGCAAAATGTAAGTTTGGGGGTATTTGATGAGTGCCAAATATTGAATATTTTGGCCACTTAATTTACATTTGTTATCTTAGGAATTTGTTACTTTGAGTTGTTTTCATTGTTTTTCAGGTTTACAAGCAATGGGAAAGGAGTTTCACTAAAATTGCCAGAATTGCATGTACAGATCAATCATTTTTGTGGATTTTACCGTATTGATTCAGGAAGAAGCAGGAGATGAGCCATATATGTTTGGAAAAATCTGGAAGTCTATTTTATGAGGAATTTTATGTCTCGTAAAAATGATTTTCTAGAGAATGTTATGGCAGTTTTAGTAGACAAGGGTCAAGCTGAAGATGTCTAGTGCGCTTGAGCGCACCAGACTTGCGATCGGTCGCAAGTGCGCACTTGCACATCCAATATCGGTTAAAAATTCTTTGCAGTACACCAGTATGTGCTCAAGTGCACCAAACTGCGATCGAGCGCACTCGGGTAGTATCCCACATAGAATTTGAAACACATTGTACTCCGGGAATTCCCCTATAAAAGCCCCATCTCACTTCATCATTCGGTGTGCAATCTGGAGGACTTCTGCTAGCATTCTGGTGGATCTCAAAGGCTTTGCTACCACGAGGGGAAGTTCCGCCCAACAGTGAGTGGAATTTCTCCCAATGTATAGTCAGTTTTAATTTATTTATTTTTTAAGTTTTAAAGTTTAATGTTTAGCACTTTTATTGTGAACTTTAGTTTCATAATTATGAGAGGCTAAAATCTTCATCTAAGGTTGAAGATAAAGCCTCGCCATTATTTGGCATAATATTTTTAGATTTTTTTATACAATTATAATATTTTTAGTATAAATGTTATGTTCAATTATTTGAGTAAAATCTTATGATTGATTTTTTAAAATTGTTAAATTGGATATTCCTTGTGTTTCGTCTACCGGATACGGCGGATCATTCAAATTAGATTGGATTTCCTTTGTGATTTGTAAATTAAACGGATATATTGGATGGTTTTGGTTTAATTTGGGTATTTGCCGTGATTTGTATAATGGTGAATTCATTGAATTTTTTGATTACTTTTATATAGAACATGAAAATATATGTTTTACTTTGGTGGGGTGGATTCAGAAACCTTAGTATCTTTATCATTTGTTTTTAAATCAATTTAGTTTAGTTTATTTTGTTTGCAACATACAATTACAAATTTGGAACTAGGTTAAAATAGACTTAGTTTAGATAAAAATATATTTTCACAACGCAATTCCCTGTGGATTCGACCTCGCATTTGCACACACTATATTGCAGACGACTCGTGCACTTGCGAGTAATTTAAAACTCACAACAAAAAGCTGTACTAAACTGCAATTCTGTACCCATAGCTTCTTGAAAACCCTTCCAAAATCTAGAACTAAATCTAGAATCCATGTCTGATACAATGCTTAAAGGTACTCCATGTAATCTCACAATTTTCGCTACATACAATTCATCCAACTTTTCAAGACTCTAGGTAGTTTTAATAGAAAGGAAATGTGAAGACTTAGAAAGTCTATCCACAATAACCCATACAACATAATGACTTCTCTGGGTATGGTGAAAACCAAAAACAAAATCCATACTTACATTCTCCCATGTCTATTCTCATATTTCACTTGTTGACATATCAAACATCTAGAAATCTACTCAGCTACATCCTTCTTCATCCCTGACTACCAATAATTCTGTCTCAACCCTCTATATATCTTATTAACTCGAGTGCATAGAATACATAGAATCATGAGCCTCTCTTACTATTTCTTTTCTCATCTCAACATCATTGGAAACACAAACTCTATGTCCCAATACCACCATACCATCTTCTCTAATTCTAAACTCAGTCGGCTTCCCATTCAATATTTCTTATTTGATATTCTCTATTCCTTTATCTAAACTCTACATCTGTAACAAGCGATCAATAATAGAAAATTGTACCACCATGTTTGCCATCAGTACTCCTCTATCACTGATACTTAACTGCATTCTCATTTCTTTCAAGTCTATCATCAAGCTAATATCATGACTCCCAATAGCAACTAATCACCTTGTAGATTTTCTACTCAATATATAAGCTACTATATTAGCCTTCCCTGGATGATAATGAATTGTACAATCATAGTCACTAATGAACTCCATCCACCTCCTCTACCTCAAATTCAACTCTTTCTGGGTAAGTAAATGCGTCAAAATTTTATAATCAGTAAAAATTTCACAAGTGGCTCCATACAGATGATGTTTCCAAATCTTCAAAGCAAAAAACTATTGTAGCCAATTCTAAATCATAGGTCAGGTAATTTCTCTCATGGTTCTTCAATTTTCCTAGAAGTATAAGTTATAACTTTCCTATGTTGCATCAACACACATCCCAACCCATGATGTGACGCATCACTCTATATCACAAATCCTTCATCACCAGAAAGAAGCACTAATACCGGAGCAATAGTCAATTTTTCTTTCAACAGTTGGAAACTCCTCTCACATTCTTCTAACCACATAAACTTTCCTTCCATCCTGGTTAATCTTGTCAATGGTCCAAAGATAATAGAAAAATTCTAGATAAACCTCCTATAATAACCAGCCAACCCCAAAAAGGCTTTTAATTTCAATCACGCTAGTGCGTCTTTCCCAATTCAACACTGCTTTACTTTCTGTGGGTCAATGGTTATACCATCGTCTGGCACAACATGCCCCAAGAAAGATATTTCCCTCAACCAAAACTCACACTTAGAGAACTTTGCATACAATTTCTCTCTCCTCAGAATTTCCAACACTATCTCTAAATGTTGCCCATGCTCTTCTTCATTCTTGGAATATACCAAAATATTGTAAATAAATACAATCACAAATCTATCCAAGAATGGTTTAAACACTCGACTCATTAGATCCATAAATGCTACAAAAGCATTAGTTAACCCAAATGGCATCACAAGGAACTTATGATGGCCATAACATGTCCTAAAAGTAGTATTAGGCACGTCCCCCTCCTTTATCCCCAACTGATGATAACCCGATCTCAGGTTTATCTTAGAAAACACCCTAGCCCCCTGTAACTGCTTGAATAAATCATTTATCTTAGGTAAAGGATATTTATTCTTCATGGTGATCTTATTTAACAGTCTATAATCAATACACAACCTCATCGTTCCATCATTCTTTTTCACAAACAACACAAGGGCTCCCCAAGGAAACATACTAGGCCGAATAAACTGTTTATTAGCAACTCCTGAAGCTAAACTTTCAATTCTCTCAACTCAGCTGGTGCCATTCTATAAGGTGCTATAGATATGGGTGCTGATCCCGGAATCATCGCAATAGAAAATTCAATCTCCCAGTTGGGAGGTAAACCAGACAACTCCTCAAGGAACGCATTAGAAAAATCTTTCACTACTAAGATTTCTTTTAGCTTTCTAGTATCCTTTCTAGAATCCATCATATATTCTATAGAAATAAGACAGTTAGAGAAATTATTTATCTAACAATTCAAGAGTTGTTAGATAACGTAAGATACTTATTATCATATGTAAGATACTTGCTAGTAGATGGTTGAAAAAGTAGATAAATTATTTATCTGCCCTAAGGCGACACACTAAATCGAATAAATTATTTATCTAACAACTCTTGAACTTTAAACTCTTTTAACTCAATGGGTGTCACTCTATAGGGTGCTATAGATATATGTGATGAACCTGGTATCACATCAATAGAGAATTTAACCTCCCTACTGGGAGACAACTAGACAAATCATTAAGAAATACATTAGAATAATCTTTCATCACTAAGATTTATTCTAACTTCCTATTTTCATTTTTAGAATCCATTATATATGCCAACTACTCCTCACAACCCTTCTAACCATCTACTAGTAGTTAGAGCAAAATAAGATAGTTCGAGAGCATCTTATGTTCTCCCTGAAAGTTAAACTCCTCATGTCCATATCTTGAACACTATGTTCTTTCTAGAATAATCAACCCAAGCGTAATACATTGACAACCAATTCATTCCCAAAATTAAATGAAAATCTATCATATTTAAAGGTACTAAATCAACTTTAGATTCTCTATCACTGATACGAATCACTCAACCCTTGTAAACATTTATGATTATCACTTTATCTCTAGTGGGAATTTCAACAATATTATTATGAATCAAAGGACTAATACATGCATCAATAAACTTCATAAATACATTATATGCAAAAGAATGGGTTGCACTAGGATCAACCAACATTGATATGTCAACCTTTTCAACATATAAAGCACTTCAAATTAGGGAAATTTTAGGATAAATATCTTATTTGATTACATCTATAACAAACTTATGTTTCTCGATCATACATCAGATTACCACTTCCCCTTGGTGGCATACTTACTTCCTCTGCTATGACTCCTAGTTCCCATAACTTGTCTCCCAAAACTAAGGGTCCCATCGATAGTACTTTAAGCTATAGAAGCAACAGATCTTGTTTGCCTCTGATTCTGTAATACAGTTTCTTGTAACAAGGAACACCCCATCTAGGGTGGTCTCTCACCCTATACACTCATACTACCACTGCCTCTAGGACCTTCATGTCTAAGCCTCTTTAACCACTCTTTCTCTTTCCCTTAAACTCTATCACATCTTTCTCAATCTGAAATGTTATATCCACCAACCTGACATAATTAATATGCCCCATATAAGATATTTTTTATCAAATCTTTAAACATAGTTCATCTTTGAACCTCTTACACTTCTTCTTCTCTAGGTCTACCATTTTTGGTATAAACCTCGACAAAACCACAAATCTCCTATCATACTGAGTCATAGTCGATACATTTGCCTCAAATAAATAAAACCTCTTTCTTGTTGGGCTCTAAAAATATAAGAAAAGTATTTATCAAGGAAAACCTTCTTAAACCTATTCCAGGTTAAAGGGTCTATCAACATATACACTTACCCTGGGAAGAGTTATATGCCAACTACTCCTCACAACTCTTCTTCAACCATCTACTAGTAGTTAGAGCAAAATAAGATAGTTCGAGAGCATCTTATGTTCTCCCTGAAAGTTAAACTCCTCATGTCCATATCTTGAACACTACGTTCTTTCTAGAATAATCAACCCAAGCGTAATACATTGACAACCAATTCATTCCCAAAATTAAATGAAAATCTATCATATTTAAAGGTACTAAATCAACTTTAGATTCTCTATCACCGATACGAATCACTCAACCCTTGTAAACATTTATGAGTATCACTTTATCTCTAGTGAGAATTTCAACAATATTATTATGAATCAAAGGACTAATATATGCATCAATAAACTTCATAAATACATTTGATGCAAAAGAATGAGTTGCACTAGGATCAACCAACATTGATATGTCAACCTTTTCTATATACAAAGCACTTCAAATTAGGGAAATTCTAGGATAAATATCTTATCTGATTACATCTATTACAAACTTATGTTTCTCGATCATACATCAGATTACCACTTCCCCTTGGTGGCATACTTACTTCCTCTGCTATGACTCCTAGTTCCAATAGGTTGTCTCCCAAAACTAAGGGTCCCACCGATAGAACTTTAAGCTACAGAAGCAACAAATCTTGTCTGCCTCTGATTTTGTAATACAGTTTCTTGTAACAAGGAACACCCCATCTAGGGTGGTCTCTCACCCTGTACACTCATACTACTACTGCCTCTAGGACCTTCATGTCTAAGCCTCTTTAACCACTCTTTCTCTTTCCCTTAAACTCTATCACATCTTTCTCAATCTGAAATGTTATATCCACCAACCTGACATAATTAATATGCCCCATATAAGATATTTTTTATCAAATCTTTAAACATAGTTCATCTTTGAACCTCTTACACTTCTTCTTCTCTAGGTCTACCATTTTTGGTACAAAGCTCGACAAAACCACAAATCTCCTATCATACTGAGTCATAGTCGATACATTTGCCTCAAATAAATAAAATCTCTTTCTTATTGGGCTCTAAAAGTATAAGGAAAGTATTTATCAAGGAAAACCTCCTTAAACCTATTCCAGATTAAAGGGTCTATCAACATATACACTTACCCTGGGAAGAGTTATATGCCAACTACTCCTCACAACCCTTCTTCAACCATCTACTAGTAGTTAGAGCAAAATAAGATAGTTCGAGAGCATCTTATGTTCTCCCTGAAAGTTAAACTCCTCATGTCCTTATCTTGAACACTATGTTCTTTCTAGAATAATCAACCCAAGCGTAAGACATTGACAACCAATTCATTCCAAAAATTAAATGAAAATCTATCATATTTAAAGGTACTAAATCAACTTTAGATTCTCTATCACTGATACGAATCACTCAACCCTTGTAAACATTTATGAGTATCACTTTATCTCTAGTGGGAATTTCAAAAATATTATTATGAATCAAAGGACTAATACATGCATCAATAAACTTCATAAATACATTAGATGCAAAAGAATGGGTTGCACTAGGATCAACCAACATTGATATGTCAACATTTTCTACATACAAAGCACTTCAAATTAGGGAAATTCTAGGATAAATATCTTATCTGATTACATCTATTACAACATCTATTACAAACTTATGTTTCTCGATCATACTTCAGATTACCACTTCCCCTTGGTGGCATACTTACTTCCTCTGCTATGACTCCTAGTTCCAATAGGTTGTCTCCCAAAACTAAGGGTCCCACCGATAGAGCTATAAGCTACAGAAGCAACAAATCTTGTTTGCCTCTGATTTTGTAATACAGTTTCTTGTAACAAGGAACACCCCATCTAGGGTGGTCTCTCACCCTGTACACTCATACTACCACTGCCTCTAGGACCTTCATGTCTAAGCCTCTTTAACCACTCTTTCTCTTTCCCTTAAACTCTATCACATCTTTCTCAATCTGAAATGTTATATCCACCAACCTGACATAATTAATATGCCCCATATAAGATATTTTTTATCAAATCTTTAAACATAGTTCATCTTTGAACCTCTTACACTTCTTCTTCTCTAGGTCTACCATTTTTGGTACAAACATCGACAAAACCACAAATCTCCTATCATACTGAGTCATAGTCAATACATTTGCCTCAAATAAATAAAATCTCTTTCTTGTTGGGCTCTAAAAGTATAAGGAAAGTATTTATCAAGGAAAACCTCCTTAAGCCTATTCTAGGTTAAAGGGTCTATCAACATATACACTTACCCTAGGAAGAGTTATATGCCAACTACTCCTCACAACCCTTCTTCAACCATCTACTAGTAGTTAGAGCAAAATAAGATAGTTCGAGAGCATCTTATGTTCTCCCTGAAAGTTAAACTCCTCATGTCCATATCTTGAACACTATGTTCTTTCTAGAATAATCAACCCAAGCGTAATACATTGACAACCGATTCATTCCCAAAATTAAATGAAAATCTATCATATTTAAAGGTACTAAATCAACTTTAGATTCTCTATCACTGATACGAATCACTCAACCCTTGTAAACATTTATGATTATCACTTTTATCTCTAGTGGGAATTTCAACAATATTATTATGAATCAAAGGACTAATACATGCATCAATAAACTTCATAAATACATTAGATGCAAAAGAATGGGTTGCACTAGGATCAACCAACATTGATATGTCATCCTTTTCTACATACAAAGCACTTCAAATTAGGGAAATTCTAGGATAAATATCTTATCTGATTACATCTATAACAAACTTATGTTTCTCGATCATACATCAGATTACCACTTCCCTTCGGTGGCATACTTACTTCCTCTGCTATGACTCCTAATTCCCATAACTTGCCTCCCAAAACTAAGGGTCCCACCGATAGTACTTTAAGCTACAGAAGCAACATATCTTGTTTGCCTCTGACTCTGTAATACAGTTTCTTGTAACAAGGAACACCCCATCTAAGGTGGTCTCTCACCCTGTACACTCATACTACCACTGCCTCTAGGACCTTCATGTCTAAGCCTCTTTGACCACTCTTTCTCTTTCCCTTAAACTCTATCACATCTTTCTCAATCTGAAATGTTATATCCACCAACCTAACATAATTAATATTCCCCATATAAGATATTTTTGATCAAATCTTTAAACATAGTTCATCTTTGAACCTCTTACACTTCTTCTTCTCTAGGTTTACCATTTTTGGTACAAACCTCGACAAAACCACAAATCTCCTATCATACTGAGTCATAGTTAATACATTTGCTTCAAATAAATAAAATCTCTTTCTTGTTGGGCTCTAAAAGTATAAGGAAAATATTTATCAAGGAAAACCTCCTTAAACCTATTCCAGGTTAAAGGGTCTATCATCATATACACTTACCCCAGGAAGAGTATCCTCCCATCATTCTAAAGCTTCTTCTTCTAACTCAAACGAAGCAAAGGTAACCCTTTGCCTATTAGTTGCTGGTAAAATACCAAATAATCTCTCTACATGTTTCACCTAGAACTCAGGCTTAAAAGGATTCATAGATCCTTTAAACAACAAAGCATTTGACTTAATATATCTAACAAATTAATCTCTCTGCATTTCGTGCATAAACTCACTTTTCCCCTTTTGAACATTTACCATTACTGGATTTACAACAACCTCAGGCACTGCTCTAGCCTGTTCATCAAGTCTATGTTATAGGCTATCAATTTCTTTTCTGCCATCAAGCAAGGTGCACTCAAGCACACGAGCGCACTTAAAGAAGGCTCGAGCGCACATTTGCGCTCGAGTGCATCCCGCATTCGATCCAGTGCAAACACTCTAGAGGCGGCAGAGCCAGATATGGAAAGAAGTCTCCGGATCTCAAAAAGGAAATTAGGGTTTCGGGACACCTTGAGAACCCTATATATAACCCTGTAAAACACATAAACCATACCTTTTGTTTTAGACTTGAAGTAGCAAGCTTAGGAGAGGAATTGATGACTCGTCTCCCGAGTCTTCTTCGGGTTTTATTTTTCTGTTTTTATTTCATTATGGTTAGAATGTTTAGTTTAACTAGCATGTGTAACTAAACTCTTATAGGGCTCGATTGAAGCCCTAGTTATGCTTTTCCATATGTTTATTCATTGATTACCTTTGCTATAGCGTTGTTAGAATGTTTAACTTGATTAATACCTGTTTGTATTTAAATTCCTCATATTTGTGTGTCTGATCAACGTATGCATGTGGTATGGATTTGTTAGTTGAATCAATTTGAATGACAGAGTCTTGGGTTCAACATTAGTAACAAGAGATATTCACACCGGATTCTCGAGTTAATCAACACGAGAAACCGGGAGCGGACCAAACCCGTCCAATGTGGTTGCCGATCTCCACAACCCTGATGCTCTCTTAAGGAACAACTCAGTATACACCCATGTTGAATCCCTTAAGAGAGAAAAGAGTTAGAGTATACACCATGCCTAACTCGTTACATAGGGAGATCAATAGCCTAAGGTGTGGACCAAGCCCTTAGGTTGGCAACCATTAAATATTCATGATAAGGCTAGAGCATTGAGACCTTACTTAATGGGAAAGTATAATTAGTGGTTAATATCGTAGTCCTATGTTCTCATTATTATTCACTCACACTCAACAGTATTTCTCTTTTTACTTTTAAAGAAACTAATTCTAAATTGAAATTGACCAATCTCTATGGAAATGATCTCGCACTTGCACACTATGCTACCATTGACCTTGTGCACTTGCAAGTAAAACTAGTACGATTATTTGCATATTTATTTAGGTAGATAATCGTCACAACAATTTTTTGGCTCCATTGCCGGGGATTGCACTTAAATTTCTTTTTAGAATTATTTTAAGCATTGTTATTTCTTTTTTTATGCGATTCTATTGTTATCTCAAGAAATTTTTAAGTTTCTGTCTTTATCTTATTTTTGTTTCATTAAGAACCCTAATCAAATTCTTTCTGTTTTTTATTTCAGTCACTCCAAGAGAGTTTTCTGTGCTACTTGCGATCGAGCGCACCCTCCAGTGCAATCGAGCGCAATTGAGGCAGAGAGTTACCTGAGCAGCAGTGTTTGACTGCTGCACTTACGTGACTGCCACCGATTCATGCACGGACGTCGATCCAAGCATCCGTCATTCTTTCCCCTTGATACCGAGCTTGAGTGGACTATCCGACAAAGGCTTAGAGATAACTCGGAAGAGGTAGAAGAAGGAATTGAGGAAAAAGCACCCATGGCGGAACAGATCGATAATCAGCAACCACCTGAACGGAGGCCGATGAAGCAATCCTTCATCCCACAGAACCTCGACCAACCATCGTGCATTGCGTATCAACCTGAGGCGGAAGGAAACTACTACATATCTCCGTAGATATTCAGTGCACTGACTCACTTTAGGGGTACACCTAATAAGGATCCACACCTGCACCTTTGAAAGTTCTTTGATCTTTGCAAATTCCAGCACATCCGAGGCTCAGACCAAGAAGGAATAAGGTTAATTGTTTTCCACTTTTCCTTCAAAGATAATGCTAAACTGTGGTATAATTCTTTGCCTATAGTTTCTATCCACACTTGGGAGGAGTTGGCTAGCAAATTCCTGAGGAAGTTTTTCCCAGCCCAAAAGACGAGGCAAATGAGGAAGGAAATTCAGTCCTTCCAACAAAAGGATGGAGATTTGATCTTCGAGGCCTGGGGACACTTCAACGAGCTACTACTCAAATGCCCACACCATAACCTACCCCAAGACGAACTGGTACAAACTTTCTATAAAGGTTTGAGTGATACTAACAAAAATATTGTGGATTCAGGTTGTGGAGGAGTGCTGATGGAGAAAAGCAACGAAAAAGCTATGGAGCTCTTCGAAACTCTAAGTGAACACACTCAGCAGTTCTCCTCTCGAGGTAGACATATAACCAAGAGCAAGGGAATGTATGAGGTAAACTTGAATGGAGGATCATCTCCTCAAATAGCTACTGTGGAGAGGAAACTAGACCTATTGGTTAAAGCTATGACTGCTCATAATACCTCACCTAACCCACAAGCTACACCACTCCATGTATGTGCTATTTGCTCTCAATTTGATCATAATACTGATACATGTCCTTTGTATTCATCTGCAGATCATGAGCATGCAAACTTTGTGGGACCAAACAATTATCCACCGAAGAACAACCCTTATGCAAACACATATAACCCTGGATGGCGGAATCACCCGAATTTATCATGGAGCAACAATCAGAATAGTCAAGAGCAGCAAAGAAACTTCCAACCACCAGCACAATCTGTTCCCAAACCAAAGAAGAATGACCTCGAAAGTCTTTTAAAACAGTTGGCATCTCAGCAGCAACAACTCATGACTTCACACGAATAGTACATGAAAGAAAAGAGACAATTTCGGACTGAGATGCGACAAATCACTGCAAAACATGATCAAGTCATTCAAGGACTAGAGGCACAAATGGGGCAATTGACCAAGTAACTGAGTACCAGAAAACAAGGAGAGCTTCCAGCCTAACCATTACCTATTCCAAGAGGACATTAGCAACTGAATGCTGTAACAACCTTAAGAAGTGGTAAGACCATCAGCACCAATGAGCCTACACGAGCATCTCCAGACCAAGCATCCACATATAAGGTAAGTGAGATGGAAAAGGTAAATACATCTCCACCCTTCCCTCAAAGGTTAGTAAACTCTAAAAAGGAAACTAAACAGGGTGACATTTTCGAAACCTTGAAAAAGGTGGAAATAAACATTCCTTTATTAGATGCAATAAAACAACTTCCTGCTTATGCTAAGTTTTTAAAAGATTATTACACTAACAAAAGGAAGTTTCAGGAGCATGAGACGGTAGCCCTGACCGAAGAGGTGAGTGTTGTACTATTAAGAAAATTACCACCAAAACTAAAAGATCCAGGTAGTTTTACCATTCCTTGTAGGCTAGGTGACCAGCTATTCGAGCATGCATTATTAGATCTAGGAGCGAGAGTCAACTTGTTACCATCCAGTGTATTCAAGACACTAGGTTTGGGGGAGCTCCAACCAACCTCCATTACTTTGCAATTGGTTGACAGAAGCATCAAACGACCGAGAGGTATCCTCGAGGATATTTTGGTAAGAGTAGGTAAATTTATTTTACCTATTGATTTTATTATGTTAGACAATGAGGAATGCCATATGCCATTACCACTCCCTATCATCTTAGGAAGACCATTTATGATTACTGCTGAGACGAATATTAGTGTAAAAAGGGGCAGTGTCACTATAAAAGTAAATGATGAAGAGATGGAATTCAAAATTTTTAATACATTAAAATCAACCAAGATTGATAATGAGTGTTATAATGTGAGCTTAATGCAAGGTATTAGTGAGAAAGTTTCTAAGGTCCATCACACTGCTCCATTGGAGACCATCCCCAACTATGCTGACACGAGATTGGACATTAGGCCAGAGGATGATGATGTGATTAAAGATATCAATGGAGCTATGCACACCATTAAGAACACACCCAAGCCTTCAAGTAAGTATAATCTTCGAGTTGAAAATCTTGAACTTACTAATACTACTTTTCCCTATTGTATTGACCAAGCACCAAAATTGGAGACGAAAGAGCTGTCAATGGCACTAGAACCACCTGATGTGAACTCTAAATGCCTCATTCAACAAAAGTAGCACTAAAGCTACTATAGAGAGCGCTTGAGCAATTCCCACTTGCATAACATATAGCTCAAGCGCCTCTATCGAGGTTAGTGGTACTGAGGCCACTACAATATGGTATGGTTGTATCATCACCAATTCTTCCCCTTGATCACTTCATTATTTTAATACTTTAATATTTCATTACTATCAGCCTTTTCTGCATTGCGATCGAGCACACTACAGAGTATGCTCAAGTGCACTCTTATGCTCGAGCGCACTCTTTCCATACATCCGAGTGCGTGCGATCGCAACACCCTACCCATTTGCACACAGTGCGATCGAGTGCATGTCACTATGTGCTCGAGCGCCCTCGGGACAGAGAAGGCACGTGAGGGTTTTTTTTTTTTTTTTTCTTACTCAGCTCACAAACACTTGTTTTCCTCGCATTACGCTTTAGCGCACCTCTCACTCTCACAGTCGCACTTAGCCTACTCTTGCCCTAATCTTGCATGGTAATTGCTTCCAAAACCATCACCCATCCATCACAATCACCACCCTACCACCGTGCATCACCCTTCTACAAGCACGACCATCCTCCCTTGAACTTCCCCAAATCCAACACGGTATGCAAACCAATTTTTGTCCTACTTACTTGCACACCATCGCACATGGGTTTCTCATTTATATTTTCCTCCTATTATCCATTTATCTCGTATGATTAGCTGTTTTATTTCATGTTTGCAGGAGGATAGGATCAATTTCATAGGTTTTCCACAGCTTCGAGTTTTTGTTGCACGCCAACTGTTCGATATATTGTCTGAGTAAGTGCGCTCGAGCGCTGGTACTTTGTGATCGAGCGCACATCAATCTGTGTGATCGAGCTCACCATCCACTGGGATCGAGAGCAAAAACGATAGAAACTATATTGTTTTTCTCAGCACATGGCCTCAACTTCCCGAGCTTTCGACAGCCGCTCCCAGTCCATTTGGCCTAGTTTCGAGCAGCGTGAAATACTGTTCGAGACCACATTTAACGTAGATGAGGACTTCAAGAGTTTGGATTCCACAAGACGGGCGGTCCAAGAGTTCAACAACCGAGGTCTCAAGCGGCTTTTCAAGCCAATCTGTTCGATGGCATACACTCGATTCGTGGTCAACTTCTATGAGAACCTGACCTATGACTGCACCAGACCAGATATTTTATCTTCTTCAGTCCAGGGCACATTCATAGAGCTGACCACCATTGACATAGCTGGTTCTTTACACTGCTGTGATGAGTCCCCGCCGGAGAATAGCCACATGGAGGAGCAGCCTGACCCATTCCCTCTACAACACATCATAGAGGATATGTGTGCGGGCCAGTATGCAGACTGCCACAACAATGCGGGGAGCCGACAGAGGTTGTCTTCCCATTTATAGTTTATAGACTCCATCCTCCAGCGTAACATGTGTCCCTTGGGGCACAAGATCTAGCAAAGAGATCAGTTTTTACATGCTCTCTGTTTTTTACCGGGGTCATTGGTACTCAATCCCAGCGGTCATATGGAGTCAGATACATAAGTTCTGGGACAGTGTGCATAACCGGCAGACCACCATAGTTAACGCCTAGGGGCTCCCTTTCCCCTTCTTGCTCAGTCATATCTTCAAAAAAAAAGGGGATCAGAGGCTCCTCTATCGATGGCCCAGTTAGTGATCATTCTTTCTTCGAGAGGGCCCAGTGGAGCCTCAGTCAATCCCACATGCCACGAGGACCCCTGGCGCAGATTCCAGTTGTAGAGCATGTGGCAAATGATTCGATGGAGGCCGAGCAACCACCAGTGAGCCCTACATGGGAGGAGGACCAGCCAGACATGGGATCCATAGAGTATCAACACCTTCTAGATGAGCTGTCTTCCTTCCGCTGTGAGTTGTCCGACATCCGCCAGGAGGATCGTGAGGCAGCCCTTCTGATCCATCAGCGGGTAGATGCGTTAGAGGCACAGTTTACACGACAGGAGGTGATGCTATAGGCCATTCTTGACCGCTACCTCCTGCACCTGGTACCTCTTCTATGGCACCCACAGATGATCAGCAGTGAGATGATACCTCGTCTGGCTGAAGACGTAAAACTTAGCGCTCATGGGAGGCACCCCAAAACATATCCTTTTCATTTTAATATTTTTTTTCTTTTGTTTATGTTTATATTTACATGTCTCTTATCCATATTTCTTGTTTTCTGGCACAATGTTTGTTTTTCTTTGTCAGGTACTTAGTGCTTGCATCCAGTTCAAGTTTGGGGGTGTGTTACAAGCAAAGCAAGCAATCTAGTTCTCCATCTCTCAGGTTAGATCTTTCCATGCCACACACACATTGGAGACAATGTGTATATTAAGTTTGGGGGTAGTGGAAGACACTGTTACGCACACACTTGAAACACATGCACACATACGCACATGATGCGATGAAATTGACACTAGCAAGTGCACTAATTGTTCAAGTAATAAAATGATGAGTAAGTATCGTTCCCAACGAGGACTGAATAGATAATACAAAAATTATGACTCAACTCTTACCGTTATTTGAGCAAATGAATAATTGTAGGAGAAGAATTTAGTAAAACTTAACTAAATGGGAAACAGATGAAAATAGTAAATAAAAGGTAGAAGTGCAAACTTTGGAATTAGATTCTTATAAACTAACGTGCTAAGGACTTGACTTCACCTAAACCATTATTGCCAAGAGTTTCGAATGGACAAGTTTCGTTTAATACATTTTTCAAGATGGTAGAATTCCCAATAAATTGGTTATCCATATTCTAGGTCTAACCACAATCTTAAGAACCATTAACTTCAAATATCCATATTCCAGGTCTATTCTAGATTAATTCAAATTAAGAAGCATTAAGTTCAGTGGAATTCTTTTCAGTTAAATCTCCCTATTCGGTTACGATTTAAACGGACCACATAAACTTCCTAGAATCCCTATTCGGTTACTTCTATTCCATTCATGGCATGTTTTACCCTAGCTTTTGCATAGACAACAATCCAACATCATATTTATTAATTCAACTATTCATAAAAACATAGATTCTCTATCCGACACATCACCATACTTAAAGAAGGAATCAAATTAACAAACAGCATTAAGAACAATAAAACACACTCTTTGAAAAACACATTAAATTCCAACTTGTCTAAACAGCAACTCAAGACATAGGTTTAGGATTCATCTATCCTTAACACAAAAATACCTACTCCATAATAGTATTCAAACAAACCAAGTTCATATCATAAAACATCAACATAACTAAATAAGAATAAATTAAAACAGGAGAAGAATGATTAAAAACTTCAGAGGAGCCTCCAGGAGTGTCTCCAACTCCCCTTTTGCGTCTCATCTCATCCAACCCTGTTTTCCTGTACAACAGCCGCCCTCTCTTTTTGTTCAGCTAGGGTTTGCTATTTATAATATTCTGAATCTGCCGGCCAGTGCAGCAGCGTCAACTTTCTAGCATTGCAACGATAGGCACAAATCAAACCCTAGCCAGAGCTGTAGCGTTCCATTAACCAGCACTGCAGCTTTGAGTTTCTGTCCACATTTTTCTATTCCTGCCAGATTCCAGTGCTGCAGCGCTGAGGAACTAGTGCTGCAGCTTTAAGTTTCTTTCCCTTGTGCTATTGCTGCCAGATTCCAGCACTGCAGCGCTGAGGAACCAGTGCTGCAGCTTTGAGTTTCTGTCCCCTTCACACATTTTGCCCTTCCAGCGCTACAGCAAGTGTTTGCTCAGTAAATTTCCAAGACTCAGTATTGATCATTTAACTAAAACAAACTATTAGTAGAATAAAATAAACTAAACTAAAAATTGCTAAAAACACATGAAACACAAATCCAATGCTTAAGATCAACACCAAAAACGTGCCTAAAAGAAGTATAATAACATGATTTATTCAGAGTTATCACACCCTCAAACTTACGTTTTTGCTAGTCCTCGAGCAAACTAGGACAAAATCCTAACACACACATCCTAAAAGTTAGAGATGGTTTGATTTGATTTGATAGCAACATGCCTCAAAGATTGCATATAAATCATAACGCAAGAAAAATTTCCAAATACTGCTAATGCCTAGAATTTCAAATTTGTTGCCAGCCTTATCTTACATCAAATTCTTCAAACGTGTGTGTGTGTAACACCTTTATAAACTTAATCGTCTCGCCACTCTGATCAGTTTATGCACGCAAGTAGGATAATGCCAATCTCTCAGAGTCCATAAGCTTGCTTTTCACACCACTCTCCACTAATGTAGGCCATGACAATACCCGAGACCACCAGGACTTTATTCAGCTTATAACTTTGGCTAAGGCTAAGGAATGGTAAAGGATTTATTTGAGGTTCACATCACCTTAAACACATCAAACAATAAAAATTTTATTTCAACTTTCCCCCAGTTATCATGTAATACTCCAATACTTTTGCTGTTGTCACATCTTCTTCTTCTTCTTCTTTTCTTTTTCTTTTTCTTTTTATTTTTGTATGCTTGTACTACAGAAGCACCAGTTTTTATGTTCGTACACATGAATGAAACTTTTCAACTTTGATCTTTTCCTTGCTCTCTTGTGACTAGGGTCTCTTGCTCACTATCGATGGGAAGTATTTGATACTTAACACAGCCAAGTCAGAGACCACTTTCTCTTGCTTAATCCATTCATTAATCAATGTACTTACAAGTGAAAGGTAGAGTTGTAGCAATTTTTTTTTTTGAACATAGGTTAGATGATCGGGTGACAAAACAATGGATATTCAAGCTCAAAAGGGGAAAACTAAGGATAATCACATATCAAGGGCTAGAAAAGCTCAAACGTTCCAAACATGGCCTGAATCATTTCTTTGGTACTGTACTACCTAGGATTTCGCCTCGAGTGGTCTTCAAACAAGTTCTAGAGTCCATGAGATTTCAAGAAACTACATTGCACATATAAACGTTCTCTGAAACAGCAAGACAACAAAGTGCTTAGGTGTAAGTGCTCATTGTGTTCAAAGAGTTCGATGTAAAATAAATCCAACAACAAACTCAAGCACACATATAAACGCAATATTTTTCAAATTTTCAATGGCTATAATCAAGTTAATCTATTTCTCATCATCGACAAAATCAAAATCAAACAAAATAACATACTCAGATAAAACAAACAGAAAAAAAAAAAAAAAAAAAAAACTAGAAACATGGGCAGCACATAACACTCAGATAACTTTCCCACCCCCAAACTTAAATGATACATTGTTCGCAATGTATAAAAGTTGAACATAAAGTAAGAGAAAGAACTCTCTTGATTAGTCGGAGGCCGAATCAATCATCATTGTCAATGTCCTCATCCTCCAGATCATTGCTATGACCGGGATATGGTGGTAGCGAAGGAAGCTGTTGTGTGTCGATTCCTAAATGAGTGGCAAAAATCCTCATCATCTGGTCATTGGTTTGAAAACAACCCACAATGTATGATGCCTGCTGCTGACCCCATTGCCGAAGCTCATGAAGCTCCGTCTCAACCGCTGTCAAACGATCAGAAAGTGACAGATTCCGTTGTTGCCGTGCTGGCGGAGGCTGTGAGGAAGAGGCTCATTGGCTTGGTGCTTGATCTATATTTGTAATCCTGTAGATAGTCCTGAGATCCAGAGGATGCATTGGTTGTTTAATTTGTTCCCCAGCAGTCCAGGTAGCACCACACGAGCCACAAAGGGCTGTTACCAAAGATGGGAAATACAACCCTGCACTGATCGAATTCATATTGTATAAAATGCTGTTTTGGATAATGCTTCCCACATCAATACTCAATCCTAGGTAAATGGCAAATAATAGGATTGCCCTGTCTCTTGTGACATCGCTTAAATCGGTTATCAGAAGCAAACGAGCGCCCACAAAGTAATGTCAAGCTTTCACTATCCTATCCATTACACTCGATGGAAATGAAGTCCGCTCATCACCTGATAATTTCCGTTGTGTCTCAAATTTGTAGAGAACCCAGATTACCTCGTCGAGGTCAGGTGCACTAGCATAAGCACTGTACTCATCCATTGGGATGTTGGGAGTAACGAGTAGTTTATTAATTTTGCCTTCGAATGCCACCAATTTCCCTCTAACTTTCGCCTTCAGATTCGTGTGCTCGGCAGCATTCTCATAAAATTCGCGCACGACCGGAATAATTGCCGCTTCTTGTGTTGTGCAAAATGTTTCCCATTTTCGGGTAGTGATGATTCGGTGAATGAGTGGAAAGTGTCCCTTAGTGATATTAAATCCACTTTCAGGGATTGGGAATTTCTTGAGTTGGGAACACTCAAACCTCTATTCTGCTTCCTTGGAAACAAAAAGCTCGGAATTGTAACTTGTAGAGACGGGTCTCGCGCGTTAAGGAGGAGCCATTTGATCAAGACTTCTTTTCTGTAAATAACCAAGCCCAAAACTGCAGAAAACAACCTAGAACAACACACTATTCCACACACACAGATTCCCAAAGAATTTTTTCAAAAAAACTTTTAATCAAAGCTTTGCAATGTCTTAAATCAACGAGTCTCAAATGACCCAGCATAATATAGTGCATAGCCAACCCACCATCACCAGAATTTCATGCAGCCACAATCACACTTTTCTCCAAACTAACGGCCTAGTTAATTAAAAAAAACTTCCAGCTAAAACTAAGAGGTTTCAACTTATCCGTTTCTACATTCCTCAATATCTCATCAAATCACCATGTATTGTAAGGCAAACAGAAAAAAATTGAGTGATTTTACTCAATAATCTGAATTTTTGTTGTCTTAAGTTAAAGAAACCTTACTTAATTGGAAGAAAGCAAAGTCACCCAAAAGCACTTGAGATGTGAAATTTCCGTGAAGAGCTGGGGCAATCTGTGGTGAAAGATGCACAAGAACCCTGATTTGGTGGTGCGATGAGGGAAGAAGGTTGAATTTTAGTGATTTGGAGAGAGAGAGGCGCTGGAAATTAGAAATTTTACATGGCCTAACAGTGAGAGATCGTGTTTTTAAAACCCAGTGCGCAACTTGGCGCTACAGCGGTGTCTTCCTGGGGGTGCAGCACTAAGTCTCTGGTCTAAACTCTGCATAATGGTCTGATCAGCACTGCAGCGGTGCCTTCCTGGGGGTGCAGCGCTGGTTGTCGGTCCTGACTCCAATTAATCCTGAAAATAAAACAAAAATAACCCAATTAAAACAATAAAAACTTAACTAAAAGACAAACCAAACAAAACAAAAAATTAAACACACAAAACAAATTCAAATGCAAGAAAAATAAAAACAAAATGTTAGTTCTAATTTATAGTCTTTAGCTTGACTTTCTGATTTATGGCTCTTGGAGAATGATTGTGGACGATTGAGGGTCAAACGTCCCCATGATGTAGTGCTTCAATCTGTGTCTGTTGACTTTGAACGTCTCCTTTTTTTTCTCTTGTCGTAATTCAACAACACCAAAAGGTGAGACACTTATCACGGTGTACGGTCCAATCCACCAAGATTTCAGTTTTCCTAGAAATAGACGAAGTCGGCTATTGTACAGAAGAACTTGTTGCCCTGGAACAAATTCTTTCCTCGAGATGTGTTGATCATGCCATTTTTTTGTTTTTTCCTTGTACAGCTTTGCATTCTCATATGCTCCTAGTCGAAGTTCTTCTAATTCATCAACCTACAACAAACGCTTTTGTCCTGCAACAGTCATATCAAAATTCAAGAATTTGGTAGCCCAATATGCTTTATGCTCGAGTTCGACAGGAAGATGACAAGTTTTTTCCAAAAACCAGCCTGTATGGTGACATTCCTATTGGTGTTTTGAAAGCTGTTCTATATGCCCATAAAGCATCATCTAATTTGAGTGCCCAATCTTTCCTAGAAGTATTCATGGTTTTTTCTAAAATTCTTTTCACCTCCCGATTTGAAACTTCTTCCTGACCGCTTATTTGTGCATGGTATGAGGTGCCGAGTTTGTGAGTTACTCCATATTTTCCTAACAAGGTTCTAAATTGACGGTTGTCAAAGTGTTTAACTCGATCACTAATTATTGTCCTAGGGGTTCCAAACTGGGTAAAGATGTTTTTCTTGAGGAATTGGAGAACCACTTTAGCATCATTAGTGCGGGTTGCTATAGCTTCTACCCATTTAGACACATAATCTACTGCAACTAGAATATACTAATTTAACAAGGATGCAGGATAGGGTCCCATGAAATCAATACCCCAAACGTCAAATATTTCACAAACAAGAATATTGTTTAAAGGCATTTTATTTCTTTTAGAGATGTTACTAATTCGTTGACACCTATCACATGACGCGACATAAGCCTGGGCATCCTTAAACAGAGTCGGCTAATAGAAACCTGATTGCAATACCTTTGCTGCTGTTTGGTTTGCACTGAAATGTCCCCCAGCTTCTCTATCATGGCAGTAATACAAAATACTGTTAAACTCATGCTCCGACACACATCTGCAAATCACCTGGTCTGCACACAATTTGTATAAATGCGGATCCTTCCAAAAATAATGCTTTACATCAGATAGAAGTTTTTTTCTTTGTTGATAAGTGAAGTGCCCTGGGATCTAGTTTCCTACAAGGTAATTGGTGAAATCAGCGAACCATGGTGTCTCAGACACCGATAAAACAGAATTAAATGAAGAAATAGAAAATATTTTCTCATCAGGAAATTCTTCGTTAATGCTAATATTAGTCTCTTCCGATTTTTCGTGCCTTGATAAGTGGTCTGCCACTTGATTGTCAGTCCCCTTCTTATCTTTGATTTCTAAATAAAATTCTTGAAGAAGGAGAATCCACCTGAACAGTCTTTGTTTTGCATCCTTCTTCGCTAAAATATACTTTAAAGCTGCGTGGTCAGTATAAACAGTAACTTTTAATCCAATAAGATAGGATCGAAACTTACCAAATGCAAATACTACAGCTAAAAGTTCTTTCTTGGTGGTAGCATAATTTAGTTGGGGTCCGGTAAGAGTGCGGCTTGCATAATAAATTGTCCTGAAAACCTTAACTATTCTTTGACCAAGCACTGCCCCAACTGCGGTATCACTGGCATCACATATTAATTCGAACGGGAGGGTCCAATCTGGTGCTACCACAACAGGAACGGTCACCAACTTATCCTTTAATGTAGCAAATGCCAACAAACAATCATAAGAGAAGTTACACTTCACATCTTTTACAAGAAGATTAGAAAAAGGTTTAGAGATTTTTGAAAAATCCTTAATGAATCTTTTGTAAAATCCTGCATGCCCCAAGAAACTTCTGATGGCTTTGACTGAAGTGGGAGTTTTTCTATTACATCCACCTTTGCTTTGTCAACTTCAATACCCCTAGATGATATTTTATGCCCCAACACTATCCCTTCATGGACCATGAAATGACATTTCTCCCAATTTAGTACAAGTTTCGTCTCTTCGCATCGCTGCAAAACTAAAGATAGATTATGAAGGCAATCATCAAAGGTTAGACCAAATAGTGTAAAATCATCCATAAAGATCTCTAAAAAATTTTCAGTCATATCAGAAAAAATTGCCAACATGCAACGTTGAAAGGTTACGGGTGCGTTATAGAGACCGAAGGGCATCCTTCTATATGCAAACGTGCCGTAAGGACATGTAAACGTCGTCTTTTCTTGATCCTCGTGTGCTATGGGAATTTGGTTGTATCCCGAGTATCCATCAAGTAGACAGTAGAACCTGTGCCCTGCTAATCTTTCCAACATTTGATCAATTAAAGGTAAAGGAAAGTGATATTTTCTTGTGGTGTCATTTAATTTTCTATAGTCAATACAAACATGCCAACTTGTCACAGTTCTGGTGGGGATCAATTCATTATTATTATTTTTCACAACAGTGATCCCACCTTTCTTTGGTACTACCTGTACCGGGCTGGTCCAAGCACTATCAAAAATTGGATAAATAATACCAGCATCAAGCAACTTGACTACTTGTTTCTTAACAACCTCTTGCACTGCCGGATTTTAGCGTCTCTGTGGCTGAATAGTAGGCTTGAAGTTCTCCTCCATGAGAATTTTGTGAGTGCAAAGGGAAGGGCTAATTCCCTTGATATTCGCTATTGTCCACCGCAAAGCCTTTTTGTGCCTTCTTAGGACTTCCAACAAGCGTTCTTCCATTTTACCTGTCAATGAAGAGGATATTATAACTGGGAAAATATTTTTCTCTAAATAAACATATTTCAAATGATCAAGTAAAGTTTTTAATTCAGGGGTTATTATTGGTTCTTCTGGCACTTTTTTACCCATTTCAGCCTCCAAGTTCCTTGCTTCTTCTTGGATGATGAGTTCTTCAGTGGGGGTAGTTCCTAATTCTATGATGCATCTCTCCAAAGTATCTTCATTTAATGTTTTCTCCTAAAACTCCTCAATGAGGTCATCAACAATATCCACGTGAAAACAAGAAGAAGTAGATAGGTCAGACGGATATTTCATGATTTTATACATATCAAAAACTACTTGCTCATCATTGACTCTCAAAATCAATTTCCCTTGTTGAACATCAATTAGGGCTCTCTTTGTAGCAAGGAATGGGCGTCCGAGTATAAGAGGTACCTCACAATCCTCTTCCATGTCGAGAACAATGAAGTCTACAGGGAATATAAATTTATCAACCTTTACCAGTACATCTTCTATAATTCCCCGTGGTCTCTTAATCGATCGATCAGCTAATTGCAATGACACTATCATTGTTTTGACTTCTCCTAATCCAAGTTTCCTGAAAATTAAAAGAGGCATAAGATTGATACTTGTACCAAGGTCACATAAAGCTTTATCAAAAAATGAATTTCTCAAAGTACAAGGTATAGTAAAACTCCCTGGATCTTTCAATTTTGGAGGTAGCTTGTTTTGCAGTATAGCGCTGCACTCTTCAGTTAACATCACCGTTCCATGTTCCTCGAGCTTCTGTTTAATAGACAAAATTTCCTTCAAAAATTTAGTGTAACTAGGCATCTGTGCTAACGCCTCTACAAATGGAATGTTAATATGCAATTTCTTGAAAATCTCTAAAAATTTTGAAAATTGCTTATCTAATTTTTCTTTTTGAAATTTCTGAGGATAGGGAAGAGGTGGCATATATTTAATTTCAGAGTTAGAATCGATCAGACCTTTACCAGTAGACTTCTTTGCTGAAACACGTTTCTCCTCTTGCGTAGTCTCTTCTTTCTCGCCTTCTTAATTAGTGATCTCTTTAGATTTTGGCTCTTCCAATTGTGTGCCACTCCTTAGTGTTATGGCCTTGACATCCTCCTTAGGATTCTTTTCTGTGTTGCTCAGAAGAGAACCTTGTGCACGTCCAGAAATTATGATTGCTAGTTGACCCACCTGAACTTCCAGATTTTTGATGGATGCTTCTTGATTTTGGAACCTAGTTTCTGCTGTACTTAAGAATTTGGCCATCATGTCCTCCAAGTTGGACTTTTTTTCTTGAGGTGGGTATTCAAAAGGAGGTTGTTTCGCATTGCTTTGATTCCAAGACAAGTTCGGGTGATTCCTCCATCCTGGATTATATGTATTGCTTTATGGATTGTTTTACCTGTGAAAATTTGAAACAAAGTTAGCTTGTTCAGTAGATGAATTATATGCAAACTGATTACCTGCTTGACAGTTACTGCTATGGTGGCCACTACCACCACATAATTCACATATTGCATGTGTAGTCGGATTAAGTCCATCTATCTTCTTAGCGAGAGTCCCCATTTGTGCTGCTAGAGCTGTAACAACATCTATATTGTGCAATCCTGAGGCTCTATTAACAGGTAACCTTTCAATTGGCCGTTGATAAGAATTTGTGGCCATCTCTTCTATCAATTCAATGGCTTCTTCTGGAGTTTTTCTCATGATAGTGCCACCTGCAGCTGTATCAATCATGTTTCGGGTTGTACTAATTAGACCGTTATAAAAAGTTTGTACCTACATCCAAGTGGGCAACTCATGATGAGAACATCTTCTCAAAAGGTCTTTAAAATGTTCCCATGCCTCATAGAGTGACTCCCTATCGACCTACAAGAACATAGTAATTTCATTATGTAACTTTTCAGTTTTTGCAGGAGGAAAGTATTTCCCTAAAAAAATTTGTGCCAATTCTGCCCATGTTGTTATGGATCCGGCTGGCAGGGAAGTCAACCAGTTTTTTGCTTTATCCCTCAATGAAAATGAAAAAAGTCTTAAGCGAATTGCATCCTCCGATACTCCATTATGCTTAAATGTGTCGCACAGTTCAAAGAAAGTTTCCAAGTGAACATTCAGATCTTCTTGCGATAGGCCCCCAAATTGCACTGAATGTTGAATCATCTTAATGATAGCGGGCTTAATTTTGAAATTGTTCGCTTGTATAGGTGGTCGTTGGATGCTAGATTCAACACCATCCATCTTTGGCATAGCATAATCCCACAGTGCATGTTGCACCTCTGCATTGTTCCCTTCTGCCATTGTATTTACTGTTACAGACACTGCTCTTCTCAAAGCGTGAAAAGTGCACTCAATTTCTGGATTAAATTCTACAAGTATTCTCCCACTAGTACGTGTCATGCACTAGAAATGAAAACCCTGCAAAATAGACTTAAAAATCAACTTAATGAACTCTTAAATTAACTAGTAAAATCACAATAAATGTAATATTTTATTTCAGTCCCTGGCAACGGTGCCAAAAACTTGATGTGATGAAATTGATACTAGCAAGTACACTAATCGTTCAAGTAATAAAATGATGA
Organism: Bretschneidera sinensis; assembly: GCA_023935145.1. Taxonomy (NCBI): domain Eukaryota; kingdom Viridiplantae; phylum Streptophyta; class Magnoliopsida; order Brassicales; family Akaniaceae; genus Bretschneidera; species Bretschneidera sinensis. Next base: position 88,270,004 of record CM043699.1, read on the forward strand.
GTAAGTATCGTTCCCAACGAGGACTGAATAGATAATATATAAATTATTACTCAACTCTTACCATTATTTGAGCAAATGAATAATTGTAGGAGAAGAATTTAGTAAAACTTAACTAAAGGAGAAACAGATGACAATAGTAAATAAAAGGCAGAATTGCAAACTTTGGAATTAGATTCTTATAAACTAACGTGCTAAGGACTCGACTTCACCTAAACTATTATTGCCAAGAGTTTCGAATGGACAAGTTTTGTTTAATACATTTTTCAATATGGTAGAATTCCCAATAAATTGGTTATCCATATTCCAGGTCTAACCACAATATTAAGAATCATTAACTTCAAATATCCATATTCCAGGTCTATTCTAGATTAATTCAAATTAGGAAGCATTAAGTTCGGTGGAATTCCTTTCAATTAAATCTCCCTATTCGGTTACGATTTAAACGGACCACATGAACTTCCTAGAATCCCTATTCGATTACTTTTATTCCATTCATGACATGTTTTACCATGGCTTTTGCATAGACAATAATCCAACATCATATTTATTAATTCAACTATTCATAAAAACATAGCTTCTCTATTCGACGCATCACCATGCTTAAAGAAGGAATCAAATTAACAAACAGCATTAAGAACAATAAAATACACTCTTTGAAAAACACATTAAATTCCAACTTGTCCAAACAGCAACTCAAGACATAGGTTTAGGATTCATCTATCATTAACATAAAAATACCTTCTCCATAATAGTATTCAAACAAACCAAGTTCATATCATAAAACATCAACATAACTAAATAAGAATAAAGAAAAACCAGAGAAGAATGATTAAAAGCTTCATAGGAGCCTCCAGGAGTATCTCCAACTCCCCTTTTGCATCTCGTCTCCTCCAACCCTGTTTTCCTGTTCAATAGCCACCCTCTCTTTTTGTTCAGCTAAGGTTTGCTATTTATAATATTCTGAATTCGTCGGCCAGCGCTGCAGCGTCAACTTCCCAGCGCTGCAGCACTAGGTATAAATCGAACCTTAGCCAGAGCTGCAGCGCCCCACTAACCAGCGCTACAGCTTTGAGTTTCTGTCCACATTTTTCTATTCCTGCCAGATTCCAGCGCCACAGCGCTGAAGAAACAGTGCTGCAGCTTTGAGTTTTTATCCCTTGTGTTATTCCTGCCAGATTCCAGCGCTGCAACTTTGAGTATCTGTCCCCTGCACACATTTTGCCCTTCCAGCGCTGCAGCAAGTGTCTGCACAGTAAATTTCCAAGACTCAGTATTGATCATTTAACTAAAACAAACTATTAGTAGAATAAAATAAACTAAACTAAAAATTGCTACAAACACATGAAACACAAATCTAATGCTTAAGATCAATACCCAAAACATGCCTAAAAGAAGTATAATAACATGATTTATTCAGAGTTATCAGCACACACTAAGTCCCAGTTTTTTTCTCAGAAAAGATAAATGCATATTCATTTGGTGATAAAAATTTTGGTTGATTTAAAATATGATAACACTTCATTAGTAAGCTTAAAAGCTAGAACACATAGTCTTGTAATAGGAATTTTACAAAGTTCAGTTACCTACCTCAAGGTACTTAAGAATTCACGAGTTTGATCCAGATTTGCATGAGCACATTAGCACGCATTTGTGTGGGGTATGACATATAATTCTTTTGTATATGTTTCCATGACCTAACTGTAGTCGGATAACTTGTTAAAAGATCACTTTGGCATAAGAAAAATAAAGAAAAATGTTCATCATGCAAAAAGAAAATAAAAAGCTTCTAATGATCATTAAAAACTTTCCACTGAGTAATTGGACCTCTTGCCTCAGTAAGCAGTGAGTGTTCACATCAAAAGGTGGGAAGTAAGCCTTTAATGATCATAATAAAAATTTTCACTGAGTAATTAGGCCTCTTGCCTCAGTAAGCAGTGAGTATTCACGTCAAAAGGTGAGAATTTCACTAAGAAGCATGGAAACATGTTAGTTTTGTAGCCTTTTTGACTCGAGTTAGTAAGTCCTTAGGGGTGTCTTTACATCTAATGCCCTAAAACCATCTGGTTTGGGAGTCATTGGCTAAACACTCATTACAAGGGTCAATTAGAAAGCTTATTGGAACTCAACATGGCAAAGATCGCATAATAAAATGAAAAGAAAATAAGCAAGCATTATGCCACTTTTGTTCTCTTTGATAAGGGATTCAATAATGGTTTGGGCACCGAAACACTATACACTAAAATTATGTGGAAACCCCATCTTATATGTGCTAACTCATCACACACAAATCAAACTTGCGATGCCTTAAGCCAACCTTAGGTAAGTAACATGAGCTTTTAAAAATCTTTTTTTTTTCAATACAAAAATGTGTTTTTATTATAAGCTTACTCATAAACGGTTATCATGGTTTTATGCTCAACCTAAATTTTTTAATATCATCAAAATGACTTTATCTTTAATTTCATTTTAACATAGTCTTTTGTTTTGTATTGCTAAGAGACTAGCAATATGTAAGTTTGGGGGTGTGATAAGCGCTTAAATAGTCATATTTAAGCCCCTTAATTTACGCTTGTTAGGCTCTTTGTTTATCTATTTTAGTAGATTCTACTTCATTTTCGTGTTTTATGTGTTTTTCACAGGACTTTGACAAAAAGATGATAATTTGGAGCTTTTAGGAGTAAAAAGTCAGGTTCTGCCATCAAGCAAGGTGCGCTCGAGTGCACCTCCCTTGTGATCGAGCGCACTTGAAGAAGGCTCGAGCGCACACTTGCCCTTGAGTGCATCCCCCATACGATCGAGCGCAAACACTTCAGAGGTAGCAGAGCAAAATATGGAAAAAAGTCTCTGGATCTCAAAAAGGAAATTAGGGTTTCGAGACATCCTGATAACCCTATATATAGCCCTGTAAAACACATAAACCATACCTTTTGTTTTAGACTTGAAGTAGCAAGCTTAGGAGAGGAATTGACGACTCGTCTCCCAAGTCTTCTTCAGGTTTTATTTTTCTGTTTTTATTTCATTATGGTTAGAATGTTTAGTTTAACTAGCATGTGTAACTAAACTCTTATAGGGCTCGATTGAAGCCCTAGTTATGCTTTTCCACATGTTTATTCATTGATTACCTTTGCTATAACCTTTTAAGAATGTTTAACTTGATTAATACATGTTTGTATTTAAATTCCTTATATGTGTGTGTTTGATCAACGTATGCATGTGATATGGATTCATTAGTTGAATCAATTTGGATGACCGAGTCCTGGGTTCAACATTAGTAACAAGAGATATCCACACCGGATTCTCGGGTTAATCAACAGGGGAAACTGAGAGCGGACTAAGCCCTAGGTCCCATGTGGCTGCCGATCTCCACAGCCCTTATGCTCTCTTAAGGAACAACTCAATATACACCCATGTTGAATCCCTTAAGAGAGAAAAGAGTTAGAGTATACACCATGCCTAACTCGTTGCATAGGGAGATCAATAGCCTAAGGTGTGGACCAAGCCCTTAGGTTGGCAACCATTAAATATTCATGATAAGGCTAGAGCATAGGCACCTTACTTAGTGGAAAAGTATAATTAGTGATGGATATCGTAGTCCTATGTTCTCATTATTATTCACTCACACTCAATAGTATTTCTCTTTTTACTTTGAAAGAAACTAATTCTAAATTGAAATTGACCAATCTCTGTGGAAATGATCTCGCACTTGCACACTATGCTACCATTGACCTTGTGCACTTGCAAGTAAAAGTAGTACGATTATTTGCATATTTATTTAGGTAGATAATGGTTACAACATACCACTATATGAGCATAATGATATGAAGCTGGTCCAAATTGGTTCTAAACTAGAATGGGAATGTCGAGATCAATTGGTCGAGTTCTTAAGAAGCAATGTTGATGTCTTTGTCTAGATGACCAAGGATATCCCGAGTATCAGTCCCAATATTATTTCTCACAAGCTTAATATGGACCCCCTATACAAACCAATCCAGTAGAATAAAACACCATTTGCCTAGAAAGATGGCAAGCCATAAAAGAGAAAGTGGATAAACTCTTCAGTGCCAATTTCATTCGAGAAATCCATTACCCGGACTGGCTCATAAAGATGGTCATGGGGAAGAAAGCCAATGAAAAATGGCAGATATGCATAGACTTTATAGATTTGAATAAAGCTTGACACAAGGATTATTACCCACTACCAATGATAGACCAACTGGTTGATGCAACCTCAAGATTCAAGTTGTTAAACTTCATGGATGCCTACTCAGGCTACAATCAAATAATAATGCATGAATCAAATCAACCAATTAAAACCAAATTCACTATAGAACTAGGATTGTACTACTATCAGATCATTCCTATCGACCTTAAAAATGTAGGTACCACCTATCAAAGACTAATGAATATGTTCCTCAAGTCATAAATCGGTCAAAACGTAGAAGTTTACATTGATGACATGGCAGTGAAAAGTTTCCAGGTAACCCAACACATCGCAAACCTAAAATAAGCTTTCCAAGTTTTAAAGAAGCATAAGATGAAGCTTAATCCTACTAAGTGCATTTTAGATGTAACCTCCAGGAAGTTCTTGAGGTTCATATTAACCTAGAGGGGTATCAAGGCCAATCTTCAAACGATACAAGTTATCTTGGATATGATTCCTCCTTGCAATGTCATAGAGGTTTGTTTGTATTTGTCTAAGATTTTAAACATGTCTAAATATGGTTCAGAGATGGTTAAAGTCTAAACCATGGTTGGGAGATTAAAATACAGCATGTTAAAGGACTGCACACAAGTGTGTGCATCACTTTGGAGCAAGGTAAGGGTAGGCACACTAGTGTGTGCACTTCAGCACACAAGCTGAAAAAGTGTGCGCACAGGCAGCGTCAGTGTGCACTGTGGTGCTGCCCTTCAACACCATAGTGCCCAGCAAGGAGGTGTCCAGAGAAAATTCAGCACCACACCAGCATCGTAACACCCAGAAGGTGCTAAAAGTGTGGTTTTGCCTAGCACAGTGGTGCCCCTGTTGAGTGCCTAGGTGCTAGGCACACTGAAGCACACATGGACAGCTTGATTTAGCCTCTTGTTAAGTGTGTGGGTGCAAGGTTAAAATGCACCACTTCATCTAGGATTGATGGAGGGCCATGATTAAATGGAGATCATGATCAAAGGAAGAGAATTGAATCTCAAGAATGTCCAAGAAGTGGATGGCTATAAAAGGGGTTTCCTAGCCTTATTTTTCATACAACACACATACAATACAAGACACACTTTGAGATCAATTGTATTACAAGAGAGAATTGTGTGAGAGAGATAAACATAAGAGGGACTCTTTGTAAGTAAGGCTGGTTGTAAAACGATAGAGAAGTCTAGATTAGAAAGAGAGCATTGTTAGTTCTCATCTTCTTCCTTTTTTTTCTTCTTGATTTCTTCAAGAACATTGTGGTTTCTTGAAGGGAATTGCTGTAACTTATAAGAACCATTTGATTTAGTGGACGTAGGCACATTGTCGAACCTCGATAACAATTGCTTGTCTTCTTTATTTTCTTTGATTTTATGTTCTTGTGTTCGATTGCTGTTTTTCTTTCTACAAGTCATTCTAGACTTGGGTGTTTGGAAGATCACCACCTGGGCATCTTCCTAAGGTGATTTCCAACAGTGGTATTAGAGCTTGCACAATTGGGTATCAGAGTAAGAACAAGAAGGTGATGGAGCCAAGACTCCAAGATTCAAAGATCAACTTCTTGGGTGATTCAAGAACGATGTAAAGATCAAGATCCGATCACGTTCTTGAAAGTTGATTCAAGAATGGTGTTAAAGATCCATCTTCGATCTGTGTTCTTGAGGTTAAAGAAAGTGGTTGTGATTAGTGCATAAATCTGGGATCCTGTCCGCAAAAGATGGCTTCAAATTTCTGTGTGGAGAAGTTTGATGGAAAGGGAGACTTTGCCCTTTGGAAGCAGAAGATCAAGTCAGTTCTAATGCAACAGAAAGTGGACTTGGTTATTGGAGAAGATGATGCTTTTCCAGCAAGTGTCACGGAGGACCAGCGGACCGAGATGAAGAAGATGGCTTACAGCACCATTTTCTTGCACATGTCGGATAGTGTCACAAGGGAGTGCGGAGACTCGAAAGATCCGACTGTCATATGGAAGAAACTAGATGAGTTGTTTCTTACCAAAACTCTTCCTAACAAGATTTAACTTCTTAAAAGAATCTTTCCTTTTAAAATGAACCCTAGTAAAGAGTTGCAAGATAATCTTGATGTCTTTAACAAGTTAGTTTAAGATTTGAATAGCTGTAACATTACTTTTTCGGATGAATAATTGGCTGTTATTTTATTAAATTCACTTCCTGATTGATTTGATAACTTGATTAATGCAATTGAGTATGGAAGGGATTCTTTGACAAAGGAGATTATGATCAATGCCATAAGAGCACATGATTTCAATGCCAAGATGAATGAGACATCAAGTGGTGAAGAGCTGTTCATAAGAGAAAGGCCAACAACTCGGAATGGCAGTAGTACTCATGGCAACTACCGGGAGAAATCAAGAGGTTGAGGGTAGAACCATGGGAGATCTCATTCCAAGACAAGACTTGGAGGAAGAAAGAGATGTTTCTACTGCAACAAGGAGGGCCATTTCAAGAAAGACTGCAAGAAGAGGATATGGGATGAGAGGAGAGCCATACCAACAATAGAGAGGCTTTATTTGCCAAGGGAGAACAGAAAAATAATGTTCTTGTTGTGTGCTCAAATGTGAGCAGGAGGCAAGGCAGCAGAAACTGGATTCTTGATTCCGGGTGCACCTATCATATGTGCCCTCACAAAGAATGGTTCAAGAATTTCAAGGAAATCAATGATGGAAGGGTCTTCTTGGGGAATGACAATTCTTGCCAAGTTAGAGGGATTGGAGACATCCAATTGAGGATGTTTGATGGAGTCACAAGGCTGCTACGAAATGTAAGGTATCTTCCAGATTTGAAGAGGAATTTGATCTCATTGGGGTAGCTGGATTCCATGGGGTACACATGCAAAGTAGAAGGAGGAAAGATCAAGGTGGCCAAGGGATCTTTGGTAGTGATCAAGGCAACAAGAAATGATGGACTTTATGAGATGATCAGAGAAACAAAAATCAATGATCAAGCAGTAAGCTTGATGGTTAAGATGGATAAGGCTGCCTTTTGGCACACTCACTTGGGACACATGAGCGAAAAGGGCCTGCAAGTGCTTAGCAAGGAAGGTCTACTTGGAGGAGACAAAGTAAAGAAACTGGATTTCTGTGAGAGTTGCATTCTTGGGAAGCAACACCGGGTCAGCTTCAACACTGGAGTGCACAAGTCTAAGGGGATTCTTGACTACATTCATTCGGACCTTTGGGGACCAACAAGAACACCAACACAGGGAGGTAACTTTTACTTTCTATCTTTAATTGATGATTATTCAAGAAGAGTGTGGATTTATTTGCTTAGAAATAAATCGGATGCCTTGAATAAATTTATTGTGTGGAAGAAATTGCTGGAAACTCAAACGGGTAGGGTAGTTAAGGCTTTACGAACCGATAATGGCTTAGAATTTTGCAATAAGGATTTTGATAAATTCTGTGAATTAAATGGCATTCTAAGACATAGAACGGTTGTAAAAACACCTCAGCAAAATGGAGTTGCTGAGAGGATGAATAGAACCCTTATGGAAAAGGTTAAGTGCATGTTAATAGGATGATCCGGATAGTGTTAGCATCGGTGGTCCAATTTGATTGAGAAATTGAGCGAATGGATGTAAAGACAGCGTTCTTACATGGAGAGCTCGATGAGACCATTTTCATGAGGCAACCCAAAGGCTATGAGGAAAGAAGGCAGGAAGAGCTAGTGTGCAAATTAAAGAAGTCTCTCTATGGCCTGAAGCAATCACCTTGGCAATGGAATAAGAGGTTTGATTCCTTTGTGATCAGCTTGGGTTTCATGAGGAGTTACTATGATTCGTGCTTGTACTATAAAGGGTAGAAGGTTGAGGAAATGGTGATCATCCTCATTTATATTGATGATATGTTGCTGGTTGGGAGCAACATGGAGAGGATAAAGAAATTAAAGACTCAACTCAGTGAGGAGTTTGAGATGAAAGATCTTGGACATGCACAAAAGATCCTTGGGATGTGTATCATCCGGGAAAGGGAGAGAAACAGATTGAAGATCTCTCAAACTTCCTACATAGAGAATATGATATCTAAATTCTCTATGGAAGATAGCAAACCAGTGAAGGTTCCCCTTGCTGGTCATTTCAAATTCTCTAGTGATCAATGTCTAAGATCAGAGGTGGAGAAAAAGGAAATGGAGAAAGTCCCTTACTCTAGTGCTGTTGGTTTTGTTATGTACACCATGGTAAGCACTAGACCTGATATTGCTCATGCAATGAGTGTTCTCAGCAGGTTTATGAGTAATCCCAGAAATGAGCATTGGCTTTGGATGAAGTGGTTGCTGAAGTACTTGAAGGAAAGTCCAGAAGTAGAGCTGGTATATGAGAAGAGGGGTAATTTCATCTGCCTTGAAGGGTTTGCAGATTCAGACTATGGAGCAGACCAGGATAAAAGGAGATCGATTACTTCCTACTTCTTCAGCTTAAATAGATGTTGTGTAAGTTGGAAGGCTCAGTTGTAGCCAGAGGTAGCACTCTCAACAACCGAGGCTGAGTACATAGCGGCTACGGAGGCCATTAAGGAAGCTATGTGGCGCAAAGAGTTGCTTGAAGAGTTGAAGGTTCTGCATAAGTTGGTTGCGGTATTTTTGTATAGTTAAAATGCATTGCACTTGTGTAAGAATCCAGTGTTCCTTGAGAGAACAAAGCATATTGATGTTCGGTATCATTTCATTCAGGAAAATGTTACGAAAAGATGCATCCATGTGGACAAGGTTGCCACAGAAGAAAATCCTACGGACTTGGGTACTAAATTTCTACCTCTAAGTAAGTTCAATCATTGCCTTGAACTACTTAGGATTGGAGTTAGTTAATTGGTGACTCAAGATGAGTTTGGATCCCGAAGCTCTCTACAAAATGGTTCGGGTTTAAACACTTAGACAAAGGTAGAGATTGTTAGTATTTGTCTAAGGTTTTAAACATGTCTAAATATGGTTCAAAGATGGTTAAATTCTAAACCATGGTTGGGAGATTACAATACAGCATGTTAAAGGACTGCACACAAGTGTGTGCATCACTTTGGAGCAAGGTAAGGTTAGGCACACTAGTGTGTGCACTTCAGCACACAAGCTGAGAAAGTGTACACACAGGCAGCATCAGTGTGCACCGCGGTGCTACCCTTTAGCACCGCAGCACCCAGCAAGGAGGTGTCTGGAGAAGAGTCAGCACCCCACCAGCACCGCAGTGCCCAGAAGGTGCTGAAAGTGTGGCTTTGCCTAGCACTGCAGTGCCCTTGTTGAGTGCTTAGGTGCTAGGCACACTGAAGCACACATGGACAGCTTGATTTAGCCTCTTGTTAAGTGCATGGGTGCAAGGTTCAAATGCACCACTTCACCTAGGATTGATGGAGGGCCATGATTAAATGGAGATCATGATCAAAGGGTGAGAATTGAATCTCAAGAATGTCCAAGAAGTGGATGGCTATAAAAGGGGTTTCCTAGCCTCATTTTTCATACAACACAGATACAATACAAGACACACTTTGAGATCAATTGTATTACAAGAGATAATTGTTTAAGAGAGATAAACATAAGAGGGACTCTTTGTAAGTAAGGCTGGTTGTAAAAAGATAGAGAAGTCTAGATTAGAAAGAGAGTATTGTTAGTTCTCATCTTCTTCCTTTCTTCTCTTCTTGATTTCTTTAAGAACATTGTGGTTTCTTGAAGGGGATTACAGTAACTTGTAAGAACCATTTGATTTAGTGCAGAGAGTTCGGAGGAACTCATGGGGACGTAGGCACATTACCGAGCCTCGATAACAATTGTTTGTCTTCTTTATTTTCTTTGATTTTCTGTTCTTTTGTTCGATTGCTGTTTTTTTTTCTACAAGTCATTTTAGACTTGGGTGCTTGGAAGATCACCGCCTGGGCATCTTTCTAAGGTGATTTCCAACAAGGTTCAAAAGCTAGCAGGATGGGTCACTGTAAGGTGTCTCCCTTTCTTTAAAGGCCATCAGAGGACCAAATACTCTCAATGGATGGAAGAATGCCAAAATTCCTTTAAAGAACTAAAGTGGTACAAAAGTGAACCCCTTTCTTAACCAACTAAGAAGAAAGAAATCCCTTGGACCCTTACTTAGCTATAAGTCTAGTGGTGATCACTTTTACCCTTATTACGGAGGCTAATGAGATCCAAAGATTGGTGTACTATGTATGCAAGGTTCTACTCAATATCAAAACTTGATACTAGCAGATAGAGAAAATTGGTTATACTCTTCTGATCTCAGCCGAGAATTTAAGGTCATACTTTCAATCCCATACAATCAACGTCTTCGTGGATAAACCACTCAGATAGATCATGCACAAACCGAATATTTTAGAGAGAATGGTTAGGCCATGGAGTTAGGTGAGTTTGGTATCCAATATAAGCCCAGGCCAGCTATCAAGGCCCAAGCCTTAGCATACTTCATAGTCGAATGCACCGTCCCAGAAGAGCAACTTGGGGAACTATAACCGAAAGAAAGTAACAAAGAAGCAAAACTTAAGGTCAAGCCTATCCATAATGATACTTTTGAGGAACAAAACTAGAAGCTCTTTGTAGATGAGCTTCCAACTCAATAGGAAGTGGAGCAGGCCTTATCCTCACCAACCTAGAAAATTTCACCGTGGAATATGCCTTATGCTTTAACTTAAAAGCCTCCAACAATGAATCAAAATATAAAGCCCTGTTGGCAAAATTGAAGCTAGCTTGGACTATGAAAGTAAAAGCACTAGAAGTCTATAGTGATTATCAACTAGTAGTGAATTAGGTTAAAGGGGGAATATGAAGTAAAAAGAGAAAAAATGGCCAAGTACTTGAGAAAAGTCAAAGACTTTCACTACAACCTCGAAAAGTTTAAGATCCAGCAAATACCAAGGTCAAAGAATTCCGAAGCTAATGCATTGTCTTAGTTTTCTTCCTTTAAGTTCTCCAATTTCATGAGAATAGTGTACATAAAATTACTCTTGACGGCTAACATCGAGGATGGGTCCCCTATACATTCATTAGAAAAAGAACTGGATTGGATGGACTCTATCATTGAATAACTACGAGATGGAAGACTCCCCAAATTAAAGAAATAAATAAAAAAGATAGTAGCTTAAAGGGCCTATTACTCTTACCACAATAACTGTCTCTACAAGCAAGTTGAGTTCTAGCCTTATCTCCACTGTCTTCGACCATCAGAAGTTGAGCATATCCTCTAGCAAGTCCATGAGGGAATGTGCGGCACTCATGAGGGTGGGCGTATTCTAGCCAAAAAAATCCTTAGACAAGGGTACTACTAGTCATGAATGGGATAAGACAACTTAAATTACGTCAAGAAATTTGATAAATGTTAAATGTACGAACTAGTTCCATATAGACCATCAAATCTTATATCCATTTTCTTAAGCTCGATATCATTCACCATGTAAGGGATGGACATTCTAGAACCCTTCGAAAAGGAAATGGGCAGAGATATTAGTTAGTGATGGCAGTAGATTACTTTACCAAGTGGAGTGAAGTTGAACCTTTTGCCTCCACTACCTCCGAAAAAATGAAGAACGCGACCTATCATTAACCAATTTGGGGTCCCTAAAGTCTTAATTTCAAATAATGGGACACATTTAAAAGAAAGCAATTCTAAGAGTTCTGTAAGGAGATGGGTATTGAACACCTCTTTGTATCAATAGGCCACTCTCGGGCAAATGTTAAAAATGGAGGTATCCAATCGTACCATCCTTCATGGCCTTAAGAGAAGACAGGACCAGGAAAAAAGGTTTAGGGTTGACAAACTCCCAAAGGTACTATGGGCATTTGGAATAACTCCACGAGATGCCACCAGGGAGACACCCTTCTAGCTAACCTTCGAAATAAAATCTCTTATCTCAGTAGAAATAGATCTATTGTTTCACCGCGTCTTATTCCTACAATTAGCAAGCCAATAAGTAGGGATTATGAGGTAAGTTGGATCTAATCCATGAGCTTTAGGAAAATGTACTCATTAGAATGGTTGTTTATCAGCAAAGCGCTACCAAGCATTATAATTCTTGAGTAAAGGAGAGAGCTTTCCAAGAAGGAGACTTGGTCCTCTGGAATTCTGAAGTCTAGGGCCTAAGGAACATGGAGAAACTTTCCCCAAATTAGGAAGGTCCTTATTGGATTAAGAAGGTTCTTCACCCTGTGTTGACCCCATATTGATTTTGATAATGACAAAACATATTATTGTCCTAATTCTATTTTATTTAGTTATTTTAAGTGACAAGGTGTGACCATGCAAATAAAAAGCAATGCATGCATAAGGAAATTTATGGATCTTTGAAGTTGATTTGAAAAAGAAGTGAAGTAAGAGAATTTTTAGTTTAGCCAACGTTAATTCATTTGTCAATCCCTCTTTATGCTCTTAGTTCAATTATGGCTCAAAAGTTATTTTTCACAAATGATTTTTACAAGTTTTTAACTGAAAATTTGTTTTTGCATACTAGGGAGTCGACTACCACCTAGGATAGTCGACTACCTCATCAAAAATTTGAATGCTTGATGAGTTTTTTTTTTTTTTTTTTTTTTGAGGTAATCGACCTCCTTAGGATAGTTGACTACCCCCTTGAAAATTCAAATTTTACCTTAGTTTTTAAAAGAGATAGTCAACTACCTCTTTAGGATAATTGACTACTCTATCAAAATAACAACTAGTTTTCAAAAAAAAAAAATAAGCTGCAGGCTAGAGAGCATTTATTTTCAAGTAGAACATCCTTGAGCTCATTAATTACAAAAATCAAGCTTCCAAAATTTTCAAATTGAGCAATTCTTATGCTAAGTGTGTTTGAGAAAGAAATTTTTAGTTGTAATCTTTCATTGAGCTCTTTGTTGTTGTACCATAATCATTCCTCTTATTCTCTTGTTGTAAGTTGGTGTAACTCTTTGTGAGGTTTCTTGAATATTTAGATTTTAAACATTTGTGAGGAATTTCTAGTGAGAAAAAATCTCTTGTAAAAGTTTGTGCAACACCTTTGAAGTTTCTTGGTGTAATCTTTGCTTGGAATAGTGAAGTGAACTCTCAAGAAGATATATTGAGCAGTGGACTAGGCACAAGAAGTGATCGAACCACTATAAATCATTGCAAGCTCCCCTTCTTAAATCTCTTATTTTCAATAAGTTTATATTTATTGCTTATATATTGCACTTAGCTTGCTTTACTATCTTGTGTCTAACTTTTAATTAATAAAAAATTTAAAACCCAATTTAATCCCCTCTTGGGTTACCTTAATCAACAATTAGTATCAAAGCTAAGTATTCTTAATTAGGCTTAAAATCCTAGAGTAGATCCTATGGCAACTACTATTGGAAATATTCTTAATGAAGGTCATTCTTCTACTAAGCCTCTTTTGTTCATTGGAATGAATTATAGTTATTGAAAAATAGGATGAGAATTTTCCTAGAAGGCTAAGACTTTGCTTTATGGAAAATTATCATGGATGGACCTAAGGTTCAAACGAAAAAGATAAAAGATAAGGAGATAGAGATTGAAGTCCCTGATATTAGACAAGAATTTAATGATGAGGACTAAAAACTGGTTTCTCTAAATAGTAGAGCAACTAGCATGCTTTATTATACCTTAGACATCAATGAATACAATAAAATTTTGGCTTGTGAATCGGCTTAGAAAATTTGGGATAAACTTCAAGTTATATATGAAGGTACTGATTAAGTTAGGAAATCTAAAATTTATGGATTAGTGTCAGATTATAAAGCTTTTAAAATACTCTTGCCGAATCAATTTCCAAAATGTATTCTTGGTTTACTAACGTTCTTAATAATTTGAAGTTTCTTGGTAGAGTTTATGATAACAATGAGTTGGTAAGAAAAATCTTTAGGTCTTTGCCAAAATCTTGGGAATCAAATATGATGGTAGTTGAAGAAGCTAAGGACCTAGACAACCTTGACATAGATACTCTTCTTGGATCATTATTGACCTATGAAATAAATGTCATCAACAAGGAGGTTGATGATAAGACCAAGAAGAAAAAGACTATTGCTCTAAAGTCTACCACAAGAAGCAAGTGGAAGATGATGATGATGATGACGAGAGCATTAAAGAAGATGTGGACATTTTTACTATCATCAAGAAATTTTAAAAGTACTTAAAGTTTAAGAAGAATTCTAATAAGAGAGCTCATGCCAAGGATGATTCAATTAAGAAGGATCAAATAATTTGATTTGCATGCAAAAAAATGAGGACAAAAATAAGGTGACTAGTTCTTCAAATATTGATAATGATTGTGAAATTGTGCATGAATACTTATTAGAACCTTCTAATGAATTGCATGATGAGCTTAAAAAATATGGCATGAAAAATGTTGCTTTAAAAATGAAGATTTCATCTCTCTCTAAAGAAATGGAGGTTTTAAAAGAACAAAATGAAAAGCTTTCTTTAAAGGTTGATAACTCATCACATGATAATTTGAAAAATAAAAATGATTCTTTAAAAAAAGAAAGTGATTGAGTTAAATAACACTATATCTAGGCTTGTTAAAGGAAAAGAGAAGCTAGGTGAAGTGTTGGCATTCCAAAGAATGAGTAGAGAAAAATTCAGTTTGGGATACTCTTTTATGGGTAAACAAAAATCCAATAGAACCATCTTTTTTAAAGCAACAAATGTAAATAAGTCTTCTAGCTCTCATTCTCTTAGCAAATCTCATAATGCATCATTTAAGAATGCTAGAAATGGTTATCATTTTTTATCATATAAATAACATGTATATGTATAATGATCATAGGTATAATGTTAGATACATATACTCTAGGAAAACTAGATATGATAAATTATCATATCCTAGGAATGGTAGATTTGCTTATCCTAGATATCTTATAAACAATCATGGTTATCATTCTAGGATTGTTCATAATCCATATCAATACAATAATAGTACTAATTATGTTAAGAATGTATGAGTTCCAAATGGATTCATATTTTCAATTACTAACCCCAAAGGACCCAAGAAATTTTAGGTACCTAAGAGTTATATTATAAAATCCTTTGTGATGTAGGTTTGCCTTCAATCAAAGAAAGAATGTGATAATTGGTAACTTGATAGTGGGTGCTCAAAGCATATGACCGGTGATAAAGATATCTTTGTAGACTTAACTTCAAAGGATGGTGGACATGTCATCATTGGAGATGACACCAAGATGAAGATCATTGGCTATGGTAAAGTAGGTAAAGATTGCTCTTCCATTGATCATGTCTTATTTGTTTAAGATCTGAAGCGTAATTTCTAAGTATTAGTCAGTTATGTGATAAAGGTAATAGAGTTATTTTTTAGTCTACTCATTATCTTATAATAGACATTAAGAGTTACAAGATCAAATTTATTAGCCAAAGACATGAAAATATCTATGTTGTAGACCTTAAATGTTTTCCTTCGAAGGATAAAAAATATTTTTCCGTTTTTAGTTAAAGCACATGGTTCTAGCATAGAAGGCTTGGCCACGTTAACATAGATTTAATTCAAATACTTTCAAGAAAAAATTTAGTAGTTAGTCTTTCTAAAATTAAGATTGAAAAATATAAAGTTTGTGATGTTTGTCAAATGGGAAAACAAACTAGGATTTCTTTTAAATCTAAAAATGTTGTTTCAACTTCTAGACCTTTACAACTTTTACATATGGAATTGTTTGAACCAATTCTCTAGGTGGCCTTCAATATGTTCTCGTTATTGCGGAAGATTATTCTAGATATATTTTTGTAATCTTTATTGCCGATAAGGATGAAGCATACCAAGATTTTTTAAACTTTTGTGAAAATGTTCAAACTGAAAGTGACTTTCCAATCACTAGTATAAGAAGTGATCATGGAAAAAAAATTGAAAATCCAAACTTTGCAAAATATTATGATGATCACGGAATTTATCATAATTTTTCAGCCCGTAAAACCCCTCAATAAAATGGTAATGTTGAAAAAAAAATAGTTTTAGAAGAAATTTGTAGAACTTTTCTTTGTGAAAATAATTTACCAAAATATTTTTGGGCAAAAGTCATTAACACAACTTGCTATATTTTAAATAGAGTTTTAATTAACCATATTCTCAAGAAAACTTTATGAACTATAAAAGGATGGAAAGCCAAATATTTCATATTTTCATGTTTTTGGGTATAAATGCTTCATTTAAAATTACAACAAAGATAACTTAGGTAAATTTGATTATAATACATATGAAGGTATTTTCTTGGGTTATTCAACCTCTAGCAAGACTTTTAGAGTCTTTAATAAAATAATTTTAATTGCTAAAGAATCCATGCATATTGCATTTGATAATACTAACCCCCTTAGTGAAAGAAGAGTCTTTTGTAATGATGATATATGTATTATGCCAAGAGTGGAGACCACCACCACCATTATTGACCCCAATTAGAGTGAGCCTCAAGTGGCTCAAGAAGAAGGTGTATCAAAGTTGATCAACTTTCAACTAGTCAACAAAGAGAGAAGAATGATAATCTTTTTATAGATTGGAGGTATGTTAACTATCACCCAATTGATCAAGTAATTGGTGTTCCTTCACAACCGGTAAGGACTCAATCCTCTATTAGAAATTTTTGTACTCATTTTGCTTTCCATTTTCAAATTGAACCTAAAACATTGATGAAGTTGAACAAGATGAAAATTGGATAATGATTATACAAGAATAATTAAATCAATTTGAAAGAATTAAAGTTTGGACCTTAGTTCCTAGGACTAAAGATCATTTGGTAATTGAAACTAAATGGGTTTATAGAAATATGATTGATGAAAATGGAATAGTAATTAGAAATAAAGCTAAACTTGTAGCAAAAGGATATAATCAAGAAGAATGAATACATTTTGATGAGACTTTCGCACCCGTAGCTAGACTTGAAGTCATTTACATGTTACTTGCATTTGCATGTTTTAAGAGCTTCAAGTTATTTCAAACGGATTTGAAAAGTTCTTTCTTGAATGGTTTTATTGAAGAAGATATTTATGTTGAATAACCTCTAGGTTTTGAAAATTCTAATTTTTCAAACCATGTTTATAATCTTTCCAAAGCCCTCTATGGGTTGAAGTAAGTTCATAAAGCATGGTGTGAAAGATTAAGTAAATTTTTACTTGAAAATGTTTTAATAGAGAAGAAATTGATACTACTATTTCCACAAAAATTCATAAGCATGTCATTCTCATTGTGCAAACATATGTTGATGATATAATATTTGGTAGTACTAATGAGAATATTTTTCAAGATTTCACTAAGTGTATGCAAGATGAATTTGAAATGAGCATGATGGGACAACTCAATTATTTCCTTAGACTTCAAATCAAACAAACAAAAGAATGAATCTTCACCAATCAATCCAAGTACACAAAAGACTTACTGAAAAAATATGGGATGGAGAATGCGATTCCAACTGGAACTCCCATGAGTACTTCAATAAAGCTTAACATTAATGAGAAGGTAAAAATGTAGACATTAAGAAATATAGAAGCACAACAAGAGGTTTATTATATTTAAATGCTAGTAGACCCAATATCATGTTTAATGTTTATATGTGTGCTCATTTTCAATCTTTTCCAAAAGAATCACATTTAATTGCCCTTAAAAGAATTCTAAAATATTTGCTAGGTACTCAAAATCTAGGTTTGTGGTACTCCTAAGAGTCTTCCTTTGATTGATTGGGTATTCGAATGGTGATTTTGCTAGTTGTAAGCTTGGTAGAAAAAGCACAGTGGTACTTGTCAATTTCTTGGTTGTATGTTAACTTTATGGTTTTCTAAGAAATAAAATTCAGGTGCATTATCAACGGTCGAAGTGAAGTATATAGCCATCGGTAGTTGTTGTGCACAAACTTTATGGATTAAACAACAACTTGAAGATTTTAGCATGCATATTATACATGGTAAGCCATATAGTTTGCCTAATTTGATAGCATTTAAAATGTCTAGGGCTGCTGATAAGAAGGGAAAATTACCATATAGAATGATTATTACTCCCTCCTAAAGGGTTTTAATGTGGATCTTGTAGGTTCTGAAAGTATTAAGTTAGCTCCCATTGATATGATCAATAATCACACCCTAAATAGGATGAAGTGGCACTATTTTGAGGATAAACATGAATAGGTGAGAAGAGAAGATTATGCTCAGTTACCTACTAGAAAATAGTTGAGGAGAATAATTGGTGAGGCATCGAGTGCAGCTCAAGGTGATAAGGTTCCGAATGAGGAACATGTGGAAGAGGACCAACCATCTCTTTTAGTTGGTGTTGGTGAAGTTAGTGTTGGTGGTGTTGATGCGTAGATGATGGTAACTCTTATGAGAATTCAAAATGGCATGAATACTCTTTCCTATGAAATTGGAGTTTTGAAAGCTCATGTTGATACCTCTATTGGCGAGTTGAGAAATGATATAGAATGTCTTCGCTTTAAAGTTAATGGCATGCGAGGTGAAATATTTAAGGCTCTTCATAACAAGGATGGTGATTAGGAGCACCTAGTGCTTGTGTTTTGGACCTTCCTTGTAGCCATCCTTCCTTTTTCCCTCTTTTCCTCTTTTGTTTTTAGTTTATCTTTTGAGGGCTTTTAATTTTGCAAGACTTCATTTTTTTCATTCATTTTACTTTTATGGAACATGGATGATTATGTTATTTGTCTTTGTTATGCATGTTTTGAGGGGGAGCTATCTTTCCTCTCTTTCTTTTGTGATGTTGACAAAAAAGGGGAGAAGAAACTAAGACTCAATAACTTAATGATGCTATCTATTTTTGTTAATTAAAATTGTTCTTTTTGTCTCATTATGTTATTGATATGCTTGGATTCCTTTTATCTTCAAGAAAAGGGGAATATTTATTTTATAATTCCTTTGCTTAGTTAGATGGTTATTGTTTGGTTAGATGTATGTAAATTGCTTTTATTTACAGGAGAAAATATTATAAAAACAAAGGAAACTGTTGGGAAATCCCTTCTTGATGCCCAGGTGGTGATCTTCCAAACACCAAAGTCTGGAATGACTTGTAATGAATCGGAAACAGAAATAGAAATCAAAGAAAAGAAAGAACACAGCAATTGTTATCGAGGTTCGGCAATGTGCCTACATCCCCGTGAGTTTCTCCGAACTCTCTGCACTAAATCAACGGTTCTTACAAGTTACAGCAATTCCTCTTCAAGAAACCTCTTGTTCTTGAAGAAGGAAAGAAGAGAGAAAAGAAAGTGATAAGATCTTGAGTTACTCTGGAACTTTCCCCCTTGGAAATTTTACTTACAAGTCCCTTGAATCCCCTCTCTATACTACTCTCTTTCTGAACTACCAGCCTCTATAATGAGTCTCTCTTGCTTTGTGTCTTTGCACTCTTACAATTAATCTCTCATTCATAATCACAAGTTATGTTGATTTGCACCTAGATAACCCTATATATAGTGCAACAACTTCTTGACCAATCTTGAAGGTCAATATCCACCCTTAGATCTTGAGGACTAATCAACCATAGCCTTTGATCAAATCTAAGTGATCCTGTGCATATTGATTATGCATCCACGCAACTAACAAAAGGCTGGAAAAATCAGCATCAGCGTGCCTTCAAGCCGCGGCCTAGAACAGGGCAAGCGGCGGCCTGGAAGGGGCTGAAATCTTCTATCATGCTGGAGGCTGCGGCCTGGAGTGGTTGAGCTACGACGCACAGGGCCAGGCCACGACGCACACTTCTTGGGCTACGGTGCACAGCCGCTCTCCCATCTTCTGGACTTACTGGAGGCCGAGGCATATAGACCTTGAGCCAAGGCGCCAAGACCTGATGTTGAACCCTTTCAAACCATGTTTAAACCTTAGACAAACACCAACAATCTCTACCTTTGTCTAAGCGATTAAACCCAAACCCATTATGCAGAGAACTCAGGATTCAAACTCATCTTGAGTCACCATTTAACCGACTCCAATCCTAAGAAGTCCAAGACAATGATTGAACTTATATAAAGGTAGAACTTTGGTGCCTAAATCTGCAGGATTTTCCTCTGTAGCCACCTTGTCCACATGAATGCATCCTTCCCTAACATTTTCTCAAATGAAATGATACTGAACATCCATGTGCTTTGTCCTCTCATGGAACACCGGATTCTTACACAAGTGCAACGTACTTTGGCAATCCGAATACACCACCACCTGCTCTTTCAAGACCTTCAACTCTTCCAACAACCCTTTGCACTACATAGCCTCCTTAATGGCTTCCATTGCCGCTATGTACTCAGCCTCAGCTGTTGAGAGTGCTACCACCAGCTGCAACTGAGCCTTCCAACTTATACAACATCCGTTTAAGTTGAAGAAGTAGGAGGTAATTGATCTTCTTTTATCCCGGTCTGCTCCATAGTCCAAATCCGCATAACCCTCAAGACAGATGGACTTACCTTTCTTCTCATAAACCAGCCTTACTTATGGGCTTCTCTTCAAGTACCTCAGCAACCATTTCATCCCAAGCCAATGCTCCTAATTAGGCTCAAACTAATACACGGTTATTGTGTATAGTTGAGGTGTCGATCCCATGAGGAAAAGCAAACTACAAAGAAAAGTGTAAACCTTAACACGAACGATAAAGATCAAGTGAAAAAATTTTGTGTTTTGATAATGAAGTAATGTGAGAAAATTGTGTGAATAGATTAAAGAATATAATAGAGAAACAACAAGGTTTCGGGAATCCTCCCTAGGTTCGTTGCCTTATTTCAATCTCGATTCAATTGTTTTTATCTCGATTACTAGTTTCACATCCCAAACAAGCAATCGGTAAATATTCAATCAAAGCACATGTAAACCCTAATGCAATTGTCACATGACCTATCCTATAGATTTATCAAGAAATGACAATATATCTTAATGATAATATTGCAGTAATGGACAAACCTAAAAGATAAATCTATCAGACTCAATTACATCCAACAATCTTGACATAAGAAGAGCATAACTAGACTTATATCGAGGAGAAAGATACAATCACCGGATTAAGAGAAAATCTTCTAATTAAATCAAAGAGTAAATCATAACAATGTTTTGACAATAAATCCAAACTACAGCTGAATCAATAATGAAAAATAAGAACAACTACACCTAGGGATTCAACCCTTCGCCTTGCTTGGAGATTAGTTAGCCATGGGGCTCATGTTTGAACACTTTGATGGGGGAGACTGTGGCAGCCTTCTTGAGTTTTCCCGCCTTGATGCCTCCCTCTTTATCAAACCCTAAGTGATCTATTTAAAATACAAATGTCCAAGGGTGTCTTCGGGTTTAAACTATCATTAAAACCCTAATTAAGTCGTAACTCGGAAACAAAGCATCAAGCTCGCACCGCGGCTCACATTAATCCAGGCTGCGGCTCAAACTCTTGGATTTTCTTCTTGCTTCTGGAGGCCGAGGCTTAGACTTTTCAGGCTGCAGTGCGGCACACTAAAGACTTGGTTTCTCTTCATTTTGTCCTTTTGCAACCATGCCTTCACTCTGATGTGCATCGAAGCATTGTGCTTTAAGCTATGATGGCTTTTCACCTCTTTTGGACTCAAAGTACCTGAAAATGCATCGAAATAGATCAACAATCCAAGAATATCACTTTAGAGTTATTAAGGTATAAAAGTGCAATTCAAACCTAGATCAACCCTAAAATGCTAACAAATAAGTACTGTTAAGATGCATTTTATTACTCTCATCATAACCCCCAACTAGCTTATTGCTAGTCCCTAGCAATTCAAGTGAAAACAAGACAATATGAAATGAATTATATGGTAAGGATCAAAACAAAGTAGAGCAATGTTAGCGTTAAACCAAGAGTAATTCACTTTTTTGTCTCAAAAATCGCAAATAACACACTGCACATAGAATCATTAAATATCACCCAAGTCCAAAAGTAATTCAAACATCAATTTTAAAATTGTTATCGACTCTTAACATCCATCTTACCACAATCCATTAATCCGAACACCCGGATGATTTTATGCACAACAATCATGAATATAAGTCTTAGCCCTATAATATATTAATTTGCGTGACATCAATCACAAAAACAAGCTCCATAGGCTCACTTTTCAAATCACTCTCCACTATTGTAGAAAAATCACACCACCTTGGATCAGTAGGTCTTTAATAAGCTTGCAACGTTAGGCTAAGGTAAAGGTTAAGAAAGAATGGGAAGGATTCAATAAATAAAAAAACTTAATCTCTTAGTTTTAAACACAACCTACTTTAAGCACTGGATAACCTTACTTCAACACCCAACTCTTTCAACCATTTTTCGAGCATTTTTCTCAATAAATCACCACTTTTTTTCTTTTCTTCTTTCTTTGCCATAATTCACTTCTCTTTTTTATTTTGGCATAAGACCATTCACCTTCTTTTTCATTTTTTTTCTTTTCTTTTCCACAACCCCCAACTTATCTCCTTTAATGTACTTGGGTTATGGTAGTAATTCTTTTTCATATTTCCATCCTTACTCCTCTCAAGTACTTCTCAACAAATGTGTATAACTAAGTTCTTTTAAAGGAAAGGTAAGGATAGAATATTTTTAGGCTCATAAAGGTAAGTAAATGGGTTATCAAAAGAAACAAGGCTCAAATTCTTTTTTCGGAAAAAGGCTCAAACAGGTAACTAGCGATAAATATAGCAAGGGTAAGTTTGAAAGGCTCAAACAGTCCAAAAATGGCCTATATCATATCCTAAGTAATGTGCATTCTAGGAATTCACCTCAAGTGATTATCAAATAAGTTCTAGAGCTTGTCGAGACCACAAAAATATTCACAAAACAATTGCACATAAAACTTCTCTAAATGTTTTTAGACTAATCATGCAATCTTACCGCCAACCAGAGTCTCAAACCAAATGAAGATTGAAACTTAAATTATTCTCAAACCAAAGCAAGATTTAACTTCTTCTAAATGCTATATGCTATCTCAATTAGGCTCATATCATCGACATGTGAATTAATTACATGGCTTAACACAAAGCATGCTAAAAGCAAACAAAAAGGGAAAGTGACACCTAGAAGTTCAATGGAAAACAGAAATATGTTTCCTCCACCCCCAACTTAAAAATTGCATTGACCTCAATGTGAAAGAAAGAGTAAAGGAAACTCCCTTTATAACCAAAAGTGCACTGACAGTGAAAATTGTGCACCGCCATTTGAACTGCATGTCGTGCTTCTTGTTGAAATTTCGATTTGATGCCCAAAGTTGGAGAGAAGAAAGAGTACCCACCAACTTGAAATCTTCTTGAAGAACCCAAAATCCTCTTAGAAACAAGCTTTTTAGAGAAATTTCCAGCAAAATCAGCAATATTAGTGCTAAATCCTTCAAGAAATGATGTTAGAATCAAGAAATATTGAGCAAAAATGAGTGGGTAAGTGAGGTTTTGGAGAGAGGAGGAGAGAGAGAGAAAGGGGCTGCTATTTTCGTAAGGTAGAAATGAAGGAGAAAGTGCATAAATGTGTTTCAAATAGTTCAGATTTTGTTTTTAGTAAAGAACAAGTGGTAGCTGCGGTGCGGTGCGGCTTCTGCTCGGATGCGGCGTGGACTGTTGGGCGAGCTGCTACGCGCTGCACCGCGGCTTGTGCTGAGGTGTGGAACGGACTACTGCCGTGCATGCTGTGCGGTGCGGCGTGGCTTCTGCTGGGGTGCAGAGTGCACTGCTTGGCGAGTTACTAAAAAACTTTTTTGTTCAACTAAAAAAAGTAAAATAAAATTAGCCAAATAAAAATAACTTAAAAAATTTAAAATTTAAAATTGAAATAAACTTAAACAAAACAAAAGAAAAATAAAAACATACTTTTGTGGTGTGGTCAAGATGAATAGACTGGATCCATAAGTGGAATGTCTTCCACTTCTGGATCTTGTCTATCGATTAAGATTTTAAGACGTTGACCATTTACTTTAAAAATCCGACCATCTCTAGTATCCTCTATTTCTACCGACCCATTAGCAAGAACATTCTTTACTACAAAAGGGTCGGTCCACCTCGACCGGAGTTTTCCTAGATGCTTATGGAGTCTATAATCGTATAAGAACACCCGATCATTAGGCTTAAATGTTTTCCTTAAAATATTTTTATCATGAAACACTTTCATTTTAGCCTTATAGATTCCAGAGTTCTCATAAGCATCATTTCTTAACTCCTTTAACTCGGTCAACTGAAATTTCCTAAACTTACCCGTATCTCCTATGTCAAAATTGAAAGACTTGATGGCCCAATAAGCTCGATGCTCGAGCTCTATAGGTAAGTGGCAAGGCTTTTCAAAAACAAGCCTATAAGGTGACATACCTAAGGGAGTTTTGAAAGCTATACAGTAGGTCCAAAGTGCATCAACTAGCCTCAAAGACTAATCCTTGCAATCCGGGTTGATCATTTTCTCTAAAATTTGTTTAATTTCCCTGTTTGCAAGTTCTACTTATCCACTTGTCTGAGGGTGGTAGGCAGTAAAGATCTTATGTAACACCTCATATTTTCTCATCAAAGCTTCAAAATAACGGTTGCAAAAATGTGTACCTTGATCACTAATTATAGCACGTGGTGTACCAAATCGAGATAACACATTTTCTTTGAGAAATTTAATTACCATTCTATTATCATTGCTTCGGTAAGCTGCTGCCTCTACCCATTTTGACACATAATCTATTGCCACAATGATATATTGATATCCGAAAGAAGGAGGAAATGGTCCCATAAAATCAATGCCCCAACAATCAGAGATTTCAATCACTAAAATTGGGTTTAAGGGCATCATATTACGACGAGACACAGCTCCTAACTTCTGACACTTTTCACATGAGCGACAATAGATGTTTGTATCTTTAAACAAGGTGGGCCAATAAAATCCACACTACAAAATTTTTGCAATGGTTTTTTTCATTGAAAAGTGGCCCCCACAAGCTTGGGTGTGACAAAATTCCAAGACGCTGGCAATCTCTTCATTAGGTATGCAACACCTTAAAATTTGGTCAAGGTAGTACTTGAAAAGACAAGGGTCATCCTAATAAAAATTACTTACCTCATTCAAGAACTTTCTCTTGTCTTGTGAGCTCCAATCTATTGGTATCTCACCGGTAGCCAAATAATTCACGATGTGAGCAAACCATGGTAGAGAAGTAATGGAGAGTAAATGCTCATCGGGAAAGTCATCCTTGATTGGCATGTCATCAGAGGTGTCCTCAAATGTGAGCCTCGAGAGATGGTCAACCACTACGTTCTCTACTCCTTTCTTGTCTTTGATGGTGATTTCAAATTCTTGCAAGAGTAAGATCCATCATATTAGTCGTGCCTTAGCATCCTTCTTTGTAAGAAGGTACTTAAGGGCTGCATGATCTTTGAAAATAAGAATAGAAGAACCAATTAAATAGGCACGAAACTTGTCTAAAGCAAATACTACATCTAGTAATTTTTTTTTTCAATGGTGGAGTAATTAATCTGAGCACTATTTAGGGCTTTACTAGCATAGTAAATGACAAAAGGTTTCCCTTCTCTTCGCTGTCCAAGAACAGCACCTGCAGCAAAGTCACTAGCATCACACATTATTTCAAAAGGTAAAGTCCAATCAGGTGACTACATTATGGATGATGAAGTAAGCTTGCCAATCAGCATTTTAACGGCCTCTTGACAAGCTTGTGTCAACTCAAATGGGGCATCTTTAACTTGGAGGGAACATAATGGTCTAGATATGTTGGAAAAATTTTGTATGAACCTCCTATAAAAACCAGCATGACTAAGAAAGGATCTCACATCCTTTATTGTCTTAGGTGTAGGCAATTTAGAAATTAATTCAATCTTAGATTGATCAACCTCTATCCCCTTAGAAGAAACAATATGCCCTAAGAAAATACCTGAAGGTACCATGAAATGGCATTTTTCCTAATTTAAGACTAATTCTTTCTCCTCACAACGAATTAATACCCTCTCTAAATTCAATAAGCATGCATTAAATGAAGATCTAAAAATAGTCGAGTCATCCATAAAAACTTCCATGCAATTTTCAACTATATCACTAAAAATGCTCATCATGCAACGTTGAAAAGTAGTAGGTGCATTACACAATCCAAATGGCATTCTATGAAAAGCATAAGTACTAAATGGACAAGTGAAAGTGGTTTTATCCTGGTCTTCTAATACAATTTTAATTTGATAATAACCAGAATAACCATCTAAGAAACAATAAAAAGGATGACTATTGGAGTTTTGTCCAAGGATTAAACAGAGTGAAGAATGAAGTTCAGCATGTATGCACACCAGTGTGTGCCGCGGCCCAGCTCATTCCAAGGTGCGGTGCCCAGCAAAGGAGGAGTCCTGGATGAGGTGTGCGTTGCGGCTCAGCCTCCCCCATGCCACGGTTCCTAGAAAGGATGAAGAGGGTGCCCTGGTCTGCGCCGCAGCCTAGCCTGATCCAAGCCTCATCACGCCCTGATCCAAGCCTCAACATGAGGCACACCTGATGCTTTTGTTTCACCATTTTAAATGATGCATGGAACATGTTCAAAATGCATAGGATCACTAAAGAATAATGAAGGGCTATGGATGATTAGTCTTCTAGATCTAAGGGTGGATATTAACCCTTAAGATTGGTCAAGAAGTTGGTGCACTATATAAAGGGTCATCTAGCTTCAATCTCAACACAATAATGTGATAGAAACACAAGTGTGTGTGTGATAGAACATGTGAATGAGAGAATTATGTGAGAGTGCAAAGACACAAACATACAAGAGAGACTCATTAGAGAGGCTGGTTGTAAAGAGAGAGATTAGTATAGAAAGGGGATTCAAGGGACTTGTAAGTGGAATTTCCAAGGGAGAAAGTTCTAGGGTAACTCAAGACCTTATCACTTTCTTGTTCTCTCCTTTGTTCCTTCAAGAACTTATGGATTCTTGGAGAGGTGTTGTTGGATTATAAAAACTCATTGATTTAGTGCAAAGAGTTCAGAGGAACTCACGGGGACGTAGGTTATTGCTGAATCTCAATAACAATTGTTATGTCTTTCTTTCTTTCATCGTGTGTTGTTTCTATTCTTTACAAGTCATTCTAGACTTGGGTGTTTGGAAGACCATCACCTGGGCATCATTGTGGTAGTTTCCCAACAATGACTAGCTACACACTCAAGAATTTGATCAATAAAAGGAGTGGGAAATGGTCTTTCTGGGTGGCAGCATTTAATTTTCTGTAATCAATACACATTCGCCACCCAGTCACAAATTTTGTAGGGACTAGCTCTCCTATGTCATTTTTCACCACAGTGACACCAGACTTTTTAGGAACGACTTGTGTAGGACTTACCCATTTACTATCAGCTATGTGATATATAATTCCCCCATCTAATAGTTTCAACACTTCATTTTTCACCACTTCTTTCATAGTGGGGTTAAGCCTACGCTGAGGGTCTCTACGAGGGTTAGTTCTTTCATCCAAATTTATCTTATGAGAGCAGATCAGGGGACTAATACCTTTGAAATCAGCCATGCTCCAACCTAAGGCTGATTTATGTTCATTTAGGGTCCGAATTAATTTCTCACCTTAAGACTTAGACAATTCATATGAGATAATAACAGGAAAAGTATCACCTGGACCGAGGAAAACATGCTTCAAACCCTTGGGTAACGGTTTCAATTCAACTTTGGGTGCTTCCACACTTGAGGGGATTTGTTTCTCACTTCTTTCAAGTAACTCCTCAAACTTTGGTTTCCATTCTCGAGTGCCATAATCCTAAGATTTATTGAAAATAGCACAAATATCAATTATGTCAGATTTATCATTGATATAATCAAACTCAGAATTAACAAGAAAATACTCAAGAGGATCAAAATCATGAGCTATAGAAACTCTCTTATCGATGAGTGACTCAATCATGTATAACTGGTGGCTCTCGTCATCATCTTCTGGCTGTTTTGCAACATTAAAGATGTTCACCTCGAGGGTTATGTTTCCAAAGGATAACTTCATGAGTCCATTCCTACAATTAATAAGAGCATTTGCAGTAGCAAGGAAAGGTCTACCCAAAATTAAAGGAATTTTAGAGTTAGTGTCAACAACAGAAGTAGTATCAAGGATTAGGAAATCAACAGGATAATAAAATTTATCAATTTGAATTAGAACATCCTCTACCACACCTCGGGGTACTTTGACTGAACGGTCAGCCAATTGCAATACCACAGCAGTTGGTTTGATTTCTCCCAAACCCAGCTGCAAATAAATAGAAAATGGCATCAGATTTACACTAGCTCCTAAATCTAGCAATGCTTGTCCAACCTCATGATTTTCAATGCTACATGCAATGGTTGGACAGCCAAGATCCTTGTATTTGGGGGCAATCCTTTTTCAATTAAAGCACTAGCTTGCTCTGTTAGGAATGTTGTTTTCTTTACATGGTGTTTTCTCTTAATTGTACACAAATCCTTGAGAACTTTTGCATAAGTAGGAACTTGTTTAATCACATGCAAAAGAGGAAGATTAAGTTTTACTTGCCTTAAGTTC
This sequence comes from Bretschneidera sinensis, assembly GCA_023935145.1. Taxonomy (NCBI): domain Eukaryota; kingdom Viridiplantae; phylum Streptophyta; class Magnoliopsida; order Brassicales; family Akaniaceae; genus Bretschneidera; species Bretschneidera sinensis. The sequence continues at coordinate 88,298,628 of CM043699.1, forward strand.
TCTAGGATTTCATTGTTTAGGTCCAGATTTTTCTATTTGATTTTAAGGCTTGGGGGAATGGTGCCTTAATAGGGCTCTTGGTGACCTCAGGGTCATTGGGCAGCTCGGTATCACTACTACATTGCACATCCTCTAATTTGTTCGTTGTTGGGATATGTAATGACTTACCACTTCTTGTCACAATGGAATTAAAATCTTTCGGATTTGCTTGTGCCATGTGTTGACCATGGGGTGTGGACTGAGCTTGAGAAGGGAACTTACCTCGCTCATTCACACTCAATGAGCCCATCAATTTGGATATTTGGCTCCTTATTTCCTTGTTCTCTTCAACAACTTGTGTAATTAATGCTTCACATCTTTGGTTTGTCTTACCCTGTGCCTTAATAAAAGCATGCAAAGTGTCTTCTAAAGAACTCCTAGAGGATAAGGGTGCCTGAAATGGTGTAGGATATGATCTAGGGGGTGTGCAAGCTGCTGATTTTTAGACTTCCAGCTGAAGTTAGGGTGATTGCGCCATCCTGGATTATAGGTATTAGAGAATGGTGCAAAAGGCTTTTTGCACATTCCTAAGACATTACATTCTTCCTCATACATCCCTCTCATATCAACAAATGTGGGACACTCTTGGGCTGGATAACCTACTCCGCCACACACAAAACATGGTTATAAAGATTCGGCATGATTAGCCACGTGTGTTAGCTTTGAGCCCTTAGTCTTTAATGCATCTAACTCCCTAATGAGCATTTCAACCTTAGCCTTTAGGTTTTCTTCTTCCCTAAGATGGTAAATTCCACCACTACTTAAGTTTTATATAGGTAGTGACCTATTTGTACTTTCAGTAGCACTAGGTCCAGTCCAAGTGTGAGCTTTTTCAACAAGCTTGTTGAGGTATTTTATGGCCTCATTAGGATTTTTTTGCAAAAATTCACCATTATACATCATCTCTACAAATTGGCACTCTCTATATGTAAGTCCCTCATAAAAATAGTTCACTAAACGCCAATTCTCATACCCATGGTGAGGACACATGCTTAACAACTCCTTAAATTTCTCCCAAGACTGATACCAAGTTTCATTGTCCTTTTGTGCAAAGGTGGAGATTTGCCTTTTTAAAGCATTAGTCTTATGTTGAGAGAAGTATTTATTAAAGAAGACCTGAGTCATCTCATTCCATGACCAATAGATTGTGGTCTCAACGAGTATAGCCAACTCTTAGCTTTATCCTTCAAAGCGAAAGGAAAAAACTTGAGTCTCACGATGTCATTAGTTGCATCTTGACTATGAAAAGTCGCAACTACTTCCTCAAACTCCCTAATGTGTATATATGGGTTTTCATTTTTCAAGCCATGAAATGTAAGGAGTAATTGTATCATCCATGTTTTAAAATCTTGATGGTGAGTATTGGCTGGAAACATGATGCATGATGGTGTGGCTGTTCGGCTAGGATGCAAGTAATCCTTAAGTGTCCTAGCAACATTCTCATTGGGATTATCAGCCATGTTAACAAAATCTTCTAAATTCTCGTTTGGGTGTACGCTATGGTTTGATCTAGATGAGGTTTCACTAACGAACATGGAAAGAAAAGGTAACTCTATTTCGGGTCCTCTAATGAATCTACCTTGTGAATCTCTTAGTCTAAGCATACACCAAATGAATTAAAGGGGAAATAAATAAAACAAAATAATAAAAGAAAATCAAAACTTAGAGAAAGGAACAATATTACTGTCTTGTCTCAAAGTTGACAATCTTCCTTATACTTAAACGCATTTTCCCTGGCAACGGCCCCAAAATTTGATTACACTCAAACTAATACATGGTTATTGTGTATAGTTGAGGTGTCGATCCCACAAGGAAAAGTGAACTACAAACAAAAGTGTAAACCTTAACACGAACGATAAAGATCAAGTGAGAAAATTTTTGTTTTGATAATGAAGTAATGTGAGAAAATTGTGTAAATAGATTAAAGAATATAATAGAGAAACAACAAGGTTTCGGGAATCCTCCCTAGGTTCGTTGCCTTATTCCAATCTCGATTCAATTGTTTTTATCTCGATTACTAGTTTCACATCCCAAACAAGCAATCGATAAATATTCAATCAAAACACATATAAACCCTAATGCAATTGTTATGAAATACTTTTTACTTTCGATTTAAGCACACATGACCTATCCTATAGATTTATCAAGAAACAAAAATATATCTTAATGACAATATCGCAGTAATGGACAAACCTAAAAGATAAATCTACCAGACTCAATCACATCCAACAATCTTGACATAAGAAGAGCATGACTAGACTTATATCGAGGAGAAAGATACAATCACCGGATTAAGAGAAAATCTTCTAATTAAATCAAAGAGTAAATCATAACAATGTTTTGACAATAAATCCAAACTACAACTGAATCAAAAATGGAAAATAAGAACAACTACACCTAGGGATTCAACCCTTCGCCTTGCTTGGAGATTAGTTGGCCATGGGGCTCATGCTTGAACACTTTGATGGGGGAGAATGTGGCAGCTTTCTTGAGTTTTCCAACCTTGATGCCTCCCTCTTTATCAAACCCTAAGTGATCTATTTATAATACAAAAGGTCTAAGGGTGTTTTCGGGTTTAAACTATCATTAAAACCCTAATTAAGTCGTAACTCGGAAACAAAGCATTGAAGCTCGCGCCGCGGCTCACATTAATTTAGGCCGCGGCTCAGACTCTTGGATTTTCTTATTGCTTCTAAAGGCTGCGGCCCAGATTGGTCCAAGCCGCGGCTCAGACAGCCAGCCTGCGGTGCACACTTGTGTCTTTCTTGCTCTTTTGGGCTTGGTTCTGGAGGCCGAGGCTTAGACTTTTCAGGCCGCAGCACAGCACACTGAAGACTTGGTTTCTCTTCATTTTTTCCTTCCGCAACCATGCCTTCACTTCGATGTGTATTGAAGCATCGTACTTTTAACTATGATGGCTTTCCACCTCTTTTGGACTCAAAATACCTAAAAATGCATCGAAATAGATCAACAATCCAAGAATATCACTTTAGAGTTGTTAAGGTATAAAAGTGCAATTCAAACCTAGATCAACCCTAAAATGCTAACAAATAAGTACTGTTAAGATGCATTTTATGACTCTCATCAGCTCCTTTCTGGGATTACTCATAAACCTGCTGAGAACACTTATTGCATGAGCGATGTCAGGTCTAGTGCTTACCGTGGTGAACATAATTGAACCAACCGCACTAGAGTAAGGGACCTTTTCCATTTCCTTCTTCTCCCCCTTCGATCTCGGACATTGATCACTGGAGAACTTGAAATGACCACCAAGGAGAACCTTCATTGGTTTGCTATCTTCCATAGAAAATTTAAATATCATCTTTTCTATATAGAAAGTATAAGAAATCTTTAATATGTTTCTCTTCCTTTCCCGGATTATATTCATCCCAAGGATCTTCTATGCATGGCCAAGATCCTTCATCTCAGACTCTGAACTGAGTTAAGACTTCAACTCTTCTATCCTCTCCATACTGCTCTCAACTAGCAGTATATCATCAACATAGATGAGGATGATCACCACTTCCTCCTCCTTGTGCCCCTTGTAGTAAAAGCACAAATCATAGTAGCTCCTCATGAAACCTAAGCTAGTCACAAAGGAATCGAACCTATTATTCCATCGCCGAGGTAATTTCTTTAATTAGCACACCAACTCTCCATGCCTTCCTTCCTCATAGCCTTCGGGTTACCTCATGTAAATGGTCTCATCAAGTGCTCCATGCAAGAATGTTGTCTTCACATCCATTTGCTCGATCTCCCAATCAAATTGGACCACCATTGCCAATACTATCTGTATCATCTTGTACTTCACAACTGGTGAGAATATTTCGGTGAATCTATGCCTTCTCTTTGTGTGAACCCCTTCACCACCAGCCTAGCTTTATGTCAAACTTCATCTGGGGAGTGTTCCTTTCTTTGATCTTGTAAACCCATTTACAATCCACAACTCTCTGTTTTCTAGTTTGGGCACCAACTCCTAAGAGTTGTTCTTCCTCAAAGAATCTATTTCTTCCTCCATAGCTAGCTGCCACTTTGATGACTCCTTACATTCCATGGCTTTCATGTAAGTTTCTGGTTCAACCATCCCTCCTTTTGAACAAGGAGCTGCTACATTAGCATCCGCAAACCCATATCTCAAAGGTGGTCTAACTACCCTCCTTTCCCGGTCCCTTGTGAGCTGATAGTCATTCTGACTTGCTGCATCATCCCCTTCCAGTTCAGCCTCTTCTCGAGTGTCCTGAGCTTGGCCTTCATCAATGGACTCTACCTGGTCCGAACCCTCTTGCCTTCCTTGCTCTATCTGAACTAAATTTTCCTTGATGCAATGCTCCACAAATTTCGGACTGGTTTGCTCACTAGTCCCTGCAGGGTTAGTTTTCTCCAAATAAGGAAATAACAATTCATTAAAAATAACATCCCTACTTATTATAAGTTTCATTACTTTTGGTTCTGAGGACCACAACCTATACCCTTTAACCCCATCACCATACCCTAGAAATACACATTTTCTAAACCTTGGGTTAAGTTTATCATCCTTTTGATGTGCAAACGTAGCACACCCAAAAGTCCTAAGGTTGCTCAACTCAGGGGGTTTCCCACTCCATATTTCCATGAGAGTCTTGAGCTCTTAAAGCTCTAGAGGGTGATCTATTTACCAAGTATATAGCAGTAGACACAACTTCCCCCCAAAAATATTTTGGTAATCTGGATCCTATTAACATGCACCTAACCTTTTCCATAAGGGTTCTATTCATCCTCTCAGCAACTCCATTTTACTGAGGTTTTTTACAACCATTCTATGTCTTAGAATGCTATTTAACTCACAAAATTTATCAAATTCCTTATTGCAAAATTCTAAGCCATTATCGGTTCGTAAAGCCTTAACTACTCTACCCGTTTGAGTCTCTAGCAAGTTTTTCCACACCATAAAGTTATTCAAAGCATCTGATTTGTTTTTAAGCAAATAAACCCAAACTTTTCTTGAATAATCATCAATTAAAGACAGAAAGTAAAAGTTACCTCCATGTGTTGGTGTTCTTGTTGGTCCCAAAGGTCCGAATGAATGTAGTCAAGAATACCCTTAGACTTGTGCACTCTGGTGTTGAAGCTGACCCGGTGTTGTTTCCCAAGAACGCAACACTCGCAGAAATTGAGTTTCTCTACTTTGTCACGACCAAGTAGATCACCCTTGTTGAGAACTTACAGGCCCTTTTCACTCGTATATCCCAAGCGAGTGTGCAAAAGGGCTGCCCTATCCATCTCAGCTATCAAGCTTGCTGCTTGATCCTTGATTTTTGTCTGTCCGATCATCTCATAGAGTCCATCTTTTATTGCTGCTTTGATCACTACCAAAGATCCCTTGGTCACCTTGATCTTTCCTCCCTCTACCTTGTATATATATCCCATGGAATCCAGCTGCCCCAATGAGATCAAATTCCTTTTCAAATCCGAAAGATATCTCACATTCCGCAACAGCCTTGCGACTCCATCAAACATCCTCAACTAAATGTCTCCTATTCCCCTTACTTGGCAAGAAGTGTCATTCCCCAAGAAAAACTTTCCATCATTGGTTTCCTGGAAATTCTTGAACCAATCCTTGTAAGAGCACATGTGATAAGTGCACCCGGAATCCAGGATCCATTTCTTGCTGCCTTACCTCCTGCTCACATTTGAGCACACAACAAGAACATCATCTTATTGTTCTCCTTTGGCAACCGAAGCCTCTCCATTCTTGGTATGGCTTCCTCCTCTTTCATCCCACATCTTCTTCTTGCAATCTCTCCTGAAATGACCCTCCTTATTGCAGTAGTAGCATCTCCTTCCTCCAAATTTTGATTTGTAATGCGATCTCCCATGGTTCTACCTTCTACTCTTTGATTTCTCCATGTAATTGCCATGAATGCTACTACCATTCTGAGTTGCTGGCCTTCTTCTAATGAACAGCCCTTCTCCACTTGATGTTTCCCTCATCTTGGCTTTGAAATCATGAGCCCTTATGGCATTGATCACAATCTCCTTAATTAAAGTATCTTTTCCATATTCAATAGCATTAATCAAATTATCAAAACAATCAGGAAGAGAATTCAACAAAATAACAGCCAATTGTTCATCCGGGAATGTTATGCTACAGTTATTCAAATCTTAAACTAGCTTATTAAACATATCAAGATTATCTTACAACTCTTTATTAGGATCCATTTTAAAAGCAAAGATTCTTTTAAGAAGATAAATCTTATTAGGGAGAGTTTTGGTGAGAAACAACTCATCTAGTTTCTTCCATATGACAGCAGGATCTTCCGAGTCTCCGCACTCCCTTGTGACACTATCCGACATGTGCAAGAAAATGGTGTTGTATGCCATATTCTTCATCTTAATCCACTGGACCTCCATGATACTTGCTGGAAAAGCGTCATCTTCTCCAATCTTCAAGTCCACCTTCTGTTGCATAAGAACAGCTTTGATCTTCCGCTTCCAAAGGGCAAAGTCTCCATTTCCATCAAATTTCTCAACAATGAAATTTGAAGCCACCTTGCGAAGAAAACCCCAGATTTATGCAGCACCCACAATTGGTTTCCCAAACTTCTAAATCTCAAGAACTCGATCAAAGATAGATCTCAATACTATTCTTGAATCACCCTCAAGAACATGATCAGATCTTGATCCCAGCACCGTACTTGAATCACCCAAGAAGTTGGCCTTTGATTCTTGGAGTCTTGCTCTGATACCTTCTGTTCTTGATTCGATACCCAGCTATTCTTGGACCACAGCTCTAATACCACTGTTGGTGGTATCTCTTCTTACTCTGATATCACTATTGGGAAATCATCTTCTTGATGCCCAGGTGGTGATCTTCTAAACACCCAAGTCTAGAATGACTTGTAATGAATCGGAAACAGAAACAAAAATCAAAGAAAATAAAGAACACAACAATTGTTATAGAGGTTCAGCAATGTGCCTATGTCCCTGTGAGTTCCTCCGAACTCTCTGCACTAAATCAATGGTTCTTATAAGTTACAACAACTCCTCTTCAAGAAACCTCTTGTTCTTGAAGAAGGAAAGAAGAGAGAAAAGAAAGTGATAAGGTCTTGAGTTACCCTGGAACTTTCCCCCTTGGAAATTCCACTTACAAGTCCCTTGAATCCCTTCTCTATACTACTCTCTTTCTAAACTACCAACCTCTCTAATGAGTCTTTCTTGCTTTGTGTCTTTGCACTCTTACAATTTATCTTTCATTCATAATCACAAGTTATGTTGATTTGCACCTAGATGACCCTATATATAGTGCACCAACTTCTTGACCAATCTTGAAGGTCAATAACCACCCTTAGATCTTGAGGACTAATCAACCATAGCCTTTGATCAAGTCTAAGTGATCCTGTGCATATTGATCACGCATCCACGCACCTAACAAAAGGCTAGAAAAATCAGCATCAGTGTGCCTTCAGGCCGTAGCCTAGAACAGGGCAAGTCGCAGCCTGAAAGGGGCTGAAATCTTCTGTCATGCTGGAGGCCGCAACCTAGAAGGGGCTGAAATCTTCTATCATGCTGGAAGCTGCGACCTAGAGTGGCTGAGTTGCAGTGCACACTCCTTAGGCCGCGGTGCACAGCTGCTCTCCCATCTTCTAGACTTCCTGGAGGCCGAGGCGCACACACCTTAAGCTGAGGCGTCAAGAGATGTTGAACCCTTTTAAACCATGTTTAAACCTTAGACAAACACCAACAGAAACTCTGTCAAAATTTTCTCAAAATTTTAATACTTGATTTTGCAAATCAATTTTGAAAATTGGTTTTGTCAACATAAAAAATGGGAAAATTGTCGACCCCGTATTAATTTTGACAATGACAAAACATATTATTGTCCAAAATTCTATTTTATCTAAGCATTTTAAGTGACAATGTGTAAGGCATGCACACATGGTTTGAGACATGGACGTAAGAAGCAATACGCGCACATAGAAATATATGGAGCTTTGAAGTTGATTTGAAGAAAAAGAAACAAAATAAGAGGATTTTTAGTTTAACCAATATTAAGTCATTTGTTAATCCTTCTTTATGCTTTTATTTCAATTATGGTTCAAAAGTTAATTTTCACAAATGATTTTTACAATTTTTAAGTGAAAACTGTTTTTGCATATGAGGTAATTGACTATCGAAAGAAGGTAGTCGACTACATGAAAATGGACAATCTTCAAAATTAGACAGAAACTTGAGGAAGTCGACTAACTCATCAAAAATTTGAATACCTGATATTGTTTTGAGGTAGTCAACTACCTCTTTAGGATAATCGACTACTTATGAGAATACAAAAGGTCATATGTTTCTCAATTAATGTTTAGTTTTTTATACTCATTCTAAACATCCAGCCTCTCTACAATGAGATTTCTCCTGTGTTTAGTGTCTTTGCACTCTCACACACCCATGTGTTCTATTTCACACACACTCACATGTCATCACATGTTATGTCACACACATTGTGTTTAGATTGAAGCTAGGTGACCCTTTATATAGTGCACCAACTTCTTAACCAATCTTGAAGGTCAATCACCACCCTTAGATCTTGAGGACCGATCAATCATAGCCCTTGATCAAGTCTAAGTGATCCTGTGCATATTGACCATGCATCACGCACCACTCAAAAGACTGAAACATGTGTGCATCAGTGTGCCTGGTGCTACGGCCCAGAATAGAGCAAAGTACACTTCTTCAAGCTTCTGGGCGCCGCGGCCTGGGGGAGGCTGAGCCGCGGTGCACACCTCCTCCAGGTCTCCTCCTTGCTGGGCGCCGTAGCCTGGAAAGGTTGTGCCACGGCGCAACCTGATGCTGAACATGCTGAATTTCTTACTTTGCTTAATCCTTGGACAAAACATCAACAAAAATAGCGGCTAGTTTTCAAAAATTAAGATGCGAGTCAGTGCACTCAATGCACCAAATGACCATATTTTGTTTCTAATGGCCATAAAAAGTTAGAACCATAAATACTCATCATCAATGAGCATTTGTTTTCAACCAGAACATCCTTGAGCTCATTAATTGCAAAAATCAATCTTCCAAAATTTTCTAAGTGAGTTATTCTTGTGATAAGTATGTTTGAGAGAGAAATTTCAATTGTAATCATTCATTGAGCTCTTTTTCTTGTTTTACCACAATCATTCATCTTGTTTTATTTTTATAAAAGAGTTGATTTAACTCTTTGTGAGATTTCTTGAGTGTTTAGGTGATAAAACACTTGTGAGAAATTTTATAGTGAGAGAAAATCTCTTGTAAAAGTTTGAGCAACACCTTGAATGGTATAATATTTTCTTGGAATAGTGAAGCGAACTCTCAAGAAGATCTCTTGAGGAGTGGACTAGGCACAAAGATTGACTGAACAACTACAAATCAAGTTTGTAAACTCTCCTCCTTAACTCTTTTATTTTCAGCAAGTTTAGATTTATTTATCATATATTGATTACTTGCTTAGCTTGCTTGATTATCTTGTGTCTAACTTTTAATTAATAGAAAAGTTTAAAACCTAACTCAACCCCTCCTTTTGGGTTGCTTTAATCAACACCTTCGATCTTCTAGCCTCGAAGAGTTATCTAGAGAACCCATCAAGCGATCATGGAATATGGAAAATCTAAGGAAGTTCTATTAGTATGACAGTTGCCTGATGTCCCATTGTAACCATTTTGAATAAATAAAAATGTGTTTTTCTTCCTAAAGTATAAACAATAATGAAAGTATGCCTCCGGTAGACCAAGCTTACCGGGAAGCCGCCTAACGAGTTTGTCTTTGAGTCACCTGGGTACCTTGAGACTAACAAGCCATAAGTTGCAAGGTGACCCATGTCAAGCAAAAGCCTAGTGGCTGGGGCACATAGACACCACCAGTTGCTCTCCAAATAAACAAATAAGCAAAAAGGATGGGTCACCTTTAGGGTCGCTCCCTCATGGTCGCGTCGGTCAACACGCTTCCATGCATAAAGGATAAACGACTCTCCAGGCTTAATCCTTGTAAGTCTATCCCATCTATTTAAAGCCAACCAAACGTTTGCTCTAGAGGATGGCACAAGTACAACCTCACTGCGACATGGGAAAGTATGAGATGGACTCACCTAACACTTGTAATAAAATACCAACGCATCAAAGAAATAAAGAGTATTATTCATCTGATAGGCGAAAAACCTAGTAAGTCGTTACATGGAAAGGTGGGCTAAAGATCCACTTAGATTAGTCTAGCCTAGCATACAAAAGACGTTACACATTCTTGCTGGAAAAGTGACAAAAAAACCTCCTCGAAGACACCCCTCGCTATCCACTACATAATACTGATCAGACTTAGTCCAAAACTCGGATGTTTTGTTCATTACCTTAGGCTTGAGAGGATCCATAGGTCTATTCACATAAGACGCAATGATATTTTAATATACAAAGGGATACATGTCCATGTTAGGGTGTATTTTCTTCAAGTACTCCACACACATCTAGAGCTCATAGTGATGAACCTCTGAAACAAGCTTTTGAATGGCACATTGGTGATCATGCGAGCTTTGATAGGCCCTGAGAATGTTGTCGGCCCTCTCCAAAGCAATATCGACTTGGGACATAAGACTTTGATATCCTCGATGCAAACATGCCACTTTTTCTTGAGTTGATCTCTTTCATGTTTCTCCCATTTAACAGATGAGATTGAAAGATCTGAAGATACAACAGACCACAATGAGGTCACGCACATGAGGACTCCGAGTAGGTAATCAAAATATTTTTTACAAGGGACCAGGTCTAGTGGACTCATGGGGCCGGCGAGAGCCCCACAACCGACCTAGTCCCAGTCTATCACAAAAATTTAATTTCTTAATTTTTTTTATAAAAAAAATGATAAGGGACCAGGCATGGTTGGCCTTAAGGGTCAGACTCATGGGCCAGCGAGAACCTCATGCCGGCCCGGTCCCAGTCCATATCAAACTTTATTTTTTCTAAGTATTTTCAGAAGAAAAAAAAATTGAAGAGGGACCAAGCATAATCTTCCCTAAGGGTCGAACTCATGGGGCCAGCAAGAGCCCCACGCCAACCTGGGCTTATAGTTATTATTATTATTTTATTATTATTATTATAATAAAAATAGTCATCATGCTTGTGCAATGCACCTGCTTATAGTTATTTGAATTTATTGAACTATGCTATTATAATGTCCAAGGTTATATAATATTATTAATTGATTTTTTTCTTTTTAAAGGTATATCAATTATAAACATTAGTAATTGTAACCTACCATATGATATTTTGAAAATATATGTATGTCTGATTTGAGATATATAAATCAAAAAGGCCCCATTATTTTTATTTGATATATTTCTATTTAAATTCTCTTGTTGTAGCGGTTCATCCATATATAAGCTTTTGAATAAAACTAACCTCATTAAATAAGTAGTAAATTAAATATTAATAATGAATGATAGGTTTTGTTGATTACTGTGACAATTGAAAAGATATAATATTATTGATTAGTTTATTTTTATCCAAAATATTTTTGTGATTTTAAGCTTTAATCTCGGGTTCCAAATTAAACATATGGTATTTGAAAATTCTTTATAAAATAATAAATTTTATGTTATCTAATATAAATTAATTATTAATTTATGTATTTATAGTATTTAATTAAGATGTTTGTTTTTAATTGTCTTATCGTTTAACTTTAATTTACTCTTCTTTTTAATCGAATGCTTCGGTATTTATATAACTATTGTTTTATAGTCATATGGTTAATTTAATTTATTGGATATATATAAATTTATAGTATCATGTAATTAATTGGATATCAAGGATTGTTTTAATTAAATATTAATTTTTTGTTAAAAATTAGTATGAAATTTTGTTTGTTTTTTATTTAAAAATATTATAAAATTTAAATGTAAAGTATTTGAATTAGTGCTTATGATATTGAACGTGATTTTTTTATCAAATAAATGAGAGTAAAGGATAGACTATTGAAATAAAAATGGCATAGATACTCAATTAATTCTTGGAGAAAAGAGCAAATAACAAAAATATTTTATAATTACCTAATATATCCAATCGGTTTCACTTAAAACGAAACAAAAGATAACAACATGTGTATGATCCATGATGAAATTCTCTTTGTGAAATTTTGTTTGAAATTCAAATTTTTTAGATATAATTTAAGTTAGTTTACAATATAAATTGATTATATTCTTTATTTGAACTCTTATATAAATTTTATTTTATTATTTTAGAATTTTATAGGATTTATAGATTAGATTTTATATATTCCACATAACCAAAATAATTAAAAGTTATTGTATTAGAAAAGAAAAGAAAAGATAATAGATATTGGGGATTGTTGTAATTTTATTTTATTTTTTTTTTAAATTTATCTCTTATGAAAATTGATTTTTTTTATTAATCAACATTACATATTCAAAGCTAAAAATATTCTAATCAAAGACCTATATTTTTGTATTTGAGGTTTTATATCAAATAAGAGAAAAAATAAATAAATTATCGTATGAAGGATGACATGGACAATCACATCCATGTAAAAAAAAAGCATTCAACAATAGTATTTTATGATTACGTAATATATTTAACCAAGTTCCAACCAAAATAAATTACAAAAATAGTTAATGCTCAAGCCCTCTATAGTGAAATATTATTTGATAAATTTTATTTTTTTTAACTTTAATTTATGTTAGCTATTTAATTTGATTGTATTCTTTACTTCAAGTGTTTTATAATTTTTTTTCTTAATAATTTTAGACTAAGGTTTATAGATTTGACTTTACATAGCCCGCACAACCACAAATATCAAAATGATGTTGTGTTGGAATTAATGAAAAAGTCATATGAATTCATTTTACCATTTTTTAGAATGTAATTTTATTGGATTTTATTATTTCAAGCATTTTATAGAGTTTATGGATTGTGCTTTATATTTTAATCAATTATAAAACTAAAATTATGTAGTTTCATGCTTGGAGTTAAAAAAATTAGACATATAGCATCACCAAAGCGCTTCTTAAAAAAGCTTTGATAGTAATTATATATATATATAATTATTATCATCTTCATAATTAAAATAATTATTACAATAATTTTATCACTAAAATAATAATAAATAATAGTTACTATTATAATAATTATTTTATCATCATATTAATTATTATTATAATATTACTATTATAATTATGATGATGATGATGATGATGATGATAATAATAATAATAATAATAATATTATTATTATTATTATTATTATTATTATTATTATTATTATTATCATCATTATTATTATTATTCAAGAGTAGAAATGACAAAAAGAAAAAAAATTAATCTCTTTGGGGTGGGATATATTTAGTTCTATGTGGAGAGGTAGAACAAAAAAGGTGAGGCTATGACTAATTTTATCTCAACATGAACAATTATCCCAAATGTGAGATAACTGTTCATTTCGAATTAAAACAATCTAATCTCACTTTAATCCTCTAACCAAACAGGCCCTTAGTCCTTACAAAGTCTACTGAATAAGCAGCAAAAAACAAAGCTAGGAGGATTATCAAAATACACAAGATTACCAAAACACATGATTCATTTTCCAATTCCTGAATGACATGATCATATTTCTACAATTTTCAACAAGATTACCAAGAGGGTGAGAATCAGTAAGGCTTAAATATGTAAAACAGTTTCGTAGCAGAATACCAGGTACTTACCGATTTGACTGAATAATCGTCTTGTATCTTAGACTCTTCTTTGTGTATTCTATCTTCAATCTCGCTAGAGGTCGTGTGTGTAATCATGGAATCGGAAAACATACTTGTTTTCACCACCCAAGAGCCTTTTGTTATCTCTAAAGGAATAAGATGAACTTTCTCTCTCTTCTGTCTCTTTCTCTCTCAAGAATTCATCTTTCTAGTAGCCTTTTCTTTCATGCCATTCCCCATATATATACTGCGAGAGAGATAGTAGTTATGGGTAGATAAATTAACCAAGAGCTACTTGGTTTCAACCAAGAGTTGCATGGTTTCATACATGCTTCTTGGTTCAAAGTTAAACAGGCGGGTTGGGTCGCCCATCATGAGTGCCCAACCCGGTCCTTATTTCCTACATCTATCACTCACACATGATGAGATCGACATCTCCCAATAGATAAATATAGAGAGAACCTCAATATCAAATTTCCTTTGGATAACTTCATACTGGCAAATGGATCGTGCGACCTACGAGTACACCTACACTTGGGAGCTCAATGCTATGCACCTGTTAAGGATACACAACGATTTCAACCCTAAATAAACAAAATAAATTAGAAAAATGTCTCATTGTGCCCTAGAATTATTTTATTACATCAGTCATAACATACCTAATCCCTCAAAGGATATGCTAGACTTTACTTTCCTCACTATGTATCCAAAATTATGTTCAAGCTTCAACAAAGTGATATAATTGGTCGACTTGTAAAGACATGTGGTGGATGAAAATGAAAACAGTCTTCCTTCCACACTCATGTCTCTCTGTTTCAGACTAAATGCTTTCCTAGACATGTCCTATAAAGCTAATTATTTCATTGTCATAAGAAACATGTTAAACTAGCAAACATCAGCCTGTCCCTTTGAGAACATAGTCGAAAGTCACATAGGGTACTAATTGAGGCTTTTAATTTACATAAGCCTTTGGGTCTCACACAGTGAGGACATAGGGATTCACTCACTCACTTGCTTTTAAGGTCATACTAAGCCCATGTAGTATGAAATACATGCTATAGTGGTTTGCTCTTTCTTGATAAGAGCGTATGTCTTTTTAAATTGTATACCACTATACAAATCTTAGTCTAGTTGTAATCTATATCTTCATGCTCTAATGCACCTAGCTCGAGTTCTTTATTAGCTCACTCATTTGAGCGCCTTAATAAATACTTGCATCCAACTTCCATCCAGGTTTCTATAATCGTTGGATCATCATGATTGGTCTAAGTTTTTTTTAAGCTTTGGCTCAATACCTCATCTTTACTCTAGTCAATGCGACTTTTAATAAGGCACACTGTTTATGAATTCATCACATTCATTATATACTTGTCTCGCTTTCATTAGTGTCAAAATAGTAAACCAAGTCTCATCTTAGCTCACTATCTTAGTGCTTGAGGTGATCACTCATGTGAGAGAGCTGACCTCTTCTTCCTGGTGACATACTTTCATCTGTGTGTTTATCCTAGTGTCAACATCTATAAGACATCCAACATGTCTAAAATATATGGAATTACACTAAATTTATTAATATACCAGTACATAGATTTTTATTTAATCAATATGCATACCTAGAGTTTTTAATGTAAGGCAAAAAATATACCTCTAGGGATAAAGTTAACTCAATTATCTAATGCATAAACATGTACTATTGGACCACTTTATTTCCATCCACACTGTCTCCAATGTAAGTTATTCCTTTAATTAATATATTTGGTTTCACAAAGATCTTAAGGATCCCACATGTAAGAAATCTCAACTTGACTATCAAAGTTGACCATCACTAATTCCAATACATTAGCGATAACTTTAGGGTTTTCAAAGAATCTCTTAAGCTATACTACATTTTTCACTGTAGCATATCATGCTATGATCTCAGCTTCCATGGCTAGTCATTTATAGTGCTCTCAAGTATATGTGGAACTCTATTGACCATTATCTAATGATTCTTCCTATTCAAAACTATTTACTAGCTCTAAGACTTAGCAAATATCAAACATAGTGTGCCTCTAGCATACAATAGGCTTTCACTAGTAATGAAGTAAGATGCTCTACGGGATTGCTATCATGTATACTGGACTTTTAAAGAGATTCTGTGAATGATCTCTATAAATCTTCAAATCAAATACATAATTAGCTTCTCCCCAATCCTTCATTTTAAAAATGAAAGAACAATCATTCTTAAATGGTGACAACTTCCATCTCTTTCTATCCAATAAATCATCAACATAGAATGATAAATTTTCAAATTAATTCTCAGACCTTTTACATACATATAGTGATTCTCATCGATCATGAAAACTCATAAGTTTTCATACTTCGATGAAATCTCAAATATCACTATTCGGATGAATACTTCGGGTTATATACGAAAACATTGGAGCTAGTATACTTTGCGCTCTTGGCCTTCTAACACAAGAACTATGGGTAGATTCATGTAGATTTAGTCATCTAGTTCTCCATTGGAAAATGTATTCTTAATGTCCATCTAGTGCTTTTATAAGCTCAGAATTCCATCTAGTTCTTTCATAAGCTTAGAAGTTCATTTGGTGCTTTCATAAGCTCAGACTTGTGATGATAACTAAAATGGGGCGAATAGAGATAAACCTCAGAAGCTACATCCTCTTGTAAGATATTGTCTTTTGCCACTAAAAATTCCTTCTACCTCTCACTAAACTCATTCACCTATCACTTTTCAAGTGATCTTGAGAACTCACTTTTTTCTCATTTACTCTACAATAGCTAAGAGTTTGACCAAGTCCTAAGCATGGTTAGTTTTCTCTAAACTCCAATATTTTCTCAGTTGTTTTAAATCCATTTTCTTTTCTAGAGATGATCTGAAAAACTCATCTCTTAAGCTCACATCAAAGACAAATGACCCATTTTCCAGTTGGTACCACGCAACTATAATTCTAGAGGTAAGCCTTATATAGACCTCAAATAGAATCACCAATCAATGTATCTCTCCCATGAGGTTGATAAGGTTTAGGAACAACCTTGTCAACCTCATCTTATTGATTGGATACACTAACATTATTAGGATTGTTCATCTCATGGAGAAAAATGAAACTTATCGATCTAACCCTATCTAAGGAAAAATCAATTTTAAGACATTGCTTCTATCAACTTCAGTCAAACTTCCAGTTGCTTATTTATCAATAAACACATCCTTTTGGAGTGTTCTCAGTATCTACTAAAGATACACTTCCATGTGTTTGACCCCAACTTTCCAAACTTATGAGAATGGCCATGAACATAAGCAATTGACCCCCAAGGTCATCAATCGACTTAAAGCGGGTATTAGACTTATTCATAGTCAATTAAATAGAAATAATTGGTAAAAAAAAGGTACATGGTTAGGCATACAAGTAGTAATTAACAATTAATCTCAATAGAGATAGACTGTGCCAATAACTTAACCATTTATAATAGTGTCTTATCCTATATCTCTCTGCAACAACGTTTTGTTGGGAAAATTTTATAGGAACGAAAAACTCTTTTCTGAAACGCTTTCAAAAATGTCCTAAATCAATTCTTCTATACCCAAAAAGTCCAAATTAATTACTGATAATGAGATATTAGTTCTAAGTTCTGTATCAAATGGTTCTTAGTTGTTTTATTAGCTAAACAAAGTTCACACGTAGGCAATAATAAAACTAGAGAGTGAGCCTAACATGTTGTCACTAGTAAAAATATTTAAAATTTCACACCTAATGTGATCTAGTCTGGCTTACCAAATAGTTTCACATCAATAATTTACAATGAAAAGTGATGCAATTATATAAAAACAACCACACTTATGATTATATTACAAAACATTAACCAAATCTAAGTGTTTTGGAACCATTTAATACATCAACACAACAAAGAAGTCTGCTTCTTACAATACATCAACCCCACACCAAAGTAAATAACATTAAAACTAGACCTAAAAGGACTAAACACAAAAACTAACTTTGTCAAATTAAAGTACACATAAGACATTAGTAGGAGTCAGGTTTGACCACCAGTCAACCTTAGCTGATGGTATCAAAAAACCTTTTCTTCAACTCTTAAGTAATGCCTCACATATATCCAACGTGCACATTGTCAAATTTGAAGGTACCCCACAATGCTCCCTATTCTCCAACTACACAGCGTGCCCCTCCTGAGTCTACAATCCACAAAGGATGAGATTTTGTAAGCAACACATAGCTAGAAATTTAAGCATGAACCAAAGAAATAAAGTAAGGTAATACCTTCTTCCACTCAGTGCAATCACGAGCAAAGTGACCCAGCTCACCACAGTTGTAGTAGCTCATTTTGGTCTTGTCCTTCTTACCACCGCATTTACCCCTCTTGCGTTTCTTCATCTTCTTAGGTTCCAAAACATTCTTTTTACCTTTACCATGCTTCAAGCTTAGAGCCTTATGCAAACTAGATTAAGTAACACAAGCTTGACTTGAATATCTAGCAGCCTTGAAGCGCCCATCTTAAAGTTCCAAGTGATGTGCAATGTCATCAAAACTTTTAAGTTTCTCATTACGCATCATCTCATCTTTCATGTGCTCACATTCCTTAGGCAGAGACTAAATTACTACATGAACCTCTTGTTCATCAGTTAAAAGGTAACCTTTAGCTTTAAGTTCCTTTATCATGTTTGACATCTCGAACAAGTTGTTGCCTCATTGAATGATATAGGTGCTTCTCATAGGTGCAAAATTTTCCAATAAAACAACTCAATTTTGGCATAGAAACCCTCGTATTTCTTTTTTCAAGGCAACCAAGATTTTCTGAGCGGCGTCCTACTTCACATGCTCATATGTGAGATCATCTTACATATTACTCAGCATCACCATGCGAGCAATGCTATCATTCATTTTGCATGACATAGAAGCCTCATGATCTTTATCATTATGAGTAGAAGTTCCTCGCTCAAGTTCACTCATGGTGTAATTGATGACTTCTTTAACAGCTAGTGCTTCAAGGATGCACTAAACCTTTTGGTGCCAAACTTCAAAGTTTTCACCATTCAGTTTTTCATCCTAATCTAGCTCAGCCTTTACAATCTTAAGATTCGAAGTTATGGTCTAAATAATTACATGGAGACATATCACTAATTAAATACTAGCACACTTATAACCTTATTCACACATTTAGTTTGCAGCTAATTCAAATTAATTCGATGATAATTTTACTTAAGACATGGAATCGAAAATTCGCTATAATCCCAATCATCTCCCATATACAAAATTTTAATCATCATAAATTTAGTACAATTAGCGCAAAATTTAAGTCCTTAGTGAGAATTCATCTCAACTATACCAACCTAGAACTCCCACTTAGTTTATGTATATTAAATACATTATATAACATTCAGAATGCATGATCATGAACATAATAAATCATTCTAGAATGAAAAACTCTTTATTTTATTCATCATGCAAATAAAATATGTACAGAAAAAAGACGTAAGTTTCACTTCATTAACCTAGATTCATTAATATAATAATTTACATATCATAAGCTTTTGGTACGGTCTACAAATTATTTTTTTTTCATCTATTACTCGATTTCTTGTCTTAATCATCCAAGGATCTGTCTATCCTATAAAAAATTTAAATGTCTTGCACTACAGACATTTGGAATAGCTATGCTAATACAACAGTATAACGCATTCTTTAAAGAAGACGTTTTTTTGTCAATTCCAACTCACTGGCGACCTTATAAATCTTCGGTCATACCTTTGAGTAGTCGTCACAGTTTTCTATTCATCATCCAAAAGGAATCGAACGGACTCGATCTATAAGACATTTAGAAACAATGAGATCTTCAACCATAACTTTATCTCACTTCTTTGCCTCCACATCTATATGCATATTCATTTAAGGTTTCAGATCCTTTTCATAATTAAGATAACTCTAATATAAGTGATATGTTCACTACATCTTAGAGTAATTAACATATGTAAGTATGTTAAATTAATACTTAATCAATTGTAAAATTTATTTACATGATAACAAATATATGTGCATGCAAACTTTTTTTTATTGAACTTGATCTCAACCGTAGAAAAAAAAAAACAAAAATCCAAGAGCTTTCATGAGTTCCCACTAGATACTGACCCATTAAAAAAAAATCAGTTTGTCGCACTCAAATAATGTGTAAATCTTAATTTTAAAATTTAAATTTTTTTAATTTAATAAATTAGTTTATTAAAAAAATTAATATTAAATAATCCAGGAAAAAATAATTTATGGGAAAATTACAGAAAAACATAAATATTTTTCTGATGTCACTGAAAATTTTTGCACCGCCACCATGCATCTGCGATGGTTGTAATGGTGGCTATTATTTATAATAGCCCATAAACGTTATACTCACAGACTAGACGAGTGTAGTACACGTGCCACCGTCCCGGAGTCGAACAGCGACTAGACCGGTGGCTTTCGCTTTGTATTGGGGTGGTGGGTTCAGATTTTTGTTTAAGCCATCCAAAACATGGGAGTTTTCTATCTGGAGGTCATCTTCAACCTCCAAACCTAAAAACTGGCCCAAATATACTAGATTTTCGAGGCTATTTTCTCCCTCTACATTCAACAAAAAATTATGTGCAATATACCGTTAGAAATCTTAGGAAAAACTCTTTCTAACCATATACATCATGTATCATGAAAATAAACGTACAATGTATGACAAATTTTCAAGATTTCGGGTCTTATGGTTAGGGTTTCAATTTTCTCTCTCCTCCATGAGAGTTAGACCACAAGATTTTCTTGATTTCATCTACATACTATAGACTACATTATTTTAGAAAATGACAACATATAGTAAAAAAAACTATTTTCCATTTTCGACCATTAAAACTATTATTTCGGATTTTATGAATTTACATGCATTTTCTATCAATTTAAAACATGAATTTATATTCATAAAGACTATACACATCCAAAGATCGTAAACACTTGCTTTGATACCAATTTAAAACAATTTCGTAGCGGAATATCTGGTACTTACCGATTCTACCCGAAATCTTCTTGTATCTTGGATTCCTTTTTGTGTCTTCTATCTTTAATCTCGTTAGACGTCGTGTGTGTAATCACAGAATTGGCAAATACACTTGTTTTCACCACTCAAGAGCCTTTTGTTATCTTTAAAGGAATAAGATGAACTTTCTCTCTCTTTTGTCTCTTTCTCTTTCAAGAATTCATCTTTCCAAAAGCTTTTTCTTTCATGTCATTCCCTATATATATACTTTCAGAGAGATGGTAGTTATGGGTAATTGAAATTAACCAAGAGTTACTTGGTTTCAACCAAGAGTTGCATAGCTTCATACATGCCTCTTGGTTCAAAGTTAAATGGGTGGGTCGGGTCACCCATCATGGGTGCCAAACCCGACCTTTATTTCCTACAAAATCAATAAAGTCAATAGCCATTGTACAATCCAGTTCCACTTGAATCAGGGATGGATCCAAGACCATTATCTTGGGACTGAAGGTGTTAAGCCAAAAAAATTTATCATGTGACTAAAAATTAGTTATACTATTGTTTAAAAAAAAAACATATAACCAAAGTTTTCGATGAAACTAGTAATACATGACATAATAAAAAATTTAAAAAATAAAATAGTACTTTAGGTTTGGATATTGTATATTTAATTCTTTTAATAGTCAAATTTAAAGATCCTTCAATTTTAATATAATATAATTTATGGTAAATTATACAAACCTCTCATGAGGAAAGGTATAATTAGAATCGTGTCCATTTCATTTCGGTATACGATAAATACCCTTTTATATTTTGACTTTGTTAGACAACCGTTAGTCTCCATTAGTCATGTGGACCGAAGTTACTTGGATCGCGGTACGAGTACGAGTATACAACATGAAATATTTTTTGGGTATGCGAAACGAGTGATAGGCTTAGTTGGATTGCTATATATATCAAAATAAACAATAATTGAGTAATGCTGAAGATACTGTAGTGGTTTATATTTATAAGGTTTATGGTTTTATTTGTGTAGAACTTTTCTTTTTAATGTAAAAGGGTTGAGTCCATCTTCATTTAAATCTGCTTGGGCTTGATAATTCCTTCAAAGAGCTATTGTCTTTGTAATCAAGCTTGATTTTGACCTAAGCCCGAACCCCACTTCAAGTTTTAACAAGAGAGGAAATAAAACATTGGGCCTCAAACCCAAATGAGGAAATACTAACATAAACCCAAGCAATAACAATATAGTAAGAAACAAACAAATAAACTTAAAAAAGAAAAAATAAATACAAAAAATAATTTCCCCAAAAGTCACTCACCTATCTCCTTGATATCTTCTCGCTTCTCGAAATCATGTTTTAAACTTTCTAACCAGAGATGATGTTTCCTCACTAGAGACGACATCCTCTTTCCTTGCCATCAACCACTTTTCTCTCTATTTTAGTGGCGAATTCCCTCTCTTTGACTTGTTGTGACTTTCTCTCTCCTCGATAGTCGTGACTTTCTTTCTTTTATATGCAACAATTTTCTCTTTCTTATATGTGGCAGCTTCCTCTCTCCATTATGTCATGTTTTTCTATTGCATATTATATGTTTTTTTGTTAGAAACTTGAGATCATTGTTTTCTTCGATCTAGATCGCGAACACATCGCTAATTAGGCTAGGTCGCGCGATGCAGAATATGATTCTTGAGGGGTTAGTGATCCTGATATCTATAACTTGGACAAATTAGCCAATGTCATATGTCATGTTTTCTTAAAACACTCATATTTTCCTTGCTATAAATCCATTAAATTTCTTATCCTAAACCCCAATCTCAATCTATCTCTGTGCAAAAATTTCTCAACAACCAGCTTTTTTAACTGAATGCAAAATGGAGTACATTGAGGTTATTATGGTATCTCAAGAAAAAAAAATTATGCCAATGAGAATGATCCTTCTACCCATAAATGATGAAAAAAAGAAAAAATATTTTAGGAGAAAATGAATCAAATGCTAAGCAAGCATCCCGAACCAAACTAAGAACAAAATATTCTAATAGCATCTCTTCAACCATCTTTTATCTTCTTATACATGAACTATTGAGGCAGTTTCTCCCTTGTGGGGCCACCCCTAATATATAACGTTACATGGCCTTAAGGCCACTAGTATATAAGAGAACAATTTCTCTTTTTCATCACAACATAAGTTTTTCTTTTACCGCTGAAAATTTTTTTTGAGCAGGAGATATTTTTCGGGTTCTATTCACTTTTGTGATCCAATTTGAAGACCAATTTCATCGCAGTTTAAGCTTAAATTTTGGGTGTTGTCTCTACGTGGTAAGAGCTTCAACTTGATGTATTTCATTTGTTCGTTTGCTTCTGTTATAGCTTGTTTTAGTGAGATCAGTTTAATTTTTGTCTGATAGATTATTGTTGAAATCTACCTTTAGAGTGACGGTAAATTATCTATTAGTCCTCTAGTTGCTCTAGATAAGATATTTTGTATTCTCTTTATTTTATAATGGAGATTTTGCTTGGATTAAGTCCTATGGATTTTCCTTTCACATTGAAAGGGTTTTCCACGTAAAGATTTGGTGCCTTGATTTATGTGGTTTGATTATTATTTTTTTGTTGTAGTTATTTGATATTGTTGTTTTGCCTATTTTATTCACACAAAGAGGAAAAATAGTTCTTTGTTTCTTAACAAAGTGGTATTAAAGCTTTAGTTGATTGAGTTGTGAATTAATTTGGAAGAGAGTTCATGTTTTGGTTTAGATTCCATGATTAAACTCATTACCACCAATTACTCAATTTGGAAGCTTAGGATGTTGCATTTGTTATAATGTAGGGATATGCATGGCCCTATTGAAGATGAAGGAACTAAACCGAGAAGCAAAATTGATGAAGATTGGAAGCTTTTATAGAGGAAAGCTATTAGGGTGATTAGACAATGGATTGATTAGAGTGTATTTCACCATGTAGCCACTGAGACTAATGCAATCGCACTCTAGATGAAGCTAGAATCTATGTATGAAAGAAAGTCCGCTCAGAACAAGGTTTTTATCATCAGGAAACTTGTAAATCTAGAATACAAGAAGAGTCACTCAGTTACAGAGCACTTCAATGAATTTTAGAGTTTATTGAATAAGTTGACAATCTTGAAGCTTGTGTTTGATGATGGGTTACATGCCTTGTTATTGTTGAGTTCATTGCCAAATAGTTGGGATATATTGGTGGTATCATTTAGTAATTTTGCTGATGATGGAATGTTGACATTGGCACGTATTAAAGATAGCATGTTTAATAAAGAAATCAGAAAAAATGACCAAGGAATCTCTTTTGATGTTGAGGCATTAGTTACAGAGAGTAAAGAGAGAAGTAAACGAAGAAAACCTCTTTATAGTCATGATAAATTAGGCAATAAGCTTATATAGAGATCAAAGTCTAGAAAAGGAGTTATACATCATTATTGTAATAATCCTGGTCACATTAAACTTCAATGTAAGAAAATGAAGAGAGGGCAAAATAAAGAAAAAGGCGAAGAGAAAAAAGATGGCAGTGGTATAGCTAGACTTGCATCTAATATTGTTGTTATTGTTTTTTGTGATGATACTTCTGTTAATCTCACATGTGATGACCCCACTTGGGTAGATAACATAGGTGCTACTTCTTATAGAGATTTATTATCAACCTATTTTGTTGGTAGTTTGGCTCTGTGAAGACAACCAATGGTGTTTCGTGTAAAGTTATCGGTGCGGGAGATATTTGGTAGGAAACCAATACTAGATGTAGATTGCTCTTAAGAGATGGTAAATATGTTCTTGATATTCATCTTAATTTAATCCCTACTACTCAACTTAATGATGAGGGTCATGAGAGTAACTTCAAAGGTGGAGTGTGGAAGCTCTTTGAGGCTCATTGATTCTTGCAAAAGGAAATAAGACTGATCACCTTTATAGATTGTAAGCTAAGCCATGTCAAAACTAGGTGAATGTACTTGAAGATGAGTCCATTGAGTTCTGGCATAAGTAGCTCAGTCACATGAGTGAGAAAGGGCTTTAGATTCTATCCAAAAAGAAAACATTATCTCTCATGAAAGTATGTCTTTGAAAACTTGTGCTCATTGCTTGGTTAGAAAACAAAGTAGAATTTTTTTCTTAGAACTCCTCTTTCTAGATGTAATATTGTTTTGGATTTGGTTTATATTGATGTTTATTATTTGAAAGATAGATTTCTTAGTGGTGCTCTTTATTTTGTGACTTTTATTGATAATTTCTTTAGAAAAGTGTGGATTATTACTTTACATTCTAAGGATTAGGTGTTTAATGCATTCAA
This sequence comes from Bretschneidera sinensis, assembly GCA_023935145.1. Classification (NCBI taxonomy): domain Eukaryota; kingdom Viridiplantae; phylum Streptophyta; class Magnoliopsida; order Brassicales; family Akaniaceae; genus Bretschneidera; species Bretschneidera sinensis. Next base: position 88,323,689 of record CM043699.1, read on the forward strand.
AGAATTTCATATGAAAGCTGAAACAAAGACTGGTCATAAGCTGAAATGTGTTAAAGCAAATAATGATAGTGAATATAGGGGTCCGTTTGAGAAGTATTGCAGGAATTTCGATATTAAGCTTGAGAAAATTGTTCATAAAACACTGTAGGAGAATGGTGTAACATAGAGAATGAACAAAACTATAGATGAAATAATTAGGTGTATTCTCTCTCATGCAAAGCTTCCTAAAGCCTTTTAAGTGAGGCAATAAAGATTGTAGTTGACTTGATTAACCTTTCTCCCTCAGCTCCTTTGAATAGTGATGTACCAGAAAAGGTTTGGATTGGGAAAGAAGTGTCCTACAAACATTTAAGGGTGTTTGGGCGCAAAGATTTTGTTTGCATTCCTAAAGATAAGAGATCAAAGTTTGATAGTAAGACTAAAGAGTGTATCTTCCTGAGTTATGCACATGAAGAATTTGGCTACAGATTATAGGATTCGAAAGAATAAAATTATCAAAAGCAGAGATGTTGTGTTCCTTGAGGACCAAACCATCAAAGACTTACAGAAGGTTGTTAAACCTATGTCCTTCAATGAAGAAACTGTTAAATTGGATCTAATTTCTTCTCTAGTTACAACTCATGATGATCACATGTGAGAAATTCATTGCGAAAATGAAGATGGAGGTGATAATGATAGTGATATTCATTCACTTGCTGATGATCCTATAATTACTGATTTGTCTCATGATGATCATATAAAACGTGATGTTCAATAGGCTCCTAAAGAACCTCAGTTGAAAAGATCCACCAAAGAGCTTCAACCTGCTATACAGTAGTCTCCTCATGAGTATATGATGCTTATAGATGGGAGAGAACTAGAATGTTATGATGAAGCTATGACAAATTATCATAAGAAATAGTGGCTAACTTCCATGCAAGATGAAATGAAATCATTGAATAAAGTAACTGACTTAAGCATCAGAGGGTTACCTTGGAGATCCCACTCCTGGTCACTAGTCTTGGAAAAATAATACTGGGATGCTCAAATAATTAACAAAGTAACCAAATAAAAATGGTAGTAGAATTTCACCTCCAATATGAAATTCAAATGATATTAAAATTGAAAGAAAATACTGATGCACGGAAATGAATCTGTTGTCCTTGAGAAGTGATTTTGTCCCACTATAGTGCAAATGACTCTTGTAGTCACCCTCTAGGATACAACAACAGTTTGATTTATGTGCACTCGTAAATAAGACTTCGAACTCGTATAAAGAATGGTCCAAAAAAAGAAACGAATTTGGAAGAAAAATAAGGTGGCAAAAAATAGGCTATGTATTGTAAATAAGGCTCGTTGATTTTTGGTTATGTTTTATGCCTTCGACTGTCGAGGTATTTATAGAACAAATGGCTATAAGTTGAAGGTTAAATGCTGGAATTAATGCTTTGCCATTTTCAAAATCATCATTTACTTTTCAAATCAATGGAGCACTTTAATGGCCACTTTAATTGCCAACGGACAAGCTACTAAAACCCATTTTAATGGCTAATGGAAAAAGCTTTTATATTGTCCACCATCAGTTACAACAAAAACTTTAATGGTCAATTGATTTCTAATTATTACTAATTTAAATTTAGCATAAATAATTGCATAAAATAAAGCAATTCCACTTAAGAAACTGATGATGATTATAGAGAATAAAGATGAATAATGGGCATTTAATGGCGGAGTTTAAATATGATTCAACATAAATGTTTTGAAGCAATTTTCCAATAACTAGTGTCTCTCTTATTCTTATTTTCAGGAATGATGGTCTACCCCCTAACAACCCAGCAAAAGAGAGGACCCGGTTGCGAGTTTCCAAATATGGTCCTCACTGATTTTGAGCATCAACACCTCTCTTTTTTATAAGAATACCTAACGTAACTGTAAAATATAAGCTATGATCATTACAATTTGAACTTTGAAGAGGCCTTTGCTCTAAATTAAAGTTATTCCTTCCTTCCCAATAAAGCAAAAGTCAAACACCCAGTCTTCCATTGCTTCAAGAAACTCATTATATCAGTAATGAGCGTCAAGATCAACAAAGTCTGATTTAACTGGATGTATATTATTGCTTAGACAGTCTTTCAACTACCCCGAAACACCCCCTCACTAAACTTGTAGAAATTCGTAGGTGCACCTCATGCAAATGGGAAAGATTGCACCAGATGCATCTTAACTAATCAAGTGGAGAGAGAAAGTGCAATCTCTCCCATTTACACTCGATGCACCTAAGCAGATAATAACAATGTATTTTACAAGTAAAGAACCACTTAAATCATATTTTGCTCATTTGGAATGGTAGTCCTGGCCTTACAAAAAGATAAATAAAACACAAAAACAAAACATAAATAGGTCTTTAGAAGCTCGATCAAAGATGAATGATGTTCTCAACTAATAAAGTGGAAGGTGGTATGATATGGCTCACCACTTACCCTTATTAGGTCTTAGGTAAATGTTATGGAATAGGACAAGCCAATGTTCTAAACTCCTACCTAGCTACCATACATGACCAATATTCCATAGAGAAAACCATACAACCACTCCAAATTATATTAATACGTATAAAATGGTAATAAACAAACAAATTAAAGTTCACAGAGATTTACAATATGTAATTCAAAAACAGAAAACATGCTATTAACCAATCCATCTTCTCATGTAAAGATTTACCAATAAGGGAATGATATGAGGATGATAACAATTAATAGTACAATAGATAGGCATTATCAACCTCCTCTAGCAAGCATCTCTTGGTATTACATCTCCCGATACTGCAACGATTGCATTCGACTTTGCATTCTTAACTATTCATAAAACCTTCTTATGAACTCTTTAGCCTCATCATTAACTTGTCTGTTTTTGCCATCATTATTAGTTTCATCTTCGGATGAATAATTGGAAACCCCATACAGAATGGGGAGAGGAGAGGGCTATTACGTTTCTCTTCCAGATTAAAATCATAAGCATGATAACCAAATCAAAAGTTAAAGGTAAAATAAAGTGCCTTAAACTGCTCATGTAGCAAGGCAATAGCCTTATTAATGGGTTGATCTTCTTCTTGTTAGGTTTGATGATCTTCTTCTTTAATGACCTAGGGAAGATTGATGCAGGGGAAGTAGTAATGCTGGTGTTTACGCTTATTTAGAAAATGGAAAAAACAAGATTAATAGGGCTATTACTGCAAGAGAATTCGTATTCCTAGATGTCGAAGCTACCATGTGGAGAGTGATGATTATAAGAGATGAGGAGAGTGATGATTATAAGAGATGAGATTTCTTAGAGATTTCCTCAAAAGCTTCCCTCTTTTCATCATCAAATTCATGTCCATTATCAACTTCCTTAGCTTATTCACAATCACTACCATTAATTTAAAACAATAAATGGAGCATATAAATTTTAATTTTGAAATGATCGATAGCTATAGCAATTGATAAGAAGCTAAGAGAGATGGGTTTCCTTGTTTCTGTGAGGTTTACTAGACCTCGCTAAAGGAAGAAAAAAAAAACCCTATAAGAGGAAATGGAAGGAGCTGAGATTGTATATTTATAGCGGGGTTTGGGGTTGATAAGGTTAATGTTTTATTCAAAAATACAAAACATAAGAGTAGCTTTATGATGAAGGGGAATGGAAAGAGGGGCATGTTGAATTATAAAAAAATTGCTACCAATATTCAAATGGACCCAACATTTGTAGGATAAATAAATATAAATAATAATATCATACATAAAATTAAAACACAAATAATTGGATTAGTAAATCATAAACTTGATTGAGTCATCGTCGTAGTGGAAATTTGAATTACCTAATCGCGGAATCTTGATCAGGGTCAGGTCTTCCTCTTTGTACTCCCACAACAACAACTTTCTTATATAGATAGAAAACTAAATACTCAAATGTACTGGGAGCCAAAGAAGATACCTAACTTGTTTATATACACATCAGTAACCCTAGTTTCTGAGGATTCAAATGAGCTCTTCCATCTACAGGCCATTATTGGACTAAGGCCTACACTAGCTGCTAACCCACATTAATAATATTAAGATGTTTATAAACCCAAACCATATGATCACTAATTAACAACATATAGGCTCTCATAATTTTCCCAATGGACCAAATTCGCTGATCCAGTTTTATAAAACTAAAACCACCATAATTAGTGGTAGCCCACATAGGAAAATTTCAACATTCTCCCACTTGGGCAACACTAATTATAGCTTTAAAAAATATTTTAAAACATTTTACTCAATTTAAAATGACTCTCGGGAAAGTCAACTTGATTTTATTATGACCACATTTTTAAAAATAATTTGGTCCTCTGAGATAATATCTTAAACAATTCGATCTCATGAAAACACCAAACATGGAATCATGACTGCCATTGTGCTCTATTATTAACATAAGACCAATTCATGGTTATGCATGCAAATGGTTCCATTAACATGGATCCAATGTAGTAGTTTAACAAGAAATTAGCATCCCACAAGTGATAAAAAAATATACTATTTCCATTGCCAGTCATCAACATGACTAGCCATACAACATGCCTATTAATAGGCCAGATAAGTCATCAACAACATGGTATATCTCCAATCAAAATACCTCGAGGTTTCACCAGGATGTCAACCACGAGACATATCTAACCAAATTCAAAATTAATACCAAGTTTTAAGTTTTCACAACATGACATGTTATATGTTCAAATGCATTTACATATATACAAATATAAGATAACACAATAAGAATAAAAATATATATGATGATCATCAATCAATATCATAATATCCAACCATTGTTCTCAAAACACAATATGTTCCAAAATTACATAAATCCCATAACCAAAATATTAAAACATAAATAACTCCCACTAGCCTCGTACATTTAAGGACTCTAAAATACCCATAATATCAACATGTTTCTTAAAAACAATGGGTCTCAGACCTTTGGTTAGGGGATCAGCAACCATATTCTCCATTTGAATGTACTCAATAATAATGTCTCATTGCTTTACCAAATCCTTGATTGTAAAGTATTTCAGCTTAATATGTTTAGAACCACTACAACTTTTATTGTTCTTCGAAAACAATGCAATAGAGTTATTGTTATAGTATATCACCAATGGTCTAGAGATGGAGTTAGCCACAGCACGCCCTGAAATAAAATTTCTCAACCATATAGCTTTTTTGGCGTTTGATAACAAGCTATAAACTCCACATGCATAGTAGAAAAAGAAATGATCGTCTGTTTCACACTCTTCCAAGAAATAGCTCCTCTAACTAAGGTGAAAATACATCCTAAAATGGATTTCAGGTCATCTAGACAACCAACCATATCCGAATCTTAGTAACCTATCACCTCAAGATTATCCACCTTCTTGTAAACAAACATATAGTCCTTTGTTCTTTGCAGGTACCTCATCACTTTCTTAGCCGTCACCTAGTTATCATATCTAGGATTAGAAATATAATAGCCAATTAAACCCACTACACAAGAAATGTCTGGTATGGTATAAACCTATGCATACATCAGGCTACCAACTACACTAGTATAAGGCACAATTTTCTTGGATTCTCTCTCAAGATCATTCTTGAGACATTAACTCAAATTCAAGTTATCCCCTTTCACTATTGGCACATCTACTGGCTTATAACTCTGCATAGTAAACTTGTTAAGTACACAATCTATGTAAGCTCTTTGAGAAAAACCCAACATACCACGAGATTTATCCCCACGGATCTCAAAACCAAGAATAAAGGACACTTAACCGAGATCTTTCATATCAAACGTCTGAGACAACAACTATTTTATTTCATACAATAACACAAGATCACTACTAGCAAGCAAAACATCATCTACATAAAGAACTAAGTAAATAAATTTACTCCTATTGACCTTTAAGTATATGCATTGATCTACCTTATTATCCTCAAAACCAATGAAATTCACCACCTCGATTAGATATCATAATCTTAATGAATTTTGTAGTTATTTCTCAACTTCAACTTTGATATTTTTTTTAAAGCTTAAGATTTCTATTTTATCAAGTAAAGATATTCATAATGGGAGAAATTGTCAATGAATATAATGAAATAATTATTTTCACATAGGGTAGGTGACATAGGTCCACTAATATTAATGTGCACTATGAATTGAGTAATTTTCTTGGTTTTGGTTAATTGTCTCTTATACAACCAACACAAGTCTCCATATCCCCCAAATCAAGAGTGGGTAAAATATCATCCCTAACAAGCCTTTCAAATCTCTCTCTAGAAATGTGACCTAAATGCCCATGTCATAAAGTAAACTCAACATCCTCTTTCTATCTCTTATAATTCAAACCAGTCAATATCTCAATGGTTGCTTGGTTATTGTTAATAGAAAAGTAGACTGATTTAAGATAAGAATGCAACATATTAATATAAGGGCTATAATCAACATATTCCAAAATAAAGAAACGAAGAGTATAGTTATAAACTCTCATTTTTGTAGAGAATATAACATACACTTAGAAACTCTAGACATGAAGCATATAAAGGCAATGTCACAGTTTTTGAAGGAATTGTCCCATTTAGACAGACGAACCTTCTAAACTAACTCATCATCTTCCTATAGTGTTCTATGTAATTTCATAAATTACAGCACACAACTACCCCCTTTGGGCAGGTAATTGCTTGATACAATTGAAAATCATCTCGCAACATGTTTTAACGAAATCCCATAAGTATCAATGATTGTGCCACTTTGGCAGCAAACACCCACATCAACCCATAAAACTTTCCAAAATCGAGATAGACAGAAATTCCTTTTACAACCACAAAAGCATGCATTATGATAGGCATGCATGTGACCATACAACAAAAAGTACTCTAAACAACATATATGAGTCACCAAACAGTCAACAATTGCATCTTTACTACATGTCTTGAACATAGAAAAATATATTTAAATAATTTAATCAATTATTTCTTACAACATGCATATTTTCTACATTTTCTTTCAAATTGAGAGTACAATAAATTAGACAACTAATCTAAGAGAGTACCTACTGTTAACAACATCTCAACACATGAAAATAATTTATTGTGAAATTAAACTTCAGAATATATGCACAAAATTTATCTATTGAATGCACAACATAGCAATCAGATAAAATTATGCATCGTAATTACTTCAACAACTTAAGAAAAACATTACAGATAATCATGGTAAAAAAATCTGCCTCTTCAAGAATCAAATATGTTCTCTTATTATCTATCTTCTTTTTATTTGAATTGGATCTAGTCTTTAGTATTTATATTTTCTAAATCACATCTAATAGTTTTGATAGATTACAGTTCACACTTTGAGTTTAAGAACCAGATTGCTTTTCAAGTTTGACAAATCCCTCTGTTTATCTATCGATCAATCTATATTTGCATATGACATTGTTTGTTAGATAAGATCGCTAAGTTTAGAATATTTATATATCTCTATCTTCGTGTTTCTTGGCAAGATTCAAAGAGAATTCTTTGATTGTCGATTTTATCAAATTAGGTAGGGACTTTGTGTTTGTTTGACTAATTTCACTATTGGTTTTGACGAAACAATGTTTCTTGTAAACCAAGAGTAATTTTGCTTCACTGCTAAGGCAAATTTTTATTTATTGAAGAATTCCCACAGTATTTGATTGTCACAATAAATTTTTAATTTCTTATTTACCAAATGACAATCATAATAGACAAATAAATAAAGTATGTTACCCAATATAATTTACACAATGTGAAACACCTTAATTCTTCGTAACTAAAACCAAGCAAGTAGCCAATTAGGTAATTATTATTTTCATAATGGGATCATTATGTTTAACAAGTAATTTTATGAGACAAAACATTGTAAATTTTGTTATATCCTTCATGAAATTATCTATTATACTCTCCCTATCCTATTCATATCCTTTATAAAATTTTCTCAAGTGGGTATAAGATACTTTACACATCTCAAGTGAAGATAAACAATTCTCAAGATCCATATACATACCCAATTAAATATCATCACTATCAAAATGTCTTGTAAATAAAATAAACATAATTTTTATGACTTACTAGGCATGTAAACTTTAGTTCATTATTCCAAAATTTTAGTATTAATCCCCATGAGTACACAAAATGCAAATATTATGAAGAATAAAATATTAAGGTCTCGCTCATCTTTTACTTCATATATTAGCATATCACAACATTGAAATATATTTCACATGCTCAAAATTTAATTATTGCTGATAAATGCACCAACTGAGCAAATATGAATTAGAAAATTTAAGAAAGCTACACATTTTCTATAATTTTTAATTTTTTTATTTTCTATACACTCTCATGAAAGTAGACTTGACTTTATTATTTGACCTAGTTAAAATCTTAATAGTAGCACTATTGTTATCAACAACAATAAAAACTGTTAAGGACAACCAAAAGACGACATATTAATAAGAAGGGTAATTACAATAACCAGATTCCCGACGCATCATTATGTACTCCCCTTTGGGTAAAGTATGCAACATGCAAGTAGAATCTCTTATATGAAACCAACACATTAACATATCTCAGTTTTCAAAATGCCTAACACTTTTGGGCAGAAAGACAATCTAGACTTAAATAAATTCCACCAAATGTTTCATGTCAGCGTTTGAATTTAAACACCCAATTATCCCCTTCAGGTAGGTGATTGAATGCAATAACCCAAATAAAAGTCCCGTAACAACAACATGAAATAACCTCATAAATATCGGTGAATAGATCATTTTAGCGGTAACCATCCTCATCAACCAATGAAACTACTTCAAATAAAGACTGATAAAATATATTACCCACATGTATACATACTAATACATGTATTTATTTGATCCTCTCAATATGAGATAGTAAACTACATGTATCTCTTTGGATCAAAATCAAAACATATGTTGTACAAGCAAAATAAGTCTTGAATTAAAATTAATAAAATAATCATATAAATTATCCATATACAAAAGTAAACACAAATAAGGCATATTGGAACGTAAACACAATTATTATACCAAAGCTCACAATTAAATGTTTTGTGGAAGCATCATAAATCATATACATGAGCATTACAAAGAAATTTCACATATTAATTTAATAATTCAAGGGAGTCCCCATAAAATTAATAGAATGAATTTATACTACAAAATAAATTCACTTCATAACATAATCTTATTGTAATAAGAAACACTCTCAAATCAATAATCAATATGCATAATTTTGTACTTCAATTGATGTTAACAGTTATAATTACAATCATTATAAGTTGTTTCCCTTAAAAATATAGCAACAGGGACTTTATAGCCCAACGGCTAAGATTATAGGCATTTGAACCATAGGTCCAGAGTTCAATTACAGCGGTAGTCCCATCTTTTTTTTTTCTCTAACTCACGCCACTACAAAAACTGTTCTCGCATGCGCGCGCGCGCACACACACACACACACACACACACACACACACACATATATATATATATATATATATATATATATATATAGTTTTCAGGTCTACGTGTCCTATTTGTATTAGGACTCACCAAACTAGGTGCCTCTTTTACTCTTAAATCTGTTTGGAGACAACTTTTACCTAGCCACCCGGTACAACTAATGATGCAACCGCCACTTTCTCTTTATTTTTCTTTTGTTAGTCGTGCAACATATCAAAATGTGTAATGACTTAAAAAAACAAAACATTGATATGGGTAGAAAACGTTAAGATTTATTAAACCATAAAATAATACAATGATATAGTTCTTGAATCAAAGATTTTGGTCAAAACAGTATAAGAAGAATAAGAATAGAAAAAGAGAAGATCGAAGAGGAAAATGAGAAGGAATCTGGGAGAGAATGAGAGAAAGTGAGAAAGAAAGTAAGTGAGAATGAAGAAGAATTTGAGGACAATGGATATACATCATTAGTTCTGTACAAATGGATAGTGTGCAGTATTTATACAACAACAATCAAGCTAACTCTAAATTGAAGTGAACAGAAAAGCAAAAATAGTTAACCTAACAACTAACAACTTTGCCAGTTGTCTTCTAACCGCCTAACTAACTTCCCCATCCGTTTGCTAACTTTCTTAAGTATCCCTTAAGTGTATTGTAGCCTTTGAGAAGCTTGCCTTGTTCTTTGGCTTCTCCTTAACACTTGTTGTTGTTTTAGTTCATCTTCTACACCATGTTGTTCCAGCTCTATTTCTCCCCCTTGTTGTCTTATTGCCCTCATCTTTATACAACTTCACTTGAAATTAAATACAATATTCAAGGATTAGGTTCTAAATTCATATATATAGGCTCTGATGCCACATGTAGGCTAAATAAGCATAAATAATAATATCATAGATGAAATTAGAACATAGATAATCGCATAAGTAAATCACATACCTGATTGAGCCATCGTTACAGCGAAAACTTGAATTACCTTATAGTGGAAGCTTGATCATGGTTAGGTCTTCATTTTTGTACTCCCACAACAATAGCTTTCTCAAATAGAAATAAAACTAAATACTCAAATGTATTGGGAGCCAAAGAGAGGACCTAGCCTGTTTATATACACATCGGTAACCCTAGTTAATGAGAGTCCAAATGGGCTTTTCCATTTATGGGCCAATATTGAACTAAGGCCATTAGCTGATAACCCACATTAATAATATTAAGATGTGTACAAGTCCAAACCACATGATCATCAATTAACAACATATAGGCTATCGTAGTTTTTTCAATATTGAACCAAATCCATTGACCCAGTTTTATAAAACTAAAACCACTATAATTAATTGTAGCCCACATAAGAAAATTCAAACAGTATTAACATATACACAATGATTGTATAGAAGTAATATTGTTAAATTAATAAATTGATATGTGGAGTTCAACACAATGAGTTTGCATAAATAGTCGGAAAGGGAAAAAATGGTCACTTTTTCAATGGCCACAAATCATTAATGTCCTTTGTAAGGAAATGAGAGTTGTTCAACACCCACACCACCTTAAAATTTAAATCTATTTGCATGCATTAATAATAGGTCAATTATAATTGTACTCCAATAGCTTTTGATCCATGTAATGTATTGTAATTTCTTGGTATATTTTTCATATAGAAACTAATTACATGGTGCCAAAATTAGCTTTGGAGGGCAAAAATCCATTCTTATTTGCATCCCTCTCTTATGAATTATTTGATATTCATGATTGATTAGCCTCATAAGCTGAAAGCTGGGGTACATAGAAGTTGGTATATAGATAAAGACTAATTAAAGTCATTCAAACTATTTTATCCAAGTAAAAAATAAAGTAGGATTTGGGTTTAAATTTAATCATTGGAGCTAGCGTTTAGTAGAAGCTAAGTATACACAACAACATATCAACAGATCATTTTGCCCCAAAGAAAAAGTGTTCTGATGCCAAAAAACTGCTGCTAAGCTGGAGGTTTGAGATTCCAAGGTCTACGCAGAGAAAAAGTGATAAACTAAGGAGTCACCGGAGGAAAGAAGGCGGTGCCTCCGAGGACTCTCTGATGCCTTTGTTAGTGCAGGGTTTTGAGAAAATGGAAGGGATTATGGTATTAGTGTTTTTGGTCACGAAAATGAACTGAGTTGAGATCTACGTACCTTGGTCTTTTTATGGTGGGTCAGGGAGCAAGTTTATCACGTGCTCCGGACAGTGTGATCCCTGAGATCCCCTTTTTCTGGCGAGGGGACATGTTGTGTGTTTAGAAACGACACAATCCTTGAAATTTTTCTTCTATTTTTGCGTGTTGTGTGTGAAGTCTGTGAATGATTACGGCTTTGTCACCTACTTGGCCACGTGCTTGTTATTACCGCAACCATGTGTCATCCAATAATTGGAAGGAGAGCTATCCATGTGTCACCAGGCTACTAAAGAGTGAATTATTTACTACATCAGAGGCCCTCCACTTCCTTTAGTATATTTATGTGCTTGAGGAAGTATAATGGAACTTTTTTCCATTAGTTGTGTGTTTCGACCTATAAAGCCTAGGGCCGAGCATATGAGTAGTAGTTGAAATGCTCGTTCTTTGGGACATAGAGCCGAGCATATGAGCTTCAGTCAAAATACTTAGCCTTGAAGATATGAGACTGGGTATATGAGCCTCAATTAAAATGCTCAATTTTGGAGACGTGGGACTGAGCATTTAAGCAACAATCAAAATGCTCGACCTTGGAGACATGAAACTGAGCATATGAGCAGCAATTAAAATGTTTGGCCTTGGAGACATAAAACTGAGCATATGAGCAGTAGTCAAAATACTTGGCCTTAGAGACATGGGACCGAGCATATGAGCAACAGTTAAAATGCTTAACCTTGGAAACATGGGACTGATCATTTGAGCAGCAGTAAAAATGCTCAACCTTAAAGATATGGGATCAAGCATTTGAGAAGCAATCAAAATGATCGACCTTGGAGACATGGGATCGAGCATTTAAACAACAGTCAAAATACTCGGCATTGGAGACATGGGATCGAGCATACATGCCTCAGTCAAAATGGTCGGCCTTGGAGATCTTCGACGAGGAGTGGGCCTACACGGTTTCTTGGGCTCATAGAAGACTTTTTTGCTTTGGGCCCTTAGAATACTTTTTGCTTTAGGCTCATAGAAAAGCTTTTAAACTGTTCCAGAATTCTCTATGGAGACAATCAATGCTGGAGCGTTGGGCCATTCTAGAACATTAAATATTGGATCGTTGTAGAATATTAAATGTTGGAGCATATGTTGTCGGTTTAGGGAGTGTAATGAGGGCGCATGCCCTTGATGGTACACCTTTAACAGCCTTGGAGAGTGTAAGGACACCTTGGTTATGCCAAACATCGGGTCTTTACAGTTGGTTATGAGTTAATTTCCCTCGTTAATCACGCTCAAGCTTTTATATAAGAAATGAGTTTCCTCTCATTTTTCAACTTCACTTCATTTACATTCAGAGAGAAATTTTAAGAGCCCTCGGTGTCAGCCAGAGATTAAGAGCCCTCATAGTCTACTAGAGTTTGAGAAATTTTTGTCATGGGGAGGATCGAGGTGTAAGCAATGAAGGATCTACCTTTGGGTTTGAATTGCTTGGAGTTTCCATGGGGATCTACATTTGGTGAGTTTTCCCTTTCCCATTCTTATAATGCCTTCAGTAGATAATTATCATGATAGACCTTGTGGTAGTGGTAGTGAGGACAGCCATGAATTTTCTAGGGAGTTGAACTAGGCTATGGGTCTAAACCAAGCCTCTAGTGAGGATGAAACCTCAAGGAGTGACGATATTTGAGAGGGACCATTGACAACGGTTCCCTATGGGGCTGGGGAAAAGGAAGAGGATTCTTCTTCTAAGGATGAGGATGAGGAAGATAATGTTTTAGTCAAGCTAAAGAGGGATATGAGAGTGGATGAGAGGGTGCAGTAGTCATTCAAGGTGAATTTCGTGCCATATAAGTTGGAGGTCATCAGGCACGTGTACCGTATTCCAGAAGAGTACACCATGAGGAATGCTAGTGATGTCCTCTCAAGCCAAGTGCCCTTCAAGATATGCGTCTATGAAAAGTACATGAGAGTCAGGCTCAGATTCCCACTTCATCTCTTCCTCTGCTCGGTGTTGAGGTTCTTTATCATAGTGTTGTGCTAGTTGGTGCCCAATTCTGTCTAATCATGGCATTCATCTATGTTTGCTCGGACGTGAAGGGGCTAATGAACATTAATATTTTTAAATCCCACTTCCAAATTAGCAAGCACGGCTAGCACGGGTGGGTCATGATTAGCTCTAGGGCTAAGAAGGGGCTGCTACATCAAACAGTGGAAGAAAGCCTTCTTCTACGTCCAGAGTGAGAAGAGCTTCAGGGTTCCACTATCTTGGAGTCTGGATCGTGTATGTAAGTGCAAGAAACCACACCTCTTGCACTGCGAGCAAGAGACACTAAAGGCTATGGTTGTCATGTCCATTGACGTGGGCGTCTTGTATGACAACGAGGAGCTAACGAAGCACGACCTCTGACCTCACTGTCTTGAGGGGACTTTAGAGAATAATATATACTTAGGTGCTTATACTCTCATAATTTCATAACTTATTTGTTTCTGGTTACTCATACTTGTGTTTTTTGCTGAGTAGAAGCCATGGCTAAAGCTAAGGAGAGGGCGAAGAAGATGGCTCAAGAAAGTGAGAGGGCTGCTCAAGCTGGGAAGCAGCCTGCACAGGGCCAAGGGTCGAAGAAGCGGTTGTGAGCTCCCTCTCACATCCTTATTGAGGTGAAGGCCTCAAGCCCCTTTGAACCCTCATCTGAGCAGAGGAATATCTTATCTACACCTCTGCCCGAGTAGACACGACCCTCATCCTCATCCCAAAGGGCCCATTTTTAAGGCTGGAGTCTTTATGCCCAACTGGGGCATAAAGGTGGATGACTTCGTTTTTACTAATGCTAGAGTTGCTTGGGAGCACCTCATTTTGGGCATCCCTCCGCGTGACGTGATTGAGCTCGTGAAGAAGCCCATTTAAAGCTTTTGTTCCATCACCGAATTGTTGGCCTCCCAAGTAAGTGTTTTTACCTTATTATTTGAATTTTTCTTTGAACTTTTCTGCTTCATAGTAGCTTATTCTTCAGCTTTCTGTTTCAGTCAAGTGTGGTGAATGTGATACTGTCGCACCACTGCTTGGATATGAGCGACTGGCTGACCCGATGCTAATGAAAGCTGGATAACTGTTGTGAGTTTTAAATTACTCACAAGGGCACGAGTCATCTGCAATATAGTATGTGCAAGTGCGAGGTCGAATCCACAGGGAATTGCGTTGTGAAAATATTTTTGTCTAAACTAAGCCTATTTTAACCTAGTTCCAAGTTTTGAATTGTCTTTTGCAAAACAAATATAAACTAAACTAAATTTATTTAAAGACTAATGATAAAAACACTAAGGTTTGTAAATCCACCCCACCAAAGTAAAGCATATATCTTCATGTTCTATATAAAAATAATCTATCAAAACATTCCATGAATCCAACTTTAAACAAATCACAACAAATATCCCAATTAAACCAAAACAATCCAATGTATCTGCTTTAAACAAATCACAAAGGATATCCAATTTAATCAAAAACAATTCGATGTATCCATCAGATGAAACATACGAAATATCCAACAAAACAATTTAAAAGCAATCAATCATAAGATTTTACTCAAATAATTGAACATAACATTTATAATAAAAATATCAGAATTGTATGAGCAAATCTGAAAATATAATGCTAAACAATGGAAAGGCTTTATCTTCAACCTTAGCTGAAGATTTTAGCCTCTCATAATCATGAAACTAAAGTTCACAATAAAAGTACTTAACATTAAACTTTAAAACTAAAAAAAAAAATTAAAACTGACTATACATTGGGAGAAATTTCACTCGCTGTTGGGCGGCGCTTCCACTCGTGGTAGCAAAGCCTTCAGGATCCACCAGAATGCTAGCAGACGTCCATCAGATTACACTAAATGGCACCAAGAATTGCACACTAAAGATGAAGTGAAGAGGGGCTTATATAGGGAAACATCACAAGTGCAATGTGTTTCCAATCCGATGTGGGATACTGCAGATTCCAGCTTTTGCTCTTTGACCTTTGTCTACTAAAACTGCCATAACTTTCTCTAGAAAAATCATTTTATTGATCCGTAAAATTCCTCAAAAAATAGACATCCGAATCTTTCCAAGAATATATGGCTTATCTCCTGGTTCTTCCTGAATCAATACAGTTAAATCCTCAAAAATGGCTGATCTGTCACGCTGAAATCATGTACAGCCTGACCTTTGTCTACTAAAACTGCCATAACTTTCTCTAGAAAAATCATTTTATTGATCCGTAAAATTCCCTAGAAAATAGACATCTGGATATTTCCATGCATATATGGCTCATCTCCTGGTTCTTCCTGAATCAATATAGTTTAATCCCCAAAAATGGCTGATTTGTACGAGCAATTCTGGCAATTTAGTGAAACTCATTTCCGAGTGCTTGTAAACTTGAAAAACAACGAAAACAACTCAAAATAAAAAATTCCTACGCTAAAAAATGTAAATTAAGTGGCCAAAATATGCAATATTTTTCACTCATCAAATACCCCCAAACTTACATTTTGCTAGTCCCTTAGCAAAACAAAATAAATAAATAAAAAACTAAATGGAAAACAAAGAACATAAAGATAAGTTCATCGCTCATGGTATCCAAAAATTTAAGGAGCACTCAAAACCATGATATTCATTCATGAGCAAGCTTAAAAAATATAACCCATATTTGCAATGAATAGGAATTTTAAAACCTAATTACTTACAAGAGGCAAGCAAGACATAACAAGCTTGAATAAGTTTAAAGTGAATTAGCATATACAGATGAGGTTTCTAAATAACTTCAATGTACAATGTCTCAATGTCTTAAGATTCACAGGATTTCTCATCAGAATGAACAATGATGACATAGTTTTATTTTATACTTTTTTTTTATATAAGGCTCTGCTATGATTAGTTCCCTTAAGCTTTCTAATTGACCCATGTAGCGAGTGTTGAGTCAATGACTCCTAAACCAGATGGTTTTAGGGCATTAGGTGTAAAGACACCCCTAAGGACTTACTAACTCGAGTCAAAAAGGCTACAAAACTAAACTAACCTTAATGCTACCAAGCAAAATTTCCGCCTTTTGACGTGAACACTCACTGCTTACTGAGGCAAGAGGTCCAGTTACTCAGTAGAAAGTTTATTGATGATGATCATTATTTATTTATTTATTTTGCTTTTCTATACCCAAGTGTTAATCCCACAAGTCATCCAGTTTCAGTTAAGTCAAAGAAACATACACATTGAAATCGGATGTCATACCTCACACAAATATGTGCTAATGTGCTCGTGTTAGATTGGCTCAAACATGTGAGTTCTCAAATACCCAAAGTAAGTAACAACGTTTTAAAACTCTATCATCAAATCATGTGTTCAAAATTTTAAGCTCACCAATGAAATCACATCATAATATTTGTTTAGATCAACTAAAATTTCAAAATAACATGAGCATGCATTTACCTTATTATTATTATTATTATTTTAAATGAAGAAAAACAACAACAAATTAGGATAAAGTGTGTGTAATGTGTCTCCCATACCC
Source organism: Bretschneidera sinensis (assembly GCA_023935145.1). NCBI lineage: Eukaryota > Viridiplantae > Streptophyta > Magnoliopsida > Brassicales > Akaniaceae > Bretschneidera > Bretschneidera sinensis. Next base: position 88,340,870 of record CM043699.1, read on the forward strand.
CCAAACTTGAACTGAAGTACGCGTTGTCCCTGAAAAATAAAGACTGGAAAACAAAAATACTGGAAACAAACATTAATAATAAATATGTCAAATAATAAGTAAACAAAAAGGATATGATGTGGGGTGCCTCCCGTGAGCGCTAAATTTAACATCTTCAGCCAGACCCAACATTAGTAATCATGCCCAACTAAGCGCTCCACCATCTAATCAATAAATGGGAGTGGAAAATGATCCTTCCTTGTGGCAGCATTCAACTTACGGTAGCCTATACATACTTTCCATCCTGACTGAACACGAATTGGCACCAACTCGTCGTCCTTATTCTTCACTACCGTCACTCCAGCCCGCTTGGGCACGACATAAATCGAGCTCACCCACTTGCTAACAGAGATTGGATAATTGATCACTGCATCAAACAGCTTTATCACTTCAATCCTCACAACCTCTTGCACAACTGGGTTGAGCCTTCTTTGTGGCTCCCTCGATGGCTTGGCATTCTCCTACAAATGTATCTTGTGCATCATCACCGAGGGGCTGATTCTCTTTATATCCTCAATAGTCCAGTCGATAGCTTCATTGTGCTCTCCTAAAATGTCCAATAATTTATCCACTTGAGCATCAACCAAATCTGAAGCTATAGTCAGAGGCAAAGAATTTGCTGGACCTAGGAACTTATACTTAAGATTGTCCGGTAAAGGCTTAAATTCCTTATTGAGGGGTTCAGGTGTTGTGGTTTCCTCCGTCTCACTGCTCTTCTGAGGAGCAGACTCCAAAGTAGCATTTGCTTGCTCAAACAACTTACCCAAATCCAAATCTTCTTCAAACTGAGCAAAGTATGCCTCCAGGGGGTCCTCAATGCGGGATTCATCTACAGTCTCCTCCGTTTCACTGGTATTCTGAGGAGCAGACTCCAAAATGGCATTTGCTTGCTCAAGTAACTTATCTAAATCCAAATCCTCTCCAAACTGAGCAAAGAACGCCTCCATAATGTCTTTAGACTCCCCTCCTTTTGTTGGGCGCTTGTAATCTCTCAGGGTAAGGCATTTTAGGTACAAACGACCTAGGGAGATCCTTAATAATAGGCGTTGCTGTTGATGGCTCAGCATCTCTCTTTTCCTTGTTGCCACTTTCTTGCCCTTGTTGCATAGCTGGGTTCTCTTCCACTTGATTGTCCACCTGTCTCCCAGACCTCAATGGGATAATCAATTGCACTTGTTCCTGCCCGTGCATAGAAGTTGATGAATTTCCCACTTCAAACTGTTCCTTCGGGTTAGGCTCAGGTTGACTGGGGAACCTTCCCTTCTCTCCTTCACCCAAGTGACTTGCAATTTGATCCATTTGACTCTCTATCTTAGCAATCGCTTGGGTGTTTACTATTTGCGCACTCCTTACTTCGCTTATGGATTGGCCGATCATCTTCCTGAAATCATTGAGGGTGTCCTCCAATAACTGTGAAACCGACACTGGCACTTTAGTGGGAGCTTGGTAAGCGGGTGATGGTTCTGAATGCGCTAAGAAATCATAACTTGGAACTGATGGAGGAAATCCGGGAGGGTATTAATTGTGAGCATGATGAGGGGCTCCTCCCTGATTTATCAGTTGGTTCTGCTTCCATGAAAAATCAGGGTGGTTTTGCCACCCTGGATTGTATGTCTCAGAGTAAGATCCATTTGATTGCTACCAATAGTCATTGAAAGCGTTCATTTGCTCCATGGGATACTCGACAAAAGCCGACGTAGATGGACGATTCTGTGCTAAATGCATAGGACTAGCACAGATGGAACAACTATCAACATTGAATGTAGTGGTTGTATTGATGGACTAGCCGGTCATCTTCATGAAATCCTTGAGAGCGTCCTCTAAAGACTGTGAAACCGGCGCTGGATTCATCCACATTTTTTTATATTTATATTTTATTTTATTTTTGGGCAAATGTAAATAAACTAAAATAAAATAAAAATAAAAATAAAAATAAAATAAAAACTAGATTTAAAATTAAAAATAAAATTCAAATTAAAATTAAAAAAACAAAACAAAACAAAAATACTAACTAAACTAGTAGAAAAATAAAATTAATTTAGACAAAAATTTCACAAACAAAACAATTCCTCGGAAATGGCGTTAAAAACTTGTTGTGAGTTTTAAATTACTCGCAAGCGCACGAGTCGTCTGTAATATAGTGTGTGCAAGTGTGAGGTCGAATCTACAGGGAATTGCATTGCGAAAATATTTTTATCTAAACTAAGCCTATTTTAACCTAGTTCCAAGTTTTGAATTGTCTTTTGCAAAACAAATATAAACTAAACTAAATTGATTTAAAGACTAATGATAAAAACACTAAGGTTTCTGAATCCACCCCACCAAAGTAAAGCATATATCTTCATGTTCTATATAAAAATAATCAATCAAAACATTCCATGAATCCAACTTTAAACAAATCACAACAAATATCCCAATTAAACCAAAACAATCCAATGTATTCGCTTTAAACAAATCACAAAGGATATCCAATTTAATCAAAAACAATTCGATGTATCCATCAAATGAAACATACAGAATATCCAACAGAACAATTTAAAAGCAATCAATCATAAGATTTTACTCAAATAATTGAACAGAACATTTATACTAAAAATATCAGAATTGTATGAGCAAATCTGAAAATATAATGCTAAACAATGGAAAGGCTTCATCTTCAACCTTAGTTGAAGATTTTAGCCTCTCATAATTATGAAATTAAAGTTCACAATAAAAGTGCGAAACATTAAACTTTAAAACTAAAAAAAAAAATTAAAACTGACTATACATTGGGAGAAATTCCACTCGCTGTTGGGCGGCGCTTCCCCTCGTGGTAGCAAAGCCTTCAGGATCCACCAGAATGCTAGCAGATGTCCACCGGATTACACCAAATGGCACCAGGAATTGCACACTAAAGATGAAGTGAATAGGGGCTTATATAGGGAAACATCACAAGTGCAATGTGTTTCCAATCCGATGTGGGATATTGCATATTCCAGCTTTTGCTCTTTGACCTTTGTCTACTAAAACTACCATAACTTTCTCTAGAAAAATTATTTTATTAATCCGTAAAATTCTCCAAAAAATGAACATCCGGATCTTTCCAAGCATATATGGCTCATCTCTTGGTTCTTCCTGAATCAATACAGTTAAATCCTCAAAAATGGCTGATCTGTCACGCTGAAATCATGCACAGCCTGACCTTTGTCTACTAAAACTGCCATAACTTTCTCTAGAAAAGTCATTTTATTGATCTATAAATTTCTCAAAAAATAGACATCCGGATCTTTCCAAGTATATATGGCTCATTTCCTAGTTCTTCTTGAATCAATACAGTTTAATCCTAAAAAATGGCTGATCTGTACGAGCAAGTCTGACTATTTAGTGAAACTCTTTTCCTAGTGCTTGTAAACTTGAAAAACAACGAAAACAACTCAAAGTAACAAATTCCTGTGCTAACAAATGTAAATTAAGTGGTCAAAATATGCAATATTTTTCACTCATCAATAACAGTTGTGGGCTTATCTAACAGTTACAGGGCTCTTTAAAAGCAGCTCATCCGAGCAAAAAATGAGCTGACCGGGATCGAGTTAAGGTGGTGGAGGAGAAGGAGGCCATGCACAAGGAGAGGGACACTGTCATGGCCTCTGAGCAGAGGCTGAGAACAGAGATGGAGGAGGCCATCAGGAAGGCCGTGGAGGAGGCCATGATGGACTTCAAGAACTCCTCTTCCTACCGATAGACTGTGGAGGAGAAGGTCGGGCTCTAGTTCTTCGAGGGGTTCTTGGAGGCTAAGAAGAAGGCCGAGGCACTACACCCTCAGGTTGACTTTTCGGCCCTTGAGCTTACCACCTCGGAGGATGAAGACGGAGTTGTGGTGAGAGGATCAGGAGGTGAGGAGAAGGTGTAAGCCCAGCCTAGTGGTGCCATGGCAGAGGTTGTATCCTATGGGGAGATTAACCCCTGAGAACTTATAGCTTTTTGTAGTTCTTTTTTTTTAGATTGAGGTCGATAGTGCCTTCTTTTGCTTGTAATTATATTATTTAATGAATTTCTCTTTTTCATCTTGTCATCCTTTGCAAAATTTTGATTTTTCATTTTTATTGGTGAGAGGGACCGAGATGAGGTAACTTCATCAAGGATCCTTAGTAGAGCTGATTAAGTTCATACTCCCCCAATGCCTTAATAGTGAAACTTGTTTGCCCTAAGACACATGTGTGAATGCCCTTGAGAAACCCAAAAAAATTTCTAATGATAAGTAGTCAGTGCCAAAACCAATATTAATAACTGTTCATTCCTTTTCTTCTTCCATCAATGTAAGTTTCCTGATCGTTCTTATTTTATTTCAGCCTTAGGTTTAATTCTTGTCGGTTTAAATTAGCAGGCTTTTTCAAGTAACCAAAGCTATTGATCTTGATCCAATATTTGATGGCATTGATGTGGAGTTAGGATTTATGGAACCAGACACCACTTTTGTTGCCACTACATCAGCTATATTCCCTGCTAAGGTTTTGATTAATGAGGAAATTGAAGCAGTCTTTGCCACCATCACATTTGAACAGCTCTCTCTTGAATTTTCAGAAGATGTGAATTTACAAGTTACATTGTCGACTTATGTGAAGCATAAAACTCGAGTGGTGTATACTATTGATAAAATTTGTTGAGGTTCTCCATGTTCCAAATGGGAGGGATGAGCTTGCCATTTAATTCTTCAAGCTCAAAAGTTATGGTTCAACAAACTCTTTTGATGTAATATAGGCCTTCCTAGTTTGGGACGAGCTTCTCTGTTTCTCGAGGATGAGACATTTCATTTTTTCATAGAATGAGATCACATAGCTTAAAGCTTCTCTCTCGGACTCGAGGGTTCTAGTACCTAGCCATTCTCTATTGATAGGCGGCTAATCGAATATGAGCTCTATCTCGAGCTTCGTTAATAAGGTCAGCATTCATCCGCAAAGTTTTCTAGTTGTTAGCTCGCTTAAAGTTCTATACTCGTAAAGAGGGCCCCTCAATCTTCAAAGGGATGATTGCTTCGGAGTCGTATGCCATGAAGAAATGAGTTTCCACCATGGGGGTCCGGGCGGTGGTTCGATAATCTCATAGTACGTTTGGAAGATGGTTGATCCATTGCTTGTCAGCTTCATCTAGTCTTTTCTTGATACCCTGTAAGAGTGTCCTATTGTTCACCTCGTTTCGCCCACTAGCCTGTGGATACCCTAAGGAAGAGAATCGATGCTTGATGTAAAGCTCTTCATAGAATGCCTTAAACCGGATGCTGTCAAACTGTTTACCATTATCAGTGGCCAGTATTCGGGGTATGTCTAATTGACATACTATGGACTTCCAGACAAAACCTCTAGCTTGATGATCTGTTATACTGGTGAGTGATTTTGCCTCTACCCACATGGTGAAGTAATCTATTGCTACGATAAGATTTTTTTCTTTGGCCGGGTGCCCCGGTGAAAGGGATAAGGAGATCCATTCCCCACATGGGGAAGGGAAGTGGGCTCGTAATTGAAGTAAGAAGGTTCATCGGCCTGTGGGGCACATAACAGTACTGTTGATAGCTTCTGCACTTCTTAACTAATTCTACTGCATCTCTCTGCATTTTGGGCCAGTAGTATCCTTGACGGAGTACTTTGAAGACTAAAGCTCAGCTTCCCAGGTGATTCCGGCATACCTCTTCGTGGACCTCTTGAAGAGCATAATTGGTCTCGGTAGGCCCGAGAGACTTCAAATAAGGCGTCGTGAGACCTCTTTATATAACTATTCATCTACGACTGCGTATCGAGAAACGTAGGAGATAAGTTTTTTGGCTTCACTTTTCTGCTCAGGAAATTGACCATCATGTAAATACCTGAGGATCAGGATTGCCTACGTCTCTCCTTCAGTCACTGGCAGCACTGGTACTTCATCGATATTCAGGGTGGCGAGAGTCTCAAGGCAGATGGCTCGGGTTGGCTTGGTCTATCGAGAGAAGGCGAGTCGGGCTAGAGTGTCAGCTTTCGAATTCTCTGCTCGAGGGACTTGAGTTATCCGAAATACTCTAAATGTAGTGGTGAATTCTCTAGCCCTCTTAAGTTACCAAGCAATCTTCTCACTTTAGGCTTTGAATTCACCATTCACCTAATTTACCACTAGTTATGAGTCACTATACATGTCCAGGGCCTTAGTGGCCATCGCTTTCGCCAACTTCATTTTGGAGAGCAAAGTCTTATACTCTGCCTCATTAGTGGAAGTTTTGAACCCAAATCTTAAGGCATATTCAATGATGAATCCATCCGGACTGTAAAAGATGAGCACTGCCCCACTTCTAGTGGTGTTCGAGGAGCTATCAACATGAAGGGTGCACTACGAAATTTACTTGGCTATATCTGGTTCCGGTATTTTGCTTGGACCCTCTTGAAGCGTTGTCTCCATAATAAAGTTTGCAAGGGCCTGAGCCTTGATGGATTTTTCGAGGTTATACCGAACGTCGAACTCTTCGAGCTCTATAGACCACTTGACTATCCTCCCCAAGATGTCTGGCTTACGAAGCACTTGTCTCAGCGGCTGATCTGTTAGGAAGATGATGGTGTGTGCCTGGAAGTACGACCAAAGTTTCTGTGCTGTAACTAAGAGAGTGTACACCATTTTTTTTATCGGGAGGTACCATACTTCTCCATCATAGAGAACTTTGATAACATAGTACATAGGTTTTTGGACACCCATATCTTCCCGAATCAAAACAGAGGCCACTAACAAGTTTAGCCTCTCCCATAACAAGTTTGGTCAAAAGTGAGGGAGAACTCAGATACTCTTGCAGCTCCTTAAAGGTTTTCTTAAAGTCTTCAATCCATACAAAGTCTTTGGCCTTCCTGATGGCTTTAAAGAATGGAAGACATTTCTTTGTAGATTTTGATATGAAACGACTAAGAGCCGCTACACACCCTGTCAGCCTTTGCATTTCCTTTATCTTCTGATGAGGAGTTATATTGAAGATAGTCTCGATCTTTTCTTGGTTAGTTTTCACTCCTCTTTGAGTGACCATAAAATCAAGGAACTTCTCTCTAGTGACTCCGAATGCACACTTGGTAGGGTTTAACTTCATCCGGTGATGCTGAAGTACCTCGAATGCCTCCTTCAGGTAGGATTCATGGACTTTGGACTTGACACTCTTGACCAACATGATGTCCACATAAACTTCCATATTTCTTTCGATCTACTCACGAAAGATCTTGTTCACTAACCTCTGATAGCTTGCCTCAGCGTTTTTTAGCCCGAACAGCATAACTTTATAACAGTACAGCCTTTGGTCAATGATGAAAGCCATTTTCTCCTGGTCAAGCTCGTGGATAAGGATCTGGTTGTAGCCAGAATAGGTGTCCATGAAAATCAAAAGTTCATGTCCTAAGGTGGCATGAACTAGTTGATCGATCCGCAACAGAGGAAAATTATCTTTCGAGTAGGCCTCGTTCAGATATGTGAAGTCAATCCAAATTCACCACTTAGCATTGGATTTTCTGACCATTACCACATTGGACACTCAGTCGGGATTATCCGTCTCTGGATAAAGTCAGCTGCTAGTAGTTTATCAACTTCGGTCTTGATGATGGCTTGCCGCTCGAGAGAAAATAATCTCTTCTTCTGATGACTGGTTTGTGGCTCGGGTCTATATTTATAAGGTCTATGATGACCTTAGGGTTAATCCCGGGCATATCCTAGATTGATCATGCAAACAAGTCTTGATTCCACCGTAGAAGAGAGATAAATGTTTCTTTGAGATTCTTGGGGAGACCGGAGCTAATTTGGATTGTCCTGGAGATGTCCTGGCCAAGCAGGACAATGGTTAGCTCCTCTATGGGTGGGCTACGCAGGGTTTTGACCTCATCTCTAAAATCTTCCACTTCGAAGGGCAAAGCATTGGTTCTTTTTCCTCCTCTTATAATATTAAGATAACAGGACTTGGAGACTTGCTAGTCCCCTTTGACCTCACCTACCCCATTACCAGTGGTGAACTTCATTTTCAGATGGTAGGTGGAGACAACCGTCTTCAGTTTGTTGAGAGTGGGTCTGTCGAGAATTATATTGTAAGATGATGGTCGTTTGACTACCAGAAAAGTAGTTTGTACAGTAGTAGTCCGTGGACCCATCCCTGCGATGACCATGATGACTATATTGCCTTCTACGAACACTGAAGCCCTCGAGAAGTCGTACAACGAGGTGGAGACTGACTCTAATTGACTGTCTTTCAACTGCATCTTCTAAAACGCATCTTAGAATAAGATGTCCGCCAAACTTCCGTTATCCACCAGGATGCGCCTGACGTCATGGTTAGCTACAAGGAGGGAGACTACCATGGCATCATCATGCGGGGTCTATACTCCATCCACACCATCTTCTGTGAAGGATAATGTCTAGTTTGTCTTCCTTCGCTTATGAGGCCCACTGATAGAAGCTACGGACCTAGTATACGTTTTCTTGTTCTATCTAGAGTTGCCTCCGGCGGCTGGTCCGCCATAGATCGTTTTGATAATTCTAGTAACTGTGACTTCTTGGCCTCCCTAGTTAGGTTCTCCTCGGTTTGGCCTAAGACTTTTCTGTGGAGCTTGACGCTTTCAGTTCTTACTAAAGGATGTTCGGGACTCTTCCTGGATCAATCGGGCATTCTTTGTCGTGATCCAATATACTCCTTTAAGTACCCTCGATTGATAAGGGCCTCAATCTACTATTTCAAAGAATGGAACTCCTCAATATCGTGCCCATGGTTTTCATGGATTCGGCACCATTTGCTCTGATCCCCGTTGAGGCACTGCGGCTTCAAAGGCCATCAGAGGATTGCCTTGTCTTGAAGCTACATTAGGAAATTGGTTCTGGATGCGTTGAGAGAAGTGAAACTTTCAAAACGGGTGGTGGCCTTATATCTGCTCTGGTGGGCAAGGATCACCAGTGTCTTTCATCTTTTTCTAGGTTTTCTCTTCCCTTTCTCTTCAAAAAACTTGATCGTCTTCTGCCAGCATGTACTTCTCTGCTCGGGTCAAGACCTTGTTCATGTTTTTAGGCGGTCGCCTGGTGAGCTTGGAACTGAAGATATCGGATCTCAGTCTATTTTTGAATGCCAGCATCTGAACGTTAAGATCGAGGTTAAAAATCTCCCAAGCGACAACGTTGAACCTTGAGATATAGGCTCGATGCCTCTCCCCTTAATGTTGAACAAGCTTTCTAAGGTCTTTTGTTGCTAAGGAAATGGGAAGTGAAAGAGTAGCTGAGCTCTTTGAAGGTGTCGATGCTTCCTGGCTTCAGTTGGGAATACCACGCACCAGCAGTCTTTTCGAGCATCAGGGGAAATGCTCGGCAAATGACAAGGTCAAAGTGCTGATGTAACATCATGGTGGTCTTGTAATACTGTAGGTGGTTCAAGGGATCTACTGAGCCATCATAAGGGTTGATTTGTGGCATCTGAAAATTTTGCGGGAGCAGAGCTTCGAGGATTTTCTGTGTGAATGGTCGGTCCTGGACACTGAGTTCATCTAGGACGTTATCATTCCGACATTTGAAGGCTTCATTGATTTTCTCTTCTATCTTCTCGATTCGTTTATCTAGGTTGAGGTTGCTTTTGGAGGAATAGCCTCCTCTAGATCTGCTAGCACGAGGCGGTGAAGGCTTGGCAGTGGAACGACTGTTGATGGGGAACTCTTCATTTTGAGGGCTAGCTTGCTTGAAAGCGAGGTGAGGGCTGTCGACCTCATCTTCGGATTTCGGTAACCAGGTTCGTTACCAAGCGAGAGAGCTCTAGGAACTATGCTTGAATCATTGGAATAGTGGGATACACCAAGGTGGCTTCTTTTAGATTTTCAGGAGAATCCATCTCCATACGACAAGGATGTTGCGCTCCCGAAAGGGTTCGCGGGTCGCGGCCAGAGGACATGTGCTCAAACACAGCAGGGATCCTTGAGCTGGAGTGTTGGGTGTGAGTATTGTTTTGTGTAGGTGTGGCGCTGGTTTTGGCGACTCTTTTGCTGGTATTCTTAGTAGTGTTTCTAAGTGGCATGACAACATATGAGTTCTTTAGATTTCTTCACTTCTACTGGTTAGCGAAAAATTAGTTGTTCCCACAAACAGCAAATGGAGGGGACTATAGTATTAGTGTTTTTGGTCATGAAATTGATCTGAGTTGAGATCTATGTACCTTGGTTTTTTTATAGTGGGTTAGGGAGCAAATTTATCACATGCTCCGAACAGTGCGATCCCTGAGATCCCGTTTTTCTAGCTAGGGGTTTTGTTGCGTGTTCAGGGACAGCGCAGTCACTAAAATCTTGCTTCTATTTTTGCGTGTGAGAAGGCTATGAATGATTACGACTTCATCACCTGCTCAGCCAGGTGTCTGTTATTGACGCAGTCACATGTCATCCTATCATTGAAAGAAGAGCCACCCACGTGTCACCAGATCATTAAAGAGTGAATTATTTACTATATCAAAGTGTATGCATGTGATGCATCTACTAGTTTAGTTATGTGTTTTCTGTACAACAATTTAAATTACAAGCGAAACAACTAAGAAACATACATGAAACCATGAAATATGGGAGAAGTCCCTTTTTCTTCTGCCTTTTCCCTTGCTAAAGTGCGGGGAAAATTTTATCTTTCTTTTAATTTTTTGTTTGATAGTTTTTTAACTACTAGGAAATCTCCACGAAAACAAGGCGAGAGATAGACATCATTTGCTTCATCCACTTTCAACGCTTACAAGGAAGGAAAAATTCTTGAGTGGCTCGGTGCGACACCTCAGATTCACAGCTGCCCACTCAAATGATGACATCTCAGCATAGGTGGATTGGATAACGGTTGATGAATTAACTAATCATGTATTAACTAACCATGTATTAACTAACCATGGTTAACCGTAACTCAATGAAAGCTTGACACCTGGAGACAACTGTCTCCACTACTATGGTTAGCTTCTCTGTCTAACTTCCTCGACAGTTCTGCTGAAGCACTCCCCCTCTGTCTTTCTCTCTCTTCACTTTCCTTTTCTCTCCCTAAGAGAACACGACCTAATTTCTCTCTGAAATTTCCTTCTCCTCCCTCTTACCTTACTCCTGCTCTGAGGTATCTTTCTCCTCCCTCTTACCTAACTCCTAGTTTCTCTCTTAAATCTCTTTCTCCACACGAATTCTTTCTCCCCTCTTTGAAATTCCACTCCCTCTTCATTCACGAATTCTCTCTCCTTATGTTAATCGTCTGAACATGCTGTTGGTAAAGTAACCTTCGATTGATTATGCTGCGTATGATTTATGCTAATCTAAAGGTTTTTTCATTTGTATTCTGATTCGGACTTAACCAACTCTCTCTTTGTGGTTTCTCTGTTTTATTTGCAGCTATTTTGGAGTTTATTATGCAATTAAATTGGGGCTTTAGGGACTGTTCTTAATCTCCTCTTTCATTCAGCTAATTAAGGTAATCTTTTATCTTATATTCGTATTTGTGCAATAATATCACTTAAAAAGAAGAACAAGAAGGAATTAAACAAGCAATGGGTACCTGTAAACAAGATGCCATTGATTTTTCTTCTTCTCTCCTCCTTTTTTCCTTTCTTGGAATTTATTAGTTTGTGTTTCACTGGTTTTCGTTTTCGTGCTATGAAATTAACTTTTCTGATTGATGGATTAAGTGGAAAAATGAAGATTTGGGTGACCGGAGTTTATTTTAGGGTCATGAGCCTGTGTTCGGTTGTTTAGTATTTGATGGGTAAAAATGACATTTCTTGATTTATGCAATAATTTTCATATTTGTGCGTACCATCTGTTCGATAAAATGCCAGAGAAGAGTGCAGGTTCTTGGTATGATTGACCTACGTTTCTTTATATCCTCCATGCTTTTGAACCTTCTTTGTTTAGCCGTCATTTCTTGGTTTTAGGTTTTCTCGTGTACTAGTTGATTTAATTGCTAGTGCATAAGTAGGCTCTCAAATACCTTCAAGTTCCTAAGTATTTGTTTATTATTTTTTTATATAATAATTAAATTCGAGTTTTCAGTTTTATTTAGTTGTTTTTTGAACTAGGGTTTTATTTGGTTATAATTTGATTCTCTATGAAACTTAATTTTTTGTGTAAAGCATGGTCCTGTATCTCTCATATGTGCCATAATTTGTTGTTTCTGCTAGGCTAAAGCATGTACCTCTCATATGCACAGACATATTGTTGATCTCATGAAAATTGGAGTTAAGATTAAGAGGTACATGCTTTGATTTATTGATGGAAGTTTTTTACTCTCTGTTTTGGTTATTGAGTTGTTTTTTGAACTGGGATTTGATTTGGTTATATTGATTTCTCATTTTTTTTTTGTTTTGGTTATTGATTGATTGAATTGAATTAGGATTGGTTATTGATTGATCTTGTGTTAGAAACAAATCCATGTAATCTGGTTTTTATGCAACTGTACATCATTCCTCATGTTTCTCTCTGAAAACAAGTTTGATGAATATTTGCATTTCATAGTTTTCTATTTTTCTAGTGTATGGCTGTTTTAAAATTCCTATGAATCATATTTCTTCGCTGAGGCATTTACTAGTCCAGGGAATATTGTCTTTCAGTAAGCCTCAAATATGCAAAAATGAAAATGATGAACATGCTAATCCAAGAAGGTAAACAGTTAACATATCCACATGATCTTTAGTTTGCTTACAGGAATGCTAAATGTAGTAATATTATGGCATTTGATTTTGTGTTGGTTATATGCTTCCGTTTTTTTGCGACTTTGCCTACTGGATCTGCCATTCTTGTGGTTTACTTGAATGATCCTTTACAAGTACCACTGCTGGTTGCTTAAATTTTGCAGCTTTACTGTGAATTAGGATTGACATTATTATATGAAAATGTTGAAATTTAGTAATAATTTCTTTTTTATATGCAGGAACAAAATTCTTTGTGGTCTGCAAACCAGGGACACAGCTCATGGGGAATCTATTGAAAGTCATCTATGAATTATACACAGATTGTGTCTTAAAGAATCCCTTCTATGAAATGGAGATGCCTATACATAAAGAGCTATTTGACATCAACCTGACACAAGCAATTCAGAAAGAGCGTGTTTGTTGCCTTCTTGGGACGTTGAGCTTCCTTAGAATATACATATCTCAAATCTTTACCGATACTCAATATCTCATTACCTCCCCGTTGTGATGCTCTGAACTGTGATTGATGTTAACATTTACAAGAGTTAGAGCTGTTAAGGTGTATAGATGGATAACTAGTTTGTATAAACAAATTGATTCGCATATCATTTCCATTAGATAAGGCTTTTCTTATCTTGTAAATCAGATGGTGCATTTTAATTATTATAAATCATTTTAATTATGTGTTCTTTATATTGTAAATCAGATGGTTCATTTTAATTATGTAAGGAGAGATATAGCACCAGTATCAAGAACCTGTTGAAAGCACTCCATTTTCTACGGAGCAAGACAGCAACACTGTGTTGCAAGCGTCAAGCAGTAATTCATTCGCTTGTAAATTCTTATTCCATGTAGACAGAGCAAGTAACTATGCTCAAACCATAAATACAAACGTTTAACTAGCAAGAAAAACAAGATGAAGAACCAAACGGATTATTATTCTTTAACATAAAACAAACTAAAACATGCAACGCATGTTAACACATGCGCAAATATAGACAAATCACAACCTCACTCCCTCATTCCCAAAACTCCCTTGGCTCTATGTGTGTGTCTTTGTGTATGTGAATGAGAGACAAATCTTTCAATGACGAAAATTATAAAGAACCTAGCTAGTACAGCCACATAAGGGCACACGGATGCTCAAGCACACCCATAAAATCTCTCAGGCAACAGGTTCTTTAGGCCACAATGCTTGTATGTAAATATTTATGTTCATCTGAAGTGGCAATTTTTGAAAACCAACACTCATAGATGTTCATTATGACTATGAAATTTCAAGAACTTGTAAGAAGTATAGCAAATCTTGTGACTCAAATAAGACAATAAAATTGTATATAAAAATGTTTTGAGTATAAATGATAAACCCATCCTGGAACTCTTGCAGCACCACAAAATACATTATAACAAGGCAGCTCACACTAATACATATAACATTGCCACTAAAACTCTTTTAAGAAACAAATTCTACCAAACCCCTAACCAAAAAACAGTGGTTCAGCCTACACCAAAAGTAAATGATGAAGTCGTTCAGCCAAGTATATCAGCACAGAGCCCAGGAATTGAAGCAGCATAATAGCTTCTGCAAGAAAAATCTACAAGGGTAGGGAAACAGTAAGCATCCATAGAAATGATTTAACAGTCCAAGGGTAGGGAAATTAACAGTAAGAGTAGAAATCTGCAAGGGTAGGGAAATTAACAGTAAGTAAGCATAGAAATTAACTCTTTGACTAACAGTAAGCATGCATAGTAATTAGATACGTAAGATACGATACGCTGGATTTAACATACCAAGACAGACGATTCAAGGAAACACGCAAAATTTTAAGATGTAACAGTTTAGATCAGACAATCAGTATAAAGTTTTTTTTACCAGAAGTATTTATACTTCAATGAGCTCATTACCAACCTGTAAAACCTTATGCTTTAAATTCCAGGTCCTTGTATTTTTATCAGCTCATATAGAAGATTAAAAATTGAAAGAAGATAATAATTAAAATAGTATATAATTTTTGTATAACTACGAAAAAAGAGTAACTGGTTTTTGTATAACTATGGAAAAAACAGACGATTGCTACAACTAGATGATTATGGGTTCCAGGTATGATTTAAAGATTGCTACAAAATCCATATAGTAACCGTTAAACACTAGTAAATGATGAAGCAATCAAACAATCAATATGATACAACATTACCTAGTCCTGATTAACACAAATCTCTTTTTGGTGGGGTGGAGTACAATCAACAATGGCAATGAGACTTTAACCGGCTAGCTAGATGGTATCTTCTCCTAAAATGTTAATTCATCAAATAATTGGAAATAATGTATGAATGCTCCAATCAACAACTATATTTACAGAAATACACACATAGTAGTCACATAGAAAAGCAACTTTAAAATGTGATGAAAAGCACACAACTTTCATAATTGCAATTATAATTAGCAAAAAACTATAAAGGAAAAGGATAATGGCAGGCCCATGTAAGGGAATAGTTTCATCATTTACTGCTCTTGAATTTGCACAGTGCTCAATATACAAAATACAAACTTTTGTTGTAGCCAAAGTTTTCTCACGAACCAAGCTAGCATGGAAGACATTGTATCATCCAGAAGCAATGCGAAAAAATAAATGACAAAATCAAGTTGAAATTTCAGCTTTGAAGAGAGATGGCTACATGCTATTTTTAAATCTTTATTTTTTCTCTGTATCTCTGATTAGTGATTCTTTAGGATTTTACGATTTATAAAAAGGTACAGAATTAAAGACCATAAGAGAAGAAATCATGAAACAAACGCTGGAAAGAAAAGGGAAAAATAGCATTTTCGGTACGAGTAGATTTACTATCAACCGAATTGCCTGTCTCTAAATATAGACAATCCCAATGGGTATTTCGGAGCAACAGCCCACCTAAGAATTTCTAATAAAAATACAAAGGAGAGAATCACGTAAATAAAAAGAAATATGTCTTACATGATAAAAATATTTTATTAGGTCGAGTTTAAAACAATAGTTTTAGTTTGTTTAAAATTTTATTAATAATTTTGAAAACTTTACTAATAAAAATAATATAAACATATAACCAAATAAATGATATTACTAATAAAATTTTTAAAATTACTAATAAAGTTTGATCGGATCTAAAACTAATGTTTTAGATCCGATCTAGTCAAGTATTCCCCCTTACAAAAGCCGTCTCAAAGATAAGAATTTGCAGGGAAGAAAAAGGATAAGATACAGCGGCAAGAAGAATGACCAAGCCCGGGCTTATAGGAGCGCGGGTGAAGAGAGAGAAATTTGTTTTGAGGAGAGAGAAGCTCTAGTTTTGTGTTCCAAAAAAATTGAAATCCCGTCAACAGAGATAAGCTCGCCCAACAGAGAAGAGAAAAGCTTAGAATTGTGGGAGACTGCTATCTCCAGGTGTAAGCTTTCATTGGCTTACGGTTAACCTTGGTTATTTAATTCATCAGCCATTACCAAGTCCCACCAACCTTGAGATGTTATTACGTGAGTGGCCGACTGCGAATCTGAGGTGTCGCATCCGAATCACCCAAGAATTTTTTTGGAAAGAAGGGAGGGGTCCTCCTCAAACGACTTCAATTCTCTCTACTGTCAACTGTCAAACTAGGCCCACTATACAATTCAAATGGTTGGTCAACCTTGGCACTCCAGTTTAAGCCAGTTTGTCTTTGTATTGGCCATTTGGGTTTAGAGTGGTCACTCCATACTAAATATTAAATATTAAGTATAGATTTGGGCCTGCCTTCAGTATTGTTTTTCTTCCAAGATGTCATATAGACCTCACACAACTTAATGTGAACCCACAACCCATATTATCATTTTTCTTTTTTATTAGTTACATCATAAAGACTAGGGGATTCAAACCATTGGCACTTTGCTCAAGAAGGTATCTAACCATTTCGATTTTAATACTATATACTTTGTGTTTTAATATTTTCTTAAGTTTTAAATTTGATCGATTTACATCTTACACTTTGGAAGGATGTCCAATAAACCGTTCTGATGTAAAATCCGACCAAATTATCATTGGTGCACACGTACCATGCACATGTGCTTGTTACTTAAAAAAAACATTTTTATATCTCTTTAATTTTTTCCCAAATCACCCCAATAAGAGGTCGAAGCTCGTATGTCGACCTTTGCAAACTCGTAGCAGTAGGAGAGATACCTGAGAGTAAAGAAAACAAATCTTTTATCTCGTTTTCCTTCACACCATTACATCACGTGAGTTTCTATATTGGTGAAATGACCTTAAAGTCATATAAAATTCTAACTCTCTCACTCTTTTTATAAAATCCTAACCTCTATATCTCTGTCTCTCAGCTCTAGATTCTAAGAAGTGAACTCTCCACAACTCCTTTGGCACCGACACATACAGCTAACTATTTTCAAGTCTCAAAACCCACAAATTGGGGAATGACCTAAACAAAGGTTATTGCTCATTATTCCAATTATTTCCCAAATTTAAGAGACTATAAGTCTCCAAGTTCTCAAACAATCCAATTAGATCTCCCTTGGAAAAATCCACTATCAATTTCATTATGAATCAAATTCATATGATAGTCATTGAACAATGTTGGCAATGCTGGAAACATTCTAAACCAAGTAATTAATCCCATAGAACTGACTGTAACTCAAATCAACAAACTCCCCATAACTCATTCTCTTGTAAATCTAAGGCTCTTAACTAGTGTAGTTTTTGATACCTATTGGGTAATGCCTTTTGTTGGGATTTTACTTTTAAAATCGAACTACTCAAACTTATAATAATAAATAGGAAAATAAACAAACAAATATCAAGTACAATAATTTAATGTGGTTCGACAATCTCCTTGCTTATGCCACCAACAAATTCACAATTTTATTAATCCTTAACAACAACTTTAGGAAAAGCAAAATTATTACTCTCACAACTTCACAACCCAAAATCTTCTATACACCCAAAGCTCTCCACCTAGCTCTAGTTATAATATTGGAATTATGAGCGTGTCTCAAACTTTCTCTAAGGCCCCCTTTATATAGAGGATATTTTTCTAATATTATTAGGAAAAGAATAACAACATAATAAACTACTACTACTACTTCTAATAAAATAAGTAACTATAAAAATAGAAACCATTTTTCCCAAATCAATTAAAAGTCTTTCTTGTGGAGAATTGAGCCAAAATCCTAACAAATCTCTACATTGGCTCAAATTCTCCATACCTCATCAACAAATCTAACTTTCTTCTTGATTGGTGCAGTCCTTGATTTTGGTTCTTCCATATCTCTTCCAGCTAATTTTTCAAGCAAAATCTTCTCATCCAGCACATTCAAGCCCTTTTTTTTCATAGTAGCCTTCAACACTACATTTGATATATTAAGAACTTGCAGCTCTCTATAGTCCGCAATCCATGTATATCCCATCTTATCAAGCTCCCCCAAAGAGATGATATTTGTAGTGAGAGAAGATGCAGACTTTAGCTTCTCAAGTGTCTTCACCCTTCCATCCTAGAGCTTCAACCTTAAGCTTCCTTCACCATTAATTGCTTTATATTTTTCACATGGCGGTAGTAACTTTGACACAGGTAGGTTCCTTCATACAATCAAAGTACTTCTTCTTATTGAATACGTGAATTGAGGAAGCTGAATCAAGTAGCACCATATTACTCTCATCAACTTTTTCTTCAATATGCTCAATAGTTAGTACCTCTTCATCATTTCCCTTAGTGATATTAGCACTTTCACTACTTTTACCATCACGACTCTTCTTCTCACTTATCCTTCTTAATTCTTTTAAATCATCCTTCATAATCTTACAATAATATTGTATGTGTCCTATCTCTCCACAATAGAAGCGCTCTTTGTCATTGGCATCTCTAGGCCTAGATTTGGATCTCCACATTGAGTCATTGTTCGCTCTCCATTGGCTCCTCCCTTGATTAGATCTCTCCAAGGCAAGCACTTGACTATCACTAGACAAGCTCTCATTTCCCATCAATATTTCGTTCTCACGCAAGAGCGCAATCACATCATCTAAGCTCAATGTAGACTTACCCACCAACAATGTTTGCACCAATGGTTTGTAAGATTTTGGTAAATATGATAACAATAGCAAAGCCTTCTCCTCATCCTTCAATTTTTCTTCTACATTCAACAATTGAGACACTAACTTGTTAAATTCATTCAAGTAATCATGAATACTTGTACCTTCTTCAATCTTTAGAGAATAGAGGTCCATCTTGAGACACAATTTGTTTGTCAAAGACTTTGACGCATAGATGCTCTCGAGCTTATCCCACAAACCCTTGGGTGTAGTTTCTTTCAACACAGTATACTTGATATCAGGAGCAATAGCTAACCTGATATTGCTCACAACCATCCTCTGAATCGATTGTCACTTTGTATCAATCACCTTTTCTGGCTTTTCATCCTCTAAAGCCTAATCAAGACCTTGTTGTACTAAAAGATCTTGAACTGTACTCTACCACAGAGTAAAATTATTGCTTCCATTAAATAAATGAATCTCAAATTTAGGTATACATGTCGACATGGTGGTGCAGACGCATCAAATAACTGCAGACAACTTCTTCAAATAGATGACCAGGCTCTGATACCACTTGTTGAGATTTCACCCTTAAAATCCACTTACTCAAACTTATAACAATAAATAGGGAAATAAACAAACAAATATCAAGAACAACAATTTAATATGGTTCAGCAACATCTTTGCCTATGCCACCAACAAACTCACAATTTTATTAATCCTTAACAACAACTTTAGGAAAAACAAAATTATTATCATCACAATCCAAAATCCTCAATACACCCAAAACTCTCCACCTAGTTCTACTTATAATATTGAAATTATGAGTGTGTCTCAAACCTTCTCTAAGGTCCCCTTTTATATAGAAGATATCTTCTTAATGCTATTAGGAAAAGAACAACAACATAATAAACTACTAGTACTACTTCTACTAGAATAAGCAACTATAAAATAGGAAACTACTTTTCGTAAATCAATTAGAAGTCCTCGTGGGGAATTGTGCCAAAATCCTAACACCTTTGATGTTTTATTATTTGGGGGGAAATTAAAACACTACAAGAAAAACTAGCATCAGCGACAACGACAGCTTATCACCGAAAGACATGTGTCCCTTGATGATAAAAATTTTCAACCACAGATTATCACTGATGGACAACATTATCATTAAGGGAATATTCCCGTAGTGATAACTATCCCTTCATTGTTATTTTTTTTTTTCTAAAATCCTCAGAAATATGTAAATACTTTTTATAGAAAAAATATTATCACCAATGGAAAAAATCCCTCAATGAAAATAATAATTAATACTATAACTCATTAAATTATAACATACTTGATAGAAATACCCTTATTTAATACCTAAATTTAATGGTAGAGTTGTCTAAAAACATAAATTTAAGGGTAATTTAGGAAATTTAACTAAATTTGAATTTTGACTTTTCAAAATGGACAAACAATACAGGACATCCAAAAATGGAATACTTTCCAATATATATGGGACGAAGGGAGTATAAAATATAGTAAATATGACTAATAATTAATACAAATAAAAATAAATATTTAATTAAATATTTATATAATACTAAATATTTGAAAATAATATAATTAAATAGCTAGTTAATATAATATAGTTAAGTAATATAATATTATTATAGTACACATATAATATATAAACAATATTTCTAATATAATTAACTAATATAAGATAATTATATAATAAAATTATAAATTATAAATTAATAAGTAAAAATAAATAATATATAATATATAAAATAATATTCTTAATATAAATAAATTAATATAATAATTAATATGATTAATTTTATATACATTTTATCCTCAAACACATTTTAGTTAATATGATTTCATTCCAATGGTTTGAACATGTTAATCAACCAAACACTAATCGATTCTAGCTTAAATTTCAATGGTCTTTAATTAATGGGCCATTACATCGATTTGAAATCGATTATTTTGCAAACCATGATAAATATTTATCTTCTTATTTTTTTAATATATTAAAATTCAAATTTTCTTGATTCTCATCTACATTAAGTAATTAGGGTTAAGGTTTAGATTCATTAAGGTTTAGTTTTTAGGGTTTAGAGTTTAGGTTAATTACGGTTTACGGTTAGAGTTTAGATTCATTAGCATTTAGGGTAGCGTTTAGGTTAATTTGGGTATATGGTTTTGGTTAATTAGGGTTTACGTATAGGTTAATCAGGATTTATGTTTAGGGTTTAGGGTTGAGGGTTAGGGTTAAGGTTTAAAATACGAGTTTTAAATATTTTTTTTTAGGTTTAGAAAAAAAATGGATTCTGTTTAACCCAAACAGTGTGCATGCTTTGTGCACATATAGTGTGCGCACATGCAGTGTGTGTGTTCCCTAAGCCCTAAACCACTTATCACCGAGGAAAAGTTAGTCCCTCAGTGATAAGTGGTGTAAGCTCCAATTAAATAGGGATAAAAATGTATTTTCATTAGCAAGTAACATGCACGTGTGCATGGCATGTGTGTGCTAGGGATAATTTGGTCAAAAATTACATCAGAATAGTGTATTGGACATCACTCCAAAATGCGGGATATGAATTAATCAAATTTAAATGTAAGGGGGCATTGAAACACATGACAAAACTCAATGTTTGATGATAATAACCTTTAAAATTTACATATATTGCATTCATTTATAGTATTGACATCGAAATTTCCTTCAATTATTGAAAACTAGCTTGATTCATCCACTATTAGTAGTCTAATCCATTAAATAACTGGCCTATGCATAATTAATGCATTTTTCTTTCTTGTGCTAAAATGCTCGAATGACCAAATGAAGGATAAATTTGATGCACACGGCCTTGTGAATGAGAAACTATTGTGTAGATCTTGTTTATGACGTCTTTTAAACCAAATATATATTAAAGTAATTTTAATAATAATTTATTAAATTTTGTTAACTAATCAATTACATCTGTCCCACATTTTCACTAGATTGATCTATCGTTAAAAAATTTCCTCTTTGCATATCAATTTTATTTTGTTGTTATGCAACTTTACAGGCTTGCAGCCCTAACCACACTATATTTTACAAGCTCATGAATCATGCCATAACTTCAAATATCAAGTTAATTTTACATCTTCAACTTTCTCATTTCAATGGAACTTCTTCTACTTCTAGAAGAGGGACATTTATACAAGGAAAGCTATCACCTTTATAATATAAAGTACTACTTCTTTTTTGTTCTCCATTTCATAATAAAAATGTGAATACTTGAACTATCAACTCTGTTGTTTTAGAAATGATTTATGTTTATGCATATGAGACTTTCCTTAGCTAGGTTAACATAAATTCTTTACCCCCTCATCATTTCATTACTAAAGTAAACGCATCCTTCCTAAGATATATGTAGGAATTCACAATTGTTTGATCAAGACATAGATTCTGATAAACTTCTTTGGGCTTGTGCTCATATAGAATAAGTGTTGATGCGAAAAATTTATCAAGTGAATAAACAGCCACAATGGGGTACCGCACATAGAGACAGAATAAATTCTAAGGAGTCACTGGAGAACCGAAGGGGTTGTGGCTTCGAGGGACTCTCCAATACATAGGTCAATAAATTGAAGACTAGAAAAATAAGGAGCAAGATAGTTGGAAGATTTTTCAATGAATTGTGTGTACTTGTGATAATGAGAATATTCTTTATATAGAGTCTTGGAGCAAAATTCAATTAGGAAAGTTATTAATGCTAAGTGCCATAGTAGGATTAAGACTCTCATAGGATGAAGTATTCTAATAAAACTAGGTTTTGATGTGAGATTACTGTTTTACCCTTTTCCATGTGTAACTATCTGACAAGTTGCTTTATTTTGTTTACGAAATTACTTTATTGGCCTTACAAGGTGCCATATGTCATCCTTTTATTGGTTAGGGAATTTTACCCTACATCATATGCCCCCCACTTTCTTAAGTGAACTTTGTTCATTTGAGAAAGTAGTTTCATTTGTACGCTTATTTGGAGGGTAAATTTTTAATATTTTTTCTGAGAAAATGTTCGAGGAGATGAAGAACTTGGGGCTCTCTCGTCGGAGGAGTTCGGGACCATCTACTCAGACATAATTGAAAAAATGGCCAAGTAGGTGAAGAGTGTGGGGCTTTCTTATTAATCTTTCATGAAAAAATGGTTGATGAAGTGAAGAGCTTGGGGCTCTCTACTCAGACTTCGCTGAAAAATGGCTAAGGAGGTGAAGAACCCAGGGCTCTCACCTCAAAATTTGCTAAAAAAATGGCCAAGGAGGTGAAGAGCTTAGGGCTATCTCTTCGAACTTTGTAGAAAAAATGACTGAGGAGGTGAAGAGCTCAAGGCTCTCTTCTCGGTTTTTCATGAAAAAATGGCCAAGGATGTGAAGAGTTTGGAGCTCTCTCCGCGGGCTTTATTGAAAAAATGGTCGAGAAGGGGAAGAGCTTAGGGCTCTCTCCCCAGACTTTGTTGAAAAAATGGCTGATGAGGTGAAGAGCTTAGGGCTCTCTCCTCATACTTTGTTTTAAAAAAAATGGTCGAGGAGGTGAAGAGCTCGAGGTTATCTCTTCAGAGTTTTGTTGTGAAAGATCTCTTCAGACTTTTTGGAAGAAACCATCGAGGGCTTATACTTGGCATTTCTTGTTAAACTTTTAAAGTAATACGTTCTTCTGGCTACAGGCTAGCCAACTATAGTAGCAATGGGCTTTTCTTTTCATGGATCGGTCAACTATAGGAGTAGTCGGCCTCTATTAGCCATAGGTTGGCCCAATAAATAGGATGGTGGGCCTCCTACCCTCAGATTGGTCTATAAAGTGTTCTATTGTGGGGAGATGAGAAGTCTAGGTGTCTGCTTGTTTTCCCTTTTAACCATTTGCCATTCCATGGTTTCTAAAAGGTTGCGATTTGGAATTTTGATTTTAGTTGATCTAAGCCATCCAATGATCTATACAATTTTTTGGGATTTTGGTGGAAGGGTATAGAAATCTTAAAACTTCTTCAAAAAAATCTTCTTTTAGAGTCCTCGGGCTTTTCGAGTTTTTAGACTTCGACTATTTTCTCGTCTTCTTCCTCGGTTTTACAACTTTTCAATGAGTCATTTATTCTCTCTCTCTCTCTCTCTTATAAAATGTTTTCCCCTCACCTTAGCATAGGTAAAGAGGTATCCGGGGATGAGGCTATCCAACTCTTTTTTCAGGCTAAGGCTAGGCTAAGCCGTACATTAAATGATCTTCAGGATATAATGGCTGATGATTCTAGGGATATAGTGTATTAGGCCGAGCATGAGCCAAACAAAATGAAGAGTGGTCTCTTAGAAGAGATTAGGGAAATGTATAGGATCCTTATTGAGTACTTCCTTAGAGAGCCTGAGATCGGGAAGAGTGCTTGTGATAAGCCTCATGAGGACCTTTTTTATGAGGTGTGTGTATATTTAGACTTCTTTATGGCATGCCTTAGATTTTTTCTTATATGTTTATTCTCTTAGTGCTCAATTATTACCAAATAATGCTAGCACAACTCGTTCCAAATTTTGTTCATCTTTTAGTAAGGTTTATCTATATCTGTAACAAAATATGAGGGATGATCACCTTAAACCTCTTCAAGAACCTGTTCTCTGCCAATCGCCATAAGGATGATGGTTGGGACTATTTTAGCTAGAGGGTGAAAAATTTTGTGATGAAGTACCCATTTTCTTTAAGAAATTGAAGAATATGTTCTTCTTCATTCAAAGTGAAAAAGACTTTGAGATCACCTAAGTGTGGGACTTATCCCACCTGAAGAAGATTAGGCATCCAACTCTTAGTGTTGAGGAGGATAAATCCATGAAAGACGTGCTAGGTGGATCCATTTTTGCTTCAGTGTTAGATCATAATGATAACTTGGCCCGTTTTGGGCTCTGCCCTCGTGATGCTATTGACTTGTTCATTTTTATTCAATGCACTTAGTTTTGCTTTTGTTAATGGTCTAATGCTTACACCTATGTTTCGCAACTATACCTCATAGTTTAACTAGAGTTTTTAAGGTGACTAAGAAGGAGAAGAGAGTTGTCAAGACTGGTGGAGATCAAAGCACTGAGTAGAGGAGGCGTGGGACTCCAGATACTCTTAGGTCTAGTGGTGCCAGTCCTCATTTGGCTAGGGACCTTTCTATTAGGGTTTTGGACGAGGTTTCTCCTCCTCTTTCCAACTCAACTATCTTGGGGATCGGGTCCCCTTTGGTTGAGCCCTCGATAAATAGTCCATTCAACCTCAACTAGTTAGTGAAAGTTAAGGATTCTGTAGCATTTAGTGAAAGGAATCTCACCCAGGGATAAGGTGGAGCTGGTTGTTGAGGCTCTAGAGAGTCTGGCCTATATAATCGAGGAGATGATCTGGAAGGTATATTTCTTTTCTTTCACTTCTTCCAACCTTTTTTGTAAGTATTGTGACTAAGTTTTCCATTTCTTTCCTCAAGCCAACGTTAGTGTAAGGGTGATGATACAGTGCTTTGCTGATGTCAGCAAGCAGCTTGAGGAATGCACTGCCTTGGTTGCTCAACTTGAGGTCACTCTCATGACCAAATATAATAAGTTGACTATCCTGAATGCTTACCTGACATGCTCTAAGGAGACAATTGAAGACTTAAGGGTCACGCTCAAGGAAGCCCGGGATAAGGCAGTGATGGAGTACCAGGCTTCTGATGCGATAAAGGCTAAGCTCAAGGCTGCTTGAGTTGGTGCCCTTCATAAGTACAAGGTTTCTTTTAAGTTTGAGAAGTGCTTACTGAAGAGACCGGGGGTTACTACCTCACTGGCTTCGAGGTTGCCAAGAGCAAGGTGGCCAAGGCCTACCCCAACCTTGATCTCACTCAAGTCGAGATTTCAAAGGATGAGAGTACCCTTACTGGAGACACTCTAAAGCTTGAGACCAATGAAGAAGTCAAGACTCAGCATATGGGCAATGACGAAGAGTTTGAGTGTTTTATCTTTTTCTTTTATAATTTGTGTATGGCTAGTTCTTTCCTTATGTATTCAACTATTTTATTAATGGAAATGGTTTTTTATTTTTATTTTTTATTTTGTCTAAGTAATTGTGTTTGTATCTTTCTTTTTCCTTGCCTTACTTTCTTACATGATGAATGACCGAGGATGGTAAATACTTAGATGTCATCCTCGAACTTTTGCATGAGAGACAACCGAGGATGGTGAACACTCGAGGTGTTATCCTTGGACTTTTGCATGAGTGATGGCCAAGGATGATGAACACTTGGGGTGTTATCCTTGGACTTTTACATGAGAGATGACCAAGGATTGTGAACACTTGAGGTGTTATCCTCAAACTTTTGATTGTGATGATAGCTCTTGTCATTCCTAGATAAACCTAGGATTAAGGCGCGTCAAAGGCTGACTAGTTTTTATTGCACCATAGGTTGGCAACTTTCTTATGCACTTTTATAGATAACTCAAAACAACTGTTTTATTGATAAAAAATGTTAAAGTTACAAAATAAGTAAATATCTATAAATAAAAGGTATTACTGATAGAATTTGTAGATGTTTTTAGCATTCCAAGTCTGATGTAATGGAATTCTGTTAAGATCTTCAAGTTCGAATGTGCAGACTTGGCATACTCTTCGAATGAGGTAAGGGGCTTCCCAATCTAGGATGAGTTTTCCTGTTTCTCATGGACGAGAGACCTCTTTCTTCCTGAGTGCTAAGTCATTGAGTCTGAATGCCCTGTCCCTAGCTTAGGATTTGTAATATTGAGCAACTCTCTAACTGGTAGGTGGTGAGTTTGTTTTGAGCTTGAGCTAAAGAAGTCTTTCAGTTCTTTGAAAGATGTATGACATTCTTCAGTCCATGGAAAATCCTTAGCTTTCTTTAGCACCTTAAAGAAAGCCAAACATTTTTCGACGAATTTGGACATGAAGTGGCTAACGGCAGTGATGTGCCTTGTTAGTTGTTGGATTTCTTTCAGGTTTCGATAAGGGATCATGTCCACGATTACTCTGATATGATCTGGATTGGCCTCTATTCCGTGCTGGGTGACCATGAACCCAACGAACTTGCTTAATGTGACTCCAAAGATGCACTTCCCTGGGTTAAGCTTTATTTAATAATGCCTAAGTATTCTGAAGGCTTTTTAAAGGTCGGATATATGGTCTTTTAATTTGGCGCTCTTAACGATCATGTCATCGATGTAAACTTCCACGTTTCTTCTAATTTGTTCCTTGAATAGCTTGTTGACCAATTTCTGATAAGTTGCTCTTGCATTTTTGAGCCCGAAAGGCATGACCTTGTAACAGTAGAGGCCTTAGTCAGTGAAAAAGGCGATTTTTGACTGGTTTGGTTCATGCTTGAGGATTTGATTGTACCCTGAATATGCGTCCATGAAGCTAAGTAATTCATATCCAAAAGTGGCATCAACCAGCTGGTTTATCATCGGTAGCGAAAAACTATCTTTTAGATATGTTTTGTTGAGGTTAATTAAGTTTGTACAGATTCTCCATTTCCCGTTTGATTTCTTCACCATGACTGAGTTGGTGACCTAATTCAAGTAATGGGCCTCCCAGATAAAGTCAAAGCTAGGGAGTTTGTCAGTTTCCTCCTCGATCATTTTTTGTCGCTCAAGGGTGAATGAACTCTTCATTTTGAACCACTTGCTTATGGTTGGGATCCACATTTAGCCTGTGAGTGGATAACCAGTGGATCAATCTCAAGCATGTCTAAGGTAGACTAAGTAAAAATGACTTGATTTTCTCCAAGGAATGACGCTTGAGAAATTCGAAGTTATTTAAGTAAATTGGACCCAATCTACATGGTTTTGTGACCTTCTTCTTCGTTCAGGGGGATGATGACCAACTCCTCAATGGGTTTTCCCCTCAGAGCTTTAATTTCATCTCTTAGATCTTCGATTTCAAGAGGAAAAACCCCAACCTTCTTGTGCCCTCAATGGAACTAAGGTAGCAAGATCGGGAAATCGTCTGGTTTTCTCGAACTTCCCAAAATTCGTTCTCGATAGGGAACTTCTTCAAATGATATGTGGAAATGATAGCCTTCATGGAGTTTTGACTCGGTCTCCCAAGGACAACATTATAGGAGGACAGATGTTTGATGACTAGGAATTTGGTCATGATAGTGGTCTGTTTAGGAGCTAAGCATATGGTAATGGTTATGACTATGCTACCTTCAGGGAGTATTGGCTCTCCCAAAAATTTGTAGAGTGGGAATGCTACTGGCTTGAGCTGATCGTCACTGAACTTCATTTTTTGGAAGGTATCGTAGTATAAAATGTCGATCGAGCTTCCATTGTTGACCAAAATCCTTTCAAAATTTTAATTTTCGATCAACAAGGTGACGACCATAGCGTCATTGTGTGGTATTTGTTGTTTATCCAAGTCATCTTCAGTGAAAGAGATCACTTGATCGGTTCTTGCTTTTTTATTAGGCCATCTAACATACGTGACCGATCTGGCATAGGTCTTTTTTGTTTGCAATGAATGCCTGTTAGCTGCTAAGCCTCTAAAAATAGTTTTGATGGTGTCGGATATGGTGGCTTAATCTGCCTTATTACCTTATCAGCGTCTGTTATCTTGTGCGTTTCTTCTCGGACTTCGCCTAAGACCTCGCTAGGTGCTGTGCCTAGAGCTTGTCCTGGGACTTCGCCTAAGGACTCTCTCAAGGCTTTGCCTAGGGCTTTATCTAAGAGTTCGTCGAGGGCTTCGTCTTGGCCATTCCTTTTCATCTATTTAGAATGTAGGGGCTCAAATGTATTCCTTCAAATATCCTTGGTGAATAGGTGAGTTTATATGGTTCTTAAAGGCTTTGCACTCTTTGGTATCGTGCCTGTGATCTCTATGGAAGCGACACCATCTAGACTTATCTTTATTTTCACTCGTGTTCATGGGCTTCGAGGGCAAGCGAACAAAGTCTTGGTCTCAGATGTTCATTAGGATGTTAGCCCTAGGGGCATTAAAACGTTTGTAGCTGTTGAACATCTGAGGGTTTTTTTTTTCGATTTCGTCCTTATAAGGCTTTTTCCTTGAGTCATTCTTCGGTTCAGACTATTCTTTCTTTCTATTTTCTCTACCCGCTTCTTGTTCCTTTCGGAATGGTTGGTCCTCTTTTGTGAGCATGTATTCCTCGGCTCAGGCGAGGATCTTATTTATATCTTTAGTTCGATGTCTCTTTGGTCCTTTGTTGCTGAGGAAGTATGTGACGAAGTTGTGGCTTAGTTCCTTGAAGGAGTTGATACTTTTGGGCTTCAAGTGGGAGTGCCATGTATTGATGGACTTTTCATGTGTTAGTAGGAAAGATCAGCACAGGACTGCGTCTGGATGGCGATGTAAGAGCATCGTTTTCTTGTAGAGCTGGAGGTGATCTTGGGGTTAATGTTGCTGTTATAAGCCGTAATGACAAGCATTTTGAAGTGTCAAGAGAGTGAGGTGTCTAAGATCTCTTGAGTAAATGGAGGGTCTTGGGAGTTAAGTTCATCTAAGACATTGGTTGCCCGGTGCTTAAAGTCTTTGCCTATTTTCTTGTCCATCTCCTCCAATTCTTATCTAGATCAGTGTGATTCTTAGAGACAGAGTAACCTCAGGACTTTGGTCTGTGATTGGTAGGAGAAGACCTTGTAGTGGACTTACGATTAGAGGTATAAGCATGGTGACTAAATTTTGGTGTCTCATTGGCCAAGAGCTTTGTCGCAATGCTTGAGAGGGAGGAGCTTGCCTCCCAAGTTGAGCTACTAGGTCGACCACCAACTGAGTGAGTTCCATGAACTGTCCCTGTGTGACTGGAGTATCTAGGTTTGCTTGGCCTTGCTGAATTGGGTGATCCGACTAGGACTGTCAGTCCTACCGTGACTGCTCACTGGATGGTTTGTTAGGACTTTAGCTTTGTTTTCCCACGGACGACATCAATCTTTTGATGTCAAATACTTTTCAGGGGTACAAATGGACACAATGGGGTAAATGCACACACAAAGACAAAATAAACCCTAAGAAGTAGCCGGAGGACCTGAGGGGTTGTGGCTTCTAGGAGACTCTCCGATGCCTAAGTTAGTAAAACTGAAGGCTAGAAAAGTAAGGAATAAGATTGCTAGAGAAAATATTGCATATTTTAGACCCTTAACTTATATTTCTTATGCTCTTAGTTAGTAGTATTTCACTTTGTTTTACGTCTTTCTTGTGTTTTGTGTATTTTTACAGGTTTGTGGAGAAAATAAAGCATTTCAGGAGATGTGAAGCTTCTGGAGACATTGAGATCGATCGCACGAGATATTCGATCGAGCGCATCTGCGCTCGAGCGCACTTGCCTAAGAACGAGCGCATGGTCAATATCCCACATCGAATCTGCAACCCATATTGCTCCGGGTCTTCCCCTATATAAACACCATCTGGCTTCATCATTCAGGGTACAATTCCTGAGCCACTTTGGTGTTTACTGGTGGACGTCCGCCAACATTCTGGTGGATCCCAAAGGCATTACTACCACGAGGGGAAGCGCCGCCCGTCAGCGAGTGGAATTTCTCCCATGTAAAGTTTTTTTATTTATTTCTTTATATTCAGTTGTTTTAGTTTAAATGTTTAGCACTTTTTATTATAGTTTTATAGTTATGAGTGGCTAGACTCTTCAGCTAAGGTTGAAGATGAAGCCCCGCCATTGTTTGGCGTAGTAGTTCAGATTTGCTTGTACAAATCTGACAATTTTTAGTATAAATATTCTGTCAATTATTTGAGTTAATCTTATAATTGATTGATTTTAAATTGTCTGTTGGATTTTCTTTGTGTTTTATCTGATGGATACATTGAATGCTTTTCGATTAAATTGGATTCCCTTTGTGATTTGTTAAGAGCGGATACATTGGGTGCTTTTGGTTTAGTTGGGATATTCTTTTTTTTTTGTCTTATAATTGGATTCATGGAATATTTTGATAGGCTATATTTTTAGAACATGTATGCTTAACTTCGGTGGGGTGGATTCGGAAACTTTAGTGCTTTTTATTATTAGTTTTAAAATCAACTTAGTTTAGTTTTAATTTATTTTGCAATATCATTCTGAAATTTGGAACTAGGTTAAGATAGAGTTAGTTTAGATTAAAAATATACTTTCACAACGCAATTCCCTGTGGATTCGACCTTGCACTTGCACAACGCTATACTGCAAACGACTCGCGCGCTTGCGAGTAATTTAAAACTCACAACAAGTTTTTGGCGTCGTTTCCGGGGAATTGTTTGGTTTGTGAAATTTTTTTTGTCTGAATTGATTTTATTTTTCTACTAGTTAGTTATCAATTTTTTTATAAAAAAAAAAATTAATTAATTTAATTTAAAAAAAAATGTGGATGAATCCAGCGCCGGTTTCACAGTCTTTAGAGGACGCCCTCAAGGATTTCATTAAAATGATCAGCCCATCCCTCAATGCTGCCAACACATTCAATGTTGATGGCTGTTCCATCTGTGCTAGTCCTCTGCATTTAGCACAAAATTGTCCATCAATGCCGGCTTTTGCCGAGTATCCCATGGAACAAATGAATGCTTTCAATGAGTGTTGTTGGCAATCAAATGGATCTTACTCTGAAACATACAATCCAGGGTGGTGGGACCACTCTAATGTTTCATGGACGCAGAACCAACTGAGGAATCAGGGAGGAGACCCTTATCATGCTCACAATCAATACCTTCCCGAATTTCCTCCACCAATTCCAATTTATGGTCACTCAGCTTATCCAGCACCATCACCCGCTTACCAAGCTCCCATTCAAGCGCTAGTGTCGGTTTCACAGTCATTGGAGGACGCTCTCAATGATTTCATGAAAACGACTAGCCAATCTATGAGTGAAGTGATGAGTGCAACAATAGAAAACACCCAAGCGATTGCCACACTAGAGATTCAAATTGATCAAATCGCAAGTTACGTGGGTGAAGGAGAGGAAGGAATGTTCTCTAGTCAAACTGATCCTAACCCAACGGAACAGTTTGCGGTGGGAAATTTATTAACTCCTATGCATTGGCAGGAACAAGTGCAATCAATTGTCCCATTGAGGTCTGGGAGATAAGTGCACAATCAAGTGGAAGATAACCCTGCTATGCACCAAGGGCAAGAAAGTGGCAACAATGAGAAGAGAGATGCTGAGCCATCTACAACCACACCTATTATTAATGATCTCTCTAGGTCATTTTTACCTAAAGTGCCTTACCCTGAGAGACTATAAGCGCCCAAGAAAGAAGGGAAGTCTGAGGACATTTTGGAGGCATGCTTTGCTCAATTTGAAGACGATTTGGATTTAAATAAGTTGTTTGAGCAAGCAAATGCTACTTTGGAGTCTGCTCCTCAAAAGATCAGTGCGATGGAGGAAACCACAACACCTGAACCCCCCAAGAAGGAACTTAAGCCTTTACCAGACAATCTTAAGTATAAGTTCCTAGGTCTAGCAGATTCTTTGCCTATAATTATAGCTTTAAATTTGGGTGATGCTCCAGAGGAGAAACTATTAGACGTCTTAAGTGAGCATAAGGAAGCTATAGGCTGGACTATTGAGGATGTCAAGGGAATCAACCCCTCGTTGGTAATACACACGATACAGTTGGAGGAGAATGCCAAGCCATCGAGGGAGCCACAAAGAAGGCTCAACCCTACTATGCAAGAGGTTGTGAGGGCAGAAAATATTAAGCTGTCAGAGCCAGGGATCATTTATCCCATCTCTTATCGCAAGTGGGTGAGCCTGATTCCAGTCGTGCCCAAACATGCTAAATTGACGGTAGTAAATAAAGACGATGAGTTGGTCCCAACTCAAGTGCAGTCAAGATGGAGAAACTGTCTAGACTATCGTAAATTGAATGCTGCCACTAGGCCTGATCATTTTCCATTTCCTTTTATTGATCAGATGGTGGAGTGCTTAGTTGGGCCTGTTTACTAACGTTGGGTCTGGCTGAAGACGTTAAACTTAGCGCTCATGGGAGGCACCCCACAGCTTATCTTTTCTTTTGTTTATTTATTATTTCGCATTTTTATGATTAATGTTTGTTTCCAGTATTTTTCGTTTTCCAGTTTTTATTTTTCAGGGACAAAGCGCACTTCAGTTCAAGTTTGGGGGTATGCTATGAGCCATACCAGTCCAGATAGTTCTCCATATCTCAGGTCAGCTCTTTCCATATTAGTCACACATTGGGGTCAATGTGTAATTTAAGTTTGGGGGTATGGGAGACACATCACACACTTTGTCCTAATTTGTTGTCTTTTCGTCATAGAGATAAATGCATGCTCATGTTATCGTGAAATTTTAGTTGATCTAAACATTTTCTGTGATGTGATGTCATTGGTGAGCTTAACATTTTGAACACATGATCTGGTGATAAATTTTTAAAATTTAGTTACTTACTTTAGGCATTTTGAGAATTCACATGTTTGATCTAATCTAACACGAGCACATTAGCACAAATTATATGAGGTATGACACGTGATTTTAATGTGTATTTTTCCTTATCTTAACTGAAACTGGATAACTTGGGCATAAAAAAAAAAAATTATCAATAAACTTTTCGCTGAGTAACTGGACCTCTTGCCTCAGTAAGCAGTGAGTGTTCACGTCAAAAGGTGAAATTTTGCTTGGTAATATTAAGGTCGGTTTAATTTCGTAGCCTTTTTGACTCGAGTTAGTAAGTCCTTAGGGGTGTCTTTACACCTAATGCCCTAAAACCACCTGGTTTGGGAGTCATTGACTCAACACTCGCTACATGGGTCAATTAGAAAGCTTAAGGGAACTAAACATAGTCGTGCCTTATTATTGTTAAAAAAATAAAAAGAAAAAAGAATAAAATAAAAACTATGCCTTTTCGTTTATTTTTGATGGGAAATTCGGTGAATCTTGAGACATGGAGACCTTACACATTAGAGTTACTTGGAAGCTTCATTTTTATATGCTAATTTACCTTACACTGATTCAAGCTTGTGATGCCTTATCCTGCCTTTTGTAAGTAATTAGATTTTAACATTTCAATTCATTGCGAAGATGAGTTTACCTTTTTAAGCTTGCTTATGAATGAATATCATGGTGATGTGTGCTGCTTAAATTTTTGGATACCATGAGTGATGACTTTATCTTTATGTTCTTTGCTTTTCATTGAGTCTTTTATTTTGTTTTGCTAAGGGACTAGCAAAATATAAGTTTGGGGGTATTTGATGAGTCTTAAATATTGCATATTTTAGACCCTTAACTTATATTTGTTATGCTCTTAGTTAGTAGTATTTCACTTTATTTTACATCTTTCTTGTGTTTTGTGTATTTTTACAGGTTTGTGGAGAAAATAAAGCATTTTAGGAGATGTGAAGCTTCTGGAGACATTGCGATCGATCGCACGAGATATGCGATCGAGCGCATCTGCGCTTGAGCGCACCTGCCTACGAACGAGCGCATGGTCAATATCCCACATCGAATCTGCAACCCATATTGCTCCGGGTCTTCCCCTATATAAACACCATCTGGCTTCATCATTCAGGGTACAATTCCTAAGCCACTTTGGTGTTTACCGGTGGACGTCCGCCAACATTCTGGTGGATCCCGAAGGCATTGCTACCACGAGGGGAAGCGCCGCCCGTCAGCGAGTAGAATTTCTCACATGTAAAGTTTTTTATTTATTTCTTTATATTCAGTTGTTTTAGTTTAAATGTTTAGCACTTTTTATTATAGTTTTATAGTTATGAGTGGCTAGACTCTTCAGCTAAGGTTGAAGATGAAGCCCCGCCGTTGTTTGGCGTAGTAGTTCAGATTTGCTTGTACAAATCTGACAATTTTTAGTATAAATGTTGTGTCAATTATTTGAGTTAATCTTATAATTGATTGATTTTAAATTTTCTGTTGGATTTTCTTTGTGTTTCATCTAATGGATACATTGAATGCTTTTCGATTAAATTGGATTCCCTTTGTGATTTGTTAAGAGCAGATACATTGGGTGCTTTTGGTTTAGTTGGGATATTCTTTGTTTTTTGTCTTATAGTTGGATTCATAGAATGTTTTGATATGCTATATTTTTAGAACATGTATGCTTAACTTCGGTGGGGTGGATTCGGAAACTTTAGTGCTTTTTATTATTAGTTTTAAAATCAACTTAGTTTAGTTTTAATTTATTTTGCAATATCATTCTGAAATTTAGAACTAGGTTAAGATAGAGTTAGTTTAGATTAAAAATATACTTTCACAACGCAATTCCCTGTGGATTCGACCTCGCACTTGCACAACGCTATACTGCAAACGACTCGTGCGCTTGCGAGTAATTTAAAACTCACAACACCTGATTACACCCAAAGTATAACACGGTTATTGTAGTACGGCTTTGGGGTGTCGATTCCACAGGGAAACAAGTTAAGTACAAAGGAAAATGTGTGAACCTTAAAACGAACGATAAAAGTTAAACTCAAGATTTTTAAGCTTTGATGGTGAAATAATGTAAAGGAAAATTGCGTAAATGTAAATGAAATATAAATGAGAAATAACAAGGTTCCGGGAATCCTCCTTAGGTTTGTTCCCTATTTCCACTCTTGATTCAATTGATTTTATCTCGATTGCAAGTTTCAACTCCCAAACAAGCAATCGGAATATATTCAATCAAGCACATTTACAATTCTTATATAATTGCTACGAATTAATCATTGATTTCGGTTCATGCACACATGACCGATCTTAAAGATTATCAAGAAACGACAATATATCTTAAAAGACAATATCGCAATAATGGACAATCAATAAGATAAATCTACCGGAATCAATCACATCCAAGCAACCTCAATGGAGGAGAATGATGCAATCACCGGATTAAGAGAGTCTAAAAGAAGAAGAATAAGAAGTACATCTATCACATGAACTCAAATCTTCTTACTTAATCAATGAATAATTCATAAACAATATTTAACAATAAATCCATACAACTGAATCAAGAACAAGAAATCCCTAAAGATTCATCCCTTTCCCTTGTAAAATGATTAGTTGGCCATGGAAATCAAGGTGGAAGAACAATAAGGATGCTTTCCCCTTGATTTGGCCATGGAGTTCAAGGTGGATGAACAATATGGATGTTCTCCCCTTGATTTGCAACCAAAGAAAACTTAGAAATAAAATGGAAGAATGCTGGATTTGGATCCCTTGAATCCTCTCTTTTTTCTCTCTTCCTTGCTTTCTCTCTTCAATGCCCAGCTGCACACTCCATAAAGATATATTTATAGAGCATGAGGGGGGTGTTTTGGTCTTGGAGAATGTCATTTGCTTGCCCTAATCCGGTCAAGAGGCGAGTGGGCCGTGCTGTGCGCCTGGGCCTGCTGTGCGTCTGGGCCTGCTGTGCTGGCCTGAACTGTTTCCACTAAAACTGCCATAACTTTCTCTAGAAAAATCCTTTTTATGAACCGTAAAATTCTCCAGAAAATAGACTTCCGGATCTTTCTAAGCATATATGGCTCATCATCTGGTTCTTCCTACATCAATACAGTTTAATCTGCAAAGATTTGATCTGTACGGGAAATTCTGGCAATTCAGTGAAATTTCTTCAGCTTGTATGCAGAAGTGCACACACTAGTGTGCCTACCCTTAACTTGCTCCAAAGTGATGCACACACTTGTGTGCAGTCTTTTAACTTACTGTAATTTATTACTCCAGCCTTAGTTTAGAGTTTAACCATCTTTGAATCACGTTTGGACACGTCTAAACCTTAGACAAAAACGAGCACCGACACCCAAGATCTTTTGGTGCTTTAAACATGGATCGCTTTATTATCTCTTTTGTACTCAAAGCACCTGAAAATGCATCGAATTAAGTCAATGATTTATGAATATCACTTTAGAGTTATCAACATGTAAAAGTGCGATTACGACCGAGATCAACCCTAAAATGTTAACAATTAAGTATTGTTTAGATGCATTTTATGACTCTCATCACAACCCCCAACTAGCTTATTGCTAGTCCCTAGCAATTCAAGCGAAAGGCATGAAATGAATTCTTTATTTAGAAATCAAAACAAAATACAGCAATTCTGGCGTTAACCAAGAGTGATTCAAAAATCTATCTCAAAAATCATGCATAACATACAGCACATAGAATCATTAAATATCACTCAGGTCCAAGAATAATCCAAATGTCAACCTTAAAATCGTTATCGACTCTTACCATCCATCTTACCACAATACATTAGTCCGAACACCTAGATGATTTTATGCACAACATAGCATGAATACAAGTCTTGGCCTCTAAAAACATATTAATTTGCGTGACATCAATCACAAATCAAGCTCCATATGCTCACTTTTCAAATCACTCTCCACTATGTAGAAAAATCACACTTCATCGGATCAATAGGTCTTTAATAAGCTTGCAACATTAGGCTAGGGTAAAGGTCAAGAAAGAATGGGAAAGTTTAAACAAATAAAAGAACTAAGTCTCTTAATTTAAACACAACCACTTTAAGCACAAGATAACCTTACTTCAACACCCAACTCTTTCAACCATTTTTCGAGCATTTCTGGCAATAAATCACCATTTTTTTTTCTTTCTTTGCCATAATTCATTTTTTTCTCTTTTTTTTTTATTTTTTGTTTTGGAATAAGACCATTCACCTCCTCTTTCATTCTTTTCTTTTCTTTTCCACAACCCCCAACTTATCTCTTTTAATGTACTTGGGTTATGATAGTAATATTTTCTCATATTTCCACCCTTACTCCTATTAAGTGCTTCTCACAAAATGTGTATAACTAAGTTCTTTTAAAAGAGAGGTAAGGATAAAATATTTTTGGGCTCATAAAGATAAGTAAATGGTTTATCGAAAGAAACAAGGCTCAATTTTTCTTTTCAAGAAAAAGGCTCAAATAGGTGACTAGCGATAAATATAACAAGGGTAAGTTTAAAAAGGCTCAAACGGTCCAAAAATGGCCTACATCATATCCTAAGTAGTGTGCATTCTATGATTTTCGCCTCAAGTGATTATTAAATAAGTTCTAGAGCTTGTAGAGACCGCAAAAGTATTCACAAAACAACCGCGCATAAAACTTTTCCAAATGCTTTAGACTAATCATGCAATCTTACCACAAACCAGAGTCTCAAACCAAAGAAAAATTGACACTTAATTTATTCTCAAAGCGAAGCAAGATTTAACTTCTTCTAAATGCTATATGCTATCTCGATTAAGCTCATATCATTGACATGTTAATTAACTCCAAGGCTAACACAAAACATGCTAAAAACAAACAAACAATTTCTTTTTTTTATCCTAACAACGAAAAGAAAGAAAGTGACACCAAGCAGTTCAATGAGAAAAAAAAAAAAAGAAATATGTTTCCTCCACCCCCAACCTAAACATTGCATTGACCTCAATGTAAAAGAAAAAGGAAAGGAAACTCCCTGTGCGGCCAAAAATGCACAAAAGCTGAAAATTGCGCACCACCAATTGAACTGCATACCGTTCTTTTCGCTGAAATCACTAGAAACTAAAAATTAAAATAGACTTAACACAACCAAAATTCAAAGTTAATAAAGACTTGACAACGAAATATTAATATATATATATATATATATTTTTTTTTTGAAATTTGAAGTAAACTAAAAACTAATAATTAAGATTGAATGAAAACTAACTAAAAACAGAACAAAAATTAAAAGGAATAACGTACCTTTGTTGTGTGGTCAAGGTGAATAGACCGGATCCATAAGCGGAATGTCTTCCATCTCCGGATCATGTCTATCAATTAAGATCTTAAGTCGTTGACCGTTTACTTTAAAGACCCGACCATCTCTAGTATCCTCAATTTCTACCGCCCCATTTTCAAAAACATTTTTTACTATAAAAGGGCCGGTCCATCTTGACCGAAGTTTTCCAGGATGCTTATGAAGTCTAGAGTCGTATAAGAATACCCGATCATTGGGTTTAAATGTTTTCCTCAAAATGTTTTTGTCATGGAATACTTTCATCTTAGCCTTATAGATTCTAGAATTTTCATAAGCATCGTTTCTTAATTCTTCTAACTCGGTCAGCTGATATTTTCGAAGTTTACCCGCTTCGCCCATGTCAAAATTGAAAGACTTGATGGCCCAATAAGCTCGATGCTCGAGCTCCACGGGTAAGTGGCAAGGCTTTCCAAAAACAAGCCGATAGGGTGACATACCTAAGGGAGTTTTAAAGGCTGTACGGTAAGCCCAAAGCGCATCAGTTAGTCTCAAAGACCAATCTTTGCGATCGGGGTTAACCGTTTTTTCTAAAATTTGTTTAATCTCCCTATTAGCAAGCTCTACTTGTCCACTAGTCTGAGGATGATAGGCAGTAGAGATTTTATGTAATACCCCAAATTTTTTCATTAAAGCTTCAAAGGAACGGTTGCAAAAATGTGTACCTCGATCACTAATTATAGCACGTGGTGTACCAAATCGAGATAACACCTTTTCTTTAAGGAATTTAATCACCGTTCCATTATCATTGTTTCGACAAGCTGCTGCCTCTACCCACTTGGATACATAATCTATTGCTACAATGATATACTGGTACTCGAAGGAAGGAGGGAAGGGTCCCATGAAATCGATGCCCCAACAATCAAAGATTTCAATCACTAAAATAGGGTTCAGGGGCATCATATTTCGGCGAGACACAGCTCCTAACTTTTGACATCTTTCACATGAGCGACAATAGGTGTTTGTATCTTTAAACAAAGTAGGCCAATAAAATCCACACTGCAAAATTTTTGCAGCGGTTTTTTTCATCGAAAAGTGGCCTCCACAAGCTTGGGAGTGACAAAATTCTAAGACACTCGAAATCTCTTCATTAGGGATGCAACGCCTTAGAATTTGGTCAGGGCAGTACTTGAAAAGATAGGGGTCATCCCAATAAAAATTACGTACCTCATATAAGAATTTCCTCTTGTCTTGAGCGCTCCAATCCATAGGTATCTCATCTGTAGCCAAATAATTTACGATGTGAGCAAACCATGGTAGAGAAGTAATGGAAAGTAATTGCTCATCGGGAAAATCATCTTTGATTGGCATGTCATCACAAGTGTCCTCAAAAGTGAGTCTGGATAAATGGTCAGCTACTACGTTCTCCACTCCTTTTTTATCCTTGATGGTGATATCAAATTCTTGCAAGAGGAGGATCCATCGGATTAGTCGGGCCTTAGCATCCTTCTTCGTAAGAAGATACTTGAGGGCTGCATGATCTGTAAAAATAAGGATAGGAGAACCAATTAGATGAGCACGAAATTTATCTAAAGCAAATACTACAGCTAGCAACTCTTTTTCAGTTGTAGAGTAATTCATTTGAGCACTATTTAAAGTCTTACTAGCATAGTAAATGACAAAAGGTTTACCTTCCCTTCGCTGTCCAAGAACAGCACCTACAGCGTAGTCACTAGCATCGCACATGATTTCAAAAGGTAAAGTCCAATCTGGCGACTGCATTATAGGTGCGGAAGTAAGCTTGCCAATCAACGTTTTAAAGGCCTCTTGACAAGCTTGACTCCACTCAAAGGGGGTATCTTTAACTAGGAGGGCGCATAGTGGTCTAGATATTTTTGAAAAATTTTGTATGAACCTCCTATAAAAACCAGCATGACCAAGGAAAGATCTCACATCCTTTATTGTCTTAGGGGCAGACAACTTAGAGATTAACTCAATCTTAGATTGATCAACCTCTATTCCTTTAGAAGAGACAATATGCCCTAAGACAATACCGGATGGTACCATGAAATGGCACTTTTCCCAATTTAAAACCAATTCTTTTTCCTCACAGCGAATTAATACTCTTTCTAAATTCATTAAGCATGTTTCAAATGAAGATCCAAAAACAGTTAGGTCATCCATAAAAACCTCCATGCAATTTTCAACCATGTCACTAAAAATGCTCATCATGCAGCGTTGAAAAGTAGCAGGGGCGTTACATAATCCGAATGGCATTCTACGAAAAGCATAGGTGCCAAAGGGACAAGTAAAGGTGGTCTTTTCTTGGTCTTCTAATGCAATTTCTATTTGATAGTAACCAGAATAACCATCTAGAAAACAGTAGAAGGGATGACCAGCTACACGCTCAAGAATCTGATCAATAAAAGGGAGTGGGAAGTGGTCTTTCTTGGTGGCAGCATTTAATTTTCTGTAATCAATGCACACACGCCACCCGTTCACAAGTTTGGTAGGGACTAACTCTCCTAGATCATTTTTTATCACAGTGACTCCGGACTTTTTCGGGACGACTTGCGTAGGGCTTACCCACTTACTATCAGCTATAGGATATATAATACCCGCATCTAATAGTTTCAGTACTTCATTTTTCACTACTTCTTTCATAGTGGGGTTAAGCCTACGTTGAGGGTCTCTACGAGGACTGGTTCCTTTATCCAGATTTATTTTATGGGAGCAGATTAGGGGACTAATTCCCTTTAAATCAGCCATGCTCCATCCCAGGGCTGATTTGTGTTCATTTAAAGTTTGAATTAATCTCTTACCTTGGGTCTCAGTTAATTCAGAAGAAATTATAACAGGAAAGGTATCACCTGGACCGAGAAAGACATGTTTTAGACCCTTAGGTAGTGGCTTCAATTCGACTTTAGGTGCTTCCACACTTGAGGGGACTTGAGTCTTGCTTCTTTCGGGCAGCTCCTCAAACCTTGGTTGCCATGCCCGATTTCCATAATCCTGAGATTTGTCAAAAACAACACATATATCAATTATATCAGTTTTATCATCAAATAAATCTATCTCAGAATTAACAAGAAAATTTTCAAGAGGGTCATAATCATGAGTTAAGAAAACTCCCTCATTGACGAGTGACTCGATCATGTAAAGCTGGTGGTTTTCGTCCTCATCTTCGGGCTGTTTTGCAACATTGAAAATATTTACTTCAAGGGTCATGTTGCCAAAGGACAGTTTCATGAGACCATTCCTACAATTTATTAGAGCATTTGCAGTAGCAAGAAAAGGTCTACCCAAAATCAAAGGAATTTTAGAGTTAGTGTCTACAGCAGAAGTAGTATCAAGAATTAAGAAATCAACAGGATAATAAAATTTATCAATTTGAATCAAAACATCCTCAACCACACCTCGGGGTACCTTGACTGAGCGATCAGCCAATTGTAATATCACGCCGGTTGGTTTGATTTCTCCTAACCCCAGCTGTAAGTAAATTGAAAATGGCATCAGGTTTAAACTAGCTCCCAGATCTAGTAAGGCTTGTCCAACCTCATGATTTCCAATGCTGCAAGCAATGGTAGGACAGCCCGGATCTTTGTATTTCGGGGGAATTCTTTGCTCAATTAGTGCACTAACTTGCTCAGTTAGGAAAGCTGTTTTCTTGACATGATGTTTCCTCTTAATTGTGCATAAATCTTTGAGAACTTTTGCATAGGTGGGGACTTGTTTAATCACATGCAAAAGGGGAAGATTAAGTTTCACTTGCCTTAAGTTCTCAAGGATTTCATCATTCATTTCCAGATTTTTCTTGTTGGATTTTAAGGCTTGGGGGAATGGGGCCTTAACAGGACTTTGGGTCACTTCAGGGTCTTTAGGCAACTTGGTCTCACTACTGGTTTGACCCTTCACATTCTCGGGTTTATTCTCTGGTGGAATGTGTAGTGACTTACCTCTTCGGGTCACAATGGCATTTACATTTTTCACATTTTCTTGTGCCATATGTTGACCGTGAGGTATGGACTGAGCTTGAGCAGGGAACTTACCTCGCTCAGTCACACTCAAGGAGTTCATCAATTTAGACACTTGGCTCCTTATTTCTTTGTTTTCCTCAACCAACTGTGTAATTAATGCCTCACACTTTTGGTTTGTCTTGCCTTGTGCTTCTATAAAAGTATGTAAGGAGTCTTCTAAAGAGTTCCTAGAAGATGAAGGTGCATGATAAGGTGCTGGGTACGATCTAGGGGGCTGCACATGCTGCTGATTTTCAGATTTCCAACTGAAGTTTGGGTGATTTCGCCACCCCGGATTATAAGTGTTAGAGAAGGGTGCTGAGGGCTTCTTGTACATGCCTAAGGTATTGCATTGTTCCTCGTACAACCCTCTCATGTCAACAAAAGTGGGACAATCTTGGGCGGGATGATCAACCCCGCCACACACAAAACATGATTCTAAAGGTTCGGCCTGATTAACTATGTGTGTTGGTTTTTTCGTTTTTAATACCTCCAACTCTCTAGTAAGCATTTCGACCTTGGCCTTGAGGTTATCCTCTTCCCTAAGATGGTAGATTCCTCCACCACTAGGTCGTGACCTATTTGTGCTCTCAGTAGCACTAGGTCCAGTCCATGTGTGAGCTTTCTCAGCAAGCTCATTGAGGTACTCAATAGCCTCATCAGGGTCTTTTTGCAGAAATTCTCCATTACACATCATCTCAACAAATTGACGTTCTCTATAGGTAAGACCCTCATAGAAATAGCTCACTAAACGCCAATTTTCGTACCCATGATGTGGACACATACTTAACAGCTCTTTAAATTTCTCCCAAGACTGATACAAAGTCTCGTTTTCCTTTTGTGCAAAGGTGGAGATTTGTCTTTTCAAAGCGTTAGTCTTATGTTGAGGGAAGTACTTGTTAAAAAAGACTTGGGTCATCTCATTCCATGACCCAATTGATCGTGGTCTCAGCGAGTATAACCAACTCTTAGCTTTATCCTTTAAGGAGAAAGGAAAAAACTTGAGTCTCACGATATCATCAGTTGCATCGTGACTATGGAAAGTCGCAACTACTTCCTCAAATTCTCTAATGTGCACATAGGGGTTCTCGTTTTCCATGCCATGAAAAGTAGGGAGAAGTTGTATCATCCCTGTTTTAAAATCTTGATGACGGGTATTGGCTGGAAACATAATGCACGATGGTGTGGCTGTCCGGCTAGGATGTAGGTAATCTTTAAGTGTCCTAGCACCATTCTCATTAGGATTTTCAGCCATGTTAACAAAATCCTCTAAATTCTCTGATGGGGGTGCACTATGGTTTGATCTAGGCGAGGTTTCACCAATGGAGGTGGAAGGAGAGGGTAACTCTAATTCGGGTCCTCTAATGAATCTACCTCGCGAATCTCTCGGTCTAAGCATGCACCAATTAATTTAGAGGGGGAATAAATAAATAAAACAAATAAATAAACAAATAAATAAAACAGAATAATAAACAAATAAATAATAAACAGATAAATAAAAACAAAATAATAAACAGATAAATAAAAACAGAATAATAGAACAGAATAGTAAACAAATAAATAAAAACAGAATAATAAACAGATAAATAAAATAGAATAATAAACAAATAAATAAAAACAGAATAATAGACAGAATAATAAAACAGAATAATAAACAGGTAAATAAAAACAGAATAAAATAATAAACAGATAAATAAAAACAGAATAACAAAAGAAAATTAGAAAATCAAAACAAAAGTAAAGGAATAATATTGCCGTATTTACAAACTGCTGAAAAGAAAAATATTTACGATTTTTTTTTTTTGGTTTTTTTTTTTTTACCGTCACACTAAAAGTTGACAAGTTTCCTTATACTTAAGAGCGTTTCCCCAGCAACGGCGCCAAAATTTGATTACGCCCAAAGTATAACACGGTTATTGTAGTACGGCTTTGGGGTGTCGATTCCACAGGGAAACAAGTTAAGTACAAAGGAAAATGTGTGAACCTTAAAACGAACGATAAAAGTTAAACTCAAGATTTTTAAGCTTTGATGGTGAAATAATGTAAAGGAAAATTGCGTAAATGTAAATGAAATATAAATGAGAAATAACAA
The DNA here is from genome assembly GCA_023935145.1 of Bretschneidera sinensis. Lineage (NCBI taxonomy): Eukaryota > Viridiplantae > Streptophyta > Magnoliopsida > Brassicales > Akaniaceae > Bretschneidera > Bretschneidera sinensis. Next base: position 88,385,328 of record CM043699.1, read on the forward strand.
GGTTCCGGGAATCCTCCTTAGGTTTGTTCCCTATTTCCACTCTTGATTCAATTGATTTTATCTCGATTGCAAGTTTCAACTCCCAAACAAGCAATCGGAATATATTCAATCAAGCACATTTACAATTCTTATATAATTGCTACGAATTAATCATTGATTTCGGTTCATGCACACATGACCGATCTTAAAGATTATCAAGAAACGACAATATATCTTAAAAGACAATATCGCAATAATGGACAATCAATAAGATAAATCTACCGGAATCAATCACATCCAAGCAACCTCAATGGAGGAGAATGATGCAATCACCGGATTAAGAGAGTCTAAAAGAAGAAGAATAAGAAGTACATCTATCACATGAACTCAAATCTTCTTACTTAATCAATGAATAATTCATAAACAATATTTAACAATAAATCCATACAACTGAATCAAGAACAAGAAATAAAGAACAAGAAATCCCTAAAGATTCATCCCTTTCCCTTGTAAAATGATTAGTTGGCCATGGAAATCAAGGTGGAAGAACAATAAGGATGCTTTCCCCTTGATTTGGCCATGGAGTTCAAGGTGGATGAACAATATGGATGTTCTCCCCTTGATTTGCAACCAAAGAAAACTTAGAAATAAAATGGAAGAATGCTGGATTTGGATCCCTTGAATCCTCTCTTTTTTCTCTCTTCCTTGCTTTCTCTCTTCAATGCCTAGCTGCACACTCCATAAAGATATATTTATAGAGCATGAGGGGGGTGTTTTGGTCTTGGAGAATGTCATTTGCTTGCCCTAATCCGGTCAAGAGGCGAGTGGGCCGTGCTGTGCGCCTGGGCCTGCTGTGCGTCTGGGCCTGCTGTGCTGGCCTGAACTGTTTCCACTAAAACTGCCATAACTTTCTCTAGAAAAATCCTTTTTACGAACCGTAAAATTCTCCAGAAAATAGACTTCCGGATCTTTCTAAGAATATATGGCTCATCATCTGGTTCTTCCTACATCAATACAGTTTAATCTGCAAAGATGATTGATCTGTACGGGAAATTCTGGCAATTCAGTGAAACTTCTTCAGCTTGTATGCAGAGGTGCACACACTAGTGTGCCTACCCTTAACTTGCTCCAAAGTGATGCACACACTTGTGTGCAGTCTTTTAACTTACTGTACTTTATTACTCCAGCCTTAGTTTAGAGTTTAACCATCTTTGAATCACGTTTGGACACGTCTAAACCTTAGACAAAAACGAGCACCGACACCCAAGATCTTTTGGTGCTTTAAACATGGATCGCTTTATTATCTCTTTTGTACTCAAAGCACCTGAAAATGCATCGAATTAAGTCAATGATTTATGAATATCACTTTAGAGTTATCAACATGTAAAAGTGCGATTACGACCGAGATCAACCTTAAAATGTTAACAATTAAGTATTGTTTAGATGCATTTTATGACTCTCATCAACACCTAAGTTAGTAAAACTGAAGGCTAGAAAAGTAAGGAATAAGATTACTGGAGAATTTGTTAATGAATTGTATATACTTGTGATAATGAGAGCTCATTATAAAGAGTATTGGAGCAGAGTCCAATTAGGAAAGTAATTAATGCTGAGTGTCATAGAAGGATTAGGATTCCCATAGGCTAGAGTGTTCTAATAGAACTATGGTTTTGGTGTGAGATTACTGTTTTACTTTTTGCCGTGTGTGTCTGATAAGCTACTCTATTTTGTTTATGAAATTACCTTCTTACCCTTAGAGGGTGCCACGTGTCATCATTTTATTGGTTAGAGAATTTTTCCCTATGTCAGGAAGCATATTGGGAATATTCACGTGTAGTGAGAAGATGTGGAAGACCAATTCAACATGGAAAATAATTGGATTAGTGAATAACATATATATGGTAATGGAACTAAAACCTATTAGCTTAAGCTTTGGGGTTCATATAGTCTCCAACATCATATATTTGAATTTTTGCTTTGTGAGCTTTCCAAGCCTAAATTTTTCCTAGTCTTGGGTCATCATGCATAATAAGTGGTATTAGAGCTAGGTTTAGCTGGGCATGAAAGATCATGCGGTTGAACACAACAAGGAGAGCTTCAGGGACTCATGTGTAAGGGTGAGCATGGGTCGGGCTAGTCTAAAAAATCAACCCAATCCAATTATACCGGGTTCGAAAAATCTCAACTCAACTCAACCCATGAACCCATCCAACCTTAACCAAACTCAACCCATTCAAATTGGTTTGGGTCATCGATTTAGTATTTTTTCACTTAAAAATTAATTCAAACATATTATGTAAGAAAAAATATTTTACTACAATTATTCATCCTTCATTAGATCCAAAATCAAATATATATAAAAGAATTTATTAAATCTTATAAAGCATCATTTACAAATTTAGTATCTTAAATCATTTCACACAAAGTTCAACAACCTTAATTTAATACAAACCACACAAAAGTAAATAAATCTAGATTTTAAAAGTGATTAACCAATAAAATTCTTCAAAATTTCAACACTAGTATAGACTTTGTCCTAGAATCTCTATAACCAAGTTTCATCATACCAAAAACATAAAGTGAACAAACATAGGGTAAGCAAATAAATTTAACAAGCTTTTGGAAAGGATATTGAAAGTTCAAAAGAAATACTTTCACGAGAACAAATGTCTTCTTCAATTAAAAATTATTAAAAAGAAACATATTTCTCACATATTTAAATTGTAATTGGCCTTTTTGGTGGAAACTAACATTTTTTGTTAAAAAGTTTCCAAGAAGAAAAAAAGAAAAGAAATGAGAAGATATATATATAAACACAAATGATTTTGTTTACACTTATAAAAAATCAGAGATCGAACTCTATTTACACTTGAGATGAAAAAAGATTACTTTTTGTAAAATAGTCCTACAAACGATTTTGTTTCAGTTTTAAAAAAGTTAATCCAAACCGAACTACACACACCCCAACATAGCCTATATTCAACTTTGCCCCCTTCGCTCACAGGGCATAGGCTTAAGCTCTTCTTGAGACTAAGGAAAACTCTCAACTCAAAGAACCACTAAAATTCTTGTTAGGATATTTTATATCCTAATGTGTTTAATTTTGATGTAGATAAAAACTATCTTAATTACTAACGAGTTAATTACATGTGCAGGTTATTTAATCGTTTAATTAAAAGAACCGAAGAAGATACTACCAGGAGAGAGGTAACTGACTACTTAGTCAACCAATAGGAGAAAGGTAGCCGACTGCTTAGTCAAGTAGCAGGAGAGAGGTAGTCGACTAGTAAGAGAGAGGTAGCCGACTGCCTAATCGACCAACATGAGAGAGTTAGCTGACTAACTAGTCAACTATCAGGAAAGATGTAGTCAATTACCTAGTTGACTACCAGGAGAGAGGTAGTCAGTACCTAGTCGACTACCAAGAAGATCTAGTCGATCGATGAGTCGACCGATAGAAGGTTTAGCATTTTATAAGTCCAGTCAGAAGATCAGGTCTACTGAGGAGAAGACCAGTCAACTAGGGAGTCGACTGGAAGTGACTGTTGAAGATCGAAGAATTTAAAATAAATGAAATATCAGTATGAAAATGAAGTTTTCAGAGTTGCTATTTTTGGAGAGCTTTGCTGAAGCTATAAATCAGAGTTTTTTGTAGAGAGTTTAGCACAAAAGCAAGAAGAAAGAATTTTGTCTTAGTTTTATATAGAGCTTAAAGATTTATTATTTACTACTTAAGTAGTCTTTAAATCTGTAGAGTGTAAAAGTGAGAGTTTGAGATAGATTTCTTTTGTAAGGTTTTCTTGCTACCCGTAAAGCAAGACAAGGTGTAAAGGTATGCTTGGTCCATTCCTTAAGCTATTGATCTCCCTAAGCAACAAGTTAGGCATGGTGTATACTCTAACTCTTTTCTCTCTTAAGCGATTTAGCATGGTGTATATTGAGTTATTCCTTAAAAGAGCATGAGGTTTATGGAAATTGACAACCACACGAGACCTAAGGTATGTTGTATACTCCTGGTTTCCCATGTTGATTAACCCAAGAATCTGGCTTGGATTTCTTTTATTATTATTGTCAGACCCAGGACTCGGTCATCCAAATTGATCTAACTAACTAATCCATACCATATGCATACGTTGATCAGACACACACATATGAAGAATTCAATAAAACAGACATTAATCAATTAGAGCATCATAACATGGCTATTTGCAAAGGCAATCAATGATTATATATATGGAAAAACATAATTAGGGCTTCAATCGAGCCCTATTTAAAGAGTTAGTTACACATGCTGATTAAACTAAACATCGTAATAAACTAAGTAGAAAGATAAAACCTGAAGAATACTGTGGAGACGAGTCATCAATTCCTCTCTAAAGCTTATAACTTCAAGCAATATCAAAAAGTATGTTTTCTGTGTTTTACAAGCATATATGTAGGTTTCTAAGGGTGCCTCAAAACCCTAATTTCCAAAATAAGATCCGGAGACTTCTTTCCAAAACTGGCTCTGCCGCCTCTCTGTGTGTGTGCACTCGATCACGTGCTTTTGTGCTCGAGCGCATGGGTGCACTCGAGCTTGCTAGGTGTACGCACGAGTGTTTGTGCGCTCGATCACAAATGGCTTGCGCTCGATCGCATTTAGTAGGCTCTAGATCTTCAGTTTTCTTCCTTAGAATACCAAAATGTTATCTTTTCTTCAAAAACCTATAAAAAGCACAGAAAACACAAAAATGAAGTAGAGTATACTAAAATACATAAATAAAGAGCTTAAAAACTATAAATTAACGGGCTTAAATATGAATATTTAAGCACTTATCACACGCCAAACTTACATATTGCTAGTCCCTTAGCAATACAAAACGAAAACTAATTGAAAAGCAAAATCAAAGATAAATTCATCATTCATGATTTTTGGGTTGCACATAAAACTATGATGTTTGTTCACGAGTAGGCTTAAAATATAAACACATCTTTGCAATGAATAAGGGTTTAAAATTCTAATTACTTACATAAGGCTAGTTTAAGGCATCATAAGTTCATCTTAGTGTGTGTGAATTAGCACATAAAAGATGAAGCTTCCAAATAATTTTTAATGTATAGTGTTTCGATGTCTTAACATTCATCGAATTTCCTATCAGAATGAACAATAATGGCATAGTTTTATTTCTTTTATTCTTCTTTTTATCATGAGATTTTTGCCACGTTAAGTTCCATTAAGCTTTCTAATTGACCCGTGTAGTGAGTGTTTTGCCAATGACTCCCAAACTAGATGGTTTTAGGGCATTAGGTGTAAAGACACCCCTAAAGACTTTCTAACTCGAGTAAAAAAGGCTACGAAACTAACTGGTCTTAATGCTACCAAGCAAAAATCCCCACATTTTGACATGAGCACTCACTGCTTACTGAGGCAAGAGGTCTAGTTACTCAGTGGAAACTTTATTTAATGATCATTATATGCATAATTCCCACCTTTTGACGTGAACACTCACTGCTTACTGAGGCAAGAGGTCCAGTTACTCAGTGGAAAGTTTATTTAATGATCATTAGGAGCATGTTATTTTCTCTTTTTGCATGATAAACATTTTTCTTTATTTTTCTATGCCAAGTGTTCTTTTAACAAGTTATCCGATTACATTTAGGTCATGAAAACATATACCTACAAATTATATGTCATACCCCACACAATTGTGTGCTAATGTGCTCGTGTCAGATTTTAGATCAAACTTGTGAATTCTTAAGTGCCTTGAGGTAGGTAATTAAACTTTTAAAACTCTTATTACTAGACTATGTATTATAGATTTTAAGCTTACTGATGAAGTTTTATCATAATATTTATCAACCAAAATTTTCAAAACAAAATGAACATGCATTTATCTTTTTTGAAAAATAAAAAAAACTAGGACATAGTGTGTGAATGTGTCTCCTCCTACCCCCAAACTTAATATACACACTGTCCCCAATGTGTGAGTGACATGAAAAGATCTGACCTGAGAGATGGAAGACTAGATGGTTGGCATGGCTCGTAGCACGCCCCAAAACTTGAACTGGCATGCACTATGTTCCTGAAAAAGAAAAGCAAACGTTGTGCCGAAAAACAAGAAATATTAATAATAAACAATTAAATAAAAATAAATATTAGCAATAAATAAAAGAAAATACTAAAATGAAAGGATATGATCTGAGGTGCCTTCCATGAGCGCTAAGTTTTACGTCTTCAGCCAGACGAGGTACCGCTCTCATTGCTGGTCTCCAAGTGGTGCAGTCGAGGAAGTACCGGGTGCGGGAGGGTGAGAGTTGAGGGCGAGGCGACGTACTTAGTGGCTGATAAGTGCTTAAATATTCATATTTAAGCCCCTTAATTTATATTTATTAAGCTCTTAGTTTGCATATTTGATTCCATTTTATTTCCTTTTTGTGTTTTCTGTCTTTTTATAGGTTTTTGGAAGAGATGAAGCATTTTGGAACTCAAAGAGAAAAACTGGAACTGGGAGTTGCAGAAGAGTGCGATCGAGCACAGTACTTGGTGAGATCAAGCGCACAAGCACTCATGCACACAAGGAGAAGGCTCTAGTGCAACCTTGAACTCGAGCGCAAACTCATGCGATCGAGCGCACATGCATCAGTAAAACATCAAAATGGAAGTTTGTATTTTGGAAAGTAGGGTTAGAGACCTAATTTGGAAATTAAGGCTTCCAAGTGTCCTTAGAACCCTATAAATAGACTTGTAAAACACAGAAACAGGATCTCTCTTTTAGTTTAGTTTTTGTTAGAGGAGGCCGGAGACCGGATGAGCCCGGAGGAGAGATTGTGGAGATGAATTGACGACTCTTCTCCATAGTGTTTTCGGGTTTCTTCTTTCCTTTGTATTTTTATTTTATGATGTTGTTTAGCATCACAACTATGTGTAACTAATTTTCTAGTAAGGGCTTGGTTGAAGACCTAATTATGTTTACTCAATAATTCAGTATTGGCGCATTTGCGATATTTGTGTTATGATACTTAACTTGATTAATGCCTGCTTTTATTTAAATTCCTCATATGTGTTTGTTGTTCAACATATGCATGTGGTATGGATTAGTTAGTTGAATCAATTTGGATGACTGAGTCATAGGTTCAACAATAGTAACAAAAGATATCCACGCCGGATTCTTGGGTTAATCAACATGGGAAACCAGAAGTAGATGCCATGCCCTAGGTCTCGTATGGTTGTCAATTTCCACAAATCTTATGCTCTCTTAAGGAAAAACTCAGTATATACCATGCTGAATCCCTTAAGAAAGAAAAGAGTTAGAGTAGATACCATGCCTAATTCGTTGCTTAGGGAAATCAATAGCTTAAGGAGTAGATACCATGCCCTTAGGTTGACAACCATTAGGTATTCATGACATGAGTAAAGCATTGGCATACTGTTTTGTTATGGTAGCATGATTAGTGGTGGATATCAAGACCCTACACCTTTATCTCTATTAAATTCCAACTCAATATTTATTTCTCTTATTTTTATTTTATTATTGCGAAACTAATTCTAAATCAAAATTTACCAATCCTTGTGGAGATGATCTTGCATTCGCACACTATACTACTAAGTTGACCCTGTGCACTTGCAAGTAGAACAAGTCCAATTATTCGCTTATTTATTTAGGTAGATAATCGCACAACAAGTTTTTGGCGCCGTTGCCGGGGATTGCACTAAATTTCTTTTTGGAATTATTTTTGTTAGTTTTATTTTATTTTATTTTATTTCGTTACTCTATTCTGTTTATATTTTCTTTATCAAAAACCTAATTTTTCTTCTTTTCGTTTTCTGTTTTCTTCTGTTTCAGGTCTGCAGCAGTGTTGTTTCTGGCCTTGCGATCGAGCACAAGCTCAAGTGAGATCGAGTGCATTGTTGTAATTGAGCGCAGTACCTTGTGCGCTCGAGCGCAAATAGTCCAGAGACTACCCGAGCAGCAGTACCGAAGCTGCTGCACCAAAGTCTTCCAACTGATTCATGCAAGGGCTTTGATCTAAGAACTCTACCATCGTTCCACTCGATCCAGAGCTTGAGTGAACCATTCAACAGAGGTCTAGAGACAACATTGACGAGGAGGAAGAAAAATTCAAGGGAGATACACAAATGGCCGAACAGTTTGGAAACCAACAGCCACCTGAGCGAAGACCGATGAAGCAATCCTTCATTCCACGGAACTTCGACCAGCCCTCATGCATTGCTCACCAACCTGAGGTGGAAAGAAATTATTACATATCCCCGTAGATACTCAATGCCTTGACTCATTTTAGGAGTACACCTACAGAGGATCCATACTTGCACCTTCAGGAATTCTTTGATCTCTGCAAGTTCCAGCACATCCAGGACCTAAATCAAGAGGAAATCAGGTTAATTCTTTTCCCTTTTGCATTAAAAGATAATGGTAAATTGTGGTACAATTCATTTCCTATAGTTTCGATCCACACTTGGGAAGAGTTGGCCTATAAGTTCCTAAGGAAGTTTTCCCCAGCTCAAAAGACAAGACAAATGAGGAAGAAGATTCAATCTTTCCAAAGAGGGATGGAGACATTTTCTTTGAAGCATAGGGACACTTCAACGAGCTGCTACTCAAATGCCCACATCATAATCTACCTCAAGATGAGCTGGTACTAGCCTTTTATGAAGGTCTAAATGACATGAATAGAGGTATAGTTGATTCAGGTTGTGGAGGTGTGCTGATGGAAATGAGCAGTGAAGAAGCTATGGAGCTTTTTGAGATCTTAAGTGAGCACACCCAACAATTCTCCTCGAGAGGTAGAAAAGGAGTTAAAAGCAAGGGTACGTACGAGGTAACCTTAAATGGTGGATCTTCGAATCAGATGGCTGCTATGGAGAGGAAGCTAGATATGCTTATAAAAGCCATGACTGCTCAAAACATCCCTCCTCGTCCACAAGCCACACAATGCCAGGTATGTGCTTTATGTTCTCAATTTGATCACACTACTGAGACTTGCCATTTATATTCATCTATAGATCCCGAGAAAGCGAACTATGTGGGACCAAACAGTGCATATGCAAATACCTACAATCCTGGATGGCAGAATCACCCATGGAGCAATAATCAAAATGCCTTGAATCTTCAAGAACAGCATAGGAACTCCCCACCAGCAGCCCAAACAGTTCCGGAATCAAAGACAAATGACCTAGAGAGTCTTATAAGGCAGCTGATGACTTCATAAGAATAGTTCATGGCAGAGGAAAGACAATTCTGGACTGAGCAAAGGGAAACTATTGCAAAGCATGATCTCCATTCAAAGACTAGAAGTACAAGTGGGGCAATTGGCTAAGGAGCTAAGCGAACGAAAGCAAGGTGTTGTTGAGCAAGTTTTTCATGTCCATCACATTGATCCATTGGAGACCACCCTCACCCATTATTTCAAAGGATCAAATATTGAGCCAAAATTTGAAGATGTTACTGACGACATCATTGAAACTGAGCACCTCCTTAAGGCCTATCCAAAATATCCAAGTAATTATAACCCTCCATTTGAACCTCATGTGCCTACTAATACTACTCTTCTCCCTTCTATTGTCCAGGCACCAAAATTGGAATTGTAGCAGTTGCTAGATCATTTAACTTATGCTTATCTGGGAGAGAGTAAGACATTACTTGAGATAGTTACTGCCAATCTTAGTTGTGGGGAAGAAGACAAGTTGTTGAGAGTTCTTAAAGAGCACAAAACTGCTATGGAATAAGGCACGGTACGGCTGAAGACGTAAAACTTAGCGCTCATGGGAGGCACCCCACAGCTTATCCTTTTATTTTTATTGTTTTTCATATTTATTGTTCTTTATTTATTTTTAGTATTTCTTGTTTTCTCGTATTATGTTAGTCTTTCTTTTTGACAATGTGTGCATCTGTTCAAGTTTGGGGGTGTGCTATGAGCCATGCCAGCCCAGCTAGTTCTCCATCTCCCTGGTCCAATCTTTCCATGATATTCACACATTGGAAACAATGTGTAATTTAAGTTTGGGGGTATAGGAGACACATTCACACACACCTTGTTCCATTTTTTTTAATTATTTTATTGTTTAAAAGAAAAGATAAATGCATGTTCATGTTGTTTTGAAAATTTTGGTTGATTTAAACAAATATTATGATAAGATTTCATCAGTAAGCTTAAAATATTGAACACGTGGTCTAAATAATAAAGTTTTAAAATTTTAATTACTTACTTTAAGGCATTTAAGAATTCACAAGTTTGATCTAAATCTAACACAAGCACATTAACATATAATTGTGTGGGGAATGACATATAATTTTTATAAGTATGTTTCCATGGCCTAACCGTAATCGGATAACTTGTTAGAAGAACATCTTGGCATAGAAAAATAGAAAAAAATTTATTGCTCAAAAAGAGAAAATAAAATGCTCCTAATAATCATTAAATAAACTTCCCACTGAGTAACTGGACATCTTGCCTCAGTAAGCAATGAGTGTTCACGTCAAAAGATGGGAATTCTGCTTATAATGATCATTAAATAAAGTTTTCACTGAGTAACTGGACCTCTTGCCTCAGTAAGTAGTGAGTGTTCACGTCAAAAGGTGGGAATTTTGCTTAGCAGCATTAAGACCAGTTAGTTTCGTTGTATTTTTGACTCAAGTTAGTAAGTCTTTAGGGGTGTTTTTACACTTAATGCCCTAAAGCCATCTGGTTTGGGAGTCATTGGCTAAACACTCACTACATGGGTCAATTAGAAAGCTTAAGGGAACTCAACATGGCAAAAATCTCATAATAAAAGAAAAAGAAAGAAACAAAAACTATGTTATTATTGTTCATTCTAATAGGAAACTCGATGAATGTTAAGACACCGAAACACTACAGACTTGAGTTATTTGGAAGCTTCATCTTTTATATGCTAATTCGCCACACACTAAGTCAGACTTGTGATGCTTTAACCAGCTTTGTGTAAGTGATTAGATTTTAAAACTCTTATTCATTACAAAGATGTGTTTGTATTTTAAGCTTGCTCTCAAATAAATATCACGATTTTGCGTGAGACTTAAATTTTTGAATACCATGAATGAAGGATTTATCTTTGCGTCTTTGTTTTTCATTTAGTTTTTAGTTTCGTATTGCTAAGGGACTATCAATATGTAAGTTTGTGGGCGTGATAAATGCTTAAATATTCATATTTAAGTCCCTTAATTTACATTTGTTAAGCTCTTAGTTTGCGTATTTTATTCCATTTTACTTCATTTTTGTGTTTTTTGTCTTTTTATAGGTTTTTGAAAGAAATGAAGCATTTTGGAACTCAAAGAGCAAAACTGGAACTGGGAGCTGCAAAAGAGTGCGATTGAGCGCAGTGCTTGGTGCGATCGAGCGCACAAGTACTCGTGCGCACAAGGAGAAGGCTCGAGCGCAAACTCATGTGATCGAGCACACACGCATCAGTAAAACATCAAAACGGAAGTTCCTATTTTGGAAAGTAGGGTTAGAGACCTGTTTTGGAAATTAGGGTTTCCAAGTGTCCTTAGAACCCTATAAATAGACTTGTAAAACACAAAAACAGGATCTCCCTTTTAGTTTAGTTTTTTTTCAGGGAGGCCGGAGGCCGAACGAGCCCGGAGGAGAGAATGTGGAGACGAATTGACGACTCTTCTCCATAGTGTTTTCGGGTTTCTTCTTTCCTTTGTATTTTATTTTATGATGTTATTTAGCATCATAATTATGTGTAACTAATTTTCTAGTAAGGGCTTGGTTGAAGCCCTAATTATGTTTACTCAATAATTCAGTATTGGCGCCTTTGCGATATTTGTGTTGTGATGCTTAACTTGATTAATGCTTGTTTTTATTTAAATTCATCATATATGTTTGCTGATCAACATATGCATGTGGTATGGATTAGTTAGTTGAATCAATTTGGATGACCGAGTCTTAGGTTCAACAATAGTAATAAATGATATCAACACCGGATTCTTGGGTTAATCAACATGGGAAACTGGGAGTAGATACCATGCCCTAGGTCTCGTGTGGTTGTCAATTTCCACAGATCTTATGCTCTCTTAAGGAACAACTCAGTATACACCATGCTGAATCCCTTAAGAAAGAAAAGAGTTAGAGTAGATACCATGCCTAACTCATTGCTTAGGGAAATCAATAGCTTAAGGAGTAGATACTATGCCCTTAGGTTGACAACCATTAGGTATTCATGACACGAGTAAAGCATTGACATAGTGTTTTGTTGTGGTAGCATGATTAGTGGTGGATATCAAGTCCCTACGCCTTTATCTCTATTAAATTCCAACTCAATATTTATTTATCTTATTTTTATTTTATTATTGCGAAACTAATTCTAAATCAAAATTTACCAATCCTAGTGGAGATGATCTTGCATTCACACACTATACTACTAAGTTGACCTTGTGCACTTGCAAGTAAAACAAGTCTGATTATTAACTTATTTATTTAGGTAGATAATCGCACAACAGTGGCCTCAATACCACTTACCTCAAATAAAGGGTCTTGAGCTACATGGTTATCAAAGTCAGAACTGTTCAAGCGCTCTCTATAGCAGCTTCAACTTTAGTCTTTTGGTAGGGAGTACTTAAAGTCCCCCTCAAGTGGCTTAAGTACTCTTGGCGCTGCTGCATAGTTATCATGCCTCAATTCTATTAGCTTATGCATAGGCAACTGCCTCTTGTCACCCGATATGGAATGCATTGGAGAGGCCTCATGGAGGTGCATAACTTTATTGATGTCATCAGTAACATCTTCATATTCTGGCTTAATATCCAAACTTATGACACTAAGGGTGGGGGTGGTCTCTAATGGATCAATGTGATGGACATGAAAAGCTTGCTTAACAACACCTTGCATCAAGCAGACATTAGAACATTCCATATCATTTTTAGGTGAATTCAATGTATCAAATATTTTGAATTCTATTTCCTCACCATTTACCTTCATCGTGACAATACCTCTTTTCACACAAATATTCGTATCAGTAGTTATTAAAAAGGGTCTTCCTAAGATTATGGGCAAAGGTAATGGCATAAGACAAGACATTCTTCCATATCTAATACAATAAAATCAGCAAGTAAAATAAATTTACCTACCTTCACCAAGACATCCTCGAGAATACCTCTTGGTCATTTGATGTTTTTGTCTGCCAGTTGCAAAGTGACGGAAGTTGGTTGAAGCTCCCCCAAACCTAGTGTCTTGAACACAATGTATGGTACCAAATCTACACTCGCTCCTAGATCCAATACTGCATGCTCAAATAGCTGGTCACCTATCATGCAAGGAATGGTAAAATTACCCGGATCTTTTAGTTTTGGTGGTAGTTTTCTTAACAACACATCACTTACCTCTTCACCCAAAGCCACTGTCTCATGTTCCTAAAACTTCCTTTTGTTAGTGCAACAATCTTTCAAAAATTTAGCATATGTAGGAATTTGTCTAATTTCTAGTCTCTAAATGCCGTGCTCATGTTTTGTAGTGGTGATTATGCTCAAACTAATAGGCGGTTATTATGTATAGTTGAGATGTCGATCTCACGAGGAAAAACGAACTACAAGGGAAAGTGTAAACCTTAACACGAACGATAAAGATCAAGTGAGAGAATCTAAGTTTTGATAATAAATTAATGTGAGAAAATTGTGTAAATATAATGAAGAATATAAATGAGAAACAACAAGATTCCGGGAATCCTCACTAGGTTCGTTGCCTTATTCCACTCTCGATTCAATTTGTTTTTATCTCGATTGCTAGTTTCACATCCCAAACAAGCAATCAGTGAATATTCAATCAAAGCACATGTAAACCCTAAGGTAATTGCTGTGAGATACTTTTGATTCAAGCACACATGACCTATCTTATAGATTTATCAAGAAATGACAATATATCTCAATGATAATATCGCAGTAATGGACAAACCTAAAAGATAAATCTACCGGACTCAATCACATCCAACAACTTAACATAAGAAGAGCATGACTAGACTCATATAGAGGAGGAAGATGCTGTTGTGTGATTATCTACCTAAATAAATAAGAAAATAATCGTACTTGTTTTACTTGCAAGTGCACAAGGTCAATGGTAGCATAGTGTGCAAGTGCGAAATCATTTCCATAGGGATTGGTAAACTTCGATTTAGAATTAGTTTCTCAAAGTAAAAAGAGAAATAAATGTAAAGTGTGAGTTAATAATAATACGAACATAGGGCTGTGATATCCACCACTAATTACACTTTCCCACTAAGTAAGGTGCCAATGATCTAGCCTTATCATGAATACCTAATGGTTGCCAACTTAAGGGCTTGGTCCACACCTTAGGCTATTGATCTCCCTAAGCATCTCTCTTGAGGGATTCAGTATGGGTGTATACTGATTTGTTCGTTAAGAGAGCATAAGGGTTGTGGAGATCGGCAACCACACGGGACCTAGGGCTTGGTTTGTTCCCGGTTTCCCATGTTAATTAACCCAAGAATTCGGTGTGGATATCTTTTGTTACTATTGTTGAACCCAGGACTCGGTCATCCAAATTGATTCAACTAACAAATCCATACCACATGCATAAGTTAATCAGACACACACATATGAGGAATTTAAATACAAACAAGTATTAATCAAGTTAAGCATTATAACATGGTTATAGGCAAAAGGTCATCAATGAATATATTTGTGGAAAAGCATAATTAGGGCTTCAATCGATCCCTATAAGAGTTTAATTACACATGCTAGTTGAACTAAACATTATAACCATAATCAAACAAAAACAGAAAAATAAAACTTGAAGAGGACTAAGGAGACGAGTCATCAATTCCTCTCCAAGCTTGCAACTTCAAGTCTAAAACAAAAGATATCATTTCTGTGTTTTACAAAACTATATATAGGGCTCCAAAGGTGCTCTGAAATCCTAATTTCCTATTCAAGGTTCAGAGAGTTCTTTCTATATCTGGCTCTGTCGCCTCTGGTGTGTGTGTGCTCGAGTGTATGCGGGCCGCACTCGAGCGCATGTGTGCGCTCGAGCCTTCGAAGTGTGCACTTGTGTGCCTGTGCACTCGATCACAAAGGAGATGCACTCGAGCGCACCTTGCTGGATTGCAAAACTTTACTTTTTACTCCTTAGAGCTCCAAAATGTCATCTTTTTGTCAAAGTCCTGTGAAAAACACATAAAACATGAAAATGAAATAGAATCTACTAAAATAGATAAACAAAGAACCTAAGAAGCGTAAATTAAGGTGCTTAAATATGACTATTTAAGCACTTATCACACCCTCAAAATTACATATTGCTAGTCCCTTAGCAATACAAAATGAAAGACTATGTCAAAACAAAATTAAAGATAAATTCATTCTTCATGATATTAAAAAATTTGGGTTGCACATAAAACCATGATGACCGTTCATGAGTAGGCTTATAATAAAAACACATTTTTGTAATGAATAAGGATTTTAAAAGCTCGTGTTACTTACCTAAGGTTGGTTTGAGGCATCACAAGTTTGATTTGTGTGTGGTGAATTAGCACATAGAAGATGGAGCTTCCAAATAATTTTACTGTATAGTGTTTCGGTGCCCAAACCTTTATCGAATTCCTTATCAAATAGAACAAAAATGGTATAATGCTTGCTTCTTTTTCTTTTTCTTTTATCATGAGATTTTTACCATGTTGAGTTCCATTAAGCTTTCTAATTGACCCTTGTAACGAGTGTTTAGCCAATGACTCCCAAACCAGATGGTTTTAGGGCATTAGGTGTAAAGACACCCTTAAGGACTTACTTACTCGAGTTGAAAAGGCTACGGAACTAACAGGTCTTAATGCGTCTAAGTGAAATTCCTACCTTTTGACATGAACACTCACTGCTTATTGAGGCAAGAGGCCCAGTTACTCAGTGGAAACTTTTATTTATGATCATTAAATGCTTAGTTCCCACCTTTTGATGTGAACACTCACTGCTTACTGAGGCAAGATGACCAGTTACTCAGTGGAAAGTTTATAATGATCATTTAGAAGCTTTTTATTCTCTTTTTGCATGATGGACATTTTTCTTTATTTTTCTTATGTCAAAGCGTTCTTTTAACAAGTTATCTAATTACAGTTAGGTCATGGAAACATATACATAATAATTATATGTTATACCCACGCAAATGCGTGCTAATGTGCTCGTGTTAGATCTAAATCAAACTCGTGAGTTCTTAAGTGCGTTGAGGTGGGTACTAAACTTTTAAAATTCCTATAAAAAGACTATATATTCTAGATTTTAAGCTTACTAATGAAGTTTTATCAGATTTTAGATCAACCAAAATTCTTAACACAAAATGAATATGCATTTATCTTTTCTAAAAAAAAACTGGGACCTAGTGTGTGTAGGTGTTTCAAGTGTGTGCATGGGTTAGTGTCTCCCGCTACCCCCAAACTTAATATACACATTGTCCCCAATGTGTGTGTGGCATAGAAAGATCTGACCTGGGAGATGGAGAACTAGATTGCTTGCATTGCTCGTACACGCCCCCAAACTTGAACTGGATGCATGCACTAAGTTCCTGACAAAGAAAAATAAATGTTGTGCCGGAAAACAAGAAATATGGATAATAAACATTTAAATATAAACATAAATATTAATAAAAGAAAAATACTATAATGAAAAGGATATGCTTTGGGGTGCCTCCCATGAGCGCTAAATTTTACGTCTTCAGCCAGACTGGATATCCTTTCACTGCTGGTCATCAGGTGGTGCAGTCGAAGAGGTACCAAGTGCGGGAGGTAGGCAATCGAGGATGGCCTGTAGCATCACCTTCTGTCGTGCGAACTGTGCCTCCAACCCATCCATCCACTGATGGATCAATAGTCTCGCCTCCCTATCCTCTCTGTGAATATCAAAGAGCTCACGCCGAAAAGAGGATAGCTCCTTAAGAAAAGGCTGGGATGCGGTGGATCCCATGTCTGGCTGGTCCTCCTCCCTCAGAGGGTTCACTGTCGGGTGCTCGGTGTCTATAGGATCATCTGCTACAGGCTCAGCAACAAGAATCGGCACCCGGGGTTCTCGAGGCATGTGGGACTAGCTGAGGCTCCACTGGGCCCTCCCAAAAAATGGATGATCGCTAACTGGCCCATCTATAGAGGAGCCTCTAATCCCCTTCTTCTTGAAGATGTGGCTGAGCAAGAAGGGGAAAGAGAGTCCCCATGCATTAGCCGTGGTAGTCTGACAGTTATGCACACTGTCCCAGAACTTATGTATCTGACTCCATATGACTGCTAGGATGGAGTACCAGTGACCCCAGTGAAAGGCATAGAGAGCCTGTAAAAATTGATGCCTCCTCTGAGTCTTGTACCTCAAAGGGCACACGTTACACTAGAGGATGAAATCCACAAACCATAAGCAGGGAAGTAACCTCGACCGGCTCCTCGTATTGTTATGCCAGTCCGCATACTGGCTCGCACACATGTCCTTGATGATGTGTGGCAGAGGAAACGGGTCTGGCTGCTCCTCCATATAGCTGTCCTCCTGAGGGGACTCATGACAGCAGTGGAGGGATGTGGCTATGTCTATGGTGGTCAGCTCTATGAATCTGCCCTGGACTGAAGAGGATAAGATCTCTGGCCTGGTGCAGTCATAGGCCAGGTTCTCATAGAAGCTGACCACAAATCTGGTGTAAGTCGTCGAACAGACCGGCTTGAACAGCCACTTGAGACTCCGAGCCTTGAATTCTTGTACCACCCATCTTGTGGCATCCAAACTCTTGAAGTCCTCATCTATGTTAAATGTAGTCTCGAACAGTATTTCACACTGCTCGAAACTGGGCCGAGTGGCCTGGTGGCTGTTGCTAGAGGCTCGGGAGGTGGAGGTCATATGCTGAGAAAAAAATGTAGCTTCTGTCATGTTTGTGCTTGTGTGCAGCTGATGGTGCGCTCGATTGCACAAAGTGATGGGTGCTCAATCGTGACTACCTAATGCTCGATCGCACTTGCTCAGACAATACATCAAACAGCTGATGTGCAACAAGAACTTGAAGCTGTAGAAATTATACCAATCGTAGCCCAACCTCCTGCAAATTGCAAATACAACCACTAAGTAAATGAAGATGCAAGTAACTAATGAAATGTAATTCAAAAATGTGTGCGAGTGTGTAATAACAAGCAATATAGAGTTTGAAAGAAATATGGGTATGGCCTACCTAGAGTATGTTAACAGGATTAGTTAAGTAAAGGGCGATTAGATGTATGATGCGTTGGTGAAATTGGGTGGGGTAGGGTTGGTGATGTGCCAGGAGCTGGATTGAGAGTTAGGGTTACTGTGTGAGATGGCGATAATGAGAGAGAAATAATGGAAATGCGATTGAGTGTAAGTGAGGGAATAAGAGGGAACTGTTTATAACCCGCATGTGACCTCTCTACCCTGAGTGCACTCGAGCGCATTGTGAAGTGCGCTCGATCGCACTTGTGTGCAAGTGCGTAGGGTAATGCACTCGTGCGTACTGGAGTGCAGGGCGTAAGTGCGCTCGATCACACTATGTAGTGTGCTTGAGTGCAAGGTAGAAAATGCTGGTAGTGATGAAACAGAAAAGAAATGAACAAGGAGTATAACTGGTAACGATACAACCATACCATACTTTAGTGGCCTCAGTACCACTAACCTTTGTAGAGGTGCTTAAGCTATATGATTGTCAAAGGTGGAACATCTTAAGTACTCTCTTGATACAGTGCTACTCTCTTTGAAGGAGGCACTTAGAGCCCACATCAAGTGGTTCAAGTGCCCTTAACAGCTGCTGCATCTCCAATTTTGGTGCCTGGTCAAGTTCAGGATTTTCAACTCGAGGATTATACTTACTTGAAGGCTTTGGTGTGTTCTTGATGGGGTGCATAGCTCTATTGATGTCTTTAATCACATCGTCATCCTTTGGCCTAACGTCCAATCTTGTGTCATCATGGTTGGGAATGGTCTCCAATGGAGCAGTGTGATGGACCTGAGAAACTTTCTCAACAACACCTTGCATTAAGCTTACATTAGAATATTCATTATCATTTTTGGTTGATTTTAATGTATTAAATATTTTGAATTCCATCTCATCATTTACTTTCATAGTGACAATGCCTCTTTTTACACTAATATTTGTGTCAGCAGTGATCATAAATGGTCTTCCTAAGATGATAGGGAGTGGCAATGGCATATGACATTCTTCCATATCTAAGATAATAAAATCAGCAGGTAAAATAAATTTACCTACTCTTACCAAAACATCATCGAGGATACCTCTCGGT
The DNA here is from genome assembly GCA_023935145.1 of Bretschneidera sinensis. Lineage (NCBI taxonomy): Eukaryota > Viridiplantae > Streptophyta > Magnoliopsida > Brassicales > Akaniaceae > Bretschneidera > Bretschneidera sinensis. Next base: position 88,404,541 of record CM043699.1, read on the forward strand.
CATTTGATGCTTATGTTAGCCAATTGCAAAGTGATGGAGGTTGGTTGAAGCTCCCCCAAACCTAGTGTCTCGAATACACTGTATGACAGCAGATTAACACTATCTCCTAGATCCAATAGTGCCTGCTCGAATAGCTGGTCACCTAGCCTGCAAGGAATGGTAAAACTACCCAGATCTTTTAGTTTTGGTGGTAGTTTTCGTAATAGCACAACATTTACCTCTTCAGTCAAGGCTACTGTCTCATATTCCTGAAACTTCCTTTTGTTAGTGCAAAAATCTTTTAAAAACTTAGCATAAGCATAAATTTGTTTAATTGCATCTAATAAAGGAATGTTTATTTTCATTTTTTTCAAAGTTTCGAAAATGTCAATCAATTTAGTCTCTTTCTTAGGTTTTACCAACCTTTAAGGGAAGGGTGGAGGTGTATTTACCTTTTCCATCTCACTTACCTTAGATGTGGATGCTTTGTTTGGAGATGCTCGTGTAGGCTTACCGATGCCTATGATCTTTCCACTTCTCAGGGTTATCACAGCATTCAGTTGTTGATGTCCTCTTGAATTAGGTATTGGTGGGGCAGAAAGCTCACCTTGTTTTCTACTACTCAGTTCCTTGGCCAATTGTCCCATTTGTACCTCTAGTCCTTGAATGGCTTGATCATGTTTTGCAGTGGTTTGTCTCATCTCAGTCCGAAATTGCCTAGTTTCTTCCATGAACTATTCGTGTGAAGTCATTAATTATTGCTGCTAGTTGCCAATTACCTCATAAGACTTTCGAGGTCACTCTTCTTTGTTTCAGGAGCTAAATGGGCTGCTGGTTGGAAGTTTCTTTGCTTCCCTTGACTGTTCTGATTGTTGCTCCAAGAAAAATTCGGGTGATTCCGCCATCCAGGGTTGTAGGTGTTTGCATAAGGATTGTTCTTCAGTGGATAGTTGTTTGGTCCCACAAAGTTTGCTTGCTCATGATCTACAGATGAATACAAGGGACATGTATCAGTATTATAATCAAATTGGGAACAAATAGCACATACCTGGAGTGGTGTAGCCGGTGGGTTAGGTGAGGCATTCTGAGCAGCCATGGCTTTAACTAACAGGTCTAGTTTCCTTTCCACAGCAACTATCTAAGTAGATGATCCTCCATTTAAGTTTACCTCATACATTCCCTTACTCTTGGTTACATGTCTGCCTCGAGAAGAGAACTTCTAAGTGTGTTCACTTTGGGTTTCGAAGAGCTCCATAGCTTCTTCGTTGCTTTTCTCCATCAGCACTCCTCCACAACCTGAATCCACAATACTTTTGTTAGTATCACTTAAACCTTCATAGAAAGCTTGTACCAGTTCATCCTGAGGTATGTTGTGATGTGGGCATTTGAGTAGCAACTCGTTAAAGTGTCCCCAGGCCTCGAAGAATAGATCTCTATCCTTTTGTTGGAAGGACTGAATTTCCTTCCTCATTTGCCTCGTCTTTTGGGATGGGAAAAACTTCCTTAGGAATTTGCTAGCCAACTCCTCCCAAGTGTGGATAGACACTACACACAAAGAATTGTACCACAGTTTAGCATTATCTTTTAAGGAAAAAAGGAAAAGAATTAACCTTATTCCTTCTTGGTCTAAGCCTCGGATGTGCTGGAACTTACAAAGATCGAAGAACTCTCGGAGGTGTAAGTGTGGGTCCTCATTAGGTGTGCCCCTAAAGTGAGTCAGTGCACTGAGTATCTGTAGAGATATGTAGTAGTTTCCTTCCACCTCAGGATGTGATATCCACCACTAATTACACTTTCCCACTAAGTGAGGTGCCAATGCTCTAGCCTTATCATGAATACCTAATGGTTGTCAACCTAAGGGCTTGGTCCACACCTTAGGCTATTGATCTCCCTAAGCAACGAGTTAGGCATGGTGTATACTCTAACTCTTTTCTCTCTTTAGGGATTCAACATGGGTGTATACTGAGTTGTTCCTTAAGAGAGCATAAGGGCTGTGGAGATCGACAACCACATGGGACCTAGGGCTTGGTCCGCTCCCAGTTTCTCATGTTGATTAACCCAAGAATCCGGTGTGGATATCTTTTGTTACTATTGTTGAACCCAAGACTTAGTCATCCAAATTGATTCAACTAACAAATCCAGACCACATGTATAAGTTGATCAGACACACACATATGAGGAATTTAAATACAAAAAGGTATTAATCAAGTTAAGCATTATAACATGGCTATAGACAAAGGTAATCAATGAATATATATATGGAAAAACATAATTAGGGCTTCAATCGAGCCCTATAAGAGTTTAGTTACACATGCTTGTTGAACTAAACATTATAACCATAATCAAACAAAAACAGAAAAATAAAACCCGAAGAAGACTAAGGAGACGAGTCGTCAATTCCTCTCCAATCTTGTAACTTCAAGTCTAGAACAAAAGGTATGGTTTCTGTGTTTTACAAGGCTATATATAGGGCTCTAAGGGTGCCCCAAAACCCTAATTTCCTATTCAAAGTTCGGAGACTTATTTCCATATCTGGCTTTGCCACCTCTAGTGTGTGTGCGCTCAAGCGTATGCGGGCTGCGCTCGAGCGCATGTGTATGCTCGAGCCTTCTAAGTGTGCGTTCGTGTGCCTATGCGCTCGATCACAAGGGAGGTGCACTCGAGCGCACCTTGCTGGATTGTAGAACTTTACTTTTTACTCCTTTGAGCTCCAAAATGTCATCTTTTTGTCAAAGCCCTGTGAAAAACACATAAAACATGAAAATGAAATAGAATATACTAAATAGATAAACAAAGAGCCTAACAAGCGTAAATTAAGGGGCTTAAATATGACTATTTAAGCACTTATTAGATGTAATCACCGGATTAAGAGAAAATCTTCTAATTAAATTAAAGAGTAAATCATAACAATGTTTAACAATAAATCTGAACTACAACTGAATCAAGAATAGAAATAAGAACAACTACACCTAAAAATTCATCCCTTCACCTTGCTTAGAGATTAGTTAGCCATGAGGCTCATGCTTGAACACCGTAATGGAGAAGAGTGTGGCAGCTTTCTTCAATTTTCCAGCCTTGATGAATGCCCCTTGTCAAACCCTAAGTGATCTATTTATAATATAAAAGGTTCTTGGGTATTTTCGGGTCTAAACTATCATTAAAACCCTAATTAGGAAATAGGGCATCACGCTTACGCTGTAGCGCACACTAATCCAGGCCGCAACGCACACTGATGTCCGAATTTTGCAAAGTTCTGGGCACCGCGGCTCAGACCCTCCAGGCCGTGGCGCACACTGATGTGCTATAGGCTCTGAATGCTTTCTGGAGGTCGGCGCTTCGCTCTTCTGTGCTGCGGCATGGACAGTTCTGAAACCACTCTTTTTACTCTGATATGCATGGACTCTTGGTGCTTTTAAGCATTGATAGCTTTTCCATCTCTTTTGAACTTAAAGTACCTGAAATGCACCGAAATAGATCAATGATCCAAGAATGACACTTTAGAATTGTTAAGGTATAAATGAGTAATTCAACCCTAGATTAACCCTAAAATACTAACAAATAAGTACTATTAAGATTCATTTTATGACTCTCATCATAACCCCCAACTAGCTTATTGCTAGTCCCTAGCAATTCAAGCGAAAGACAAGACAATATGACATGAATTCTATAGTAGAAATCAAAACAAAATAAAGCAATGTTAGCGTTAAACCAAGAGTTATTCAATTTTTTTGTCTTAAAAATCTCAAATAACACATAGCACATAGAATCATTAAATATCACCCAAGTCCAAAAGTAATCCAAACATCAATCTTAAAATTGTTATCAACTCTTAACATCCATCTTACCACAATCCATTAATCCTAACACCCGGATTATGCACAACATTCATGAATACAAGTCTTGGCCTCTAAAAATATATTAATTTGCGTGACATCAGTCACAAAAACAAGCTCCAAAGGCTCACTTTTCAAATCACCCTCCACTATTGTAGAAAAATCACACTACCTTGGATCAATAGGTCTTTAATAAGCTTGTAACGTTAGGCTAAGGTAAAGGTCAAAAAAGAACGGGAAGGATTCAACAAGTAAAAGAACTCAATCTCTTAGTTTTAAACACAATCACTTTAAGCACTGGATAACCTTACTTTAACACCCAACTCTTTCAACCATTTTTCGAGCATTTCTCTCAATAAATCACCACTTTTTTTTTCTTTTCTTCTTTCTTTGCCATAATTCACTTCTTTTTTATGTTATTGTATTTTATTTTGGCATAAGACCATTCACCTCCTTTTTTTTCATTTTTTTCTTTTCTTTTCTTTTCCACAACCCCCAACTTATCTCCTTTAATGTACTTGGGTTATGGTAGTAATATTTTTTTTTTCATATTTCAATCCTTACTCCTCTTAAGTGCTTCTCAACAAATGTGTATAACTAAGTTCTTTTAAAGTGAAGGTAAGGATAAAATATTTTTAGGCTCATAAAGATAAGTAAATGGATTATCGAAAGAAACGAGGCTCAAATTATTTTTCAAGAAATGACTCAAATAGGTGACTAGCGATAAATATAGCAAGGGTAAGTTTGAAAGACTCAAACAGTCCAAAAATGGCCTATATCATATCCTAAGTAATGTGCATTCTATGATTTCACCTCAAATGATTATCGAATAAGTTCTAGAGCTTGTCGAGACCACAAAAGCATTCACAAAACAATCACACATAAAACTTCTCTAAATGTTTTAGACTAATCATGCAATCTTACTGCAACCCAGAGTCACAAACCAAATGAAGATTGACACTTAAATTATTCTCAAACTGAAGCAAAATATAACTTCTTCTAAATGCTATATGCTATCTCAATTAGGCTCATATCATTGACATGTGAATTAACTCTAAGACTAACACAAAGCATGCTAAAAACAAACAAAAAGAGAAAGTAATACCAAGCAGTTTAATGGAAAGAATAAATGCGTTTCCTCCACCCCCAACTAAAAAATTGCATTGACCTTAATGTGAAAGAAAAATTAAAGGAAACTCCCTTTGTAATCAAAAGTGCACAGAAGCTGAAAATTGTGCACCACTATTTGAACTGCATGCGATTCTTCTTGTTGAAATGTCGATCTATAACATAGAACAAAACAAACAAAAAGAAGGTAATTGTGGTGTAACATTAAGATTCCCATCGTATGTTAGATTAACTCATGAAATCTAAATAAATAACTAAAAATGAAAATAAACTACAAAAAAAAATAAAATAACGAAAAGAAATACACAATAAATGTTAGTACAGTCATCCGATAATTAAAAAAAATAAAAAGAGATAAATAAGATATAACCCAAAACTAATCCTCTATGTCTTCATCCTCCTCTTCATGCTCTTCATTCTCTTCACCTTCCTCTGGAGCTGGATCAAAAGATGAACCCAGATAGGGTGGTAAAGTAATCCATATCACAACCGATGGCGGAGGCAAGGTGTTGGTACATCTGACCAGAAGAAGAGTACACCCCTACTTGATAATCTTCTTGCCTAACCAAGAATCGTTCCTGACGATCAAAACTATCATACAAGGGTTTCTGATGCTCGTCAAACTGAATTTCTAAATGCTCAAGGCGCTCTGCAACAGTGAAATGCCTTAGGGGAGGAGGGAAGGCAGCAATCGCTGCTCTCTCTCCCGGAACTGGCGGCCTTGAGGCTTTAATCATATTGAGCATGCCATCATTGATGGGCTTCTTAGATTGCTGGGCTTCCTCATAAGGACTGTACTGGACTCCAGCTTGGATGTATAATTGGGTAATTAATGAAGGGAAGTATAATCCAAGCTTTTGTCTCATAGTGTGTATGATAGAATTAAATATGATCTGGCCCACATCAATAGGAATGCCCATCAAAATGGCATAAATTAGAACAGCTCTCTCAATAGTAAGGTTACTATAGTGCATGGTAGGCATCAACCTCTAACACACAAAATATTACCAAGCCCGAGCATTGACAATCAGAGAAGTATCGGGCAAGGTTTTAGGAGTATCACCTGTCATTTTCCATGTTGTACTCGGAATACAGAGAGTATTGCAAATATCTTCATAATCAATATTAGACATATATGCAATATACTCACTGTTTTCTATGTCAAGTAGCCCATAGAATCTATTGATAGATGTGGTGTTAAAAGAAACTGTTTTTCCTCTCACCATCACCTCGCCATTCCTATGCTCTTCTGCATTAGCATAGAATTCTCTAACCATATTTGTAAGGGAATGAGATGGTTGTCTGGCAAATGTACCCCAATTACTATCAATAATCATTCTAAACAAGGTTGGGTTTCCTCTCTCTGTGATAGTGAATCCTCTCTCAGGAATGGGTTTCCTAGCATTTATCAAGCTAACATATCTCTCACTAGCCTCAAAACTGACAAATTTGCTCTTATCATACTCTTGAGGTTGTTTCCCCATTGGTTTCTTAGTTTTAGGAGCCATTTGAATCAAATGTATAGAACAACAGAACTAATTCAAAATCAACCACCCAAATAGCACAAATTCACAACAAAGAGAAGAAATTGGTCTTACTTGATACCCAAAGTTGGAGAGAAGAAAGAGTACCCACCAACTTGAAATCTTCTTGAAAAACCCAAAATCCTCTTTGAACCAAGCTTTTTGGAGTAATTTTCAGCAAAATCTGTAATATGATGAGAAATTATTTAAGAAATGGTGTTAGAATCAAGAAATAGTGAGAAAAATGAGGTAGATAAGTGAGGATTTGGAGAGAGGAGTAGAGAGAGTGGAGTGTGCTGTGTTTTTCTCAAAGTAGAAATGAAGAAAATGGTGTAGAAATGAGGTTTTAAAAAGTGCAGATCGTGTGTGAGTCGTGGCTTGAACTTATGTGCACCGCGGCTTGAAGACCTAAGCCCTCTTTTGCTTTGCTGTGTGCCGCAGCGTGCTATGGGTTGAGGTGCGGTGCAAACTGACGTGGGTTGCTGTGCTACTAGGTGAGGCTTGAGCCCTTGGGCCGCTGCGCACACACTACCCTGGTTCTTCTCATGGGCTAAAAAAAACATAGCAAATGCCTTGTTTGTGCAAGATAAACAACATAAAAATATATAAAATAAAAATAAAAATAATCTTTAAACTAAAAATTAGATTAAATCAAACTAAAAATTAAAATTGAAATAAACTTAATTAAAAACAAAATAAATAAAAGAAAAATAAATAAAAACATACTTTTGTGGTGTGGTCAAGGTGAATAGACCGAATCCATAAGTGGAATGTCTTCCACTTCCGGATCTTGCCTATCAATTAAGATTTTAAGGTGTTGACCATTTACTTTAAAGATCCGACCATCTCTAGTATCCTCTATTTCTATCACCCCATTTGCAAAAACATTCCTTACTATAAAAGGGTCGGTTCACCTCGACCGAAGTTTTCCCGGGTGCTTATGGAGTCTAGAATCATATAAGAACACCCGATCAATAGGCTTAAATGTTTTCCTCAAAATTTTGTTATCATGAAACACTTTCATTTTAGCCTTATAGATTCTAGAGTTCTCATAAGCATCATTTCTCAACTCCTCTAGCTCGGTCAACTGAAATTTCCTAAGGTTACCTACTTCTCCCATGTCAAAGTTGAAATACTTGATGGCCCAATAAGCTTGATGCTTGAGCTCTACAGGTAAGTGGCAAGGTTTTCCAAAAACAAGCCTATAAGGTGGCATACCTAAGGGAGTTTTGAAAGTTGTACGTGATGAGTGCTAAATATTGCATATTTTGGCCACTTAATTTACATTTTTTAGCTTACGAATTTGTTACTTTGAGTTGTTTTACAGGTTTACAAGCTTGAAAAGGAGTTTCACTAAATTTTCAGAATTGCTCGTACAGATCAGCCAATTTTGAGGATTAAACTATATTGATTCAGGAAGAACCAGAAGATGAGCCATATATGCTTGGAAAGATCTAGATGGTCTATTTTTTGAAGAATTTTTTGGATCAATAAAATGATTTTTTTAGAGAAAGTTATGACAGTTTTAGTAGACAAAGGTCAGGCTGTGCATGATTTCAACGTGACAGATCAGCTATTTTTGAGGATTAAACTGTATTGATTCAGGAAGAACCAGGAGATGAGCCATATGTGCTTAGAAAGATCCGGATGTCTATTTTCTGGAGAATTTCAAGGATCAATAAAATGATTTTTCTAGAGAAAGTTATGACTGTTTTAGTAGACAAAGGTCAAAGAGCAAAAGTTGGAATCTGTAGTATCCCACATCGGATTGGAAACACATTACACTTGTGATGTTTCTCTATATAAGTCCCTCTTCACTTCATCTTTAGTGAGCAATCCAAGTGCCATTTTGGTGCAATTTGGAGGATTTCTACTAGCATTCTGGTGGATCTCCAAAGGCTTTGTTACCACGAGGGGAAGCGGCGCCCAACAGTTAGTGGAATTTCACCCATGTATAGTCAGTTTTGATTTACTGTTTTTGTTAGTTTAATGTTTAGCACTGTTATTGTGAACTTTAGTTTCATGATTATGGGTGGCTAAAATTTTCAACTAAGGTTGAAGATGAAGCCTCACCGTTGTTTGGTATAAGATTTTCATATTTGTTTATACAATTCTGATTTTTTTTAGTATAAATGTTCTGGTCAATTGTTTGAGTAAATTCTTATGATTGATAGTTTTTAAATTGTTCTGTTGGATATTCCGTGTGTTTCATCTGATGGATACATCGAATCGTTTTTGATTAAATTGGATATCCTTTGTGATTTGTTAAAAGCGGATACATTGGATTGTTTTGGTTTAATTGGGATATTTGTTGTGATTTGTTTAAAGTTGGATTCATGGAATATTTTGATAGATTATTTTTATAGAATATTAAAATATATGCTTTACTTTGGTGGAGTGGATTCAGAAACCTTAGTGTTTTTATCGTTAGTTTTTAAATCAGTTTAGTTTAGTTTATATTTGTTTTGCAAAATATAATTTGCAATTCGGAACTAGGTTAAGATAAGGTTAGTTTAGATTAAATTATATTTTCACAACGCAATTCCCTGTGGATTCGACCTCGCACTTGCACAACACTATATTGCAAATGACTCGTGCACTTGCGAGTAATTTAAAACTCATAACGAGTTTTTGGCGCTGTTGCCGGGGAGTTGTTTGGTTTGTGAAAATTAAATTTTTGTCTGAATTAATTTTATTTTTCTACTAGTTAGTTACCAATTTTTGTTTGATTTTTTCTTTTTGCAATTTTATTTTATTTTTTTTGTTTCTATTTGCATTGGCCTATAAAAAATAATATACATATATATATATATATATATATATATATATATATATATATATACACATATATATACATATATATACATATATAATGTGGATGAATCCAACGTCGGTTTCACAGTCTTTAGAGAACGCCCTCAAGGATTTCATGAAGGTGACCGGCCAATCCATCAATCCAACCAATACATTCAATGTTGGTAGTTGTTCCATCTGTGCTAGTCCTATGCATTTAGCACAGAATTGTCCATCTGCGCCAGCTTTTGTCGAGTATCCCATGGAACAAATTAACGCTTTCAATGACTATTAGTGGCAATCAAATGGATCTTACTTCGAGACGTACAATCTAGGGTGTCGGAACCACCCTGATTTTTCATGGATGCAGAATCAACTGATGAATCAGGGAGGAGCCCCTTATCATGCTCACAATCAATACTCTCCCGAATTTCCTCCACCAGTTCCAAGTTATGGTCACTCAGCCTATCCAGCACCATCACCCGCTTACCAAGCTCCCATTCAAGTTCCAGTGTCGGTTTCACAATCATTGAAGGATGCCTTCAATGATTTCAGGAAGACGACCGGCCAATTCATAAGCGAAATGAGGAGTGCAAGAATAGTAAACACCAAAGCGATTGCCAAGCTAGAGAGTCAAATGGGTCAAATCGCAAGTCACTTGGGTGAAGGAGAGAAGGGAAGGTTCCCCAGTCAACCTGAGCCTAACCCGAAGGAACAGTTTGCAGCGAGAAATTCATCAACTCCTATACACGGGCAGGAACAAGTGCAATTGATTATCCCATTGAGGTCTGGGAGACAAGTGGACAATCAAGTGGAAGAGAACCCAGCTATGCAACAAGGGCAAGAAAGTGGCAACAAGGAAAAGAGATATGCTGAGCCATCTACAGCCACACCTATTATTAAGGATCTCCCTAGGTCGTTTGTACCTAAAATGCCTTACCCTGAGAGATTACAAGCGCCCAACAAAAGGAGGGGAGTCTAAAGACATTCTGGAGGCATTCTTTGCTCAGTTTGGAGAGGATTTGGATTTAGATAAGTTACTTGAGCAAGCAAATGCCATTTTGAAGTCTGCTCCTCAGAAGACCAGTGAGATGGGGGAGACTGTAGATGAATCCCGCATTGAGGTCCCCCTGGAGGCATACTTTGCTCAGTTTGAAGAAGATTTGGATTTGGATAAGTTGTTTGAGCAAGCAAATGCTACTTTGGAGTCTGCTCCTCAGAAGAGCAGTGAGACGGAGGAGACCACAACACCTGAACCCCTCAAGAAGGAATTTAAGCCTTTACCGGACAATCTTAAGTATAAATTCCTAGGTCCAGCAAATTCTTTGCCTTTGACTATAGCTTCAGATTTGGTTGATGCTCAAGTGGATAAATTATTGGACGTTTTAGGAGAGCACAATGAAGCTATCGACTGGACTATTGAGGATTAAAGGGAATCAGCCCCTCGGTGATGATGCACAAGATACGTTTGTAGGAGAATGCCAAGCCATCGAGGGAGCCACAAAGAAGGCTCAACCCAGCTATGCAAGAGGTTGTGAGGACTGAAGTGATTAAGCTATTGGATATAGGGATTATTTATCCAATCTTTGATGGCGAGTGGGTGAGCCCATTTCATGTCGTACCAAAGTGGGCTGGATTGGCAGTAGTGATGAATAAAGACGACGAGTTGGTTCCAACTAGTGTGCAGTCAGGATGGAGGGTGAGTATAGACTACCGTAAGTTGACTGCTACCACATGGAATGATCATTTTCAACCGCCATTTATTGATCAGATGGTGGAGTGCTTAGCTGGGCATGATTACTAATGTTGAGTATGGCTGAAGACGTTAAACTTAGCGCTCGTGGGAGGCACCCCATGACATATCCTTTTCGTTTGTTTATTATTTTACATATTTATTGTTACTGCTTATTTCTATCGTTTCTTTTGTCTTTCAGTCTTTATTTTTCTAGGACAATGCGTACTTCAATTCAAGTTTGGGGGTATGCTATGAGCCATACCAAGTCTAGATAGTTCTCCATATCCCAGGTCAGCTCTTTCCATATTATTCACACATTATGGTCAATGTGTAAGTTAAGTTTGGAGGTATGGGAGACACATTACACACACTTTGTCCTAATTTGTTGTTGTTTTTCTTTATTTAAAAAAAAGAAGGTAAATGCATGCTCATGTTATTTTGAAATTTTAGTTGATCTAAACAAATACTGTGATGTGATGTCATTGGTGAGCTTAAAATTGTGAACACATGATTTGGTGATAGAGTTTTAAAACTTTGTTACTTACTTTAGGCATTTGAGAATTCACATGTTTGATCTAATCTGACACGAGCACATTAGCACATAATTGTGTGAGGTATGACATGTGATTTTAATGTGCATGTTTCCATGACTTAACTGAAACTGGATGACTTGTGGGATTAACATTTGGGCATAGAAAAGCATAAAAAAAAGAAAAAAAACAAATAATACTACTAATATTTATAATGATCATCATCAATAAACTTTCTATTGAGTAAGTGGACCTCTTGCCTCAGTAAGTTGTGAGCGTTCACGTCAAAAGGTGGGAATTTTATTCATAATGATCATTGCGAAACTTTCTGCTGAGTAACTGGACCTCTTGCCTCAGTAAGTAGTGAGTGTTCACGTCAAAAGGTGAAAATTTTGCTTGGTAGCATTAAAGCCAACTTAGTTTTGTAGCATTTTTGACTTGAGTTAGTAAGTTCTTAGGGGTGTCTTTACACCTAATGCCCTAAAACCATCTGGTTTGGGAGTTATTGACACAACACTCGATACATGGGTTAATTAGAAAGCTTAAGGGAACTAAACATAGTAGAGCCTTATAATAAAAATAAATAAAATAAAATTATGCCATCGTTGTTCATTCTGATGAGAAATTCTATGAATATTGAGACATGGAGACATTGTACATTGAAGTTATTTGGAAACCTCATATGTTTATGCTAATTCACTTTACACTGATTCAAGCTTGTGATGTCTTAGCTTGCCTCTTGTAAGTAATTAAGTTTTAAAATTCTTATTCATTGCGAAGATGGGTTATATTTTTTTAAGCTTGGTCATGAATGAATATGATGGTTTTGAGTGCTTCTTAAATTTTTGGATACCATGAGTGATGAACTTATCTTGATGTTCTTTGTTTTTCATTTATTTTTTTTTATTTTGTTTTGCAAAGAGACTAGCAAAATGTAAGTTTGGGGGTATTTGATGAGTGCTAAATTTTGCATATTGTGGCCACTTAATTTACATTTGTTAGTTTAGGAATTTGTTACTTTGAGTTGTTTTTTGTTGTTTTACAGGTTTACAAGCTTGGAAAGGAGTTTCACTAAATTGTCAGAATTGCTCATATAGATCAGCCATTTTTGAGGATTAAACTGTATTGATTCAAGAAGAACCAAGAGATGAGTCATATATTCTTGGAAAGATCCAGATGTCTATTTTCTGGGGAATTTTACGGATATATAAAATGATTTTTCTAGAGAAAGTTATGGCAGTTTTAGCAGACAAAGGTTAGGCTGTGCATGATTTCAGCGTGACAGATCAGCAATATTTGAGGATTAAACTGTATTGATTCAGGAAGAACTAGTAGTGAGCCATATATGCTTGGAAAGATCCGGATGTCTATTTTTTGAGAAATTTTACGGATCAATAAAATGATTTTTCTAGAGAAAGTTATGACTGTTTTAGTAGACAAAGGTCAAAGAGCAAAAGTTGGAATCTGCAGTATCCCACATCGGATTGGAAACACATTGCACTTGTGATGTTTCCCTATATAAGCCCCTCTTCGCTTCATCTTTAGTGAACAATCCAAGTGCCATTTTGGTGCAATTTGGAGGACTTCTACTAGCATTCTGGTGGATCTCCAAAGGCTTTGCTACCACGAGGGGAAGCGCCGCCCAACAGCGAGTGGAATTTCTCCCATGTATAGTCAGTTTTAATTTACCGTTTTTGTTAGTTTAATGTTTAGCACTGTTATTATGAACTTTAGTTTCATGATTATGAGTGGCTAAAATCTTCAACTAAGGTTGAAGATGAAGCCTCACCGTTGTTTGGCATAAGATTTTCAGATTTGTTTATACAATTCTGATTTTTTTTTTAGTCTAAATGTTCTGGTCAATTGTTTGAGTAAATTCTTACGATTGATAGTTTTTAAATTGTTCTGTTGGATATTCCATGTGTTTCATCTGATGGATACATCGAATCGTTTTTGATTAAATTGGATATCCTTTGTGATTTGTTAAAAGCGGATACATTAGATTGTTTTGGTTTAATTGAGATATTTGTTGTGATTTGCTTAAAGTTGGATTCATGGAATATTTTGATAGATTATTTTTATAGAATATGAAAATATATGCTTTACTTTGGTGGAGTGGATTTAGAAACCTTAGTGTTTTTATCATTAGTTTTTAAATCAATTTAGTTTAGTTTATTTTTGTTTTGCAAAATATAATTTGCAATTCGGAACTAGGTTCAGATAAGGTTAGTTTAGATTAAATTACATTTTCACAACGCAATTCCCTGTGGATTCGACCTCACACTTGCACAACACTATATTGCAAATGACTCGTGCACTTGCGAGTAATTTAAAACTCATAACAAGTTTTTGGCGCTGTTGCCAGGGAGTTGTTTGGTTTGTGAAAATTAAATTTTTGTCAGAATTAATTTTATTTTTCTACTAGTTAGTAAGCAATTTTTGTTTGATTTTTTCTTTTTGCAATTTTATTTTATTTTTTTTTGTTTCTATTTGCATTGGCCTATAAAAAATAATATATACATATATATATACATATATATGTACATATGTACATATATACATATATATATACATATGTGGATGAATCCAGCGCCGGTTTCACAGTCTTTAGAGAACGCCCTTAATGATTTCATGAAGGTGACCTGCCAATCCATCAATCCAACCAATACATTCAATGTTGGTAGTTGTTCCATCTGTGCTAGTCCTATACATTTAGTACAGAATTGTCCATCTGCGCCAGCTTTTGTCGAGTATTCCATGGAACAAATTAACGCTTTCAATGACTATTAGTGGCAATCAAATGGATCTTACTCCGAGACGTACAATCCAGGGTGTCGGAACCACCCTGATTTTTCATGGATGTAGAACCAATTGATGAATCAGGGAGGAGCCCCTTATCATGCTCACAATCAATACTCTCCCGAATTTCCTCCACCAGTTCCAAGTTATGGTTACTCAGCCTATCCAGCACCATTACCCGCTTACCAAGCTCCCATTCAAGCTCTAGTGTCGGTTTCACAGTCATTGAAGGACGCCTTCAATGATTTCAGGAAGATGACCGGCCAATCCATAAGCGAAATGAGGAGTGCAAGAATAGTAAACACCCAAGCGATTGCCAAGCTAGAGAGTCAAATGGGTCAAATCGCAAGTCACTTGGGTGAAGGAGAGAAGGGAAGGTTCCCTAGTCAACCTGAGCCTAACCCGAAGGAACAGTTTGCAGCGAGAAATTCATCAACTCCTATGCACGGGCAGGAACAAGTGCAATTGATTGTCCCATTGAGGTCTGGGAGACAAGTGGACAATCAAGTGGAAGAGAACCCAGCTATGCAACAAGGGCAAGAAAGTGGCAACAAGGAAAAGAGAGATGCTGAGCCATCTATAGCCACACCTATTATTAAGGATCTCCCTAGGTCGTTTGTACCTAAAATGCCTTACCCTAAGAGATTACAAGCACCCAACAAAAGGAGGGGAGTCTAAAGACATTCTGGAGGCATTCTTTGCTCAGTTTGGAGAGGATTTGGATTTAGATAAGTTACTTGAGCAAGCAAATGCTATTTTGGAGTCTGCTCCTCAGAAGACCAGTGAGACGGAGGAGACTGTAGATCAATCCCGCATTGAGGGACCCCTAGAGGCATACTTTGCTCAGTTTGAAGAAGATTTGGATTTGGGTAAGTTGTTTGAGCAAGCAAATGCTAATTTGGAGTCTGCTCCTCAGAAGAGCAGTGAGACGGAGGAGACTGTAGATGAATCCCGCATTGAGGACCCCCTGGAGGCATACTTTGCTCAGTTTGAAGAAGATTTGGATTTGGGTAAGTTGTTTGAACAAGCAAATGCTAATTTGGAGTCTGCTCCTCAGAAGAGCAGTGAGACGGAGGAGACTGTAGATGAATCCCGCATTGAGGACCCCCTGGAGGCATACTTTGTTCAGTTTGAAGAAGATTTGGATTTGGGTAAGTTGTTTGAGCAAGCAAATGCTACTTTGGAGTCTGCTCCTCAGAAGAGCAGTGAGACGGAGGAGACCACAACACCTGAACCCCTCAAGAAGGAATTTAAGCCTTTACCGGACAATCTTAAGTATAAGTTCCTAGGTCCAGCAAATTCTTTGCCTCTGACTATAGCTTCAGATTTGGTTGATGCTTAAGTGGATAAATTATTGGACGTTTTAGGAGAGCACAATGAAGCTATCGACTGGACTATTGAGGATATAAAGGGAATCAGCCCCTTGGTGATGATGCACAAGATACATTTGTAGGAGAATGCCAAGCCATCGAAGGAGCCACAAAGAAGGCTCAACCCAGCTATGCAAGAGGTTGTGAGGACTGAAGTGATTAAGCTATTGGATATAGGGATCGTTTATCCAATCTTTGATGGAGAGTGGGTGAGCCCATTTCATGTCATACCAAAGTGGGCTGGATTGGCAGTAGTGATGAATAAAGACGATGAGTTGGTTCCAACTAGTGTGCAGTCAGGATGGAGAGTGAGTATAGACTACCGTAAGTTGACTGCTGCCACAAGGAATGATCTTTTTCCACTCCCATTTATTGATCAGATGGTGGAGCGCTTAGCTGGGCATAATTACTAATGTTGAGTCTGGCTGAAGACGCTAAACTTAGCGCTCGTGGGAGGTACCCCACAACATATCCTTTTCGTTGGTTTATTATTTTACATATTTATTGTTACTGCTTATTTCTAGTGTTTCTTTTGTTTTTCAGTCTTTGTTTTTCAGGGACAACGCGTACATCAATTCAAGTTTGGGGGTATGCTATGAGTCATACCAAGTCTAGATAGTTCTCCATATCCCAGGTCAGCTCTTTCCATATTATTCACACATTATGGTCAATATGTAAGTTAAGTTTGGGGGTATGGGAGACACATTACACACACTTTGTCCTAATTTGTTATTGTTTTTCTTTATTTAAAAAAAAAGAAGGTAAATGCATGCTCATGTTATTTTGAAATTTTAGTTGATCTAAACAAATACTGTGATGTGATGTCATTGGTGAGCTTAAAATTGTGAACACATGATTTGGTGATAGAGTTTTAAAACTTTGTTACTTACTTTAGACATTTGAGAATTCACATGTTTGATCTAATCTGACACGAGCACATTAGCACATAATTGTGTGAGGTATGACCTGTGATTTTAATATGCATGTTTCCATGACTTAACTGAAACTGGATGACTTGTGGGATTAACATTTGGGCATAGAAAAGCATAAAAAAAAGAAAAAAAACAAATAATACTACTAATATTTATAATGATCCTCATCAATAAACTTTCTATTGAGTAAGTGGACCTCTTGCCTCAGTAAGTAGTGAGTGTTCACGTCAAAAGGTGGAAACTTTATTCATAATGATCATTGTGAAACTTTCTGCTGAGTAACTGGACCTCTTGCCATAGTAAGTAGTGAGTGTTCACGTCAAAAGATAGATATTTTGCTTGGTAGCATTAAGGCCAACTTAGTTTTGTAGCCTTTTTGACTTGAGTTAGTAAGTTCTTAGGGGTGTCTTTACTCCTAATGCCCTAAAACCATCTGGTTTAGGAGTCAATGACACAACACTCGATACATGGGTCAATTAGAAAGCTTAAGGGAACTAAACATAGTAGAGCCTTATAATAAAAATAAATAAAATAAAATTATGCCATCGTTGTTCATTCTGATGAGAAATTCTGTGAATATTGAGACATGGAGACATTGTACATTGAAGTAATTTGGAAACCTCATATGTTTATGCTAATTCACTTTACACTGATTCAAGCTTGTGATGTCTTAGCCTGCCTCTTGTAAGTAATTAAGTTTTAAAATTCTTATTCAATGTGAAGATGGGTTATATTTTTTTAAGCTTGCTCATGAATGAATATCATGGTTTTGAGTGCTTCTTAAAATTTTGGATACCATGAGTGATGAACTTATCTTGATGTTCTTTGTTTTTCATTTAGTTTTTTTATTTTGTTTGGCAAAGGGACTAGCAAAATGTAAGTTTGGGGGTATTTGATCAGTGCTAAATATTGCATATTTTGGCCACTTAATTTACATTTGTTAGTTTAGGAATTTGTTACTTTGAGTTGTTTTTCGTTGTTTTACAGGTTTACAAGCTTGGAAAGGAGTTTCACTAAATTGTCAGAATTGCTCATACAGATCAGCCATTTTTGAGGATTAAACTGTATTGATTCAAGAAGAAGCAAGAGTTGAGTCATATATTCTTGGAAAGATCTGGATGTCTATTTTATGGAGAATTTTACGGATATATAAAATGATTTTTCTAGAAAAAGTTATGGCAGTTTTAGCAGACAAAAGTCAGGCTGTGCATGATTTCAGCGTGACAAATCAGCAATATTTGAGGATTAAACTGTATTGATTCAGGAATAATTAGGAGTGAGCCATATATGCTTGGAAAGATCCGGATGTCTATTTTTTGAGGAATTTTACGGATCAATAAAATGATTTTTCTAGAGAAAGTTATGATTGTTTTAGTAGATAAAGGTCAAAGAGCAAAAGTTGGAATCTGCAGTATCCCACATCGGATTAGAAACACATTGCACTTGTGATGTTTCCCTATATAAGCCCCTCTTCGCTTAATCTTTAGTGAACAATCCAAGTGCCATTTTGGTGTAATTTGGAGGACTTCTACTAGCATTTTGGTGGATCTCCAAAGGCTTTGGTACCACGAGGGGAAACGCCGCCCAACAGCGAGTGGAATTTCTCCCATGTATAGTCAGTTTTAATTTATTGTTTTTGTTAGTTTAATGTTTAGCACTGTTATTTTGAACTTTAGTTTCATGATTATGAGTGGCTAAAATCTTCAGCTAAGGTTGAAGATGAAGCCTCGCCGTTGTTTGGCATAAGATTTTCAGATTTGTTTATACAATTTTGATTTTTTGTTTTTAGTATAAATGTTCTGGTCAATTGTTTGAGTAAATTCTTATGATTTATAGTTTTTAAATTGTTCTGTTGGATATTCGTATGTTTCATCTGATAGATACATCGAATCATTTTTGATTAAATTGGATATCCTTTGTGATTCGTTAAAAGCAGATACATTGGATTGTTTTGGTTTAATTGTGATATTTGTTGTGATTTGTTTAAAGTTGGATTCATGGAATGTTTTGATAGATTATTTTTATAGAACATGAAAATATATGCTTTACTTTGGTGGGGTGGATTCAGAAACCTTAGTGTTTTTATCATTAGTTTTTAAATCAATTTAGTTTAGTTTATATTTATTTTGCAAAATATAATTTGCAATTCAGAACTAGGTTAAGATAAGGTTAGTTTAGATTAAATTACATTTTCACAACACAATTCCCTGTGGATTCGACCTCGAACTTGCACAACACTATATTGCAAATGACTTGTGCGCTTGCGAGTAATTTAAAACTCACAACAGTACGGTAAGCCCAAAACGCATCAACTAGTCTCAAAGACCAATCTTTACGATCCGGGTTGACTGTTTTTTATAAAATTTACTTAATTTCCCTATTTGCAAGTTCTTCTTTTCCACTTGTTTGAGGGTGGTAGGCAGTAGAAATCTTATGTAACACCCCATATTTTCTCATCAAAGCTTCAAAATAACGGTTGTAAAAATGTGTATCTTGATCACTAATTATAGCACGTGGTGTACCAAATCGAGATAACACATTTTCTTTAAGAAATTTAATTACCGTCCTATTATCAGCTTCTGCAAGCTGCTGCTTCTACCTATTTTGACACATAATCTATTGCCACAATGATATATTGATATCTGAACGAAGGAGGGAATGGTCCCATAAAATCAATGCCGCAACAATCAAAGATTTCAATCACTAAAATTGGGTTTAAGGGCATCATATTACGATGAGACACAACTCCTAACTTCTGACACCTTTCATATGAGTGACAATAGATGTTTGGATCTTTAAACAAGGTGGGCCAATAAAATTCACACTGTAGAATTTTTGCAGCGGTTTTTTTCATTGAAAAGTGGCCCCCATAAGCTTGGGAGTGACAAAATTCCAAGACGCTGGCAATCTCTTCATTAGGGATGCAACACTTTAAAATTTGGTTAGGACAGTATTTGAAAAGACAAGGGTCATCCCAATAAAAATTATATACCTCAGTTATGAACTTCCTCTTGTCTTGAACGCTCTAATCCATTGGTATCTCACTGGTAGCCAAATAATTCATGATATGAGCAAACCATGGTAGAGAAGTAATAGAGAGTAATTGCTCATCGGGAAAATCATTCCTGATTGGCATATCGTCAAAGATGTCCTCAAATGTGAGCCTCGAGAGATGGTCAGCCACCACATTCTCTACTCCTTTCTTGTCTTTGATGGTGATGTCAAATTCTTGCAAAAGTAAGATCCACTGTATTAGTCGTGCCTTAGCATCCTTCTTTGTAAGAAGGTACTTAAGGGCTGCATGATCTGTGAAAATAAGAATAGGAGAACCAATCAAATAAGCACAAAACTTATCCAAAGCAGACACTACAACTAGCAATTCTTTTTCAGTGGTGGAGTAATTCATCTGAGCACCTACAGCAAAGTCACTAGCATCACACATGATTTCAAAAGGTAAAGTTTAATCAGGTGACTTCATTATAGGTGCTGAAGTAAACTTGCCAATTAGCATTTCAAAGGCCTATTGACAAGCTTGTGTCCACTCAAATGGGGTATCTTTAACTAGGAGGGCATATAGTGGTCTAGATATGGTGGAAAATTTTTGTATGAACCTCCTATAAAAACCCGTATGACCAAGAAAGGATCTCACATCCTTTACTGTCTTAGGTGTAGGCAACTTAGAGATTAATTCAATCTTAGATTGGTCAACCTCTATCCCCTTAGAAGAAACAATATGCCCTAAGACAATACCTAAAGGTACCATGAAGTGGAATTTTTCCTAATTTAAAACTAATTCCTTCTCCTCACAACGAATCAATACTCTTTCTAAATTCAATAAGCATGCATCAAATGAAGATTCAGAAACAGTCAAGTCATCCATAAAAACTTCCAAGCAATTTTCAACCATGTCACTAAAAGTGCTCATCATGCAACGTTGAAAAGTAGCAGGTGCATTACACAATCCAAATGGCATTCTACAAAAAGCAGAAGTACCAAAGGGACAAGTGAAAGTGGTTTTATCTTGGTCTTCTAATGCAATTTCAATTTGATAATAACCAGAATAACCATCCAAGAAACAATAAAAAGGATGACCAGCTACACGCTCAAGAATTTGATCGATAAAAGGTAGTAGAAAATGGTCTTTCTGGATGGCAGCATTTAATTTTCTGTAATCAATGCACATTCGCCACCCAATCACAAGTTTTGTAGGGACTAACTCTCCTAGGTCATTCTTTACCACAGTGACACCTGACTTTTTAGGAACGACCTATGTAGGGCTTACCCATTTACTATCAGCTATTGGATATATAATTCCTGCATCTAATAGTTTCAACACTTCATTTTTAACCACTTCTTTCATAGTGGGGATAAGCCTACGCTAGGGGTCTCTACGAGAGCTCGTTCCTTCATCTAAATTAATTTTATGAGAACAGACCAGGGGACTAATACCTTTTAAATTAGCCATGCTCCAACCTAAGGTTGACTTATGTTCATTTAAGGTCCGAATTAATTTCTCACCTTGAGACTCAAACAATTCAAATGAGATAATAACAGGAAAAGTATCACCTGGACCGAGGAAAACATGCTTTAAACCCTTAGGTAGAGGCTTCAATTCAACTTTAGGTGCTTCCACATTTGAGAGAATTTGTTTCTCGCTTCTCTCAGGTAACTCCTCAAACTTCGATTACCATACCTGAGTCCATAATCCTGAGATTTATCAAAAATAGTACAAATATCAATTACATCATATTTATTATTAATAGAATCAAACTTAGAATTAACAAGAAAATACTTAAGAGGATCAAAATCATGAGCTATAGAAACTCGCCTATCGATGAGTGATTCAATCATGTATAACTAGTGGCTCTCATCATCATCTTTTGGCTGTTTTGCAACATTGAAGATGTTCACCTTGAGGGTCATATTTTCAAAGGACAGTTTCATGAGTCCATTCCTACAATTAATAAGAGCATTTGCAGTGGCAAGGAAAGGTCTACCCAAAATCAAAGGAATTTTAGAGGTAGTTCAAGAATTAGGAAATCAACAGGATAATAAAATTAATCAATTTGAATTAGAACATCCTCTACCACGCCCCAGGGTACTTTGACTAAACGGTCAGCCAATTGCAACACCACAGCGGTGGGTGTTATTTCTCCCAACCCCAGCTGCAAATAAATAGAAAATGGCATTAAATTCACACTAGCTCCTAAATCTAGCAATGCTTGTCCAACCTCATGATTTCCAATACTAGATGCAATGGTTGGACAACTAGGATCCTTGTATTTGGGGGGAATCCTCTGCTCAATTAAAGTACTAACTTGTTATTTCAGGAATGCTGTCTTCTTTATATTTTGCTTTCTCTTAACTGTACATAAATCCTTGAGAACTTTTGCATAAGTAGGAACTTGTTTAATCACATGCAAAAGAGGAAGATTAATTTTTACTTGCCTTAGTTTCTCTAGGATTTCATTGTTTAGGTCCAGAGTTTTCTTGTTTGATTTTAAGGCTTGAGGGAATGGTGCCTTAACAGGACTCTTGGTGACCTTAGTGTCCTTGGGCAGCTTGGCATCACTACTACCTTGAACCTTTTCCACATCCTCTGATTTGTTCGTTGTTGGGATGTGTAATGCTTACCACTTCCTGTCACAATGGCATTCACATCTTTTAGATTCTCTTGTGCCATGTGTTGACCATGGGGTGTGGACTGAGCTTGAGAAGGGAACTTACCTCGCTCATTCACACTCAAGGAGCCCATCAATTTGGACACTTGGCTCCTTTTTTCCTTGTTCTCTTCAACAACCTACGTAATTAATGCTTCACATCTTTGGTTTATCTTACCCTGTGCCTCAATAAAAGCATATAAAGTGTCTTATAAAGAACTCCTAGAGGATAAGGGTGCATGATATGGTGCAGGATATGATCTAGGGGGTTGTGCAAGCTGATGGTTTTCAGACTTCCAATTGAAATTGGGGTGATTATGCCACCTCGGATTATAGGTATTAGAGAAGGATGCCAAAGGCTTCTTGTACATGCCTAAGGCATTACATTGTTCCTCATACATCCCTCTCATATCAACAAATGTGGGACACTCTTGGGCGGGATGACCTACCCCGCCACACATAAAACATGGTTCCAAAGATTCGGCATGATTAGCCACATGTGTTGTCTTTGGGCCCTTAGTCTTTAATGCATCTAACTCCCTAATGAGCATTTAAACCTTAGCCTTTAGGTTTTCTTCTTCCCTAAGATGGTAAATTCCACCACCACTTGGGTTTCCTACAGGTCATGACCTATTTGTGCTTTCAGTAGCACTAGGTCCAGTCCAAGTGTGAGCTTTTTCAGCAAGCTCATTGAGGTATTTTATGGCCGCATCAGGATCTTTTTGTAAGAATTCACCATTACGCATCATCTCTACAAATTAGCGCTCTCTATATGTAAGTCCCTCATAAAAATAGCTCACTAAGCGCCAATTCTCATACCTATGGTGAGGACACATACCTAACAACTCCTTAAATTTATCCTAAGACTGATACAAAGTCTCATTGTCCTTTTGTGCAACGGTGGAGATTTGCCTTTTTAAAGCATTTGTCTTATGTTGAGGGAAGTATTTATTAAAGAAGACCTGAGTCATCTCATTCCATGACCCAATAGATCGTTGTCTCAGCGAGTATAGCCAACTCTTAGCTCTATCCTTCAAAGTGAAAGAAAAGAACTTAAGTCTCACGATGTCATCAGTTGCATCTTGACTATGAAAAGTCACAACTACTTCCTCAAACTCCCTAATGTGCATATATGGGTTTTCATTTTCTAAGCCATGAAACATAGGGAGTAACTATATCATCTCTGTTTTAAAATCTTGATGGCGAGTATTGGCTGGAAACATGATGCATGATGGTGTGGCTGTTATGCTAGGATGGAAGTAATCCTTAAATGTCCTAGCAACATTCTCATTGGAGTTATCATCCATGTTAACAAAATCCTCTAAATTCTCATTTAGGGGTACACTATGGTTTGATCTAGGTGAGGTTTCACTAACGGACATGGAAGGAGTGGGTAACTCTATTTCGGGTCCTCTAATGAACCTACCTCGCGAATCTCTCGGTCTAAGCATACACCAAATGAGTTAGAGTGGAAATAAATGAAACAGAATAATAAAAAAAGATCAGAAAATCAAAACAAAGAGAAAAGAATAATATTACTGTCTTGTCTCAAAGTTGACAATCTTCCTTGTATTTAAGCGTGTTTCCTCGGCAACGGCGAAAAAATTTGATTACACTCAAACTAATATGCGGTTATTGTGTATAGTTGAGGTGTCGATCCCACAAGGAAAAGCGAATTACAAGGGAAAGTGTAAACCTTAACATGAACGATAAAGATCAAGTGAGAGAATATGAGTTTTGATAATAAAGTAATGTGTGAAAATTGTGTAAATATAATGAAGAATATAAATGAGAAACAACAAGGTTCTCGGAATCCTCCCTAGGTTCGTTGGCTTATTCCACTCTCGATTCAATTTGTTTTTATCTCGATTGCTAGTTTCACATCCCAAACAAGCAATCGGTGAATATTCAATCAAAGCACATGTAAACCCTAATGTGATTGCTATGAAGTACTCTTTACTTTCGATTCAAGCACATATGACCTATCTTATAGATTTTTCAAGAAATGACAATATATCTCAATGACAATATCGCAGTAATGGACAAACCTAAAAGATAAATCTACCGGACTCAATCACATCCAATAACTTAACATAAGAAGAGCATGACTAGACTCATATAGAGGAGGAAGATGCAATCACCAGATTAAGAGAAAATCTTTTAATTAAATCAAAGAGTAAATCATAACAATGTTTAACAATAAATTTGAACTACAACTGAATCAAGAATAGAAATAAGAACAACTACACCTAAGAATTCATCCCTTCGCCTTGCTTGGAGATTAGTTGGCCATCGAGCTCATGCTTGAACACCGTAATGGAGAAGAGTGTGGCAGTTTTCTTCAATTTTCCAACCTTGATGAATGCCCATTATAAAACCCTAAGTGATCTATTTATAATATAAAAGGTTCTACGGTATTTTCAGGTCTAAACTATCATTAAAACCCTAATTAGGAAACAGGGCATCGCGCTCGCACTGCGGCGCACACTGGTGTCCGGATTTTGCAAGGTTCTGGGTGCCGCAGCTCAGACCCTCCAGGCCACGGCACATACTAATGTCCTATGGGCTCTAAATGCTTTCTGGAGGCCACAGCTTCGCCCTTCTGTGCTGCAGCATGGACAGTTCTGAAACCACTCTTTTTACTCTGATATGCATGGACTCTTGGCGCTTTTAAGCATTGATAGCTTTTCCATCTCTTTTGAACTTAAAGTACCTGAAAATGCACCAAAATAGATCAATGATCCAAGAATGATACTTTAGAATTGTTAAGGTATAAATGAGTAATTCAACCCTAGATTAACCTTAAAATGCTAACAAATAAGTACTATTAAGATGCATTTTATGACTCTCATCAAGTGGTTTGTCTCATCTCAGTCCGAAATTGCCTTTCATCTGCCATGAACTGATCTTGTGAGGCCATCAATTGTTGTTATTGAGTGGCCAATTGCCTCACAAGACTTTCTAGGTCACTTTTCTTGGATTTGGGAACTGAGTGGGCTGCTTGTTGGGATTTCCTTTGCTGCTCTTGAAGGTCTGATTGTTGCTCAAAGAGAAGTTGGGGTGGTTTTGCCATCCAAGATTGTAAGTGTTTGCATATAGGTTGTTCTTTGGCTGATAATTGTTTGGTCCCACATAATTTGCTTGCCTGGATCTGCAGATGTAGAAAAAGAGCAATTTTCAGTAGTGTGATCAAAACAGCAACATATAGCATAAACCTAGAGTGATGTAGTTGGTGGACTAGGTGAGGCGTTCTGAGAAGTCATGGCTTTAACAAGCAGATCTAGTTTCCTCTCCACAGCAGCTATTTGGGTGAGGACCAGTCGATTGGGTCCTTAACACCAGTTGACTGGGAACCTTCTGTCCCATATCCCAGTAGACTGGTATATAGACCCAATCGACTGTGTTGTCATTCAACCCAGTTTTTATGTTTTCAAAACAGTTTTTGACTCAAAAATTTTTGTATAATAGTTTTGTCAAAGTCTTTTGTAAATTGAGTCACATATCAAGCTATATAATTGAGCAAAAGAGATTTACAATTGTTTCAATTACCTTAATGTCTATTCTAGATCTTCTGTCTTGTTTTGGTATCTGACTCGTGTTGAGTTCTTGCATCTTGTTTCTGTACTGAATGCTTTTACCACTTAAACACTTAGATAAAACTGTTAGTTCAATTAGAGTAGTGTTTTGTCATTATTAACATCAAATACGGGTCAACAGCCTACAATCTTTTATCTAACAATCCAAGGGTCTTGAATATACACCCACTCCTCTTTCAGCATAATCGCCTTACTACTTTCATACCTTACTGGACTCTTAGTGTCCTATCAACATCTTCTTAACTTCTCTACTCAAAAAGTAATCTCCTTTGCTAAGTATAACTACCATATTTTGCTAGTTATCTTTTTCCTAATACTCTAACCATAACTAAAACAAGTTATTCGTCAACCTTTAGTCTTTCAAGCACTAAAAATATCTTAACTCATCAACACATACCTCTTACTACATCCAAATTAAAATTTCTCAAATGTAAATCTCAAAGAAAAATAAAACTATTAGACTCGCTCAGTAATGGCAACTAAATAGTTATTCAATCTTAACTCTAAACTCAAGGCTTTTTAGGTTTTTTTTTTTTTTTTTTTTTTTTGTATAAATTCTTCGACTATCACACTTCGTTTATCATTAAAATCAATTCAAAATTCACTATACTTTTCTCCTTTACAACTTTTCACATAACAAAAAATCACTCTCCAATATTTTTTCTATCGAAATTTATAATTGGTTCTTGACTAAAATTCTGCACTTTGAATCCATCTTAAGATACTTTAATTGAGTTCTTAAAACTTTTCTTGAGAAGACTACGCTTTCCTTTCCCTTTCTCTTAAAGTCCATATGTCACAAAAGCTTCGTTTATAAATCACTTATTACCATTGTTGCTCCACTTGAATTGTTACTCTTGTTTTACCTTAACCACTCCTTAAAACACCTTACTCATTACATTAACCACTTGCCCCACAATTTACTCCTTTAATAATCGTTGATCCGTCTAAACCCTTACTATTATATCAATAGTTCTTCTCAAATCCCACTTTATAATGAGGTGTTTACAATCTCTACAATCGAAACTATTTCCCCAACTCTCATACTTTTCTAGAATTTCCAAAGACTTCACAATCTGAACTTCTATCATACCCCAGTTTGACACTCAGACAACTACCTTTGCCCTTACTCACCACTCAAGCACACATACAAACCTACTACACGAAACTTTATCTATACTGACAATTCTTATACCATTATTACACAATACTCACACCAATCCTCATTCGCAAGTACTCTGGTAGATACAGCAAGAAAAGAATGATAAAAAATAAACATATTATTCTTTTACAATAAGAATCCCCATGAAAAAGTCTCTAATTTCTTTAACAAGCAATTAACTAACAGTTTACCAAGGTTCAAACAAACCAAAGTTAAACTTTCAAGTAATAAAACTATTTAAAGAAGATATAATTTCTAAATCTTTTATTTCGTAATTACGATCCTTCTTTTCACCTCAAATTAAGCTTCAACACAAACCATGATTTAACATTTCAACAATTACACACGAATGATAAATTAGACAAAACACTTTATCATGTCAAAGAAATTACACCAATAATTCTCATTAAAGGCAATCAATATAGCAATTCACAAACATCACAAATTCACTCCAAACAAAACCAAATTCAAACAACATCCACACACAAGTCGACTCAATTTAAATCTTAAGACACATTACCCCCACTCAAACCGTTATTGGTTTCAACTCCTAAACGGCATCCTCTCTAACTCTACATAACCGACTTGCTATAACTACCCCATGCGCCATACATCATGCAACTAAGTCTACATAGCCATAAATCTAAAGCTTTGATACCAAAAATGTAACGACCCATTCCTAGGTAGGCTCTACTCGAGGAGGTATCATCACCTTTTAACTCCGAGCACTCCGAACTATATGCAAGCATAAAAAATTTACAAGATAAACCTTTCCAACATCATTGTTCTAAACAAACATAATTCTTTACAATAATGAAAACTTTTTCGATACAATAAACCAGTTCTTACATTTTTTTTTGTTTTCTAAAAGATACAAGTGCAAAGAAACATGCTTTATTACAACAAATTTTTTTTCACTTTTGTACAACTGAACCAACACGAACTTTGACTTCTAAAGGACCAAAGAAATGAGGAAGTTGTGAATGAAAAAATTTTTTCAAGCCTGACTACAAGTCTTCTTATGCTGACTTGAAAAGTTAGTAAAAAGGAATGGGATGAGCTAAAAAGCTTAGCGAGATTTCTTTAAAAAAATTATATTAATTTAAGATATTATTGTATTAATCACTTTTCATAATTTTAAGTATATTAAGATTTTACTTATGTTTCAATTTAACTTTCTCAATTCTTAATAGCAAGAACGATCTTTACAAAAATATTAACACTCTCACATTCACCATGGATTTCGTAGTGCATAACACATCCATGCACAACAATAAATCACTCGTTCACAAGCAAATTCCATATAACATTCTTAAATTCACAATACATGCCCCTCATGGGAAACAATGACATCACAATTACAATATAGGCCCCTTAATGGGCTAATCCAATCACAACAAATGCCGCTTAATGAGTCAATCCTCATCCATACATCAGTTGTTAATGAAATGAAATGTAATGCCATGCAGTGCAATGGAATGTATGATTATACTTTAGCTCATCAAAAGATATTGTCCCTCATTAAGCTAAATCATATTATAACAGGGATGTCTCCTCACATATCAGTACGTCAAATCATCATATCAAACAAATTCTTCGGAACCCCATTGATCTGGGCTAGGTCCTACTCATCCAATACGTTTGGTACCCTTGCACCCCTTGTGGTACCTACTGGCCTCATCCATTACTCCCTCCTCTTATAAACCGTTAAATAGTATTTATACAAATAATGTGAAATGAATTTCATGATGCAATGATTTTGTTATCCAAACAACCATCAACTAATCACACCATTAAATTCATAACAATCTAACAATCATCTTTCACTTTAACTATGCACATCTCAATACTCACTCGAAGGTAAACACATCAAGATCTAATCATAGTTATCTTCTTATATATATGTATTCCTCTGAAATCTGTTAATCATTTTACTAAGTCATTCCCTTACCAAGTTTCCTCAAATTATATTATAACGTAACTAAGCTTGTTCTTATACCTCCACATTCTTACATATATAAATATAACCCTCAAATTATTATTAGTAGTCTATACTCATTCATATTCATATACATTTTTAACCTTTTAATTTCATTTATTTGTTTCTTACACTTACTAGGAGTAAAATGAATCTCATATTCGGTACCGAGCCTCAATCTTGAATTACTCCTTTATGTCTATTACGCTTTTCGACCATACCTAGTGATTATACCATTTAACATATCAAAACAAGATATATACACTGTAAACCAAGCTTTAAACCCAAAAGGGGGGTGAATTGGGTTTTAAAAACTTTTGCTAATTAAACTTGCAAGTTTTTAAACAGTTAAATACACAATGCACACAATCAAATAATATACTTGAAAGTAAAGGAGTTCAAAGGAAGAGAAAGTGCAAACTTCATTTATAGTGGTTTGACAATATCGAAATCCTTCCGACCTTTCGTCCACTCTCTTCAAGGAACCTCCTTGAAGCAATCCAGTAAAGCTTTAGTCGTGCAACTTCACGGGTGTTGCACAAACCTTACAACTAATCCCTTCCTTACGGAAGCTAATCCCTTCCTCATAGAAGTTACAAAGAAGTGTTTAATCCTAAACACTTTAAGAGTTATTACAACTCTTTCCTCTTTACAATAAATGAGATTTTCTATAAAGTAAATGGTAGATAGATAGTAATAAGTGCTTTTACAAATTAATAATATCTCTCTTTCAAGAACAAGCTTGAACAATGGCTCAACAATAAGTTTTTCAAAGCTTTTGAGAATTAATCAGCTATCTTGTGTATTGAATGTATTATCTTCTTCTTTTAAATGCTCATTGAAGTGGGTTTATATAGCCTTCAACTAATATGGCCATTAGAGACTAACTTGGTAGGTTTGGAGCATTAAATGCTCATGTCCTGCATCTCAAACGGTTATATTTTGGAATTGCCAGTCGACTGGGTCAAGTGAAAAATGTTCACTTTTAGGCTTAGGGAGAGTACCAGTCGACCGGGTCATAGGACTAGTCGATTGGGTAAAGTTACCAGTCGACTGGGTTTTTAGTACAAGTTAACTGGGAACTTACTGTCCCATATCCCAATCGACTGGTATGTGAAGCCAGTCGACTGGGTTGTCCTTCAATCCAGTTTTCATGTTTCAAAACTGTTTTTGACTTAGAAACTTTTGTATAGTTGGTTTTGTTAAAGTCTTTTTGCAAAATGAGCCATAGATCAAGCTATATAATTGAACATAAGAGATTTAAAATTGTTTCAATTACCTTAATGCTTATTCTAGATCTTTTGTCTTGTTGTGGAGTCTGAATCGAGTTGAGTTCTTGCATCTTGTTTTTGTACCGAATGCTTTTAATGCTTAAACACTTATATAAAATTGTTAATATAGTTAGAGTAGTGTTTTGTCATTTATTAAAATCAAATATGGGTCAACACACACATATACAACATTCCTCCCATTGCCAAAGGTTATCAAGAAAGAAGGACTACATCTTAAGTCACAACACTTCTTCTTTTTAATCTAAGTATTCTTAAAGGTTAAGCATATAAGAAAAGAGGTCTTCGAATGACCATTTGATTGAAGTTTCTAACTTATAAATACTTTGAGATGTTTTAGAAGGAGTTACAAACTCAAAAAGGAAGAAAAACCTTAGTTATTTTTTAAAAATAGGATGACCCAATCGACTGCTTTAAAGGCCCATTCGACTGCCTTAAAGTCTCAGTCGACTGAACCTTCTTCGAGCAATTTTTGCCCTTTAACCAGTCGACTGGGTACTTATATCAATCGACTAGTTCCACGATTTCCAGCAAAAACCCCTTATGAAAATCACTTCATTTCCTTCAAAACTATTTAAATATTTCATGAAACATCAAACCCCTTTAGAATACAAGTTTCCCAATACTTTAAATCAAATTTTTACACTACCCACAATAAATAGTTAAATCCAAAACTCTCAATTCAACACATTTAGTCTTAAACCCAGTTTTCTTCAAACAGTACAAACCATTTCTCAAAAATTTTCAAATAAACCTCAAATCCACAAACCCAAACTCAAATCTTTGATTAAATAAATAAACTTGATATTTAAGGTAAAGTAAAACAATTTTTTACCTAAGTTTTGCAAAGAAAATCTCTCATCTTTCTTGCTCCTTTTCCTCATCTTCTTCCCCTTTCTCTTTTTCTTTTTCTTTACTTTTTCTCTCCTCTCTCCCAAAAATTCTAGAAAGAACAAGCATAAAAGTGCTAGTCTCTTTCTCACTCAACTCTATTTATACTCAACATCCTTCTTAATTGCACATTAGATCTTCAACCCTTTCTTTCTTCTGTTAACTACCACAAAGCTATTTAAAATTTAACATTTCCTCCAAGACTAGATTTTATTACCAACTTTACTTTAATCGCTTGCTTCGAAGTTCCACAAGTCTAAGTACAAATTAAATTCTAACTCGAAACTGAACAAACACATTAAAAATCCATCAAAAAGAATTCCTGTAATTAAAATATTAAAATTAGGTATTGGGCTCTACAAATAGTATGTAAAAGATTTAAAAATATACAATGCAATTTAATTGTGAAATCATAAATATTAGTATATTAACATTGATGGGTATATAAAGGTTGAGATTTAGTGATAATCTATAATAAAAAACATATGAGAATATAATGAGCATAACGATTGGAACAATACTCCAAAACTATTTGAAAATAAGTACTTAGTACGTAACAATCTCAGGACAACAGTCATCCTGAACTTTCAATGGTATCAGAGCACTTAGGTTCTTCCATGTTTGTAAAACCAATAATTTTATAACACTATTCTTAACTCCTCTTCAAATTCATCTTCACCAGTATCCTTCCAATGTCCAAAAAGAAGCAACAAATTATTTTGGAAAGTGGAGGACTAAGTTTCGATGTCGTGATCTGCTTCAAGAACAACAACCAAATGTTATCAAAATTTCAAGCGACGAAGAAGATCCAAGTGAAGAGCCACTGTCAACACCCACCCCAATCGAAGAACTTGAAGAATCTATATTTTCATCATCACCACAAGCAGTCACTGAATCAGACTGGTGGTTATTCAAAAATAGACTGAAAAGGGCAAAGAAGAGTTCTATAAAATCGGTCCGTTTGGGAGAGAATTAACTTTTTCCAAAATTTTCGAACTTATTGGAAAAAATTTTGAAATCCCCTGAAAATTGCCAAAAACAACTAGAGATTGAATAAAAATATGTTGCATCATCGCCTTTATCTAAGCCCATCATCGTTCCGGTTGTTTACGATGACAAGAATGCAGACATGAATCACGAGCCCAATACAGCGGCTGCTAGTGCACCTCCGCTCCAATCAACGCTACAGTCAAGTAGCAGTGCACTCTGACCTGACCTCGCACCCGTCCCTATAACCTTGGTCGGTCACCATCGCAGCAAATAGCGAATGATGAAGGTGTCGTTTCAACACATATACTAGAGAAGAAAGAAAAATACCCACGTGGGTCCTATCTAATTTCTAAACTTGGTTCTTCAAATAGGATCCTATTTCACTTAATGTTGTTAGCCCACAATTAACCCAAGCCCAAAAAAATTTTAAGCCTAATTTTTATTATAATCGTTTTGAGCCCAAAATTATAATATTAGCCCACAAGTCAATCCACATTACTTAACCCAAAACCAAAAGGGACTATAAATTTGGCCCAAAAGGTTGATGCAAATACCAACTCCTCTAAAATTACATACTGACCCCACAAAAAAACATATATACTATACAAAATAAACCTGAAGTTGTTGGTTCCTCACAGTTTTACCCTTATCAAGAGAATTACCCAAGAAATTATTTTACACATTATAACCGTCACTTCAAACAAGGATATTCATATTCAATGAAGAGGTTTAAGTGGAGCCACTTCAATCAATTCAAGGCGCCATACAATTATTTAGATAATTATTGTTTTTAGACACATTTTATTATTATTATTATTATTGTGTTTACACACATCAGTTGGGTTGCATTATTTATTGTATTTGTATTACTACTTATCAATTGAATTTTATTAGTTATATTCACCATGGTTAATAAAGATTCTAATTATACAGTAGAATAAAAAAACTCTTTGGAAAAAATTACAACATATGGAAACGTAAAATTGGTTTTTCCCTCATACATGAGAAATCTAATTGCACCTTAACCACAGATAAGCCTAGAGAAAAATCCGATGACAGTGCTTATATGACTGCAAAGAGAAAGAAATGGATAAAAGATAATGAAATGACATGTGCAACTATTTTAAACCACACGTCCAACGAAATACTTCTCACTTATGAAAAATATAACACAACAAAAGAAATAATGGATGCCTTTTTCTAAATAAATTGGCACAAATTCTGAAACTTATATACAATTATTATGGTATAAGGATAATAGAAAATGACAAAGTTGGTGAACATATCCAAAAGATAAAATTAATAGCTAATGAATTAGTAACTGTTGGTCATCATCTCTCTTATAAAACTCAAGTTTCAGCATTCTTAAATAGTTTTCCAAATGCATGGGAACATGTGGTGACATTGTTGACATATGATCAAAAAGATCTAACAATGTCAACATTGCCATCATGTTTAGACCTTGAGGAAGAGCTACAATTAAGACGAAAAGCTAAGAGGAATAACGACAATAGTTTGTTTTTTTACCAAAGTTTCAAGGAGGTATTGTAGAGCTCGGTGTTTATTTATAATATTAAAAATCATGGATTTTCACTTCAGTGCATTATCGATATTGCTTATTCAGTTTTGAGCTCAATTTTTTTTTATCTATTGTACTTGATTTTGTGGAATTTTGGGACAAGTAAATAACTAAAGACCGAGTATTTAAAATAGTTTTCATTTGAAAATTTTAGAAATTTTGAGGAATAATAAGAGAAACTAATCAAAAACAGAAATTTGGAAAGTTATATGGTGGAAATAAGAAAGGGTCCAAACTAGAAGGGTTTTTGTGCTATTAGTGGAAAGTTTGACAATAAATAGATTGGAGTGGGGGAGTGAGAGGCCAGTCTTATGCTAGAAATATCTAGAATAGTCTAGAGAGAGAAGATAAAAAGAGAGAATGAGAAGACAAAAAGAAGGAAGGGAATAAGAATGAAAAAAAATGAGGATTTTTTGCAAAATTTTAAGGTAAAAGATTATATCTTTTCATTTTAGATTTTCAAGTATGTTTATTACTCTAAGATTTGGAGTTTTTAGAAGCTTGAATTAAAAATTTTGCTTGAGAAGAAAATTGTTTCCAAAGAAATGGTTTTCTGTTAGATTTTTAAGTTTGATGTATTTTCACATGAAATTTGCTTTGGGTAATGTAGAATCTTTGATTTGAAACCTTCGAGAACTTGTATTTGGTTTGGATTGGAAGTCCCATGGTAGACATGAAGTTATTTTGAAGAAAAATGAAGTTTTTGCCTTAAAATTTTTGAATTTCGCAACTAAACAGTTGACTATCCCGAGTGCACAGTCGATTATGAAACTCTCTAGACCTTGGACAATTAACTATGCAAATTGATAGTTGATTATGAAAGCTTCTAGGCAGCCTATAATCGACTGTCCAATATGGACAATCGATTGTCCGAGCCCTTGAACTTGTTTTTAGCTCAGTTTTACCCAAAATAAGACACTCTAATTAAGGTATTTCAACCATAGCCTTCTTCCAAGGTGCTATGAGTATGAAAACATGTTAAAGTTTTGAAAGCTAAGATCTTAAAAAGATTTCATTTGTGTTTAAACCATGAGAGAATAAGGTTTATAAAAGTTATACAAAAGGAAGATGGTTTGTGACTTAACCTCTAGTTTTGTATGCTAGTATGAGCTTTATGGTATGCTTGGGCATAATTAAATTATATATTTCTTGAATAATTATACTAAGTAATTATATACGTTGGGTGTGATCGTGAAAAAATACTAAAGACTAAGAAGTAATCCAAGGTTAGAGCTTGGTACGGCAAAGGTGAGGTTCACCTTACTTTTAATAAGCACTATAACATGTTTAATATTATGTAAAACATTTAAAAGAAATCAATATAATTTAATTATGAAATCATTAATATTAGTATATTGAGATTGATGCGTACATAGAGGTTGAGATTTAGTGATAATCTATAACAAAAAATGTATGAGAATATAATGGGCATAGCGATTGGAACTATACTCCAAAACAATTTGAAAATAAGTACTTAGTACGTAACTATATATATATATATATATATATATATATATATATATATGATTTCTTGTATAAGCTTCTTGGTATGACCTCTCTAGTACGATCAATATACTATTTGAGTTTATGACTACTAAATTGAAAAGTTGTTGAATTGTAATCAATAATAAAAATGTGAAATGTATACATATATGAAGTGATATGATTGTATAAGAATTGAACATAGAAATGGCTTGATGCCAACGTGTTAAAAACTTGTGAATGTACACTCTTGAATGGAAATGACTAATGTATGAACTTATGTGAAATGAATAATTGTTTAATTCAATTGATGAATCATTCCTTTACTAGTATAGTAAATTGTTGTGAGATTGAGCACATTATTAAATAAGTTATGAATTTAATGATGTAAGTAGTTGATGGATTCTTGATTTGAATATTGTTTGGATCATGTTTTATAATTATTGCATATGATTTTAATGTAGGACTCCGCCCAGTAAAGGATACAGAGGGGATCCTAATTATTTAAATTTAAGGACTCCGCCTAGTAAAGGGTAAGGAAGAGATCGTAATTGTTAAGTCATTAGGAGCCCGCCTTGTAAGGGGTAGGGAAGGGACCAAATTATTTACGTGGGGAGACATCCTCATTACTATATGATTAACCCATTGAGAGGAAAATGAAAATGAATTGAAATTGTGATGAAGAGAAATGATTAAATAAGTGAACTTGCATCGCATTGCATTTCATTGCGTTCTTCCATTGATGATTAGTGAAAATTATGATTTTTCCCATTAAAGGCTTGAATTATATTTGGCCCATGAGTGGCATGAGTTATATTTAGCCCATGAGAGGCAAAATTTCTGTTTGACCCCTGAATGGTATAAATTATATTTGAACCATGAAGATATTTTATGCTTGGCCTACGAAGAGTATATTTGATTATTGGCCTATGAAAGGCATACAATGTGATTTATTAAATGAAATACATATGGATGATAATTACTTGTGATATATATATATATATATATATATATATATATATATATATATATAATGAGATGAATGTCATAAATAAATTGTTTACCCTAATGATATGGTAAGATTGTACTATTTTGAAATGACTTGAAGTATGTAAAACTCCTGAAAATGGTTATTATCCCAAGTGATTAATAGTAATAGAAGTACTTGAATTTGTGTATAATTGTACTTACATATAATAAATTTTCACTTCTCTAAAGTTTGGACTCTCCTTTAAAAATCTAAGAGATATAAGTCATTTTATACCTATATCTACCTTATGAAGATTATTATAAGAATTGAAATTTAAGAAGAATGTCCCTAAAACAATTAATCTTAATAAGATGTTTTACTCACTGAGCTTTTTAGCTCACCCCTCTTTTTTACTAATATTTCAAGAAAATCACCCAAAGGTTTGTGGTCAAAGCTGATGGAAGACCTTAGTAAGGTCATCATCCACGACATCCTCATTGTTGAGTCTACTTAGGTGTTTAAGTTTTACTTTCAATTTAATATTTGCAAAAAGGTGTTTTAGTTAGAAGTACTTGAAAGAGTTTTTCCTCTTCATTGTGTCTCTCGTAAAACCTTAAAGTTTGTAATTTGTATTAAAGGATTTATTGTATTCAATATTTTATGTTTGTGTTAGATTGAAATGATTTTCCTTATCTATATGTTTTCATCTTGAGTTAAGGTTCTCAGTGTTGAAAGGTAATGGAGTCGTTCCGAGTAAGGCCCACCCAGGCCCACTCAAGATGGGTCGTTACATTTTTTGTATTAGAGCTTTAGGTTTAAGGTTCTATAGACTTCGTTACATGGTGCATGATGCATGTGGTAGTTATAGAAAGTCGGTTGTGTAGAGTTAGAGAGGATATCATCTAGGAAGGATAACCAATAATGGTTTAAGTGGGGATAAAATATCTTAAGACCAAAGTTGGGTCGACTTGTGCTGTTTGTTGTGTGAACTTGACATTTCTGAAATGACTTGTTGTGTTTTGTGAAACCTTATGGATGATTTCCCTTGATGAAATCATGGATCGTGAATGCTTTAAATTGATACAATTATTTTGGTTATTATGTCATTCATGTGTTTGTAAAGATGTTATGATGTAGTTTGGTTGTTGGAAGAAGTATACTAAGGTGATGAGAGTAAAGGAAGGTTTTCCCCTATAAGTGAAGCAATTTTGCTCAGAAGTTTTTGCTTTGATGTTGTGAACATTGTTGATTATTAATGAACTGCTAATTAAAAAGATTTGGAGATTTTGTTAAGAATGTTTCCTTAAAGGAATAAATTGTGCTGAATTAGCAAAACTAAATTGCATTATGTAAACATGTTTCATTGATGGTTTCTTTCTCATGTTTTTTGCATTATGGTACTTGTGAGAAATGATTGTATGGATATTGTGTAATTTTGACTTAATAAATAGTTATTATGGAAATTGTAGAGATTGTGATTTTGAAACAAATAAAGTTTTGATTTGTGGGTTTGAATCTGCTTATGTTTGAGTGTTAAGCATCGATGTAGTTGTTTAAATTTTAGGTTGAAGTACTTGGAAAGTCCGGACTATGTTAGTAATCGCAAAAATATGAGAAGTTTAAGAGTCGAGAAGTAGCATCGACTTATAGAAGTTGCAGGTATATCATTAGGATATGGGATTTAAAAAGGATAATTAAAGCATTTGTAAGGGCGTGGATGGAGCAACGAATATATAAAGATGTAAGAGTAAATTGTTAGATAAGTGTTTAGTATAAGGAATCAAGTATGATTGGAAGTTATTGAAATAAAACAAGAGAAAACAATTGAATGAAGCATGGATGATGCTACGTAAGTCATAATTAAAGTTTTGAGGTGAATGGGAACCTTATTAAAGCAAATAGGAAAGTGGAAACTATTATACAAGAAATTGTAAAGGGAAAAAGGTGTAGTAAAACCTTGAATTTAAATGAAGTTCGATATAAGAAGACGATGGATTCTTTCTCAAACCTAGAAACCTTTGATTTTTTTATTTTTGGAAGAAATTATTAAATGGTTGACACTAGTTATTGTGAACCCGAAAGTTTTACTTTACTTGAAAATGAATAAGGAATATTAATATGGTTATGGTAATAGTTATGTGATGATGAATTCAAATTTTTGAAACGATAAGAAATCAAACAATTTATGGATGACTTATTGTAGATATAGTTGGAGAATTAGAAAGGATGGTCATTAATGTTAGAAGAATTTGTGAATTATGTATGTTATGTATTTTTAGAGAAAGAAATTGTTACTTAATTAGATGTATCATGGGAATGCGACATAGAAGAGAGATGGATATGGTACACAAGCCAAGAGATAGTTAAACAAGGAAAATGAAAGAAATAGGAAGGATTCCGAGAGATAAAAGCAATATCTTAAGAGCTTTAAAGTTCGAAACACCCTAAGAAGGGTTAGTGTTAAAATAAATGTTTATCAATAAGATCAATAAGATAATTTGAAAGGTTAGAGGTTATTAAACGTTGTAAACGTATAAGGAAGCTTACTTAAATGTGAAAATAAGATCTTAAACTAATCAAGGAGTTATTAGAAAACTTAAAGGAATTGAAAGTAGACATTTACTAAGTATGCTAAGGAAGGTATCATTTATGATTGAGTTAAAGGATGTTTTTTAAGATTTGATTAAGATTTTGTGTTGTAGATATTGAATCTTATTTTGAAGGTATCGTTAAGTCAAGAAAGGAACTCGAGCCTGTAAAGATTTTTGGAAGAATAGAGGCGAATTAAAGAGATAGGGATATTATATTACATAAACTAGACGATAAGAGATCAAGTAAGAATCAAGGAAATCTATGTTACTATTCAATTATATGAAAAAGGAATGAAGAAAATTATTGGGTGCTTGTATTGGATTACATTGTTAAAATTAGAAGGAGATAGAGTACCTCGATAAATTTATGATTTTGAAAGCAAATCAAAAGTTGAGAACATGTTAGTTTAGATTTGAGAATTTACGGAATTGTATCTAATCATTGATTCAAATGGAACTTTCTTTGAAGTAAAAATTTTGAAAAGTAAGAAGTTATTGAAGATAGAATGTTTATAAAGAGAAGAAATAAAAGTATGAAATTATTAGTTAGAGAAGAGATAAAGTTATAAATTTTAAGTATGATTTGAGATGTTGTATGTATGAATGAGTAGGAAGTTGGAAATTTAGGAAATTATTTATTTGGGGATTTAATGTGAGAATTTGTTAATACAAGGACTAATAACTATAAGGTTATAGGATAAAATCCTTAGAAAATTTTGGGGTAGAAAGCCTCCTAACCAAGAGAAAGGATGATTTGACATGAGTTATAAATTCTTGAGTAGAAGATTTGATATATGAGTTTATGTAAAGAGACAGAAAGATTCTAAGAGAATGGCAAAACTTGAAGTACGATAAACACCAAAAGAAAAGTTATGTAAAGAAAAATATTTGGGAGGTGCAAGTAAAGTTTAAAGATAAATTAGGTAAGTTATTATTAAGGCCAACTAATTGTAAAGCTAGAATGGAGATTTTTAGATTGAGACTACTAACCGTAAATAGAATTGACATATTCATAAAAATGTTCAAGTGTTGCTATGAAATGGATTACAAAGTGCCTATGGTTGTCAAGGAAAGATAAAAGTTAAATGATTCAAAGAAGAATA
This sequence comes from Bretschneidera sinensis, assembly GCA_023935145.1. Lineage (NCBI taxonomy): Eukaryota > Viridiplantae > Streptophyta > Magnoliopsida > Brassicales > Akaniaceae > Bretschneidera > Bretschneidera sinensis. The sequence continues at coordinate 88,444,454 of CM043699.1, forward strand.
GGAGATAGTGAAGATCTTAATTTTTTTTGAAAGAATGGGATAAAAGAAAAATATGCAGGAAAAGATTTGGAATGATACTCTTGTTTAGAGGGTTGATTTGGTGAAGGTTTAAGATGAATCAAATGGAAGAGAAAATGAGACAAATTAGGGAAGTGATAAGCCCAATATTTTTGAACCTTAGTTAAAGAAATTTCGGGGACGAAATTTTTGTTAGTGTGAGAGAATTGTAGAGCCCAGAGTTTTATTTATAATATTAAAAGTCACGGAGTTTTACTTTGGTGCGTTATCGATATCGCTTGTTCAGTTTTGAGTAAATTTTTTTTTTAGCTATTGTACTTGACTTTGTGGAACTTAGAGATAAGTAAATAACTAAGGGACCAAGTATTTAAAATAGTTGTTATTTGAAAATTGTAGAACTTTTGAGGAATAGTAAGAAGACCTAAGCAAAAACAGAAATTTGGAAAGTTATGTGGTTGAAATAGGAAAAGGTACAACCTAGAAGGGTTATTGTGCAATTAGTAAAAATTTTGACTATAAATAGATTAGAGTGGGGGAGTAAGAGGCCATGCTTGTGCTTGAAATCTCTAGAAGGGTTTAGAGAGGGAAGAGAGAGAGAGAGAGAGAGAAGATGAGGGAAAGAGGGAAGGGAAGAGGAAGAAAAAAAAAGGAGGATTTCTTACAAAATCTTAAGGTAAAAGCTTATATCTCTTTCTTTTAGATTTTTCAAATATGTTTATTACTCTAAGATTTGAAGCTTTTAGAAGCTTGAATTAAAAAGTTTGCTTGAGAAAAGCTTATAAAGAAAATTGTTTCCAAATAAATGGTTTTGTGTTAGATTTTTAAGTTTGATATGTTTTGATATGAAATTTGATTTGAGTAATGTAGAATATTTGATTTAAAACCTTTGGAAACTTGTATTTGATTTTTGATTGAAAGTCTCATGGGAGACAAGAAATTATTTTGAAGAAAAATGGAGTTTTTGCCCTAAAATTTTCAGATTTCTCGATCAAACAATCAATTGTCCCGAGTGCACAGTCAACTGTGAAATTCTTTGGACCTTGACCAATCAACTGTGCAAATGGATAATTGACGGTGAAAGCTTCTAGTCAGCCTATAGTTGATTGTCTAATATAGACAATCGACTGTCCGAGCCCTTGAACTTGTTTTAAACCCTTTTTTTTTCCCTAAATAAGCTACTTTTGTTAAGATATATCAACCATAGACTTCTTCCAAGGTGCTATAAGTTTAAAAACATGTTAAAGTTTTGATAGCTAAGATCTTGAAAGTATTTAATTTGTTTTAAACCATGTTAAAACAAGGTTTATAAAAGTTTTATACAAAAGGAAGAAGGTTTCTGACTTAACCTTTAGTTTCGTATGCTAGTATGAGCTTTATAGTGTGCTTGGGTATATTTAAATTATATGCTTCTTGAATAATTATACAAATTAATTATATATGTTAGGTGTGATTGGAGAAAAACACCAAAACTAAGAAGTAATCCAAGGTTGGAGCTTGGTACGACAAAAGTGAGGTTTATCTTACTTTTAGTAAGCGCTATAGCATGTTTGATAGTTTGTAAAAGATTTAAAAGTATGAAATACAATTTAATATGAAATCATAAATATTAGAATATTGAGATTGATGTGTACATAGAGGTTGAGATTTAGTGATAATCTATAATGAAAAACGTATGAGAATATAATGAGCATAGCGATTGGAACCATACTCCAAAGCTATTTGAAAATAAGTACTTAGTACATAACTATTTACATAGATGTGTGCGTGTGTGTATATATATATATATATATGATTGCTTTTATAAGCTTCTTGGGATGACCTCTCCAGTATGAACAATATATTATTTGAGTTGTTACTACTAAATTGATAAGTTATTGAATTATAATCAATAATGAAAGTGAGAAATGTATACATATATGATGGTATAAGAGTTGAACATAGAAATGGCTTGATGCCTACGTGTTAAAAACTGGTGAATGTACACCCTTAAATGGAAATGACTAATGTATGGACTTATGTGAAATGAATAATAGTTTAATTCAATTGATGAATCCTTCATTTACTAGTATAGTAAATTTTTGTGAGATTTTGAGTACACAATTATATAAGTTATGAATTTAATGATGTGAGTAATTGATGGATGCTTGATTTGAAGATTGTGTGAATCATGATTTACAATTATTGCCTATGATTTTAATGTAGGACTCTGTCCAGTAAAGAGTAGGGAGGGGGTCCTAATTATTTAAATGTAAGGACTCTGCCTAGTATGGGGTAGAGAGGAGATCCTAATTGTTAAGTTGTTATGACCCCACTCATTAAGAGGTAGAGAGTGGATCCAAATTTTATGTGGAGAGACGTCCCAGTTACTATATGATTAGCCCAGTGAGAGGAAAATGAAAATGAACTGATATTTAGATGAATAGAAATTATTAAAGAAGTGAACTCGCATCACATTGCATTGCATTGCATCCTTCCATTATTGATTAGTGAAAATTGTGATTTTGCCCATGAGAGGCATGGATTATATTTGGCCCATGAGTGACATGAGTTATATTTATCCCATGAGAGGTGATTACGCCCAAAGAGTAATGCGGTTGTTGTAGCACGGCTTTGGGGTGTCGATTCCACAGTTTAACTACAAAAGAATGTGTAAACCATAACACAAACGATAAAGATTTAAGTGAGAAAATATGAACTTTTGGTAGTGAAGTAATTGTGTAAAATAGATTGTAGAATATAATAGGAAGATAATAAGGATCCGGGAATCCTCCCCAGGTTCATTGCCTTATTTCTAACTTGATTCAGTTATTTTAATCTCGGTTGCAAGTTTCACATCCCAAACAGGCAACCGGCAAGTATTCAATGAGCACATATATAAACACTAATATGATTGTTATGAAATACTTTTTATTTTTGATTCATGCACATATGATCTATCCTATAGGTTTATCAAGAAACGACAATATATCTTTGTTGACAATATTGCAGTAATGGACAAACCTAAAGGCTAGATTTACTGGACTCAATTATACCCAAACAATCTTGACATAAGAGAAGCATGACTAAATTTATATCAAAGAGAAAGATACAATCACCGGAATAGATAAGATCTTATAATTAGATGAAGAAGTAAATCATGGCAATGTTTTGACAATAAATTCTTATTACAACTAAATCAAATAAGGGAAGATAAGAACAACTACACCTAGAGATTTATCCATTCGCCTTCCTCGGAAGTTAGTTAGCCATGGTGTTCATGGCTAAACACTTTTATGGATGAGAGCTGCTGCCTTGAGTTTTTCTGGCCTTTTTTTCCACAACAAGATATCCCTTCTCTTAAACCCTATGTGACCTATTTATAGTACAAGAGTCCAAGGGTGTTTTTGGGTTTAATCTAATGTTTCAAACCCTAATTAAAGTCTAACTCAGAGATACAATCCCGTGTGCACACCGCGGTGCTGCTTTATAGGCGCTGCGGTGCTGGGTATGATTTGGCCGGGTAAGCTTCTGGGCACCACGATGCTGGCTGGGGAGTGTTGTGAGTTTTAAATTACTCGCAAGCGCACGAGTCATTTGCAATATAGCGTTGTGCAAGTGTGAGGTCGAATCCACAGGGAATTGCGTTGTGAAAATATAAATTTATCTAAACTAATCTTATCTTAACCTAGTTCCGAGTTTTGTATTATATGTTGCAAAATAAATAAAAGCTAAACTAAATTGATTTTAAAAACTAATAAAAAGACTAAGGTTTTTGAATCCACCCCACCAAAGTTAAGCATATATGTCCTAAAAAATAGCCTATCAAAACATTTCATGAATCCAACTGTAAGACAAAAAAAAAAAGAATATCTCAATTAAACCAAAAGTATCCAATGTATCCGCTCTCAACAAATCACAAAGGAAATCCAATTTAATCGAAAACAATTCGATGTATCCATCAGATGAAACACAAGGAATATCCAACAGAATAATTTAAACTCAATCAATCACAAGATTAGCTCAAATAATTGACAGAACATTTATACTAAAAAAATGTCAAATTTGTACAAGCAGATCTGAACTGCTATGCCAAACAACGGCGAGGCTTCATCTTCAACCTTAGCTGAAGATTCTAGCCACTCATAACTATGAAACTACAATTCATAATAAAAGTGCTAAACATTAAACTAAAACAACTAAATAAAAATAAATAAATAACTTTACATGGGAGAAATTCCACTCGCTGATGGGCGGCGCTTCTCCTTGTGGTAGCAAAGCCTTCGGGATCCACCAGAATGCTAGCAGATGTCCACCGGTTAACACCAAAGTGGCCCAGAAATTATACACTGAATGATGAAGGTAGATGGTGTTTATATAGGGGGAGTCTCGGAGCACTATAGGTTTCAGATTCGATGTGGGATACTGGCCCGAGTGTGCTCGATCGCAGAATGGTGCGATCGATCGTATGTGTCTTGTGAGCACGATCGCATGTGCGCTTGATCATGTGTCTGGTGCGCTCGATCGCAGATGCACTGTACTGCAAACATTTCGATGTGGGATTGTTGACCATGCGCTCGATCGCAGCATAGTGCGATCGATCGCTATTGCTCCTAAAGCTTCACATCTCCTGAAATGCTTCATTTTCTCCACAAACCTATAAAAATACACAAAACACAAAAAAGACATAAAATAAAGTGAAATACTACTAACTAAGAGCATAACAAATATAAGTTAAGGGTCTTAAATATGCAATATTTAAGACTCATCTAATACCCTCAAACTTATATTTTGCTAGTCCCTTAGCAAAACAAAATAAAAAAACTAAATGAACAACAAGGATTATAAAGATAAGTTCAGTATTCATGGTATCCAAAAATTTAAGGAGCATACAAAATCATGAGATTCATTCATGAGCAAGCATAAATAAGTCGAACCCATCTTCACAATAAATAAGAATTTAAAACCTAATTACTTATAAGAGGCATGGTAAGACATCACAAACTTGAATCAGTGTAAAGTGAATTAGCATATACAGATGAGGTTTCCAAATAACTTCAATGTACAAGGTAATTCAAGTCTCAAGATCCACAGAATTTCTCATCGGACAGAACAACGATGGCATAGTTTTTTTTTATTATTATGTATAAGGCTCTGCTATGTTTAGTTCCCTTAAGCTTTTTAATTGACCCATGTAACGAGTATTGAGTCAATGACTCCCAAACCAGATGGTTTTAGGGCATTAGGTGTAAAGGCACCCTTAATGACTTACTAACTTGAGTCAAAAAGGCTACGAAATTAAACTGGCCTTAATACTACCAAGCAAAATTTCCACATTTTGACGTGAACACTCACTGCTTACTGAGGCAAGAGGTCCAGTTACTCAGCAGAAAGTTTTGCAATGATCATTATGAATAAAATTCCCAACTTTTGACGTGAATACTCACTGCTTACTGAGGCAAGAGGTCCAGTTACTCGGTGGAAAGTTTATTGATGATGATCATTATAAATATTAGTAGTTTTTTTATTTTATTTTATTTATATATGCCCAAGTGTTTATCCAACAAGTCATCCGGTTTCAGTTAAGACAAGGAAACGTATACATTCAACTCACATGTCATACCTCACACAAATATGTGCTAATGTGCTTGTGTGAGATTAGATCAAACATGTGAATTCTTGAAAATGCCTAAAGCAAGTAACTAAAGTTTAAACTCTATCATCAGATCATGTGTTCAAAGTTTTAAACTCACCAATGAAATCACATCACAATTTTTCAGAACAACCAAAATTTTTAGACGAACATGAATATGCATTTATCTTTACGACAAAAAGATAACAAATTAGGACAAAGTGTGTGATGTGTCTCCCATACCCCCAAACTTAAATTACACATTGAACCCAATGTGTGACTAATATGGAAAGAGCTGATATGAGATATGGAGAGCTATCTGGACTGGTATGGCTCATAGCATACCCCCAAACTTGAACTGAAGTACGCATTGTCCCTGAAAAATAAAGACTGGAAAACAAAAAATACTAGAAACAAACATTAATCATAAATACGTAAAATAATAAATAAACATAAAGGATAAGCTGTGGGGTGCCTTCCATGAGCGCTAAGTTTAACGTCTTCAGCCAGACCCAACATTAGTAATCATGCCCAACTAAGCACTCCACCATCTGATCAATAAATAGGAATGAAAAATGATCAATCCTTGTGGCAGCGTTCAGTTTACGGTAGTCGATACACACTCTCCACCCTGACTGAACACGAGTTGGCACCAACTCGTCGTCCTTATTCTTCACTACCGTTAATTTAGCGCGTTTGGGCACGACTTGAATCGGGCTCACCCAGTTGCTATCAGAGATGGGATAAATGATCCCCGCATCTAACAGCTTAATTACTTCTATGCTCACAACCTCTTGCATAGCTGGGTTGAGCCTTCTTTGTGGCTCCCTCGATGGCCTGGCATTCTCCTCTAAATGTATCTTGTGCATTACCAATGAGGGGCTAATTCCCCTGATATACTCAATAGTCCAACCGATAGCTTTTTTGTGCTCTCTTAAGACATCTAATACTTTCTTCTATTGAGCCTCACCCAAATCTAAAGCTATAATCACAGGCAAACTATCGGCTGAACCTAGGAACTTATACTTAAGATTATCTGGTAAAGGCTTAAGTTCCTTCTTGGGGGTTTCAGGTGCGGCGGTCTCCTCCATCTTAGTGCTCTTCCGAGGAGGAGACTCCAAAATAGCCTTCACTTACTCAAGTAATTTATCTAAATCCAAATCCTCTCCAAATTGAGCAAAGCATGCCTCTAGGGGGTCCTCAATGCGAGATTTATCCATAGTCTCCTCTATCTTACTGCTCTCTCGAGGAGCAGACTCTAAGATAGTATTTGCTTGCTCAAGTAACTTATCTAAATTCAAATCCTCTCCAAACTGAGCAAAGCATACCTCCATAATCTCTTTAGACTTCCCTTCTTTCTTGGGTGCTTGTAGTCTCTCAGGGTAAGGCGCTTTAGGAAAAAATGACCTAGGGAGATCCTTAATAATACGAGTGGCTGTAGATGGCTCAGCATCTCTTTTCTCATTGTTGCCACTTTCTTGCCCTTGGTGTATAGCAGGGTTCTCTTCCACTTGATTGTACACTTGTTTCCCAGACAAGTATGGGACAGTTGATTGCACTTGTTCCTGCCAATGCATAGGAGTTGATAAATTTCCCACCGTAAACTGTTCCTTTGGGTTAGGATCAGGTTGACTGGGGAACTCTCCATTCTCTCATTCACCCACGTAACTTGCGATTTGATCCATTTGACTCTCTAGCTTGGCAATCGCTTGGGTGTTTTCTATTGTTGCACTCATTACTTCGCTCATGGATTGGCTAGTCATTTTCATGTACTCCTTAAGAGTGTCCTCAAGTGACTGTGAAACTGGCGCTGGTGTTTGAATGGGAGCTTGGTAAGTAGGTAATGGTGCTGGATAGGCTAAGTGACTATAACTTGGAACTGGCGGAGGAAATTCGGGAGAGTATTGAGTGTGAGCTTGATAAGGGGCTCCTCCCTGATTCCTCAGTTGGTTCTGCGTCCATGAAAAATTAGAGTGGTCCCACCACCCTGGATTGTACGTTTCAGAGTAAGATCCATTTGATTGCCAATAACACTCATTGAAAACATTCATTTGTTCCATAAGATACTCGGCAAAAGCTGGCATTGATGGACAATTCTGTGCTAAATGCATAGGACTAGCACAAATGGAACAGCTATCAACATTGAATGTGTTGGCAGCATTGATGGACGGGCCGGTCATTTTCATGTACTCCTTAATGGTGTCCTTTAAAGACTGTGAAACCGGCGCTGGATTCATCCACATTTTTTTTTATAACTAACTAGTAGAAAAATAAAATCAATTCAGACCAAAAATTTTCACAAACCAAACAATTACCCGGCAACGGCACCAAAAACTTGTTGTGAGTTTTAACTAACTCGCAAGCGCACGAATCGTTTGCAATATAGCGTTGTGCAAGTGCGAGGTCGAATCCACAGGGAATTGCGTTGTAAAAATATAAATTTATCAAAACTAATCTTATCTTAACCTAGTTCCAAGTTTTGTATTATATGTTGCAAAATAAATAAAAGCTAAACTAAATTGATTTTAAAAACTAATAATAAAAACATTAAGGTTTCTGAATCCACCCCACCAAAGCTAAGCATATATCTTTATGGAAAAATAGCCTATCAAAACATTCCACGAATCCAACTTAAGACAAAAAACAACAAATATCCCAATTAAACCAAAAGCATCCAATGTATCCACTTTTAACAAATCACAAAGGAAATCCAATTTAATCAAAAACAATTTGATGTATCCATCAAATGAAACACAAGGAATATCCAACAGAACAATTTAAACGCAATCAATCATAAGATTTTACTCAAATAATTGACAGAACATTTATACTATAAAAAATGTCAGATTTGTACAAGCAAATCTGAACTACTATGCCAAACAACGGCGAGGCTTCATCTTCAACCTTAGCTGAAGATTCTAGCCACTCATAACTATGAAAGTACAATTCATAATAAAAGTGCTAAACATTAAACTAAAACAACAAAATAAAGAGAAATAAATAACTTTACATGGGAAAAATTCCACTCGCTGATGGGCGGTGTTTCCCCTCGTGGTAGTAAAGCCTTCAGGATTCACCAGAATACTAGCAGACGTCCACTGGTTAACACCAAAGTGGCCCAGGAATTGTACACTGAATGATGAGGCCAGATGGTGTTTATATAGGGGGAGTCCTGGAGTAGCATGGGTTTCAAATTTGATGTGGGATACTGCCCAAGTGCCATCGATCGTAGAATGATGCGATCGATCGCAAGCCCAGGAATTGTACACTGAATGATGAGGTCAGATGGTGTTTATATAGGGGGAGTCCTGGAGTAGCATGGGTTTCAAATTTGATGTGGGATACTGCCCAAGTGCCATCGATCGCAGAATGATGCGATCGATCGCAAGTGCGATCGATCGTATGTCTTGTGCGCAAGATCGCATGTGCGCTCGATTGCAGGTGCACTGTATTGCAAACATTTTGATGTGGGATTGTTGACCATGCGTTCGATCGTAGCATAGTGCGATCGATCGCTATTGCTCCTGAAGCTTCACATCTCCTAAAATGCTTCATTTTCTCCACAAACCTATAAAAATACACAAAACACAAAAAAGACATAAAATAAAGTGAAATACTACTAACTAAGAGCATAACAAATATAAGTTAAGGGTCTTAAATATGCAATATTTAAGACTCATCAGGGAGCATCGCGGTTTTCACTGATTGTTCACAACATGGAGGTTTCTGGGCACTGCGGTGCTGGCTGAGGAGCACCACGGTGCTCACTGATTGTTGATTTTCTTAATGTTTTGCCTCTCTGCAGCCACTCTGATGCTCCATCGTGCATGGAATCTTGGTGCTTTTAAACAACGATCGCTTCTTCTTCTTTTTGGACTCAAAAAACCTGAAAAGGCACTGGAACAAGTCAGTGGTCCAATAATATTACTTAAGAGTTATCAACACATAAAAGTGCAAAGACCGAGAAGAATCATAAAATGCCAACAATTAAACATTGTTGAGATGCATTTTATAGCTCTTATCAAGAGAAAAAATTTGTTTTGACCCATGAAGAGTATAAATCGTATCTGAACCATGAAGATATTTTGTACTTGGCCCACGAAGGGTATATATGATTACTGGCTTATGAAAGGCATACAATAAGATTTATTAAATGAAATACATATGGATGATATTTACTTGTGATATAGTATGCTATACATATATATATATATATATATATATATATATAATGAGATGAATGTTATAAATAAATAGTTTGCACCAATGATACGATAAGATTGTACTCTTTTGAAATGACTCGAAGTATATGTAAAACTCTTGAAAATGGTTGTTATCTCTAGTGATTAATAGTAATAAAAGTATTTGAATTTTTGTATAATTTTACTTATATATAATAAATTTTTACTTCTCTAAATTTTGGACTCTCCTTTGAAAAATCTAGAAGATGTAAGTCGTTTTATACCCATATATACCTTATGACGATTATTATAAGAATTGAAATTTAAGAAGAATGCCCCTAAAACAATTACTCTTAGTAAGATGTTTTACTCACTGAAAGTTTTAGCTCACCCCCTCATTTTTACTAATATTTCAGGAAAATTGCCGGAAGGTTTATGGTTAAAGTTGATGGAAGACCTTAGTAAGGTCATCTTCCACAGTATCCTCAATGTTGAGTCTTCTTGGGAGTTTAAGTATTGTTTTCATTTGGTGTTTGTAAAATGATGTTTAAGTTAGAAGTACTTGAAATAATTTTTTTTCCTTTTCATTGTATCTGTTGGTGTTTGTCTAAGGTTTAAACATGGTTTGAAGATATTCAGCCTCAAGTTTTGGCGCCTCAGCACAAGTGTGCATGCCTCACCTTGCAGCAACTCCAGAAAGTGTGCACACTAGTGTGCGCCGCTGCTTAGCTCTTCCAAGGTACGGCACCCAACAAAGGAAAAGACCTGGTGGAGGTCTGCATCATGGCTAAGCCTCCCCCAATCTGTGGCACCCAAAATGGATACAACATGGTGAAGTTTCAGCACACTTCAGGCCGCGGCACCCAAAATGGATACAACATGGTGAAGTTTCAGCACACTTTAGGCCGCGGCACCCAAAATGGATACAACATAGTGAAGTTTCAGCACACTTCAGGCCGTGGCATGCCCTGTTCTAGGCCACGGCCGGAAGTTACACTAATGCCCATTGGTTTAGCCTTTTTTTAAGTGTGTGAGGCATGTTGAAAACATATAGGATCACTTAGAATTGATTGAGGGCTAAGGTTGATTGGTCCTCAAGATCTAAGGGTGGATATTGATCCTCAAGATGGGTCAAGAAGATGATGCACTATATAAAGGGTCACCTAGCTTCAAAGAGACAAAACTTGTGATTGAAAGTGAGATCAATTGTAAGAGTGCAAAGACATAAAACAAGAGAGACTCATTGTAAAGGCTAGTTATTTAGAAAGAGAGAGTAGAATAGAAAGGGGATTCAACGGCTTATAAGGGGAATTTTCTTAGGAAAATTCCAGGGTTAGTTCTTATCACTTTCTTTTACTTCTTCTTCTTTAGTTCTTCAAGATCTTGAGTTTCTTGGAGATAGTTGTTGTATTTTTAAAGAACCAGTGATTTAGTGTAGAGAGTTCAAAGGAATTCACGGGGATGTAAGCTATTACCGAACCTCGATTACAATTACTGTGTCCTTTTCTTTCTTTGATTTATGTTTCTGTTTTCGAGTCATCTTTACAAGTCATTCTAAACTTAGGTGTTTGGAAAGATCAAGGTGATTTCCAACAGTGGTATCAAAGCTAGAGGAGATACCATAACAGTGGTATCAGAGCCAGAGGAGCTTTGGACAGCGGGTATCAGAGCTGGAACAGAAGGTGACGGAGTCAAGACTCCAAGAATCAAAGATCAACTTCTTGGGTGATTCAGGAACGAAGTAAAGATCAAGATCAGATCGTGTTCATGACAGTGATTTAAGAACGGTATTGAGATCAATCTTCGATCGTGTTCTTGAGGTTTAGAAGAAGTTAGAAAGAAATTGTGGGTGCTGTATAAATCTGGGATTTTCTCCGTAAGATGGCTTCAAATTTTATTGTTGAGAAGTTTGATGGAAAGGGAGACTTTGCCCTTTGGAAGCGGAAGATCAAAGCTGTTCTTATGCAACAGAAGGTGGACTTGGCTATTGTAGAAGATGATACTTTTCCAGCAAGTATCATGGAGGACCAGCAGATTGAGATGAAGAAGATGGCATATAACACTATTTTCTTACACATGCCGGATAGTGTCACAAGGGAGTGCGGAGACTCAGAAGATCCTACTGTCATATGGAAGAAACTAGATGAGTTGTTTCTTACCAAAACTCTCCCTAATAAAATTTATCTTCTTAAAAGAATCTTTACTTTTAAAATGGATTCTAATAAAGAGTTGCAAGATAATCTTGATGTGTTTAACAAACTAGTTCAAGATTTGGCTAGTTGTAGTATAAAGTTCCTGGATGAAAAATTGACTGTTATTTTGTTAAATTCTCTTCCTGATTGTTTTGAAAGTTTAATTAATGCAATTGAATATGGAAGAGATACACTAACCAAGGAAATCATGATTAATGCTATAAGAGCTCATGATTTCAAAGCCAAGATGAGGGAAACATCAAGTGGAGAAGGGCTATTCGCTAGAGGAAGGCCAGCAACTCAGAATGGCAGTAGCATTCATGGCAACTACCGGGAGAAATCAAGAGGTAGAGGGCAGACCCATGGGAGATCACATTCCAAATCGAAGTTTGGAGGGAAGCGATGCTTCTATTGCAATAAGGAGGGTCACTTCAAGAAAGATTGCAAGAAGTAGATGTGGGAAGAGAGAGGAAGAAGCCATACCAAGAATGGAGAGGCTTCAGTTGCCAAAGGAGAACAATAAGCTGATGTTCTTGTTGTGTGCTCAAATGTGAGCAGGAGGCAAGTCAGCGAGAAATGGATCTTGGATACCGGGTGCACTTATCATATGTGCCCTCACAAGGATTGGTTCAAGAATTTCAAGGAAATCAATGATGGAAGGGTTTTCTTGGGGAATGACACTTCTTACCAAATGAGGGGGGTAGGAGACATCCAGTTGAGGATGTTTGATGGAGTCACAAGGCTGCTGCGGAATGTGAGGTATCTTCCAGATTTGAAGAGGAATTTGATCTCATTGGGGTAGCTGGATTCCATGGGGTATTCATACAAAGTAGAGGGAGGAAAGATCAAGATGACCAAGGGATCTTTGATAGTGATCAAAGCAGCAATAAAAGATGGACTCTATGAGATGATCGGAGAGATAGAAATTAAAGATCAAGCAGCAAGCTTGATGGCTAAGATGGATAAGGTGACCCTTTGGCACACTCGTTTGGGTCATATGAGTGAAAAGGGCCTGCAAGTTCTCAGCAAGAATGGTCTACTTGGTGGTGACAAAGTAGAGAAATTGGATTTCTGTGAGTGTTGCGTTCTTAGGAAGCAACACCGGGTCAGCTTCAACACCGAAGTGCATAAGTCTAAGGGCATTCTTGACTACATTCATTCGGATCTTTGGGGACTAGCAAGAACACCAACACATGGAGGTAACTTTTACTTTCTGTATTTAATTGATGATTATTCAAGAAAGGTTTGGGTTTATTTGCTTAAAAACAAATCAGATGCTTTGAATAAATTTGTGGTGTGGAAAAAGTTGCTGGAGACTCAAACGGGTAGGGTAGTTAAGGCTTTACGAACCGATAATGGCTTAAAATTTTGTAATAAGGATTTTGATAAATTCTATGAGTTAAATGGCATCCTAAGGCATAAAACGGTTGTAACAACACCTCAGCAAAATGGAGTTGCTGAGAGGATGAATAAAACCCTTATGGAAAAGGTTAGGTGCATGTTAATTGGGTCCGGTTTACCAAAATATTTTTGGGGGGAAGCTGTGTCTACTACTGCATACTTGGTAAATAGATCACCTTCTAGAGTTTTAGAGCTCATGACTCCCATGGAGATGTGGAGTGGGAAACTCCCTGAGTTGAGCAACCTTAGGACTTTTGGGTGTGCTGCATTTGCACATCAAAAGGATGATAAACTTAACCCAAGGTCTAGAAAATGTGTATTTCTAGGGTATGGTGATGGGGTTAAGGGGTATAGGTTATGGTCCTTAGAACCAAAAGGAATGAAACTTATAATAAGTAGGGATTTTATTTTTAATGAATTGTTATTTCCCTATTTGGAGAAAACTAACCCTGCAGGGGCTAGTGAGCAAACCAGTATGGAATTTGTGGAGCATCGCATCAAGAAAAATTCAGTTCAGGTATAGCAAGGAAAGCAAGAGGGTTCAAACCAAGTAGAGCCCATTAATGAAGGCCATGCTTAGGATACTATTGTGAGTTTTAATTTACTCGCAAGCGCACGAGTCGTTTGCAATATAGCGTTGTGCAAGTGCGAGGTCGAATCCACAGGGAATTGCGTTGTGAAAATATAATTTTTAATCTAAATTAACTCTATCTTAACCTAGTTCCGAATTTTGAATGATAATTTGCAAAATAAATTAAAACTAAATTTAATTGATTTAAAATCTAATAATAAAAAGCACTAAGGTTTCCGAATCCACCCCACCGAAGTTAAGCATACATGTTCTAAAAATATAGCCTATCAAAACATTCTATGAATCCAACTATAAGACAAAAAACAAAGAATATCCCAACTAAACCAAAAGCACCCGATGTATCCGCTCTTAACAAATCACAAAGGGAATCCAATTTAATCGAAAAGCATTCAATGTATCCATCAGATGAAACATAAAGAAAATCCAACAAACAATTTAAACTCAATCAATTATAAGATGAACTCAAATAATTGACAGAACATTTATACTAAAAATTGTCAGATTTGTACAAGCAAATCTGAACTACTACGCCAAACAACGGCGGGGCTTCATCTTCAACCTTAGCTGAAGAGTCTAGCCACTCATAACTATAAAACTATAATAACAAGTGCTAAACATTTAAACTAAAACAACTGAATATAAAGATATAAATAAAAACTTTACATGGGAGAAATTCCACTCGCTGACGGGCGGCGCTTCCCCTCGTGGTAGCAATGCCTTCGGGATCCACCAGAATGCTAGCGGACATCCACCGGTAAACACCAAAGTGGCTCAGGAATTGTACACTGAATGATGAGGTCAGATGGTGTTTATATAGGGGGAGTCCCGGAGCACAATGGGTTTCAAAATCGATGTGGGATACTGCCCGAGTGCGATCGATCGCACTCTGGTGCGCTCGAGCGCACATTGGCTCACTACAGAGCATTTTTAACCGATGTGGGATGTGCAAGAGCGCATTTGCGATCGATCACAAGTCTGGTGCGATCGAGCGCACTAGACTTCTTCAGCTTGAACCTTGTTTACTAAAATGGCCATAACTTTCTCTAGAAAAATCGTTTTTGCAAGCCGTAAAATCCCTCAGAAAATAGACTTCCGGATCTTTCCAACCATATATGGCTCATCTCCTGGTTCTTCCGGAATCAATACAGTAAAATCCACAAAAATGACTGATCTGTAAGGCGATTTTGGCAATTTTAGTGAAACTCTTTTCCCAGTGCTTGTAAACCTGAAAAACAATGAAAACAACTCAAAGTAACAAATTACTAAGCTAACAAATGTAAATTAAAGGGCCAAAATATGCAATATTTGGCACTCATCAAATACCCCCAAACTTACAATTTGCTAGTCCCTTAGCAAAACAAAATAAAAGACTCAATGAAAAACAAAGAACATAAAGATAAAGTCATCACTCATGGTATCCAAAAATTTAAGGAGCACACATCACCATGATATTCATTCATAAGCAAGCTTAAAAAAGGTAAACCCATCTTCGCAATGAATAGAAATGTTAAAATCTAATTACTTACAAAAGGCAGGATAAGGCATCACAAGCTTGAATCAGTGTAAGGTGAAAAATGAAGCTTCCAAGTAACTCTAATGTGTAAGGTCTCCATGTCTCAAGATTCACCGAATTTTGCATCAAAAATGAACGAAAAGGCATAGTTTTTATTTTATTCACTCTTTTTTTTTTATTATTATTAAGGCACGGCTATGCTTAGTTCCCTTGAGCTTTCTAATTGACCCATGTAGCGAGTGTTAAGTCAATGACTCCCAAACCAGATGGTTTTAGGGCATTAGGTGTGAAGACACCCCTAAGGACTTACTAACTCGAGTCAAAAAGGCTACGAAATTAAACCGACCTTAATATTACCAAGCAAAATTTCACCTTTTGACGTGAACACTCACTGCTTACTGAGGCAAGAGGTCCAGTTACTCAGCGAAAAGTTTATTGATAATAATTTTTTTTTTTTTTTTTTTTTTATATTTTCCTATGCCCAAGAGTTCATCCAACAAGTCATCCAGTTACAGTTAAGATAAGGAAAAATACACATTAAAATCACGTGTCATACCTCACATAATTTGTGCTAATGTGCTCGTGTTAGATTAGATCAAACATGTGAATTCTCAAAATGCCTAAAGTAAGTAACTAAATTTTAAAAATTTATCACCAGATCATGTGTTCAAAATGTTAAGCTCACCAATGACATCACATCACAGAAAATGTTTAGATCAACCAAAATTTCACGATAACATAAGCATGCATTTATCTCTATGACGAAAAGACAACAAATTAGGACAAAGTGTGTGATGTGTCTCCCATACCCCCAAACTTAAATTACACATTGACCCCAATGTGTGACTAATATAAAAAGAGCTGACATGAGATATGGAGAACTATCTGGACTGGTATGGCTCATAGCATACCCCCAAACTTGAACTGAAGTACGCTTTGTCCCTGAAAAACAAAAACTGGAAAACAAAAAATACTGGAAACAAATATTAAACATAAAAATGCGAAATAATAAATAAACAAAAGAAAAGATAAGCTGTGGGGTGCCTCCCATGAGCGCTAAGTTTAACGTCTTCAGCCAGACCCAACATTAGTAAACAGGCCCAACTAAGCTCTCCACCATCTGATCAATAAATGGGAATGGAAAATGATCAGGCCTAGTGGCAGCATTCAATTTACGGTAGTCTAGACACTTTCTCCATCTTGACTGCACTCGAGTTGGAACCAACTCGTTGTCTTTATTTACTACCGTAAATTCAGCACGTTTGGGCACGATTGGAATCTGGCTCACCCACTTGCTATCAGAGATGGGATAAATGATCCCTGCCTCTAACAGCTTAATATCTTCTGCCCTCACAACCTCTTGCATAGCAGGGTTGAGCCTTCTTTGTGGCTCCCTCGATGGCTTGGCATTCTCCGCTAACTGTATCGTGTGTATTACCAATGAGGGGTTGATTCCCTTGACATCCTCAATAGTCCAGCCTATAGCTTCCTTATGCTCTCTTAAGACGTCCAATAATTTCTCCTCTGGAGCATCATCCAAATCTAAAGCTATGATTATAGGCAAAGAATCTGCTGGACCTGGGAACTTATACTTAAGATTATTTGGTAAAGGCTTAAGTTCCTTCTTGGGGGTGTCAGGTGCGGCGGTCTCCTCCGTCTTATTGCTTTCTCTAGGATCAGACTCCAAAATGACATTTACTTCATTAAGTAACTTATCTAAGCCCAAGTCCTCTCCAAAGTGAGCAAAGCATGCCTCCAAGGGATCCTCAATACGGGATTCATCCATAGTCTCCTCTGTCCTACTACTCTCTCGAGGAGCAGACTCCACGATAGTATTTGCTTGCTCAAGTAACTTATCTAAATCCAAATCCTCTTCAAACTGAGCAAAGCATGCCTCCATAATGTCCTCAGACTTCCCTTCTTTCTTGGGCACTTGTAGTCTCTCAGGGTAAGGCGCTTTAGGTAAAAACGACCTAGAGAGATCCTTAATAATACGAGTGGCTGTAGATGGCTCAGCATCTCTCTTCTCATTGTTACCACTCTCTTGCCCTTGGTGTATAGCAGGGTTCTCTTCCACTTGATTGTCCACTTGTCTCCCAGACAAGTATGGGACAGTTGATTGCACTTGTTCCTGCCAATGCATTTGAGTTGAAGAATTTCCCACCTCAAACTGTTCCTTTGGGTTAGGCTCAGATTGACTGGGGAACTCTCCTTCCTCTCCTTCACCCACGTAACTTGCGATTTGATCAATTTGACTCTCTAGTGTGGCAATTGCTTGGGTGTTTTCTATTGTTGCACTCATCATTTCACTCATAGATTGGCTAGTCGTTTTCATGAAATCATTGAGAGCGTCCTCCAATGACTGTGAAACCGATGCTGGCACTTGAATGGGAGCTTGGTAAGCGGGTGATGGTGCTAGATAAGCTGAGTGACCATAATTTGGAATTGGTGGAGGAAATTCGGGAGTGTATTGATTGTGAGCATGGTAAGGGGCTCCTCCCTGATTCATTGGTTGGTTCTGCTCCCATGAAAAATTAGAGTGGTCCCACCACCCTGGATTGTATGTTTCGGAGCAAGATCCATTTGATTGCCAACAACAGTCATTGAAAGCATTCATTTGTTCCATAGGATACTCGGCACAAGCCGGCATTGATGGGCAATTCTGTGCTAGATGCATGGGACTAGCACAGATGGAACAGCTTTCAACATTGAAAGTGTTGGCAGCATTGAGGGACGGGCTGGTCATTTTAATGAAATCCTTGAGGGCATCCTCTAAAGACTGTGAAACCGGCGCTGGATTCATCCACATGATTTTTTTTAAATTAAATTAATTTTTTTTTATTTTTATTTTTATTTTTTTAAATTGATAACTAACTAGTAGAAAAATAAAATCAATTCAGACCAAAAATTTTCACAAACAAAACAATTCCCCGGCAACGGCGCCAAAAACTTGTTGTGAGTTTTAATTTACTCGCAAGCGCACGAGTCGTTTGCAATATAGCGTTGTGCAAGTGCGAGGTCGAATCCACAGGGAATTGCGTTGTGAAAATATAATTTTTAATCTAAATTAACTCTATCTTAACCTAGTTCCGAATTTTGAATGATAATTTGCAAAATAAATTAAAACTAAATTTAATTGATTTAAAATCTAATAATAAAAAGCACTAAGGTTTCCGAATCCACCCCACCGAAGTTAAGCATACATGTTCTAAAAATATAGCCTATCAAAACATTCTATGAATCCAACTATAAGACAAAAAACAAAGAATATCCCAACTAAACCAAAAGCACCCGATGTATCCGCTCTTAACAAATCACAAAGGGAATCCAATTTAATCGAAAAGCATTCAATGTATCCATCAGATGAAACACAAAGAAAATCCAACAAACAATTTAAACTCAATCAATTATAAGATGAACTCAAATAATTGACAGAACATTTATACTAAAAATTGTCAGATTTGTACAAGCAAATCTGAACTACTACGCCAAACAACGGCGGGGCTTCATCTTCAACCTTAGCTGAAGAGTCTAGCCACTCATAACTATAAAACTATAATAACAAGTGCTAAACATTTAAACTAAAACAACTGAATATAAAGATATAAATAAAAAACTTTACATGGGAGAAATTCCACTCGCTGACGGGCGGCGCTTCCCCTCGTGGTAGCAATGCCTTCGGGATCCACCAGAATGCTAGCGGACATCCACCGGTAAACACCAAAGTGGCTCAGGAATTGTACACTGAATGATGAGGTCAGATGGTGTTTATATAGGGGGAGTCCCGGAGCACAATGGGTTTCAAAATCGATGTGGGATACTGCCCGAGTGCGATCGATCGCACTCTGGTGCGCTCGAGCGCACATTGGCTCACTACAGAGCATTTTTAACCGATGTGGGATGTGCAAGAGCGCATTTGCGATCGATCGCAAGTCTGGTGCGATCGAGCGCACTAGACTTCTTCAGCTTGAACCTTGTTTACTAAAATGGCCATAACTTTCTCTAGAAAAATCGTTTTTGCAAGCCGTAAAATCCCTCAGAAAATAGACTTCCGGATCTTTCCAACCATATATGGCTCATCTCCTGGTTCTTCCGGAATCAATACAGTAAAATCCACAAAAATGACTGATCTGTAAGGCGATTTTGGCAATTTTAGTGAAACTCTTTTCCCAGTGCTTGTAAACCTGAAAAACAATGAAAACAACTCAAAGTAACAAATTACTAAGCTAACAAATGTAAATTAAAGGGCCAAAATATGCAATATTTGGCACTCATCAGATACTCAAGAGGAGGCTGAACTAGAAGAGCTTGATGCAGTAAATCAGAATGACTACCAACTCATAAGGGACTGGGAAAGGAGGGTGGTCAGACCACCTTTGAGATATGGGTTTGCGGATGCTAATGTAGCAGCTCCTTGGACAGAAGGAGAGGTTGAACCAGAAACTTACATGGATGCCATGGAATGTAAGGAGTCGTTAAAGTGGCAGCTAGCTATGGAGGAAGAACAACTCTTGGGAATTGGTGCCCAAACCAGAAAAACAGAGAGTTGTGGATTGTAGGTGGATCTACAAGATCAAAGAAGGAAACACTCCAGGGGATGAAGTCCGGTATAAAGCTAGGCTGGCGGTGAAGAGGTTTACATAAAGAGAAGGCATAGATTTCACCGAAATATTCTCACCAGTTGTGAAATACAAGACGATACGAATAGTGTTGGCTATGGTGGTCTAATTTGATTGGAAGATCCAACAAATGGATGTGAAGACAACGTTCTTGCATTGAGAGCTTGATGAGACCATTAATATGAGGCAACCCAAAGGCTATGAGGAAGGAAGGCAGGGAGAGTTGGTGTGCAAATTAAAGAAATCTTTCTATGGCCTGAAACAATCGCCTCAACAATGGAATAAGAGGTTCGATTCCTTTGTAACCAGCCTAGGTTTCATGAGGAGGTACTATGATTCGTGCTTGTATTACAAGGGGCACAAGGTGGAGGAAATGGTGATCATCCTTATCTATGTCGATGATATGCTGTTGGTTGGGAATAGCAGGGAGAGGATAGAAGAATTGAAGTCTCAACTCGGTTTGGAGTTTTAGATGAAGGATCTTGGCCATACACAGAAGATCCTTGGGATGAATATAATTCGGGAAAGGGAGAGAAATAGATTGAAGATTTCTCAGACTTCCTATATAGAGAATATGATATCTAAGTTCTCTATGGAAGATTGCAAACCAGTGAAGGTTCCCCTTGCTGGCCATTTCAAGTTCTCCAGCGATCAATGTCCGAGATTAGAGGCGGAGAAGAAGGAAATGAAAAAGGTCCTTTACTCTAGTGTGGTTGGTTCAGTTATGTTCACTATGGTAAGCACTAGACCTGATATTGCTATGCAATAAGTGTCCTCTGTAGGTTTATGAGTAAACCTGGAAAGGAGCGTTGGCTTGGAATGAAGTGGTTGCTGAGGTACTTGAAGGGAAGCCTAGAAGTAGGGCTGATTTATGAGAAGAGGGGTAAGTCCATCTGTCTTGAGGGTTATGCGGATTCGGACTATGGAGTAAACCGAGATAAAAGAAGATCGATTACCTCTTACTTCTTCAACTTAAACGGATGCTGTATAAGTTGGAAGGCTCAGCTGTAGCCGGTAGTAGCACTCTCAACAACCGAGACATAGCTGCAACGGAAGCCATTAAGGAGGCTATGTGGTACAAAATGTTGTTGGAAGACTTTAAGGTCCTGAAAGAGCAGGTGGTGGTGTATTCGGATAGTCAAAGTGCGTTGCACTTGTATAAGAATCCGGTGTTGCATGAGAGGACAAAGCACATGGATGTTCGGTATCATTTCATTCGAGAAAATGTTACGGTATGATGCATTCATGTGGACAAGATAGCCACAGAGGAAAATACTACAGATTTAGGCACCAAGGTTCTACCTATAAGTAAGTTCAATCATTGCCTTGGACTACTTAGGATTGGAGTCGGTTAATATGATGACTCAAGATGAGTTTGGATACTGAGTTCTCTGCACAATGGGTTTGGGTTTAATTGCTTAGACAAAGGTAGAGATTGTTTGTGTTTGTCTAAGGTTTAAACATGGTTTGAAGAGGTTCAACCTCAAGTCTTGGCGCCTCAACACAAGTGTGCGCGCCTCACCTTGCAGCAACTCCAGAAAGTGTGCACACTAGTGTGCATTGTGGCTCAGCTCTTCCAAGGTGCGACGCCTAGCAAAGGAGAAGACCTGGAGGAGATGTACACCGCGGCTCAGCCTCCCACAGGCCGCGGCGCCCAGAATGTATGCAACATGGTGAAGTTTAAGCACACTCCAGGTAGCGGCATGCCCTGTTCTAGGTTGCGGCCTGAAGGCACACTGATGCCTTTTGGTTCAGCCTTTTGTTAAGTGCGCAAGGCATGTTCAAAACACATAGGATCACTTTGAATTGATTGAGGGCTAAGTTTGATTGGTCCTCAAGATCTAAGGGTGGATATTGATGCTCAAGATGGGTCAAGAAGATGATGCACTATATAAAGGGTTACCTAGCTTCAAAGAGATATAACTTGTGATTGAAAGTGAGATCAATTGTAAGAGTACAAAGACACAAAATAAGAAAGACTCATTGTAAAGGCTGGTTGTTTAGAAAGAGAGAGTAGAATAGAAAGGGGATTCAAGGGCTTGTAAGGGGAATTTTCTCAGGTTTAGTTCTTATCACTTTCTTTTACTTCTTCTTCTTTGGTTCTTCAAGAACTTGAGTTTCTTGGAGAGGGTTGTTGTATTTGTAAAGAACCATTGATTTATTGCAAAGAGTTCAGAGGAACTCACGGGGACGTAGGCTATTGTCGAACCTCGATAACAATTGTTGTGTCCTTTTCTTTCTTTGATTTCTGTTTCTGTTTCTGATTCATCTTTACAAGTCATTTTAGACTTGGGTGTTTGGAAGATCACTACCTGGGCATCTCCAAGGTGATTTCCAACAGTATCTCTCATAAAACCTTAAAGTTGGTAATTTGTATTGAAAGATTTTATTCAAGATTTTATGTTTGTATTAGATTGAAAGAATTGTTGCTTGATTTATTTGTTTGCATCTTAAGTTAAGGTGCTCAGGTGCTGAAAGGTAATGGAGCCGTTTCAAGTAGGCCTTACTCGTTATGGGTCATTACAGATATTCACAAAAGGGAATAGTTTTAAAACAAATGCTAGATCATAGTTCTTAATTCCATCTTTTAGAAAAATCAGCTTTAAAAGCTGATTTTGGACCATTTTAAGGTCTTAATTTAAGCTAATTTATGGTCATTAAAATACCTTTAATTAGGTACATTATATAAAAATCAAGTTTGAGATTTAATTGGTATTAATTTTGGTTCAAAATGAATCTTAATAAATGTGCTTAAAATGAGAGTAAAGGGTTATTTGGAAAACCCAAATTGGTTTTGTCCTATATGGATAAGAAAAGGAAAAGTAAAATACTTTATAAGAATTTACTGAGGATTCTTATCTACTTTTGTTTAATAAAAGGGATACCGGCCCGAGCTTGAACTCGGTTACATCGCAAAGACACATTGGCACCTTAGGCGCACTTTGCACTTCGTAAAGGAACCCTCACAGACAAGAGTCTACAATCTATTGTTAGTAACACTCTGTACGTTAGTATTGCAAGAATTAAAAGTGATTTTGACAAATGAGGAAAGTTCTATTTATAGTGTATCAAATTGTACATGTAACGACCCATCCCGAGTTAGCCACCCCTGAGACGGTGTTGTCACATTTTGAAAATCCCAACACGACACATATATGCAACAAGAAAAAATAACACCGACAAAATTTTTTACATCAATCCTCAACCTCAACAGGGGAGATACATCATTTTGATATTGATTTAAACATTACATACAACGTAATATGCATGAATATTTAAAATAAATTTTTATTTTATTTTCTCATTAGTCTGAGGATGTGGACACATACGTGGCTTACAGAAAATGATTTCGTATGAACCTCAACTCACTAAACTGTCTGTCCTGCCTGCTACCTGAAATCATTTTGCAATGAAGGATGAGTTTCACAAGCTCGGTGAATTAAATTTACTAGAAGTATTTAACTTGTATAAATAGCCTTTTAATATTTAATCATTTATATCTCATATAACTTGATAATAGCATTCTACTATCACTATATATATATCATAAGTCCCATTCTCTATCAATCTTTTCTTCTTATATATTTGTTCACCTTAAGACCATCAATTATCTCATAATTACATCGTTATGAGGTTCACAGCATATAGTCTACCATTCAGATAGTTCTTATCATATCATACTTCTATGTTTCTTTCTCACCATAACTGTTTCTCTGTGAGAATCGTTCATCTACAAATAAATTTACAATAACAAACAACACTTCAGCATTTCAGTAATACAATCAATATTTAAAACAGATGCAATGCATGAATTATTATTAGGAAACGTCTTCCCACATGTCGACAGGTTTTTATCTTAGACCGGCCCCCTCCTGGTTCTTTTATTTCCAGTATATAACGATTGTCACGGTTTTCATTTATTTCCAACGTATACCGGTTATCACGGTTTTCATTTATTTTTAGTGTATACCGGCTATCACGGTTTTCATTTATTTCTAGCATATATTAGCTGTCACGGTTTTTCATTTAGACCGGCTCCCTCCCAGTTCTTTTATTTCATGCAAATGCATATGAACAATGATATAAAATATACATATGAGCAATAATATAAAAACAAGAATGTATTCAGACATTTAATTTAGCTATCTTACCTTTTCCCAAATTACTATTTGATCAATTTCACTAATTTCTTCTTCTCATATATCACATCAAATCATCAACCATAGCTCATCAAGAATTTCTCTTATTGCCTTTATTATTAAATCGACTCATTATTACAATAATATTATTTCTCATAAAATAATTATCTACACATCCACTATTCCTATTATACCTATCCACCAACTTTCATCTATCACCAAATCATAAGTTAATAATTTATTCTAATATTATCACTATATATTTCATATTTATCTTGGTTACTTAAAGTAAATCTAACTCTCCACGTAGCACTTAGAGTTACCCGTGGATCACCTCCTTGACTTTCCTGCTCGTCTCAGCAATTTCCCCTTGTTGCTGATCGTCAACACGTAACATAATATTTATATTAAATTTCTAATTTATTCTTCAATTCTTCCATAATTCACAACCTTCGAAAATTTCTACTTTGAATTCCGAGAAATTTCATGTATGCTAAATTTCAAAAACAAAACTTACGTTATTACATTCTGTTTTTCTTAGAGCTTCCCGTGCCTCTCTATAAAATTCTCACGTAAACCCCTTCAAAATTTTACTCTTTCAACCTTTCTTGCGATCCCAAGTGTTTAGAGAAATAGAGTAATTTGAATTGTAAAAAGAAGAAAATCAAACAGAATTTGGAAGGTAATAAATACTATAAACTTATATATATATATATATATATATATATATATATATATGAAAAAGTGAAGTCTCAGCACCCCACCCCATTTGTTTTGCCACGAATTTGAAAGGTGTCTTACATGCATGCCTTTTCTTTCTTTTGGCAACACTCTGTTGCCATGTTTTTTTTTTTTTTTTGAAAAAAGAAAAAATATCTTTTTCCTTTTATTTTTCCTTTTCCTTTATGCTATACACAAATTTTTTTTTCTATTTTCTTTGTAACTACACCTCAACGCGTCCATTTTTTTTAAGAATTGTTTTATTCAAATAATAAACCTTTCACATATATTTTATTTTAATTTCATGTCATATTTATTAAATTACTTCTTTACCCTTACTTTATGAATAAGGGTATTACAATTCTATCTACTTTACAAAAATTTCATCCTCGAAATTTTCTTACCTAATTCATGAAAGAGTTGGGGGGGTATTCTTTCCTCATTCTTATTTCATGCTCCCAAGTAATTCTTTCAACATCTTTGCTTCACCATAATACTTGAATCAATTGAATAACTTCATTACGCAAGACTTGTTCTTTTCTGTTTAGAATTCTAACCGGTACTTGCATAAAGGTCAAATCTTCCTGAAGTTCTATCGCTCAATTCAAGATACTATGGGATTCATCATGTAAGTACTTTGTCAAAAGGGACATATGAAACAAATTATGTAATTGCTTTAACTATGGGGGCAAATCCAATCGATATACTATTAGTCCAACTCTCACAATCACCTCATAGGGTCCCACTTACCACAGACTCATCTTTTCTTTCTTTTTGATCCTTAATACACCTTTTCATAGAGATATTTTTAAGTACACCTAATCACCTACTTGAAATTCAAGAGGTCTTCTTCTATTATCAGCATAGCTATTCGGTCTACTCTACGGTTCTCTCTAACCAGTTTGATCCTCTCAGTTGTTAACTCAATAATTGATGGACCAATTATATCTTTCTCTCTCCAACTTCTTCCCAGGATATTGGAGTTCTACACCTCCTACCATATAAGGCCTGAAATGGTGCCATCCCAATACTAGTTTGATACTGATTATTATAAGCAATTTCAATCGATGGCATGTAAGCATCCCAATTTACTGAGAAACTCATTACATTTCCTCTTAACATATCTTCTAGTACTTTAATAATCATTTCTGTCTGAGCATGAAAATTATATTAAATTGTAACTGTGTACCCGTGGCTTTCTTAAAGCCTCTCCAAAACCAAGATGTAAATCTAGCATCTCTATTTCACACTATGCTCAATAGTACTCCATACCACCTCACAATCTCAGCTACATACAGTTCAGCCAACTTTTTAGTATTCTAATTAGTTTTAATTGGAAGAAATTGATATGACTTAGAAAGTCTATCTACTATCACTTACACTATATCGTGATCTCTCTGGGTATGGAAAAATTCATAAACAAAGTCCATACTCACATTTTTTTTATGGTCATTCAAGCATAGGAAGAGGCTGTAATAAGCCTGCTAAATGTCTATTCTCAGATTTCACTTATAGAAAAACCAAACATCTAGAAATGTATTCAGCTACATCATCATGTGCCTCTCTCAAAGTCTCCTTTCTTAACTTTGCATCATTGGGAACACAAATTCTATGTTCCAAGACCAGAATACCATCATTTCTAATTTTTGCACTCATATTACTTAGTAAGCATTTCCTGCTTAATCTTTTCTATCTCTTCATTTTTGCCTTGCATTTCTAACAAGTATTCTACTGTGGATGACTATTCAACCATGTTTGCTAACAATAATTCTCTATCGTCGATATCCAACTTCATTCTTATTTCTCATAAATCTATCATCAATTTCACATCATGACTCTCAATAGCAGATAATCTTCTTGTAAATTTTCTATACAATGCATCAGCTACCACCTTCACCTTTTTCTAGATGATAGGGAATTGTACAATTATAGTCACAAATCAACTCTATCCACCATCTTTGCCTTAAATTCAATTCTCTCTGAGTAGGTAAGTATGTCAAACTTTTATGATTAATGAATATCTCACAAGTGGCTCCATACAGATGATGTCTCCAATCTTTAAAGTAAACACTGTGGCGGTCAACTCTAAGTCATGGGTAGGGTAATTTCTCTCATGATTCCTAAATTGCTTAGAAGCATACGCCATTACCTTCTCATTTTGCATCAACACATATCCCAACTCTTGATGGGATGCATCACTATACACTACAAATCCTTCATCACCAGAAGGAAGCACCAATACTGGGGCAGTAGTCAATTTTTCTTTCAACAATTGCAAACTTCTCTCACATTCCCTTTCATCATTCCATCTTTCTTCTTCACAAACAACATAGGGCTCCCCAAGGCAACACACTAAATCGAATAAATTGTTTATGTAATAACTCTTGAACTTTCAACTCTCTTAACTCAGTGGGTGTCACTCTGTAAGGTTCTATATATATGTGTGATGAACCTGGTATCACATCAATAGAGAATTTAATCTCCCTACTGGGAGACAAACTATACAACTCATCAAGAAATACATCAAAAAAATCCGTCACTACTAAGATTTCTTCTAACTTCCTATTTTCCTTTTTAAAGTCCATTATGTAAACCAAATACTCCTCACAACCCTTTTTCAACCATCTACTAGTAGTCAGAGCAAAAAAAAAAAAAAAGACAATTTGTAAGTTTCTTGAGTTTTTCCCTGAAAGTTAAACTCCTCATGTCCAAGTATCCTGAACAGTACCTTTTCCTTAAAACAGTCAACCATATTTAAAGAAAACAAATTAACTTCAAACTCTCTATCATTGATACAAATCACACAACCCTTGTAAACATTTATGATTATCACTCTATCTCTGTTGGGGACTTCAACAATAACATTAGGCATCAAATTAGTAATACATATTTCAATAAACTTCATATGAATACTGGAGGCAAAAGAATGAGTTGCACTAATGTCAACCAACAATGATATGTTCACCTTTTCCACATACAAAGCACCTCAAATTTGAATAATTATGGGATAAATATCTTATCGGTTTACATCTATAATGTGTTCTAGTATTTTTATCAAGTTATCACATCCTCTAGGTAGTACACTCCCACATTTACCATAACTTCTAGTTCCCATAACCTATCTCTCAAATCTAGGGGTCCCACCAATATTACCCTGAGCTACAGAAGCAACATATTCTACTTGCCTCTAACTTTGTACTAAAGTTCCCTGTGACAAGGAACGCCTCCTCTGGGTGGTCTCCCACCCTGCACACTCATACTAGTACCACCTATGGGTTCCTCAAATCTAGACCTCTTCTGCCAATTCCTCCTACCTCTAATTTCCATCACATCCTTCTCAATCTGAAGTGTTATATTCACCAATGTAACATAATTCATATGCCTCATGTAAATTAGTTTCGATTTAATCTCAAAATGTAATTCACCTGTGAACCTCTTACACATCTTCTCCTCTAGGTTTACCATTTTCGATACAAAGCCACAAATCTCCTATCATACTGAGTCATAATCAATACATTTGTTATAAATTAATAAAATCTCTTTCTTGTTGGGCTCTAAAAGTATAAGGAAAGTATTTATCAAGGAAAACCTCTTTAAATCTATTCCAGGTTAAGGGTCCATCAACATCAACACTTACCTTAAGAAGAATATCCTCCCACTATTTTAAGGCCTCTCCCTCTAACTTGAATGTAGCAACAACGACCCTCTGCCTGTCCGTCATTGGTAGAATATCAAATAATCTCTCTACATGTTTCACCCAAAACTGAGGCTTAAAAAGATTCATAGATCCTTTAAACAACAAGGCATTCAACTTAATATATCTTACAAAACAATATCTCTGTATCTCGTGTATAAACTCACTATTCCCCTTTTTAACATTTACTATTACTGGATTTACAACAACCTCAGGCACTACCCTAGCCTGTTCATCAAGCCTATGTTATAGGCTCTCAACTCTATTATCTGTTACATTTATTTTCTCAAGAGCATGTGTAAGAGCTTATCTTAGCTCATCTCTTTCAACTTCAGATTCTTTCACACCTTTACTAGTATCAATTATATTGTCAACACGTTCACTTCTATGAACCACATATTCAGATTCAACCTCGACTTGTCAAAATATTGAGGGCCTACCACGCCCTCTCAAATCAACAACTCTAACTCTAGCTCTAACACGTCCTCGTGTCGTCTTCAGACTATTAAAATATAATTTATTTTAATCTTCCACTTTCTTACTTTTTATGCAATCTACAGAATCATAAAACCTAATACTCTAATAACAAAATTGTAACGACACCCCCAAGACAGTGTTGTTACATTTTGAAAATCCCAGCACGACACATATATGCAACAAGAAAAAAAATACTAACAGAAATTTTTACATCAATCCTCAACCCTCAACAGGGGAGATACATCATTTAACAGGGGAGATACATCATTTGGATCTTGACTTAAACATTACATACAACGTAATATGCATGAATATTTAAAATAAATTTTTATTTTATTTTCTCATTAGTCTGAGCATGTGGACACGTACATGGCTTACATAAAATAATTTCGTCTGAACCTCAACTCACCAAACTATTTGTCCTGCCTGCTACCTAAAATCATTGTACAATGAGGGATCAGCTTCACAAGCTCAATAAATTAAATTTACTAGAAGTATTCAACTTGTATAAATAGTCTTTTAATATTTAATCATTTATATCTCATATAACTTGATAATAGCATTCTACTATCACTACACATATTATAAGTCTCATTCTCTATCAATCTCTTCTTCTTATATATTTGTTCACCTTAAGACCATCAATTATCTCATAATTACCTCGTTATGAGGTTCACAGCATATAGTCTACCATTTGGATAGTACTTATCATATCATACTTCTATGTTTATTTCTCACCATAACTGTCTCTCTGTGAGACTCATTCATCTATAAATAAATTTACAATAACAAACAACACTTCAGCATTTCAGTAATACAATCAATATTTAAAACAGATGCAATGCATGAATTATTATTAGGGGATGTCTTCCCACATGTTGACTTGTTTTTATCTTAGACCGGCCCCTTCCCAGTTATTTTATTACCAGCATATACCGGCTGTCACGGTTTTCATTTATTTCCAGCGTATACCAACTGTCACGGTTTTCATTTATTGCAAGCGTATACCAGCTATCACGGTTTTTCATTTAGACCGACCCCTTCGCAGTTCTTTTATTTCATGCATATGCATATGAACAATGATATAAAATATGCATATGAATAATAATATAAAAACAAGCATGTATTCAGACATTTAATTTAGCTATCCTGCCTTTTCTCAAATTACTATTTGATCAATTTCACTGATTTCTTCTTCTCCTATATCATATCAAATTATCAACCATAGCTCATCAAGAATTTCTCTTATCACTTCTATTATTAAATCGACTCATCCATTATTCTTATTATATATATCCACCAACTTTCATCTATCACCAAATCATAAGTTAATAATTTATTCTAATATTATCACTATATATTTCATATTTTTCTTGGATACTTAAAGTAAATCTAACTCACCACGTAGTATTTAGAGCTACCCGTGGATCACCTTCTTGCATTTCCTGTTCGTCTCAGCAATTTCCCCCGGTTGTTGATCGTCAACACCTAACATAATATTTATATTAAATCTCTAATTTATTCTTCAATTCTTCCATAATTCACACCTTTTGAAAATTCCCACTTTGAATTTCAGGAAATTTCATGTATGCTAAATTTCAAAAATAAAACTTACATTATTAACTTTTGTTTTTCTTAAAGCTTCTCGTGCCTCTCTATAAAATTCTTCCATAAACCGCTTCAAAATTTTACTCTTTCAACTTTTCTTTTGGTCCCCAAGTGTTTAGAGAAATAGAGTAATTTGAATTGTAAAATGAAGAAAACCAAACAGGATTTGGAAAGTAATAAATAATTTAAACTTAAATTCTATATATATATATATATATATATATATATATATGTGTGTGTGTGTGTGTGTGTGTGTGTGTGTGTGTGTGTGTGTGTGTGTCTAAAAGTGAAGTCTCAGCACCCTTACCCCATTTGTTTTGCCACGAATTTGAAAGGTGTCTTACATGCATGCCTTTTCTTTCTTTTGGCAACAGGTGGCAACTTTTTGTTTTTCCATTTTCTTTGTAATTATGCCTCTACGCGTCGAGTCTTTTTTTTAAAAATTATTTTATTTAAATAATAAACCTTTCACATATATTTTATTTTAATTTCATGTCATATTTATTAAACTACTTCTTTACCCTTACTTTACGAATACGGATATTACAGTACATTAGTGACTTTTCAACAAGGATACAACTTTTAGAAGAGTTGTGTCATTTGTCAAGGACTATGACTCTTGTTGAAGTTGGTTCCAGCCATGAGTAATGATCTAGTGTGGACACTATAAAATATGCCAACATTGTGATCATCTCATTACATTTTCATTTGTGTACAAAAGCTACAAAAAAAGATATGTCCTTACAAGACACATAATGTTCTAATTAAATACATCTAAAAGTGAGATGCCACTAGAGAGGTAACAAGGTAGTCTGCATACTCTAAAGCTCGGACGTATGAGGTATAGAAAGTTTTACCATTCACTTATGGCCTACGATGAGAACAAAATTCGCCAACTTAGTATGATAGAATGGAAAAACTCAGTTATTTGAACTGGGGGTTGGTGTAGGTCGTGGAATGCCACAAGAAGAGCATAAATACGACTGAAATTTATAAGGATACGAGGGTACGAGCTAGTTAATTCCAACGTATTTGGGAACTTGTTGTCATCTGAAATATGACAAAGTCATTCTGTAACACTGTGACACTTGGACAAAGCAGATCATAGAAATTGGCAGGGTGCAACCGGATTTGTAGAAATCGTATGCATGCGTAATAAAGGTAATCTAGTGGTTGTACTCTTAAGAGTGATGTAGATATTATTTTTTCTAATGATTCGCAACATTAGGAAAATAACTCTATCAACCCATTGTCCATAGGTTCAGAATTGTGAACATGTTCTTGTGTGTCCAAACGGGAGTTGTTGGCATATTTGAACAATTTAAACATAGTCAATCATAAGAATTTACTCAAACAATTGAAACAGAACATTAATACTACAAATATCAGAATTGTACGAACATATCTGAAAATATTATGCCAAACAATGGCGGGGCTTCATCTTC
Source organism: Bretschneidera sinensis (assembly GCA_023935145.1). Lineage (NCBI taxonomy): Eukaryota > Viridiplantae > Streptophyta > Magnoliopsida > Brassicales > Akaniaceae > Bretschneidera > Bretschneidera sinensis. Next base: position 88,476,661 of record CM043699.1, read on the forward strand.
AACCTTAGATTAAGGTTTTAGCCTCTCATGATTATGAAACTAAATTTCACAATTAAAGTGCTAAACATAAAACTTTAAACTCAAAAGAAATAAATTAAAACTGACAATACATGGATAGAGAAATTCCACTCGCAGCTGCTGTGCGGCGCTTTCCCCCTTTGGTAGCAAAGCCTTCCAGATTGCACACAGAAATCCTTCGGATTGCACCCTTCTTGATGAAGTGAAATGGGGCTTTTATAGGGGAACTCCATGAGTGCAATTTGTTTCCAATCTGATGTGGGATGTGGGATTTAAGCCTTCACATGCCCTTCAAAACTTCTACCCACGCTGAAATCCCACACAGCCTGACCTTTGTCTACTAAAATTGCCATAACTTTCTCTAAAAAATCATATTTACGAGCCGTAAATTCCTCAGAAAATAGACATCCAGATCTTTCTAAGAATATATGGTTCATCTCTTGGTTCTTCTTGAATCATTACAGTTTAATCCGCAAAAATCACTTCTGCCACGCTGAAATCACGCATAGCCTGACCTTTGTCTACTAAAACTGCCATAACTTTCTCTAGAAAAATCACATTTATGAGCCATAAAATTCCCCAAAAAATAGACATCTGGATCTTTTTAAGCATATATGGCTTATCTCCTGGTTCTTCTTGAATCAATACAGTTTAATCTGCAAAAATGACTGATCTGTACGGGCAAATTCTGGCAATTTAGTGAAACTCCTTTCCAAGTGCTTGTAGACCTGTAAAACAACGAAAAAACAACTCAAAGTAACAAATTCCTAAGCTAACAAATGTAAATTAAGGGGCCAAAATATGCAATATTTGGCACTCATCAAATATCCCCAACCTTACATTTTGCTAGTCTCTTAGCAAAAAAAAAAAAACTAAATGAAAAACAAAGAACACTAAGATAAATCAATCATTCATGGTGTCCAAAAATTTAAGTAGCACACAAAACCATGATATTCATTCATGAGCAAGCTTAAAATATAAACCCATCTTCGCAATGAATAGGGATTTTAAAATCTAATTACTTACAAAAGGCAAGCTAAGGCATCACAAGTCTGACTCAATGTAAAGTGAATTAGCATATAAAGATGAGGCTTCCAAATAACTTCAATGTGCAATGTCTTCATGTCTCAAGATTCACAGAATTTCTCATCAAAATGAACAATGATGGCATAGTTTTATTTTCTTCTCTCATTTATTATAAGGCTTTGCTATGTTTAGTTCCCTTAAGCTTTCTAATTGACCCATGTAGCGAGTGTTAAGTTAATGACTCCCAAACTAGATGATTTTAGGGCATTAGGTGTAAAGATACCCCTAAGGACTTACTAACTCGAGTAAAAAAGGCTACAAAACTAAACTGGCCTTAATGTTACCAAGGAAAATTCTCACATTTTGACGTGAACACTCATTGCTTACTGTGGCAAGAGGTCCAATTACTCAGTGAAAAGTTTTGCAATGATCATTATGAATAAAATTCCCACATTTTGACGTGAACACTCACTGCTTACTGAGGCAAGAGGTCCAGTTACTCAGTGGAAAGTTTATTGATGATCATTAAAAAAAAATTATACTTTTCTATGCCAAAGTGTTAATCCAACAAGTCATCTAGTTTCAGTTAAGAGCAGCAAACATACACATTAAAATCACATGTCATACCTCATACAATTTTGTGCTAATGTGCTCGTGTCTGATTAGATCAAACATGTGAATTCTCAAATGCCTAAAGTAAGTAACTAAATTTTAAAATTCTATCATCATATCATATGTTCAAGATTTTAAGCTCACCAATGACATCACATCACAGTATTTGTTTAGATCAACAAAATTTCAAAATAACATGAACATGCATTTATCTTCTCTTTAAAACGAAGAAAAAACAACAACAAATTAGGACAAAGTGTGTGTAATGTGTCTCCTATACCCACAAACTTAAATTACACATTGCCCCCAATGTGTGAATAATATGGAAAGAGCTGACCTGGGAGATGGAGAACTAGCTGGACTGGCATGGCTCACAGCATACCCCCAAACTTGAACTGAAGTACGCATTGTCCCTAAAAAATAAATACTAAAGTAACACTAGAAAACAAAAAGTACTAAAAATAACAATAACAAGAAATATGAATAACAATAAAGGATACGCTGTGGGGTGCCTCCCATGAGCACTAACTTGCTGCATTAACCTATTCTAGTTCAGCCTCTTCTTGAGTGCCCTGAGCATGGCTTTCATTAATGGGCTCTACTTGGTCCGAACCCTCTTGCCTTCCTTGCTATACCTGAACCGAACTCTCCTTGATGCAATGCTCCACAAATTCCGGACTAGTTTGCTCACTAGCCCCTGTAGGGTTACTTTTCTCTAAGTAGGGAAATAACAATTCATTAAAACTAATATCCCTACTTATTATGAGTTTCATGCCCTAAGGACCACAACCTATATCCCTTAACCCCATCACCATATCCTAAAAATACATATTTCTAGACCTTGGGCTCAGTTTATCCTCCTTTTGATGTGCATATGCAGCACACCCAAAAGTCCTAAGGTTGCTTAATTTAGGGGGTTGCCCACTCCACATTTCCATGGGAGTCTTGAGCTCTAAAGCTCTAGAGGGTGATCTATTTACCAAGTATGCAGCAGTAGCCACAGCTTCTCCCCAAAAATATTTTGGTAAACCGGATCCTATTAACATGCACCTAACCTTTTCCATAAGGGTTCTATTCATCCTCTCAGAAACTCCATTTTGCTGAGGTGTTTTTACAACAGTTCTATATCTTAGAATGCCATTTAATTCATAGAATTTATCAAAATCCTTATTGCAAAATTCTAAGCCATTATCCCCGTTTGAGTCTCTAGTCTTCCACACAACAAATTTATTCAAGGCATCTGATTTATTTCTAAGTAAATAAACTCACACTTTTCTTGAATATTCATCAATTAAAGACAGAAATTAAAAGTTACCTCCCTGTGTTGGTGTTCTTGCTGGTCCCCAAAGGTTTGAATGAATGTAGTCAAGAATGCCCTTAGACTTGTGCACTCCGGTGTTGAAGCTGACTCGGTGTTGCTTCCCAAGAATGCAACTCTCACAGAAATCCAGTTTCTCTACTTTGTCTCCTCCAAGTAGACCATCCTTGCTAAGAACTTGCAAGCCCTTTTCGCTCATATGTCCCAAGCGAGTGTGCCAATGGGCTGCCCTATCCATCTCAGCCATCTAGCTTGCTGCTTGATCCTTGGTTTCTATTTCACCGATCATCTCATAAAGTCCATCTTTTATTACTGCCTTGATCACTACCAAATATCCATTGGTCACTGATAAGAGCCATAAAATGCATCTCAACAATGTTTAATTGTTAGCATTTTATGATTCTTCTCGGTCTTTATTGCACTTTTATGTGTTTATAACTCTTAAGTAATATTATTGGACCACTGACTTATTCCAGTGCATTTTCAGGTATTTTGAGTCCAAAGAGAAGAAGAAGCGATCGTTGTTTAAAAGCACTAAGATTCCATGCACGATGAAGCATCGGAGTGGCTGCAGAGAGGCAAAACATGAAGAAAATCAACAATCAGTGAGCACCACGGTGCTACTCAGCCAGCACCGCGGTGCCTAGAAACCTCAATGTTGTGAACAATCAGTGAGCACCATGGTGCTCCTCAGCCAGCACCGCGGTGCCCAGAAGTTTACCCAGCCAAATCATACCCAGCACTGCAGCGCCCATAAAGCAGCACAGCAGTGTGCACACGGGATTGTATCTCCGAGTTTGACTTTAATTAGGGTTTTAAACATTAGATTAAACCCAAGAACACCCTTGGACCCTTGTACTATAAATAAGTCACTTAGGGTTTAAGAGAGGGGAGATCTTGTTGTGGAAAAAAGGGCCAAAAAAACTCAAGGCAACAGCTCTCATCCATAAAAGTGTTTTGCCATGAACACCATGGCTAACTAACTTCTAAGAAAGGCGAAGGGATGAATCCCTAGGTGTAGTTGTTCCTATCTTCCCTTATTTGATTAAGTTGTAATAAGAATTTATTATCAAAACATTCCCATGATTTACTTCTTTATCTAATTATAAGATCTTATCTATTATGGTGATTATATCTTTCTCCTTGATATAAATTTTGTCATGCTTCTCTTATGTCAAGATTGTTTGGGTATAATTGAGTATGGTAAATCTAGCCTTTAGGTTTGTCCATTACAGTAATATTTTCAACAAAGATATATTGTCGTTTCTTGATAAACCTATAGGATAGATTATATTCTACAATCTATTTTACACAATTACTTCACTACCAAAAGTTCATATTTTCTCACTTAAATCTTTATCGTTTGTGTTATGGTCTTCACCTTCTTTTGTAGTTAACTTTTTTTCCTGTGGAATCGACACCCCAAAGCCATGCTACAACAACCGCATTACTCTTTGGGCGTAACCAAATTTTGGCACCGTTGCCAGGGAGACGCGCTTAAGTACAAGGAAGATTGTCAACCTTAAGACATGATGGAAGAAGAATTTTGGATAATTTTTCTTTTCAGTAGTTTGTAAAGGCAGTAACTTCGTTCCCTCTTTTAGCATGCTGCATTAATTTTATTTTGTTTTATTCTTTCTTTTTATAGTATTTTATCTTTATTACTTTATGATCTTGCATGCTCCGATATAGAGACACTTTGGGTAGATTTACTTGTAAGCCTGTGTTAGAGTCAGAATTAAATTCTTTTCTAAATCCTTTATTTGACAACCCATCTAGTCCCGAAGAGATGAGTGAACACGAAGATCAACCCCCTAGGACCCTTCAAGATTATCTCCACCTTACACGCACAGCCACACCATCATGCATCATGTTTTCAGCCAATGCTCGCCATCTAGATTTTAAAATAGGGATGATACAATTACTGCCTACGTTTCATGGCTTGGACAATGAAAACTCATAGGTGCACATTAGAGAATTTGAGGAAGTAGTCGCCACTTTTCATAGTCAAGATGAAACCGATGACATTGTAAAGCTTGAGTTCTTTTCTTTCGCTTTGAAGGATAGAGCTAAGAGTTGGCTATACTCACTAAGACCACGATCTATTGGGTCATGGACTGAGATGACTCGAATTTTCTTTAATAAATACTTTCCCCAATATAAGACCAATGCTTTAAAAAGGCAAATCTCCACCTTTGCACAAAAGGATAGCGAGACTTTGTATCAGTCTTGAGAGAGATTTAAGGAGTTGTTGAGTATGTGCCCTCACCATGGGTATGAGAGTTAGTGCTTAGTGAGCTATTTTTATGAGGGACTTGCATATAGAGAGCGCCAATTTGTAGAGATGATGTGTAATGGTGAGTTCTTGGAGAAAGATCCTGATGAGGCCATAGAGTACCTTAATGAGCTTGCTGAAAAAGCTCACACTTGGACTGGACCTAGTGCTTCTGAAAGCACAAATAGGTCACGACCTGTAGGGAACCCAAATGGTGGTGGAATTTACCATCTTAGGGAAGAGGATAACCTTAAGGCCAAGGTCGAGATGCTCACTAAGGTACTAGATGTGTTAAAGACTAAGGGCTTACAGCAAACACACGTAGCTAATCATGCAAGGTCTTTTGAACCATGTTTTGTGTGTGGCGGGGTAGATCATCTTGCCCAAGAATGTCCCACATTTGCAGAGATGAGAGGGATGTATGAGGAACAATGTAATGCCTTAGGTATGTACAAGAAGCCTTTTTCACCCTTCTCTGATACCTATAGTCCGGAGTGGCGAAATCACCCCAATCTTAGCTAAAAATCTGAAAACCAGCCGCCTACACAACCCCCTAGATCATATCCTGCACAATATCATGCATTCTAGGAGTCCTTTAAAAGAAACTTTGCATGCTTTTATTAAGGCACAAGATAAGACTAATCAAAGGCTTAAATCCTTAATTACGCAGGTTATTGAAGAACATAAGGATCTAAAGAGCCAAGTGTCCAAGTTGATGAGCTCCTTGAGTGTGAATGAGCGAGGTAAGTTCCCTTCCCAAGCTTAGTCCACACCTCATGGTCAAAACCTGGCACAAAAGAATTTAAATGAGGTGAATGCCATTATGACACTAAGTGGTAAGTCATTACACATCTCAACACCGAACAAATCAGAGGATGTTGATAAGAGCCACCAAGTATATATGATTAACTCACCCATGGAAAAGGTCCATCACCTTAATCCATTGGAGTCAATCCACACCCATAGATTCACAAGAGCATATATTGAGTCAAAATCTGGAGATGTTACTGATGACATCCTTGAGGCCTCTTCAAATCATACAAGCACCCAATTTGACAGTGAAGCAGTTGCTGGTGCATTCGGTTCATGTTTGTCTAGGGGGGAATAAGAGCGTCTGGCTGAAGACGTAAAAGTTAGCGTTCATGGGAGGCACCCCACAGCATATCCTTTTACTTTTATTGTTTTCATATTTCTTTATTGTCCATATTTTTTTTTCTGTTTTCTAGTATTAACTTAGTATTTCTTTTTCAAGGACAAATATACGAAGCAGTTCAAATGGTGGAGCACAATTTTCAGCTTCTGTGCACCTTTGGCTACAAAAGGAGTTTCCTTTACTCTCTCTTTTACATTAAGGTCAATGCAATTTTTAAGTTGGGGGTGGAGGAAACGCATCTCTTTGTTTCCATACATTTTTTTTTCTTTTTCCATTGAACTGCTTGGTGTCATTTTCCCTTCTTGTTTGTTTTTAGCATGCTTTGTGTTAGCCTTAGAGTTAATTCACATGTCAATGATATGAACTTAATTGAGATCGCATACAACATTTAGAAGAATTTAAATTTTGTTTTGGTTTGAGAATAATTTAAGTGTCAATCTTGATTTGGTTAAAGACTCTAGTTTGTGGTAAGATTGTATGATTAGTCTCAAGCACTTAGAGAAGTTTTATGTTTGATTATTTTGTGAATATTTTTACGGTCTTGGCAAGCTCTAGAACTTATTTGATAATCACTCGAGGCGAATTCCTAGAATGCACATTACTTAGGATAGGATATAGGCCACTTTTAGACCGTTTGAGCCTTTCGAACTTACCCTTGCTATATTCATCACTAGTCACCTATTTGAGCCTTTTTTCTTGAAAAAGAATTTGAGCCTTGTTTCTTTTAATAGCCCATTTACTCACCTTTATAAGCCTAAAAATATTTTATCCTTACCTTTCTTTTAAAAGAACTTAGTTGTGCACATTTGTTGAGAAGCACTTAAAAGGAGTAAGGATGGAAACATGAGAAAATATCACTACCATAACCCAAGTACACTAAAGGAGATAAGTTGGGGGTTATGGAAAAGAAAAGAAAACTGGAAAAAAAAGGAGGTGAATGGTCTTATGCCAAAATACAAAAGAAAAGAGAAGTAAATTATGGCAAAGAAAGAAGAAAAGAAAGAAAAAGTGATGATTTGAGAAGAATGCTCGAAAAATGGTTTAAAAAGTCGGGAGTCGAAGAAAGGTTATCTAGTGCTTAAAAGTAGTTATGAGCAAAGAGATTGAGTTCTTTTACTTGTGAATCCTTTCTGTTCTTTCTTAAACTCTACCTTAGCCTAACGTTATAAGCTTATTAAAGACTTATTGATCCAATGTAATGTGATTTTTCTACCATAGTGGAGAGTGAATTGAAAAATAAGCCTATGGAGCTTATTTATGTGATTGATGTCATACAATTTTTTATGTTTTTAGAGGCCAAGATTTGTATTCATGAATGTTATGCATAAAATCATCCGGGTGTATAGATTAATGGATTGTGGTAAGATGGATGTTAAGAGTCAATAACGATTTCAAGATTGATGTTTGGATTACATTCGAACTTGGGTGAATTTAAACGATTTTATGTGCTGCATGTTAGGTGAAATTTTTGAGAAGAAATGTGAATTACCCTTGGTCAACACTAATATTTTTTTACTCTACTTCAATTCCCACCATGGAATTCATCTCTTGTTTCCATTTGAATTGCTAGGGACTAGCAATAATCTAGTTGGGGGTTGTGATAAGAGCCATAAAATGCATCTCAACAATGTTTAATTGTTAGCATTTTATGATTCTTCTCGGTCTTTATTGCACTTTTATGTGTTTATAACTCTTGAGCAATATAATTGGACCACTGACTTATTCCAGTGCATTTTCAGGTATTTTGAGTCCAAAGAGAAGAAGAAGCGATCATTGTTTAAAAGCACCAAGATTCCATGCACGACGGAGCATCGGAGTGGCTGCGGAGAGGCAAAACATAAAGAAAATCAACAATCCGTGAGCACCACGGTGCTCCCTAGCCAGCACTGCGGTGCCCAGAAGCTTACCCAGCCAAATCATACCCAGCACTGCAACACCCATAAAGCAGCACCGCAGTGCGCACATGGGATTGTATCTCTGAGTTAGACTTTAATTAGGTTTTTAAACATTAGATTAAACCCAAGAACACCCTTGGACCCTTATACTATAAATAGGTCACTTAAGGTTTAAGAGAGGGGAGATATTGTTGTGGAAAAAAAGGCCAGAAAAACTCAAGGCAGCAGCTCTCATCCATAAAAGTGTTTAGCCATGAACACCATGGCTAACTAACTTCCAAGCAAGGCGAAGGGATGAATCCTTAGGTGTAGTTGTTCCTATCTTCCCTTATTTGATTAAGTTGTAATAAGAATTTATTGTCAAAACATTGCCATGATTTACTTCTTTATCTAATTATAAGATCTTATCTATTCCGATGATTATAGCTTTCTCCTTGATATAAATTTAGTCATGCTTCTCTTATGTCAAGATTGTTTGGGTATAATTGAGTCCGGTAAATCTAGCCTTTAGGTTTGTCCATTACTACAATATTTTCAACAAAAATATTTTGTCGTTTCTTGATAAACCTATAGGATAGATCATATGTGCATGAATCGAAAATAAAAAGTATTTCATAACAATCATATTAGGGTTTATATATGTAATCATTGAATACTTGCCGGTTGCCTGTTTGGGATGTGAAACTTGCAACCGAGATAAAAATAACTGAATCAAGTTAGGAATAGGGCAACGAACTTAGGGAGGATTCTCGGATCCTTGTTATCTTCCTATTATATTCTATAATATATTTTACACAATTACTTCACTACCAAAAGCTCATATTTTCTCACTTAAATCTTTATCATTTGTGTTATAGTTTACACCTTCTTTTGTAGTTAACTTGTTTCCTTGTTGAATCAACACTCCAAAGCCATGCTACAACAACCGCATTACTCTTTGGGTGTAATCAGTCACCTTGATCTTTCCTCCCTCTACTTTGCATGTATACCCCAAAGAATCCAGCTACCCCAATGAGATCAAATTCTTCTTCAAATCTGGAAGATACCTCACATTTCGTAGCAGCCTTGTGACTCCATCAAACATCCTCAATTGGATGACTCTAATCCCTCTCACTTGGCAAGAATTGTCATTCCCCAAGAAGACCCTTCCATCATTGATCTCCTTGAAATTCTTGAACCATTCCTTGTGAGGGCACATGTGATAAGTGCACCCGGAATCCAGAATCCACTTCTCACTACCTTCCTCCTGCTTACATTTGAGCACATAACAAGCACATCATCTTGATGTTCTCCTTTGGCAACCGAAGCCTCTCCATTATTGGTATGGCTTCTTCTCTCATCCCACATCTTCTTCTTGTAATCTTTCTTGAAATGACCCTCTTTGTTATAGTAGAAGCATCTCTTTCCTCCTCTAAATATTTTCTTGGAATGAGATCTCCCATGGTTTTGCCATCTACCTCTTGATTTCTCCCGGTAGTTGCCATGAGTGCTATTGCCATTCCGAGTTGTTGGCCTTCCTCTTACGAACAGCCCTTCTCCACTTGATGCCTCCCTCATCTTTGCCTTGAAATCATAAGCCCTTATGGCATTGATCTCAATCTCCTTGGTTAAAGTATCTCTTCTATACTCAATAGCATTAATCAGATTATCAAAGCAATCAGGAAGAGAGTTTAACAAAATAACAACCAATTGTTCATCCGGGAATTTAATACTACAACTAGCCAAATCTTGAACTAGTTTATTAAAGACATCAAGATTATCTTGCAACTCCTTACTAGGATCCATTTTAAAAGCAAAGATTCTTTTAAGAAGATAAATCTTGTTAGGGAGAGTTTTGGTAAGAAATAACTCATCTAGTTTCTTCCATATGACAGCCGGATCTTCCGAGTCTCCGCACTCCCTTGTGACACTATCTGACATGTGCAAGAAAATGGTGTTGTAAGCCATCATCTTCATCTCAATCCGCTGGTCCTCTTTGATACTTGCTAGAAAAGCATCATCTTCTCCAATAGCCAAGTCCACTTTCTGTTGCATAAAAACAGCCTTGATCTTCCACTTCCATAGAGAAAAATCTCCCTTTTCCATCAAACTTCTCAACAATGAAATTTGAAGCCATCTTTACGGACAAGATCCCAGATTTATACAATACCCACAAATGCTTTCTTCTAAACCTCAAGAACACGATCGAAGATGGATCTTAACATCGTTCTTGAATCACCCTCAAGAACACGATCTGATCTTGATCTATACTCCGTTCTTGAGTCACCCAAGAAGTTGATCTTTGATTCTTGGAGTCTTGACTCCGTCACCTTCTTGTTCTTGCTCCGATACCCAACTATACAAGCTCTAATACCACTATTGGAAATCACCTTGACAAGATGCCCAGGTGGTGATCTTCCAAACACCCAAGTCTCGAATGACTTGTAGAAAGAAATACAGCAATCGAAAGCAAGAAAGAAAAGAAGACATGTGATTTGTTATCGAGGTTCGGCAATAGCCTATGTCCCCATCAGTTCCTCTAAACTCTCTACACTAAATCAATGGTTCTTTACAATACAGTAACCCTCTTCAAGAAATCTCAAGTTCTTGAAGAAACCAAGAAGAGAAGAAAGAAGATGATAAGAACTATTACAATGCTTTCTATCAAATCTATACTACTCTCTCTTTACAACCAGCCTCACTATAATGAGTCCTTCTTGTGTTTTGTGTCTTTGCACTCTTACACAATTCCTCTTGTATGTCACTCTTTACAATTGATCTCAAATTATGTCACAATGTTGATGAGAATAAAGCTAGGTGACCCTTTATATAGTGCACCAACTTCTTGTCCAATCTTGAGAGTCAATCTCCACCCTTAGATCTTGATGACCACTCAACCATGGCCCTTGATCAATCCTAAGTGATGCTGTGCATTTTGGACATGTCTCCACGTACTTAACAAAGGCTGAATCAAATGGACTATATATGCCTTCAAGGTGAGGCCTGAAACAGGGCACACTTGCTGCCACTCTGTGCGCCATGGCTTGGGGTAGGGTATGCTATAGCTTGGCCTTCCTCCAGTATTCCTCCATACTGTGCACTGCGGCATGGACAAAGCTGGGCTGTGGCCTTACCTGATGCACATACTTTCTAGCTTGTGTGCTTAGGCGCACACACTAGTGTGCCTACTTTTGCCTTGCTCCAAGGTGCCGCGCACACTTGTGTGCACTTCTTTACCATGCTGAAATTTATTCTCCCAACCTTGGTTTAGACATTAACCTTGTTTAAACCATGTTTAAACCTCATGCAAATATCAACAACTACCGAATTGGCTCTTCATAGGTATAGCTTTACGATATGTTTTTTAAAAGTAAAGGACTTTACGAACTAAGCTTGTTGGCATTTTCATGAGACCATAAAAATTAGTTTATATTGTTAAATTAATTTTATGGGACCAAGCTTGTACTCCAAAAGCTTGGGGTGGTTTGAGTGTCAAGAATTTACGTGTTCAATCAAGCTTTGTTAGTGAAATTAGCTTGGAAAGTTATTGATGCTCTTTCTTGTCTTTGGAAAACTGTGATTGAAGCCAAGTAGTTTCGTAATACCTCTACTTGATTAGCTGAGCATCATAATCATTGTTCTTGGGCCTGGCATATTATTTTTAAAAGCCTTAATCATGATAAAAAATTTCTATTGGAGGGTTGGATTTGGTTCTGAGATTAATATTTGGCAAGACGTTTAAGTAGGTCACTCTGTTTTTGCCTCTATTGTTCATTCCATTCCCTTAAAATTGTAACCCATTATAAGGTTTGAACTATTTTAATCCATTATAGGGTCAGTACTCAGCAATATTAGCCATCATCATAAATCATGGGATATGTGGTTCCTATCATAATTTTAAGCCAAATTCGGCGAATACCTCTGGTGAAGAGAAAAAAATCAATTTGGAATGGTTTAAAATAAATTAAGTTTACTTTGAAGGATGCTTACATTCAGCTTCTGTTTCATGAAAAGCCTCCTTTCACTCCTATTCTTCCTTGGAAGGGCTCTATGAGACATCCCCACCCAACCAAAAGGTAAGGTTTGTTCTTGGGTTAATGGCAAACAACAGTTTGCCAACAGCAGACATGTTAACATAGAGACAAATTACCTCTTCTGATATCTGTCAGTTATGCAACCAGGGTAAGGAATCATATTCTCATATTTTTATTACTTTATCTAATTGTGATTAATTTTTTCTCTTTGTTTGCATATGTTTTTAAAAGCTCACTGATGCCAAACTTCCATCCAAATTTTAGGAGTTAAGAATTCCGAACTGCCATTTAGTCTTGTTGTGAACCTCAAATGCCTCCAGTCTTTTTTATGTAAAAAGAAAATAAAGATAGATGTTAGTCTTTTGGGTTGTTTCGATCATGATGTTTGTATTGATAAATTATTTAGGTTTCATTACCACTGATCAATGACTTGATGTCTTGTGTAAATTCAGTTTTATTCTATTACATAACACTGCTTATGGGTTTTGGGTTTGGAGATGATTTATTTTTTCTTTTCAAAAGAAGCTTTTCTCTTTCTTATTGAAGTGTCCACCGACTTCATTCTTACCACCATTGTATTGATGTTCATAATTGTAATGGGGGCTGTTTTGTTGCAGCAGGGGTTTGTAATGCTATAACTATTTGGATTGGAATTTGTCCTTCTTGCTAGTTAATAATGCTATAACTGTGGCTATAGTTAATAGTTTAATACCTCTTTCCATGATCAAGCTAGTCGAGTAACATGTAAAATATGTTGTAAAAATCTTGAGATCAATTAAAATTTTTGGGAATATGATACCAAATTACTTTTTTTTAACTGTGAAGTTTCTTATATATAACAATTCAGAGGCTAAGTTCTTATCATTGGTTGATTTGAAAGTTTCCCAGTTTCTTTCCCTTTTTGGATCAGTTTTCTTTGAATTGGATATATAAGAGTTGATTTTATATTATACAGGTGATAAGAGCCATAAAATGCATCTAAACGATATTTAATTGTTAGCATTTTATGATTCTTCTCGGTCTTTATTGCACTTTTATGTGTTGATAACTCTTAAGTAAAATTATTGGACCACTAACTTATTCCAGTGCATTTTCAGGTATTTCGAGTCAAAAGAGAAGAAGAAGCGATCCTTGTTTAAAAGCACCAAGGTTTCATGCACAACGAAGCATAGGAATGGCTGCGGAGAGGCAAAGCATGAAGGAAATCAACAAACAGCTAGCACTGCAGTGCTCCTCATTCAGCACCACGGTGCCCAGAAACTCCCATGATGTGTACAAATAGCCAGCACCCCGGTGCTCCTCAGCTAGCACTGCGGTGCCCAGAAGCTCGCCCAGCCAGATTATGCCTAGCACCGCGGTGCTCCTCAAGCAGCATCGCAGCGCGCACACGGGATTGTATCTCCGAGTTAGACTTTAATTAGCATTTTAAACATTAGATTAAACCCCAAGAACACCCCTTGGACCCTTGTACTATAAATAGGACACTTAGGACTTAAGAGAGAGGACATTGGTTATGAAGAAGAACCCAGAAAACTGAAGGCAGTAGCTCTCATCCACAAAAGTGCTTAGCCATGGACACCATGGCTAACTAACTTCTAAGCAAGGTGAAGGGATGAATCCCTAGGTGTAGTTGTTCCTATCTTCCCTTATTTGATTCAATTGTAATAATAATTTATTTTCAAACATTGTTATGATTTACTTCTTTATCTAATTATAAGATCTTATCTATTCCGGTGATTGTATCTTTTTCCTTGATATAAATTTAGTCATGCTTCTCTTATTTCAAGATTGTTTGGCTATAATTGAGTCCGATAAATCTAGCTTTTAGGGTTGTCCATTACTGCAATATAGTCGACAAAGATATATTGTCATTTCTTGATAAACCTATAGGATAGATCATATGTGCATGAATCGAAAATAAGAAGTATTTCATTACAATCATATTAGGGTTTATATATGTGCTCATTGAATACTTGTCGGTTGCCTATTTGGGATGTGAAACTTGCAACCGATATAAACATAACTGAATTAAGTTAGGTGTAGGGCAACGAACTTAGGGAGGATTCCCGGATCCTTGTTACCCTCCTATTATATTCTACAATCTATTCTACACAATTACTTCATTACCATAAATTCATATCTACTCACTTAAATCTTTATCGTTTGTGTTATGGTTCACACCTTATTTTGTAGTTAACTTGTTTCCCTGTGGAATCGACACCTCAAAGCCGTGCTACAACAACCGCGTATATTTTTGGCGTAATCAAATTTTGACGCCGTTACCGGGGATCCGCGCTTACTTACAAGGAAGTTTGTCAACTCTAAGACAAGATGGTACTATGCCTTTCTATTAGTTTTGATTTTCTGATTTTGTTGTGTTCTGTTTTATTTATCACTTTTAAAAACTCAGTTGGTGAATGCTTATACCGAGAGATTCGTGAGGGAGATTCATTAAGGGGCCCGAATTAGAAATAACTTTCCCTTCCATGTTCGTTAGTAAGACCTCACCTAGATCACACCCTAGTGTACACCCAACAAAAAATATAGAAAATTTTGTTAACATGGCTGAAAACCCTAACAAAAATGTTGCTAGGACACTTAAAGATTACCTACACCATAGCCGGACAGCCACACCATCATGCATTATGTTTCCAGCCAACAGTCACCATCAAGATTTTAAAACAGGGATGATACAATTACTCCCTACTTTTCATGGCTTGGAAAATGAAAACCCCTATGTGCACATTAGAGAATTTGAGGAAGTAGTTGTGATTTTTCATAGTCAAGATGCAACCGATGATATCGAGAGACTTAAGTTTTTTCCTTTCTTCTTGAAGGATAAACCTAAGAGTTGGTTATACTTGTTAAGACCACGATCAATTGGGTCATGGAATGAGATGACCCAAGTTTTTTTTAACAATTACTTCCCTCAACATAAGACTAATGCATTGAAAAGACAAATCTCCACCTTTGCACAAAAGGAAAATGAGACTTTGTATCAGTCTTGTGAGAAATTTAAAGAGCTATTAAGTATGTGTCCACATCATGGGCATGAAAATTGGCGTTTAGTAAGCTATTTCTATGAGGGTCTTACCTATAGAGAACGCCAACTTATAGAAATGATGTGTGATGGTGAATTTCTGCAAAAAGACCCTAATGAGGCTATTGAGTACCTCAATGAGCTTGCTGAAAAAGCTCACACATAGACTGGACCTAGTGCTACTGAAAGCACAAATAGGTCACGACCTATAAGAAACCCTAGTGGTGGAGAAATCTACCATCTTAGGGAAGAGGATAATCTTAAAGCCAAGGTCGAGATGCTTACTAGGGAGTTAAAGGCATTAAAAACAAAAAAAACCAACACACATGGTTAATCAAGCTGAACCTTTAGAACCATGTTTTGTGTGTGGTGGGGTTGATCATCCTGCCCAAGATTGCCCCACATTTGTTGACATGATAGGGCTGTACGAAGAACAATGTAATGCCTTAGGCATGTACAAGAAGCCTCCAGCACACTGCTCTAACACTTACAATCCGGGGTGGCAAAATCATCCAAACTTCAGCTGGAAATCTGAAAATCAGCAGCAGGCACAACCCCCAAGATCATACCCAGCACCTTATCATGCACCCTCATCCTCTAGGAACTCTTTAGAAGACACCTTATATGCTTTTACAGAAGCACAAGGTAAGACAAATAAAAGGTGTGAGGCTTTAATTACATAAGTGGTTGAGGAAAACAAAGAAATAAGGAGGCAAGTGTCTAAATTAATGGGCTATTTGAGTGTGACTGAGCGAGGTAAGTTCCCTTCCCAAGCTCAATCCGTACCTTACGATCAACATATGGCATAAGAAAATTTGAAAGATGTAAATGTCATTATGACCCGAAGTGGTAAGTCACTACACATCCCACCAATGAATAAACCCGAGGATGTGAGAAAGGGTCAAACTAGTAATGAAGCCGAGTTGCCTAAAGACCCTGAAGTGACCAAAAGTCATGTTAAAGCCCCATTCCCTCAAGCCTTAAAGTCCAACAAGAAAAATCTGGAAATTAATAATGAAATCCTTGAGAACTTAAGGCAAGTGAAACTTAATCTCCCTCTTCTGCATGTAATTAAACAAGTCCCTACCTATGTAAAAGTTCTCAAGGATTTATGCACAATTAAGAGGAAACACCATGTCAAGAAAACAACATTCCTAACTAAGCAAGTTAGTGTGTTAATTGAGCAAAGAATTCCCCAAAAATACAAAGATCTGGGCTGTCCTACCATTGCTTATAGCATTGGAAATCATGAGGTTGGACAAGCTTTGATAGATTTAGGAACTAGTGTAAACCTGATGTCATTCTCCATTTACTTACTACTGGGGTTAGGAGAAATCAAACAAACCGGCGTGGTATTGCAATTGGCTGACCGATCAGTCAAAGTACCCAGAGGTGTGGTAGAGGATGTTTTGATTCAAATTGATAATTTTTACTATCCTGTTGATTTCTTAATTCTTGATACCACTTCTGTTGTTGACACTAACTCTAAAATCCCTTTGATTTTGGGTAGATCTTTTCTTGCTACTGCGAATGCTCTAATAAATTGTAGGAATGGACTTATGAAGCTGTCCTTTAGCAACATGACCCTTGAAGTGAATATTTTCAATGTTGCAAAATAGCCCGAAGATGAGGACGAAAACCACCAGCTTTACATGATTGAGTCACTCATCAATGAGGGAGTTTCCTTAGCCCATGATTACGATCCTCTTAAGAATTTTCTTGTTAATTCTGAGATTGATTTATTTGATGATAAAACTGATATAATTAATATTTGTGCTATTTTTGACAAATCTCAGGATTATAGCAATCGGGCATGGCAACCGAGATTTGAGGAGCTACCCAAAAGAAGCAGGACACAAGTCCCCTCAAGTATAGAAGCACCTAAAGTCGAATTGAAGCCGCTACCTAAGGGTCTAAAACATGCCTTTCTCGGTCTAAGTGATAACTTTCCTGTTATTATCTGAGATCTAAGGTAGAAAATTAATTTAAACTTTAAATGCACACAAATCAACCCTAGGATGGAGCATGGCTGATTTAAAGGGAATTAATCCCCTAATATGCTCCTGTAAAATAAATTTGGAAGAAGGAACTAGTCCTCGTAGAGACCCTCAATGTAGGCTTAACCCTACTATGAAAGAAGTAGTAAAAAATGAAGAACTGTTAGACGCGAGTATTATATATCCTATAGCTGATAGTAAGTGGGTAAGCCCTACACAAGTCGTCCCTAAAAAGTCTGGAGTCACTGTGGTGAAAAATGAACTAGGAGAGCTAGTCCCTACCAAACTTGTGACCGGGTGGCGTATGTGCATTGATTATAGAAAATTAAATGCTGCCACTCAGAAAGACCACTTCCCACTCCCTTTTATTGATCAAATTCTTGAGCGTGTAGTTGGTCATCCCTTTTATTGTTTTCTAGATGGTTAATCTGGTTATTATCAAATAGAAATTGTATTAGAAGACCAAGAAAAGACTACTTTTACTTGTCCCTTTTGCACCTATGCTTTTCATAGAATGCCATTTGGATTATGTAACACCCCTACTACTTTTCAACGCTGCATGATGAGTATTTTTAGTGACATGGTTGAAAGTTGCATGGAGGTTTTTATGGATGACCTAACTGTTTCTGGATCTTCATTTGAAGCATGCTTAATGAATTTAGAAAGAGTATTAATTCGCTGTGAAGAAAAAGAATTGGTTTTAAATTGGGAAAAATGCCATTTCATGGTACCATCCGGTATTGTCTTAAGGCATATTGTCTCTTCGAAAGGAATAGAGGTTGATCAATCTAAGATTGAATTAATCTCTAAATTAACTACCCCTAAGACAATAAAGGATGTGAGATATTTTCTTGCTCACGTTGGTTTTTATAGGAGGTTCATACAGAATTTTTCAAACATCTCTAGACCTCTAAGTGCCCTCCTAGTTAAAGACACTCCCTTTGAATGGACAAAAGCTTGTCAAGAAGCATTCCAAATGCTGATCAGAAAGCTTACTTTCGCACCTATAATGCTGTCACCAGATTGGACTTCGCCCTTTGAAATCATGTGTGATGCTAGTGACTACGCTGTAGGTGCTGTTCTTGGACAGCGAAGAAAGGGAAAACCTTTTGTCATTTACTATGCTAGAAAGACTTTAAATAGTGCTCAAATAAATTACTCTACAACTGAAAAAGAATTGCTAGCTGTAGTATTTGCTTTAGACAAATTTTGTGCTTATTTAATTGGGTCACCTATCCTTGTTTTTACAGATCATGCCGCCCTCAAGTATCTTCTCACAAAGAATGATGTTAAAGCGCAACTAATCCGATGGATCCTTCTCTTGCAGGAATTTGATATCACCATTAAGGACACGAAAGGAGTGGAGAACGTAGTAGCTGACCACCTCTCAAGACTTACATTTGGAGATACCTGTGATGACATGCCAATCAAGGACGATTTTCCCAATGAGCAATTATTATCCATTACTTCTCTACCATGGTTTGCTCACATCGTAAATTATTTGGCTACAGGTGAGATACCTATGGATTGGAGCGCTCAAGAAAAGAGGAAATTCTTATATAAGGTACGTAATTTCTATTGAGATGACCCCTATCTTTTCAAGTACTACCCTGACCAAATTCTAAGGTGTTGCATCCCTAATGAAGAGATTGCGAGTGTCTTAGAATTTTGTCACTCCCAAGCTTGTGGAGGCCACTTTTCAATGAAAAAAGCCGCTGCAAAAATTTTGCAGTGTGGATTTTATTGGCCTGCATTGTTTAAAGATGCAAACACTTATTGTCGCTCATGTGAATGGTGTCAAAAGTTAGGAGCTGTGTCTCACCGAAATATGATGCCCCTAAACCCTATTTTAGTAATTGAAATCTTTGATTGTTGGGGCATCGATTTCATGGGACCCTTCCCTCCTTCCTTTGGATACCAATATATCATCGTGGCAATAGATTATGTATCTAAGTGGGTAGAGGCAGTAGCTTATCGAAGCAATGATAACAGAACGGCGATTAAATTCGTTAAAGAAAATGTGTTATCTCAATTTGGCACACCACGTGCTATAATTAGTCATCGAGGTACACATTTTTGCAACTGTTCTTTTGAGTCTTTGATGAAAAAATATGGGGTATTACATAAAATCTCGACTGCTTACCATCCTCAGACTAGTGGACAAGTAGAGCTTGCTAATAGGGAGATTAAATTTTTTTTAGAAAAAACAGTTAACCCCGATCGCAAGGATTGGTCGTTGAGACTAACTAATGCGCTTTGGGCTTACCGTACAGCCTTTAAAGCTCCTTTAGGTATGTCGCCTTATCGGCTTGTTTTTGGAAAGCCTTGCCATTTACCCGTGGAGCTCGAGCATCGAGCTTATTGGGCCATCAAGTCTTTTAACTTTAATATGGGCGAAGTGGGTAAGCTTAGAAAATATCAGTTGACCAAGTTAGAAGAGTTAAAAAACAATGCTTATGAAAATTCTAGAATCTATAAGGCTAAGATAAAAATATTCCATGATAAAAACATTTTGAGGAAAACATTTAAACCCAATGATCGGGTGTTATTATATGACTCTAGACTTCATAAGCGTCCTGGAAAACTTCGGTCAAGATGGACCAGCCCTTTTATAGTGAAAAATGTTTTTTAAAATGTTGCAGTAGAAATTGAGGATACTAGAGGTGGTCGAGTCTTTAAAGTAAATGGTCAACGACTTAAGATCTTAATCGATAGACAAGATCCGGAAGTGGAAGACATTCTGCTTATGGATCCGGGCTATTCACCTTGACCACACACCAAAGGTGCATTTTTTTTTATAATGTGTTCGTTCTGTTTTTAATTAATTTTTAGTCAATCTTCATTCATAGTTTTTTGTTTAATTTAAATTTTTAGGATTAATTTTTATTTTATTTTAGCTGACTTTGTTTTATTTTTCTCTTTCATTCAGCACAAACCCAAATATGAAAATTTTCTTCTGCAGGCCAGGCCCAGCACTCCAAGGCCAGCACCGAGGTGCGCACAGGCCAGCACCACAGCACACAGCATGCCAGGCCCAGCATCGCGGTGCGCACAGCCCCGCACCGCAGCGCACTGCACAGCACTAGCTCGAGCCCATCACAATGCTAACCCTAATTCTGCACTATAAAAGCCATTTTGCAGCCTCCTTCTTCATTTCTCCTTTCACAAAACCAGCATCACACTTCCTCCTCCCTCCACTTTGCAACAAATCCTTACTTACCCACTCACTTGGATTCAAAACTTTCTTGTTTCTACCATCATTGCTCACTAATTTTGCTGTTTTTGCTACCTTCCCTCTCTAAAGCTTGGTTACAAGGAGATTTGGGGTTTCTCAAAGCACACTTCAAAAGGAAGGTAGTCTTTCTTCTCTCCAACATAGACATCAAGCAAGCCCACTTTCTTCCATTTTATTGCTTATTTGTGCCATTTAGTGGTTACATTTTGCCTTAAGTCTACTATATTATATATATATATTTGATTTCAATGGCACCTAAGACCAAGAGACCTAGGGGTAAAGCACAACAAGAGTATGATGACACCAAATTTGTGAGTTTTGAGGCAAGTGAGAGATATATTAGTATGTTGCAAAGTTAATAACCCATTCTCGAAAGAGGATTCAACATCACCGAGAAGGGAAATCCGACCTTATTTAGAATGATTCTAGATAGGAATTGCGGTACATTTACAAGACCACCCTCTCCCTCCCTCCCAAATTTGGTTAGAGAATTTTACGCAAATGCACTTGAGCATAGGAATGGTAAAGTAAGAGTAAGAGGGCAAATAGTTTCTTTTAGCAATTCAACCATTAATAGCTTCTATGACTTACCTGACATTGAACATAATGAATACAGTGCATATGTGTCCACCATTAATTATGAAGAGATTTGCACTACCCTTTGTATTCCAGGCACTACATGGAAAATGACTAGAGATATCCTTGTCACTTTGCCCGGTACTTCTCTCAATACCACTGCTAGGGCTTGGCAATATTTTATATGTTAGCGGATGATGTCTGCTTTACACTATAGTGCCTTAACTGTTGAGCGAGCTATGTTAATCTATGCACTTTTGATGGGAATGACTATCGATGTAGGCCAAGTCATATATGATTCGATCAAACACATTATTAGACAAAAGCTCGGATTATATTTTCCTTCTTTAATAACCCAATTGTGCATCCGAGCTAGAGTCCAATACAGCCCTGATGAGGAGACTCAGCCACCTAAAAGACCAATTAATGATATCCTGCTAGCTCAGATTAAAACCTCTAGGCCACCAATTCCAGGAGAGGAGGCAGTATTTGCTGCTCATTCCCCCACCTCTAGGCATTTCACGGTTGCCGAGCGACTTGAGCGGATAGAGAGTCAGCAAAAATTATTGCTTGCTAAGTTAGATCGTCAAGACCAATTTTTGGCTCGGCAAGCCGATTATAAAGCGGAGGTCAACTCCTCCTTTGGTCAAATGTACCAACACCTTGCCTCCGCTACTGGTTGTAATATAGGTCATTTTCCTACTGTGCCACCCTATCCAGGTTCGTCTTTTGATCCACTTCCCGAGGAAGGTGTAGAGAGTGAAGGGAATACAGATGATGATGAGATTTAGAGGAATAATTTTGGGTTCTATCTCTTATTTTCCCTTTTCCTTAGTCTATTTTTTGTTATTTTCTTTTTCTCATTTTAGTGATTTTTCTACATTTTATGTGCTAACCTAACATATGGTGGGAATCTTAAGGGTACACCATAGTTGTTTTCTTTTTGTTGTTTTTTTCTATGTTGTAGATTGGAATTTCAGCAAGAAGAATGGCATGCAATTCACCTGGTGGTACACATTTTTCAGCACATGTGCACTCGTGCTTACAAAGGGAGTTTTTCTTCTCTTTCTTTTAAACATTGAGGACAATGCAAACTTTAAGTTGGGGGTGGAGACCTATTTCTTTAAAATTGCTTGGTGTTACCTTTCCTTATCTTTTGTTTTAAACATGATTTGTGTTTGCCTTGGATGTAATCCACATGTCAATGATATAAGCTTAATTGAGATAACATACAGCATTTAGAAAAGTTAAATTTTGCTTTGGTTTGAAAATACTTTAAGCGTCACTCTTGATTTGGTTAGAGACTCTAGTTTGTGGTAAGATTGTATGACTAGTCTAAACATTTAGAGAAGTTTTATGTGTGATTGTTTTGTGAATACTTTTGCGGTCTCGACAAGCTCTTAAACTTATTTGATAATCACTTGAGACGAATTCCTAGAATGCACATTGCTTAGGATATGATATAGGCCATTTTTGAACCGTTTGAGCCTTCCAAACTTACCATTTCTATATTTATCACTAGTCACCCATTTGAGCCTTTTTCTTGAAAAAGAATTTGAGCTTTGTTTCTTTAAATAGCCCATTTACTCACCTTTATAAGCCTAAAATATTTTATCCTTGCCTTCCTTTTAAAAGAACTTAGTTATACACATTTGTTGAGAAGCACTCAAGAGGAGTAAGGATGAAAATATGAATATATATATATATATATTACTACCATAGCCCCCAAATACATGAAAAGAGATAAGTTAGGGTTGTGGAAAAAAAAAAAAAAAAAAAGAGAAGTGAATTATGGCAAAAAAAGAAGAAAGAAAAAAAATGGTGATTTGTTGAAAGAAATGCTCGGAAAATGGTTGGAAGAGTTGGGTATTGAAGTAAGGTTATCCAGTGCTTAAAGAGTTGTGTTCAAAACAAAGAGATTAAATTCTTTTACTTGTTGAATCCTTCCCATTATTTCTTAACCTTTACCTTAGTCTAACGTTACAAGCTTAGTAAAGACCTATTGATCCAATGTAGTGTGATTTTTTCTACCATAGTGGAGAGTGATTTGAAAAATAAGCCTATGGAGCTTATTTATGTGATTGATGTCACACAATTTTTTATATTTTTAGAGGCCAAGACTTGTATTCACGAATGCTATGCATAAAATCATCCGGGTGTACGGATTAATGGATTGTGGTAAGTTGGATGTTAAGAGTCAATAACGATTTCAAGATTGATGTTTGGATTACTTTCGAACTTGGGTGAATTAAAAAGATTTTATGTGCTGTGTTATGCGAAATTTTTGAGACAAAATGTGGATTACTCTTAGTTAAAACTGATATTGCTTTACTTTATTTTGATTCTCACCATGGATTTCATCTCTTATTTCCGCTTGAATTGCTAGGGATTAGCAATAAGCTAGTTGGAGGTTGTCATAAGAGCCATAAAATACATCTCAATGATGTTTAATTGTTAGCATTTTATTATTCTTCTCGGTCTTTATTGCACTTTTATGTGTTAATAACTCTGAAGTAATATTATTGACCACTAACTTATTCCAGTGCATTTTTAGGTATTTCGAGTCCAAAGAGAAGAAGAAGCGATCGTTGTTTAAAAGCACCAAGGTTCCATGCACGACGAAGCATAGGAGTGGCTGCGGAGAGGTAAAGCATGAAGGAAATCAGCAAACAGCCAGCACCGCGGTGCTCCTCAGTCAGAACTGCGGTGCCCAGAAACTCCCATGATGTGAACAAATAGCCAGCACCGCGGTGCCCAAAAGTTCGCCCAGCCAGATTATGCCTAGCACCACGGTGCTCCTCAAGCAGCACTGCAGCATGCACATAGGATTGTATCTCCGAGTTAGACTTTAATTAGGGTTTTAAACATTAGATTAAAACCCAAGAACACCCTTTGGACCCTTGTACTATAAATAAGACACTTAGGGCTTAAGAGAGAGGACATTGGTTGTGAAGAAGAACCCAGAAAACTAAAGACAGTAGCTCTCATCCACAAAAGTGTTTAGCCATAGACACCATGGCTAACTAACTTCCAAGCAAGGCGAAGGGATGAATCCTTAGGTGTAGTTGTTCCTATCTTCCCTTATTTGATTCAGTTGTAATAAGAATTTATTGTCAAACATTGTTATGATTTACTTCTTTATCTAATTATAGATCTTATCTATTCCGGTGATTGTATCTTTTTCCTTGATATAAATTTAGTCATGCTTCTCTTATGTCAAGATTGTTTGGGTATAATTGAGTCTGGTAAATCTAGCCTTTAGATTTGTCCATTACTGCAATATTGTCGACAAAGATATATTGTCATTTCTTGATAAACCTATAGGATAGATCGTATGTGCTCATTGAATACTTGTCGGTTGCCTGTTTGGGATGCGAAACTTGCAACCGAGATAAACATAACTGAATCAAGTTAGGTGTAGGGCAACGAATCTAGGGACGATTCCTGGATCCTTGTTACCCTCTTATTATATTCTACAATCTATTCTACACAATTACTTCATTACCAGAATTCATATCCTACTCACTTAAATCTTTATCGTTTGTGTTATGGTTCACACCTTCTTTTGTAGTTAACTTGTTTCCCTGTGGAATCGACACCCCAAAGCCATGCTGCAACAACCGCGTATGTTTTGGGCGTAATCAACAGGTTTATTTAGATTTGCAAAATGTCTTAAAAACATGGTTTATTTTGTCGATTTGTTTTAAAAAGAATTATTCTGGCCATTATCACAGAGATCTTTGTGAAAGTTAGAGATAGTCTTTTCTCTTAGATGAATTTGTTTTATCCTCTGTTTCTTTTTTGTTGTTTCCTTGTTAAGTTGTGAATTGGCTACTTTGTTTGGATTGTATATTTGTTTTTTTTTCGTAGGAGGTTTTATGGAAAAATAGGGGAAATTCTGCTCGTTTTTCTATAAAATATGATAAGAAACCTTTGTTTTATGTAAATTTCACTGCAATTAGCTACTAAATATTCTGAGGAGTTTAATCTTTATTGTTTTGTAATTGTAGGTGACAACTGAAGCTCGTGTTGCCAAACTTGTTGTAGCTTCAGAATCCTCTGATGCTAGCAATAATTTTGCAATACAAAATGAAATCTTCACCGAGCTTATAGGTGAAGAGCGTTCTGGTCTTGTCTGAGGTCAAGGGTTTAGAGTTACACCCTCTGCCATGTATGGACTTTCAGCTCAAATGAGGAATGATATGGGATACCATAGGGCTTATGCTGAAGAGATAAATAGTCTAAGAGCACAAATGGAAGAAAACAATCAACAACATGCGCATCAAATTGAACAGTATGCACATCAGATTGAACAGCAAGCGCATCAGATTCAAGAAATAACAGCTAAGCATGATGATCAAATGAACAGTATGCAATCCCAAGTTAATGAGCTGAAGTCTTTACTACAATAGTTGATTAATAGAGGACCTCATAATTGATGTCAAGTGTGATGGTAAAATAATTTTCCAGACTACATTCCATTATTTTGTTTTGTATCAATTTTATATGTTAACTATGATTGTTTTTTTGGTAAATGAGATGACTTTTGTACTGAGTAAAGGATTTTTTATGGATATTTGATGGTACATTTTATATATTAAAGAACATTTGAAATTTTATGGATTTGATGGTACATTTTATTTATTGAAGGGTATTAGTGTTGATGTTTAAACCAAAATAATGTAAAAACACAATTAAAGCACTTTTAGCGGCGCTTAAAAGTGTCGCAATATGCATAATATGTCACTTATATAGCGGTACTTAAAAGGGCCGAAATATACCGGCGCTAAGAAGCGCCACTATATACCGGCCCTTTTAAGCGCCGAAAAAATATGCATATTGCGGTGCTTTCTTTAAGCGTCGGTATTTGGACTTCGACACCACATATACCGACGCTTTATCCGGCGCTTGAAATAAGCACTGGTAATGCATATTGTGGCACTTTAAAGCACCGAAATATGCAAAAAAAAGTACCGGCAATGACCTTTTATCTTGTAGTTATCTAACCCTACTCTTTCATTATGTATTAAGTCTATCTCAGATCCCTCTTGAATAACAAACTCCTTCAAAACAGCCCTAAAATGATCAACATCATTAAAAAGTAATCCTTTCTTCAAGTGCACAGTCTCCATCACCCATCACAAACCTCTACCCCTCTCGACATACACATGCTCAATGTTAAACCCATACAACTCTCTTTCATAATCCTCTCCGCTGGAGTAATCAAACAAATCATCACTTTCATCTTCCTCACACACACCCACACTATCATCAAAAGTACTACCATTATCATCACTAATTATGTACCCATCACTAGACACTTCAGTCTCAGATATATGTTCATAGTCATCATGATCGTCATTGTCAAAATCAAAAGTTTCTTTCTTACCCATTTATGACTCACCCGAGAATTCATCAGGATACATAACACCTAAAGGAGTCGACTCCTTAAACTCTACATTTACATGCACATTAATTTCATCAAAATATATTTTGAACATATGCATCACATCAATATCATTTTTCAAAGGCATAGCAAACTGACAGTTAGGAACATCACATGATATAACTATCTCAGTGCTACAACTTGGTGTGCGAACACTAGTTGGAATACGTCATCAATTAAGGCCAAGAATAAATAATGGTCAGGGTAAACATCCCCTATTATGCCAAAGTCATCTTCGAAGTGGACAATGATGTCAAACTTCTTAGAAGTCATCCTCCACTGGGTGTAAAACATGAATAAGCAATCATGCATCAGTGACAACACAGAAGAACAGAAAGTGCATAAACTAAGCCCTAAACAGTCACTACTATGTGTCATTTTTAACATAGATGATACAAATTTGTTTTTAAACATTAGACAGTCATGCAAACAAAGATATGCTGTAGATGCATAACACATCTCTCACTGTTTCACCCATTTAGTCATATTATACACAACAAATTAGAAAAGACCATAACAATTACAACGCAATTCGATAAGCACAAAATGCTCCAATTTTAACCCAACAATCTGCTCTGGAATATGAGGGAGAGGAATAAGAAATTGGGTTAGTACCACGATTAAAAAAACATAGAGAATAAAAAATGTTGAACAGAACCCATTCTCAAAAAATTTCAATCTTCTTAACAAAATAACCCATATAATTTTAGGTTATAATCAATGACGCAAAACCAAAGAATTTTCCAGAAAGTAGAGAATGTAGGAATCAGTGATGCATAAATAAAAACTTTTTGACATACATATAAAATAACGAGAAGACTGCACAATGAACAGCACCCATGATACCATATTTTTTTGGAAAAAATGAAGAACTATTCAGAAAGCCAAATACAGTAAAACACTATATTATGAAACAAAGAAACGCTACGAAATTCGGTATGAAGAACTTTTCAGAAAGCCAAAATATTTTCCAAACTACAAAAAAGAGAAGGAGGAGATAGAGATGAGACGAAGACACCTACCTTTTTTTTTTACCAAGACCCATTTTTGTTCACCGAACTCAAAACGCTTGATTTCTCAACAAAAAAAAAAAATTGTGCAAATAGTGAGGAAAAGAAGAAAAAATGGTGAAAAACGTGGAGGAGAAGAAGAAAGGATAGAAACCCATGAACCCATAAGCACTAACTTACCAAATAACAGTATAACAGAATTTAAAGGGCGGCTTTCTATTTACCAGTTCGAAATGATGCTCGATTGTTGCTTCAAAATCCCAAAACAACGAACACAAATGAGATTCAAACCCTAACTCACTCGGTTTCTCCTAATCTTCACTGCTTCTTTTTTCCCCGGTGTTTTCTTTCCCCAAGGAAGGAAGAGACTAAAATGATGAGAGAGAAAATGAAGAGGCAATTGAAGTATGTACGCCTTTTATATCAAGGAGCTTAACGGTTATTTCGGAACATTCACATCGTGGTTTGCGCCCGATAGCCATGACTGTCTACATGAATTTGTCTATTTACAAATGAAAGGGAGGGGTCTTAATTATACGTTACCTAGGTTCAAATAATCTACTCAAAAGTAAACTCAAAAGATACCCATGACTAAGCCTAAACTCAAGTGTCAATACATCCAAAACTTAACAAGTACAGAAGTTAAGAACAAAGCTTAACAAGGAGGAGAGAGTGATGTGAACCCGTGGAATGGAAATTCCTTGAACCCACAATCAAATTAAAACTTAACCAAAACAGCCAAGAATCAACTCAAGATAATCTAGTCCCGTTGAAATCTTGTTTCAAGAACCTAGATTCGGTGAGAACGCCACAAAGGATTTGCCTTTGATAAGTTCTTAGTTCAATCACGAACAAGTTGAGAAAACTGAAAATTTTCTATGAAGAAAACTTCACTCACGTTCAACTTACCCTCAAAATACGGCTACAAGTGTTTTTGTACCCCTCCATGAAACCCTAGGGCCAAATACAGCCTACATCAAGTAAAAGACATGGGCTGAACATCTTCAAGCCTAAAACATCATAAACTACAAGCCTATAGCTAATAAAAAAAGTCTACTTAATGAATTAAATAGGCCCAAACGCCTACAACCATAGAAATATAAAATAGGCCCACGTACATATACTTAATTGTCGACTCTTGTTTGATTTTAATAATGACAAAAAACTACTCTAATTGTACTAACAGTTTTATCTAAGTGTTTAAGCAGCAAAAGCTTTCAGCAAATAAATAAGATGCAAGAACTCAACCAGTTTCAGATGCCAAGACAAGACAGAAAATATAGAATAGGCATTAAGGTATTGAAAACAACTGTAAATCTCTCATGTTTAAATACTTAGCTTGATCTATGGCTCATTTTACAAAATATTTTGACAAAACTATTAATTCACATGTTTCCAAGTCAAAAATAGTTTTAGTATATGAAAAACTGGGTTGAAAGGCAACCCAGTCGACTGAGGTATGGGACATAATGTACCCAGTTGACTGGTATCAAACACCCAGTTAATTGACAACTGGGACAGTGAGTTCTCAGTCGACTGGTACTCCCACATAGCCTAAAAGTGAAGTTTTTCACTTGACCTAGTCGACTCGTAATTCAAAAATATGACCGTTTGAGACGCGGGACTTGAGCACTTAATGCACCAAACCTACCAAGTCAGTGTCTAACAGCCATATTGATTCAAGGCTACATAAACCCACTTCAATGAACATTTAAAACACGAAGAGAACACATTCAATTCACAAGTTTGCTCATTAATTCTCAAAAGCTTTGAAAAATTTATTGTTGAGTCATTCTTCAAGCTTATTCTCAAAAGAGAGATATTGTTCTTTTGTAAAAGCATTCATTGCTATCTCTCTACTATTTACTTTATAGAAAATCTCATTTATTGTAAAGGATGAAGAGTTTTAATAACTCTTAGAGTGTTTAGGATTAAATACTTCTTTGTAAGCTTCCGAAAGGAAGGAATTAGCTTCCATAAGGAAGGGATTAGTTTCCATGAGGAAGGGATTAGCTTCTATGAGGAAGAGATTAGGTTCCATGAGGAAAAGAATAGCTTCTAAGAGGAAGGGATTGGTTGTAAGGTGTGTACAACACCCGTGAAGTTGTACGACTAAAAGTTTTAGTGGACTACTTCAAGGAGGTTCCTTGAAGAGAGTGGATATAGGGTCGAAAAGAATTTGATATTGCCAAACCATTATAAACTGAGTTTGCACTTTCTCTTCCTTAAATTATTTTACTTAAAGCACATTACTTGTTTGTATGCTTTGTACATTTACCAGTTTTTATAAACTTGTAAGTAACCCAATTTACTCCCCCCTCTTGGGTTTGAACCTCGGTTTACAATTGGTATCATAGCTTCGTACTCAATTTCAGGCTTAAAATCCTTGAGTTGATCTGATGGCCTCTAATAGCTATTCCGAAGGACATTCCTATACTAGGCCTCCCTTGTTCAATAGCTCCAACTATAACTATTGGAAAAATATGATGAAAATCTTTGTCAAATGACAAGATTACAATCTATGGAGAGTCATTGAGGAATGACCTAGAATTCATACAAAGGAAATAACTATTGGAGAAATCAATCATACAATGCCTAAACTCAAAACTGAGTTCAATGAAGAGGATTGTAGAATGATGTCTCTAAATAATAGAGCCACAAGTATTTTACATTGCGCTTTAGATATTTTTGAATATAATAAAATTTATGCTTGCGTTTTGGCTAAGGAGATTTGGGACAAATTACAAGTTACATATGAAGGAACTAGCGAAGTTAAAAAATCAAAAATTATATGCTAGTGTCCGAGTATGAATCTTTCAAAATGTCTCCTTTTCACCACTATTGTTAACAGTTTAAAACTTTTTGGTAGGAACACTGAGGAATTTGAAGTAACGAGGAAAATCTTAAGGTCTTTGCCATCCATTTAGAAAGCAAAGAAGACAGTCATAACGGAGGCCAAAGATCTCGACAAACTTGATGTCGAAACACTTCTCAGATCACTATTGACATATGAGATGGAAGAAATGAATCCCGTTGTCAATGATGATGAGAAAAAGAAAAAGGTGATTCCTCTCAAAGCCTCTACGAGCAACAAAGAGGAAAAAACGGAAGAAGAGGTGGAAAACAGCGAAGAAGATGGTGAGATAGCTCTAATCACCAAGAGGTTTCACAGATTCTTGAAGAAGAGCAAGAAACCTTACATAAAGGATCCCACTTCAAAAAGGGAATTGCTTATGTGTTATGGTTACAAGAAGCCCGGTAACATCAAAGTCGATTGTATAGCGACAAGCAAACCATATAAGAGCTTCAAAAAGAAAGCTATGATTGTAACCACTTGGAGTGATGACGAAGAAGAAGAATCCTCAGACAATGAGGTCGGATACGAGGAGATTGCCAACCTATGTCTAATAAAAATCGACGACGAAAATGAGGTATCAAATTCTTCCCCTTCTAATAATAACATTGTTAGTAGTAATGAAGAATTAATAGAGGTCATAAATGAATGCATGAAGAATTGAAGAAATTCGATTCTAAGAACACCATTCTCAAAAAGGAAGTGTCATCTCTTTCTAGAGAGATGGAAGGCTTAAAGGAAGCAAAATAAAAACTATCTTCCTTGCTTTATAAGTCTTCTCAAGATTTTCTTAAAGATGAAAATGAAAACTTAAAGAAGATAATAATATAATTGAATGGCACTATATCAAGACTTATACTTGAAAAAGAAAAGCTAGATGAAGTGATGTCTTGCCAAAGATTAAGTGGAGAAAAATCCAGGTTGGGTTATTCTCCATTAGGCAAGAAAAAATCAAAAGAGACCTTATTCATGAAAGCATCATGTATGAATGAAGCCTCTACTTCCAAGACCACTATCAAGGTTGAAAGTGCTCCTTTAATGAATGCTAGTAGGTCTAAAAATGTGAATTCTAATGCATCTACAAGAATTAATCATCGTAAAAATAATCATGCATATAGTATGCTCACTCAAGAAATGCATATAACCATCCTAGGAGTAACCATCATGTGCATCCTAGAGATAATATGTATACTCAACACTTGCACACTACACATGCACATCATAGGAATTACCATCATGTGTATCCTAGAAACAATATGCATGTTCATAATAATGCAAGTACATATCCTAGAAATCATCATCATACATTTCCTAGAAATGACATGCATGTTCATAATCTTCACGATAGAAACATGTATCCTAGGAATACTTATCCAAGGAACTATAGACATGCACAACTAAGAAATCCTAGAAATTTCAATAACTATTATCCTAGGATTCTACATCATCAACATGTCTATAAATATAGAACTCCTTAAAATGTTAAAAAAGTATGGGTCCCTAAAAGAAACGTGTTTTCTAGGACTAGCCCCAAAGGACCCAAGAAATTTTGGGTACCTAAGAGTGCAATTGTGTATCCTTGTGTGATGTAGATATGTCTCCACACTAAGGAAAAATGTAACTATTAGTACCTTGATAGTGGATGCTCAAAGTACATAACCGGTGATCTAAGTGTATTCAAAGAACTAACTCTAAGAGATGGCAAACATGTCACAATTGGAGACAACACAAAAATAAAGATCATCGAGCATGGAAAAGTTGTTAATGATTTCTCAACCATTGATCATGTATTATTTGTGCAAGGCCTTAAGCCAAATTTACTAAGTATTAGTCAACTATGTAGCAAAGGCAACAAAGTCATATTTGAAACCTCTCATTATTTAGTTATAGACATCAAGAGTAACAAGATCAAGTTTGTTGGCCATAGACACGAAAATATCTATATAGTTGATTTAAAATCCTTGCATTCTAAAAATGAAAAATGTTTTCCCGCATTTAGTGAAAACCCATGGATATGGCCTAGAAAGCTTGCTCATGTGAATATAGATTAGCTTAAAATCATTTCAAGAAAAGATTTAGTCATTGGACTTTCGAAAATCAAATTTTAAAAAAGATAAGGTGTGTGATGCTTGTCAAATGGGAAAACAAACTAGAATTTCTTTTAAATCAAAAAATATAGTCTCAACTAGGGGTGAGCATGGAACTGGTTGACTCGTGGACCCGACCCAAACCGATATAATGGGTTGGGTTGGGTTGGGTCATTTTAGAAGTTGGGTTGGGTTGAGTTGAAATTTTTTTGAACCCAGTGGGTTGGGTTGGGTCATGGGTTCAAAATTTTTAAACCGACCCAAACCAGTAACCCGGTCAAATATATAATTATATATTTTATATATATTGTATTTATTAAATATAAAATTGTGTTTAAATAATTACAGTATAATTAATGAGTAAAATTATATGTAGCACTGTCCAAATCCAAGCAGCCAAATAGGGCATAGGTTGTTGTAATTAGATAATAAAATGATGGGTATTTTGGGAAAAAATTATAATTTACTAAACTAAACGTAACCTCTAATTGAGAGTTTCAGTTCTCTCTTTCTTCGTTTTGTTTCTGGGGGCTGTGGAGAGGAAGCCAAAGAAAGCCAAAAACTCAAAAAGGTATGCACTATGTAGTACTATAGTTTAATTTCTAGCTAGTTTTTTGCACTTTTATGCAGTGTTGGCGTGTATTTGGCACTTTTATGCATTAGATCGAGCTGTCTGATCTAGAGGATAGAACAGAATTTTTTTTTTTAAGAACATAAGAAAATTGCCAAGCCTCTTTAAAGTTTTTCACCAACTGATCCATACAATAATTGAGTATCCATGCTTAAACTCAAATGAATCTCCACCGTACTTCATTTATTCAAAAGGATTCAACGAAACCATCAAACTAACTAGAAAATGTAAATAGAGAAATATATGAACTTTCCATGTCAGGGAAAGGTGTCAACCAAACGCTGGTGAAATTATAATTTGGCATAATTTATAATTTTCATTGACCCATTCACCCAGGCAGAACACCCGGTAGTATTTGGCATAATTTATAATTTTCATAACAAATTTTAATTTCGATTCTCTTTTATAAAAAATAATATTTTTAGGTTATTTAAAAAATCATAAAAATAAAAAATCTGCCTAATCATAAAAATTATTATATTAATTTATGAAAGCCTATATAAAAAATCATGGTTGATATTTTAAATGTTAACTTCTATTTGCTTATTTTTTATACAGATGTCAAGTGTCAACTGTCAAGTATGGTAGATAACCCCAAGGATTTATCTTCAACTTCAAAAAAAAGTGCAGCTTCAAAGAAAAAGGTGAGTGACTCAAGCAAAAAACCTTCTAAAAGAACATCAGATGTATGGGAACATTTTACTTTGATTGAAAGTGAGAAATCGAAAAATGAGAAAGCTACATGTAATTATTGTGGACAAACTTATGCTTGTGATAGTAATAATGGTACTAGTACAATGTGGAAACATTTGAATAGGTGTACTAAGTATCCTTATAATATTAAGTGCAAGAAACAAAAGACTTTGTCAGATTATCAAACTATAGCAAAAGATGGTACTACTACTTTGAATATTTCGGGTGTGGCAAAAAGTTTTGATCATGAAGTATCTAGAACCCTACTTGCTAGAATGGTCATTGTTGATGAATTACCTTTTAAATTTGTAGAACATGAAGGTTTTAAGGATTTTGTTGCCTCATTGCAACCGAAATTTAAAATTCCTTCAAAATTTACGATAGCTAGAGATTGCTTGGCACTTTATTATGCTGAGAAAAAAAAGATAAAGGATCTTTTGCGTAAAGAATCTCAAAGAGTTTGCCTCACAACGGACACATGGACTTCTGTGCAAAACATTAATTATATGTGTCTCACCATGCATTTTATTGATAGTAATTGGAAATTACATAAAAGGA
The DNA here is from genome assembly GCA_023935145.1 of Bretschneidera sinensis. NCBI lineage: Eukaryota > Viridiplantae > Streptophyta > Magnoliopsida > Brassicales > Akaniaceae > Bretschneidera > Bretschneidera sinensis. Next base: position 88,511,098 of record CM043699.1, read on the forward strand.
TTTTAAACTTTTGTCAAATTTCTAGTCATAAAGGAGAAGCAATTGGGAAATTGTTTGAGTTATGTTTGCTAGAATGGGGTATTGAGAAAGTTTTCATAATCACGGTTGATAATGCAACTTCCAATGATAAATATTTAAAGTATATGATGAAAACAATTAATCATTGGAATGGAAGTGTCTTGAATGGTGAATTCTCCATCTGAGATGTTGTGCTCATATTTTAAACCTCGTTGTGAGTGATGGTTTGGAATATTGTAAGGACTCCGTTAATCGGATTCGTGATGCAGCGAAGTATGTGAGGGCTTCTCCAGCGAGGTTGGAAAATTTTAAAAAATGTGCAGAAGAAGAGAAATTATCAACCAAGTGTCTTGTATGCCTAGATGTTCCAACTAGGTGGAACTCAACTTATATGATGCTGGAAGCTGCACTTAAATTTCAAAAGACTATTGAACGGTTGGAAAAACAACAAGAATCACATTTTCTACATTATCTCAATGATAAAAGAGGGGTTCCCAATGAGAATGATTGGAAAAATGCTCATGCATTGGTTAAATTCTTGAAAACTTTCTATAATGCTACTTTGTGATTTTCTGGTACTTTATATGTTACTTCTAATTCGTTCTTTAGTCAAATTGTTGGTATTGAATATCTGTTGATTAAGTGGTCAAGAAGTGAAAACCCACACTTGAGTATGATTGCATTGTTGATGAAAGTGAAATTTGACAAATATTGGGGGGATGTTGAGAAAATAAATATGATGTTGTTTATGGCAATTGTTCTTGATCCTAGATATAAACTAACTTACGTGAAGTTTTCTTTTAATCAAATTTATGAACTTAATGTTGCCATTGGGCTATGTAAAAAAGTGAAAGATACTTTGGTCCGGTTGTTTGATAATTATAGTTTGCTTTCTAATTCTTCATCCTCAAGTAGTAAATCAATTTCAAGGACTCAAATTTCTAGTGAGATGAAAGTTGATTTTGTGGAAGATCCTCTTTTTGTGATGACAAGTCGATATAAAAGGTACCAAGAGGAAAAAACTGGTGTGGATAAATCAGAGGTGGATATGTATTTGGATGATGCTGACGAAAAAGATACTGTGAAATTTGATATTTTGGATTGGTGAAAAATTAATTCAAGTAAATATCCAATTCTTTCTCAAGTAGCAAGAGATGTGTTGGCAATGCCTATTTCTATAGTTGCTTCTGAATCAGTTTTTAGCACGAGTGGTCGTGTTCTTGATGTGTTTCGTAGTTCCTTGACTCCTAGAATAGTGAAAGCTCTTATTTGTGCACAAGATTGGTTGCGAGCTTCACCAATACCAATTCATGTTGAAGAGAGTTTGGAAGAGCTTGAGAAATTTGAATCAAGTAATTAATTTTTATTGTTTAATTTTAATAATTTTATTGGTTACACAGTTTTTTATTTTTCTATGTACTGATGTATCACTTATTTTTTTAGAGTTAAAAGTTTAACGGTGGAATCTACTTTCCCTAAATATTGATGGAATACTTCCATATTTTGGTAAGTTAGTTTTTTTTTTGTGTCTATGTGTGTGTGTGTGTGTGTGTGTGTATATATATATATATATATATATATATATATATATATATATATATATATATTTTCGTTTACTTTATGGTTTTTTTCTGATATATACGTGTGACATTATGTAGGAATTAGATCACGAAGACTTTAAGGCTGGTTTACAATCATTCTACAAAATTGAAAGAGTTTTGGTGTGTTATATGCTGGAAAGTATTTGTTGTGCTTCTAGTCATCTCGTTTGGTTGGTGAATTTTGGTGTGCTGTATGTTGGAAAGGGTGTTTGTTAATGTTTGTTTTCATAACAATATCCAAGATGTTAACAAAAGTATTGAATATTAGTTTATATAAAGCTGATGCACACAACTTTTACTTTCAGTATGTATGGAATTGTTTTGGATTTAGTATAATATTTTTTTGTTATGTAATATGTATAATTTAATTTTTTAGTAGAAAAAATATATCAACCCGGTGACCCAAACCGACCCAAACCGATTAGAATAGGTTGGGTTGAGTTGAGGTTGGATGGGTTCATGGGTTGGGTTGGGTTGAGATTTTTCCAACTCAGTATGAATGGGTTAGGTTGAATTTTTAAGCTAAACCGACCCATGCTCACCCCTAGTCTCAACTACTAGACCATTGAAACTTTTGCATATGGACTTATTTGGTCCAATAAGTACCTTTAGTCTAGGTGGCCATCAATATGCTCTTGTTATTATTGATGACTATTGAAGATATTCCTTTGCTATCTTTATTGCTTACAAGGATGAAGCTTACAAAGGATTTGAAAACTTTTGTAAAAAGGTTCAAAATGAAAAAAGAATTTGTATTTCAAGAATCGGAAATGATCATGGAAAATAATTTGAGAAGCAAAGCTTTTCAAAATTGTGTGATGAAAATGGAATTGATCACAACTTTTTGGCTCCTAGAACTCCTCAACAAAATGGAGTTGTTGAGAGGAAAAATAAAGTTCTAGAAGAATTTTCAAGAACAATACTTTGTGAAAATAGCTTGCCAAAATACTTTTGGGCGGAAGCCGTAAACACCTCTTGCTATGTCTTAAACAGAGCTTTAATTAGGCCTATGCTTAACAAAACTCCATATGAATTATGGAAAGGTAGAAAGCCTAATATCTCCTATTTTCATGCTTTTGATTGTAAATGCTTTATCCTAAATAACAATAAAACTAACTTAGGATTTGACTCAAAGACCAAGAAGGAGATATTCTTAGGATATTCAACCTTTGGTAAAGCTTATAGAGTCTTTAACAAAAGAACACTAGTGGTAGAAGAATCCATACATATAGCCTTTGATTAGTCTAACCCTATTAGTAATAGAGTAGTTTCTTTCAATGATGATGCGTGATGAGTCTAAAATATTGCATATTTTAGACCCTTAACTTATATTTGTTATGCTCTTAGTTAGTAGTATTTTACTTTATTTTACATTTTTCTTGTGTTTTGTGTATTTTTACATGTTTGTGGAGAAAGTGCAGCATTTCAGGATATTTGAAGCTTCTGGAGACATTGCGCTCGATCGCACAGATATGCGATCGAGCGCACCTGCGCTCGAGCGCACCTGCGCTCGAGCGCACCTGCCTATGATCGAGCGCAAGGTCATCAATCCCACATCGAAATGTTTGCAGAGCATCGCACCAGCGCGATCGAGCGCACCAGACATGCGATCGAGCGCACCGGACACGCGATCGAGCGCACATGCGATCGATCGCACCATTCTGCGATCGAGCGCACACGGGCCTGTATCCCACATCGTTTCTGCAACCTGTTTTACTCCGGGTCTCCCCCTATATAAACACCATTTGGCTTCATAATCCAAGGTACAATTCCTGAGCCACTTTGGTGTTTACCGGTGGACGTCCACTAGCATTCTGGTGGATCCCGAAGGCATTGCTACCATAAGGGGAAGCGCCGCCCATCAGCGAGTGGAATTTCTCCCATGTAAAGTTGTTTATTTATTTCTTTATATTCAGTTGTTTTAGTTTAAATGTTTAGCACTTTTTATTATAGTTTTATAGTTATGAGTGGCTAGACTCTTCAGCTAAGGTTGAAGATGAAGCCCCGCCGTTGTTTGGCGTAGTAGTTCAGATTTGCTTGTACAAATCTGACAATTTTTAGTATAAATGTTCTGTCAATTATTTGAGTTAATCTTATAATTGATTGAGTTTAAATTGTCTGTTGGATTTTCTTTGTGTTTCATCTGATGGATACATTGAATGCTTTTCGATTAAATTGGATTCCCTTTGTGATTTGTTAAGAGCGGATACGTCGGGTGCTTTTGGTTTAGTTGGGATATTCTTTGTTTTTTGTCTTATAGTTGGATTCATTGAATGTTTTGATAGGCTATATTTTTAGAACATATATGCTTAACTTCGGTGGGGTGGATTCGAAAACCTTAGTGCTTTTTATTATTAGTTTTTAAATCAACTTAGTTTACTTTTAATTTATTTTGCAATATAATTCTGAAATTTGGAACTAGGTTAAGATAGAGTTAGTTTAGATTAAAAATATATTTTCACAACGCAATTCCCTGTGGATTCGACCTCGCACTTGCACAACGCTATACTGCAAACGACTCGTGCACTTGCGAGTAAATTAAAACTCACAACAATGCGGATTTCATTCCAAGAATGAAAATACCTACTCCCATTATTGACCCAAAAGAAAGCCCATCTCAAACAAGTCAAGATGTAGAATCTCTCAATCACGATCACTCATCTACAAGTCAACAAGAGGATAGTCTTTCCAAAGATTGAAGGTATGTAAATTATCACCCAATCGATTAAGTGATTGGTGATCCTTCACAAGGGGTAAGAACTCATTCCTCTATTAGAAATATTTGCAATTGTGTAGCCTATTTATCTCAAATAGAACCTAAGATGTTTGTAGAAGCTGAGAAGGATGTTGATTGGATAAATGCTATGCAAGAAGAAATAAATCAATTTGAAGGAAACAATGTATGGAATCTAGTTCCTATACCAAAGAATCATACTATAATAGGAACTAAATGGGTATTTAGAAATAAAACGGATGAAAATGGAATAGTAATTATGAACAAGGCTAGACTAGTTGCTAAAGGATATAATCAAGAAGAAGGAATAGACTTTGATGAGACCTATGCTCCCGTAACTAGATTAGAAGCTATTCGAATGTTATTAGCCTTTGCATGCTTTAACAAGTTTAAATTATTTCAAATGGATGTAAAAAGTGCCTTTTTAATTGGCTGTATAGAAGAAGAGGTGTATGTTGAGCAATCTCTTGGATTTGAAAATCCTAGTCTTCTAAATCATGTCTACAAGCTTTCTAAAGCTCTATATAGGTTGAAGCAAGCTCCAAGAGCATGGTATGAAAGACTAAGTAAGTTTATGATTGAAAATAATTTTACAAGAGGAAAATAAGACACAATCCTCTTCACAAAAATGACACACTACTAATCCAAATATATGTTGATGATATCATATTTGGTGCTACTAATGAATCGATGTGTCAAGAGTTTGCTAAGTGCATGCAAGGTGAATTTGAAATGAGCATGATGGAGAACTTACCTACTTTCTTGGACTTAAAATCAAACAATTGAAAGGAGGCACCTTTATCAATCAATCAAAATACACCAAATATCTATTAAAGAGGTTTGGGATGGAAAGCTTAAAGTCACTTGGCACTCCTATGAGCACTTTTACAAAACTTGACCTTGATGAAGGAAGTAAGTGTGTAGACACTAAAACTTATAGAAGCATGATAGGAACTTTACTATATTTAACTGCAAGTAGACCTGATATAATGTTCAGTGTATGCATGTGTGCTAGATTTCAACCTAATCCTAAGGAATCACATGTGATTGTAGTAAAAAGAATCCTTAGATATCTACAAGGGACTCAAAACCTCGGATTATGGTACTCTAGAGATTCATCTTTTAAGCTTGTAGGATATTCAAATGCTGATTTTGCGAGGTGTAGGCTAGATAGGAAAAGCACTAGTGGAACATGCCAATTCTTAAGTGCAATGCTTACCTCTTGGTTTTCCAAGAAACAAAACTTGGTTACACTATCAACTGCCGAGGCGGAATACGTAGCAGCCGAAAGTTATTGTGCGCAAGTGTTGTGGATAAAACAACAACTAGAAGACTATGACATGAACTTTAAAGATATTCTAATTCATTGTGATAACACTAGTGCTATCAACTTAACCAAAAACCTTATTCAGCATTCTAGAACCAAACGCATAGAAATTAAACATCATTTCATAAGAGATTATGCTCAAAAGGGTGATATAAGACTAGAATTCATTCTTTCAGAAGATCAAATAGTTGATATTCTTACAAAACCCTTAAGTGAAGTTAGTTTTTGTAAGATTAGGCTGTTGATGGGCTTAATAGACTATGATAAACTGTTTGTTTGATTGCATCGACATTCATCATGTACATATTTGACATCTAGTGAATGAGTATTAAACCTTATTTAATATTTCTCTTACTCAAGATGGCATAGATAAACAAAATTGTGCTAAAACTCTAAGCTAGAGCTTTTTTTTTTAAAGTTTCTTAAAGGGTCCAGTCGACTGGTAAGATGACTCCAGTTGACTGGTAATACACTACCAAATCAACCAATTGACTAGTCCAAGTACCCAGTCTATTGGTAGCACAAGACTTTGTTTGGAGCCAAAATTTGAATTTCTGGTAACCTACCTAGTCGATTGGTACAGATGACCCAGTTGACTGGTATATCTCTGCTAGTTTACCCAGTCGATTAGTATCCCGACCCAATCGATTGGTATGATAAAAATTCTTTAATTATGAAGGACCTAGTCGACTGGTACACTACTTGTCAAGATTCACCAAAAGTACTACCCACGCCTCATTCACCAGTTCTACCCAAACTTTGTGAAGCCTAGTCCATTGGCTCTTCATTTCAGAACCATTGTGATTGGTGTGGAGTTTGAGGTGAATATTGACCTCCTAGTGAGCATTCTAAGGATCTTAGTGGGAGGGATCCAATGAAGTCTAGATGGATAGTCGAACAACTTCGATTATGAGAAGGCATGCCAGATCGTTAGGGGAGATCCTAACTACATCTTTCGGCCCACTATATTTCACACATGTAGTGACATGCCCCTCGATTCGAAACTGTTCAACCTCATCCTGAGTTGGACCATCCATCCACGACTTGGGAGTCGAGACTATTTATCGAAGATAGACATAGTATTGATTTGATGTCTCAAAATTGGACACAACTTCAATATCTACCCCCTACTGCTCGCCAACATGATAAACGGCGAAGCTAGTGACTCTGGGTGCCTTCCCTATGGGATGCTCATCACCCTTATCCTCCAGCATTTTTGGGTTCCCCTTCCTACCTCTGAGGCTCAGGACATCAGCCCCAAGGACATCATCAATGTCTCTTCTCTGAAGAAGATGGGGTGTACTATCTGCGATGGATTAATCTACTCAAAGGCTATTTCGAGAGGGTGACAGCAGCGAGGAGGACGATGAGGTTCCTAGTGATACAGCTCCTCCTATTGCTATGGATATTAATGACCAAGCACAATAGCATGGTGGTTCTAGAACTAGTTAAGCTGGGTATGATAATCTACTACAGGCTATTTCGAGCCTCCAGCTATCCATGCAGTCTGGGTTCCAAAGCTTGAGCTATTCTGTTGATTCTTTGCACCGTGACCTCCGCACACATCGTGACGATTTTGAGCTGCACCGAGAGCACATAGAGGGATCCTTGGCTGAGCTTTGGGATCTTATTCGTGATGGCTCTAATTCCCTGGCTCACTGAGCTTTTGTTTTTCCATGTATATATAGCTCTTAGATAGTTGTAGCACGAATATTCTGTTTTTCTTTCATATTTTGTACTCAGACAAGCTTTTTATAAGCTCACATTAGATGGATGTATATACATTGTTGCTTTGATTTACGCTTTTAGCATTTATCTCATATATATCTCTCACTTTTATGCTATATGATTGCTTGACTTATCATATTCATGCTCACCAATATGCCTTAACTGTTGATATGAGTGTAAAAACTTTTGACTCTTCTCGGGAAAACTTCCCAATTCTGAATCATACCTAGTTTTTACCCACAAGTTTTTTTTACCTTATCATCATAGTTATAGTGTTTATCTTGCTTATTTTTTAGGTTTACACCCCCTTTTCTACTATTGTCAAAACGGTGGAGAAACATGAGAAAAAGAGAAAAATCATTGTAAACTTATAATAAAGCATAGATTTAGGGGGAACATTGCTTCGAACACTTTAAGAAATATAACTTTGTCTTACATTGATTGGTTGGGTTGATTATAAACTGCGTTTGAACTGCTTAACAAGTTGGTTTTATTCGAAAAACAAAGGAAACTCTGTCTATTTTTTTCTGAAAACCTAACACTTAGTTTTTAAAACTGTTTTCTCTCATTAGTTTTGTCATCATCAAAAAAGGGGAGATTGTTGACTCTTATTTGATTTTAATAATGACAAAACACTACTCTAATTGTACTAACAGTCTTATCTAAGTGTTTAAGCGGTAAAAGCTTTCAGCAAAGAAACAAGATGCAAGAACTCAACTAGTTTCAGATGCTAAGACAAGACAGAAGACATAGAATAGGTTTGATCTATGGCTCATTTTACAAAATATTTTGACAAAAATATTAATTCAAATGTTTCCAAGTCAAAAAAAGTTTTACTATATAAAAAACTAGGTTGAAGGGCAGCCTAGTCAACTGGCTTAATATACCAGTCAACTGGGGTATGGGACAGAAGGTCCCCAGTCGACTGGTATCAAACACCCAATCAACTGGCAATTGGGACAGTTAGTACTGAGTTGACTGGTGTTTAGAACCCAATCGACCGATACTCCCCCATAGCCTAAAAGGGAAGTTTTGTACTTGACCCAGTCGACTGGTACATGGACCCAGTCGACTGGTACTTCAAAAATATGATGGTTTGAGACGTGGGACTTGAGCATTTAATGCACCAAACCTACTAAGTCAGTGTCTAACAGCCATATTGATTCAAGGCTATATAAACCCACTTCAATGAGCATTTAAGACAAGAAGAGAACACATTCAATTCATAAGTTTGCTCATTACTTCTGAAAAGCTTTGAAAATTTTATTGATGAGCCATTCTTCAAGCTTATTCTTGAAAGAGAGATATTGTTCTTTTGTAAAAGCATTCATTTCTATCTCTCTACTATTTACTTTACAGCAAATCTCATTTATTGTAAAGGAGGAAGAGTTGTAATAACTTTTAGAGTGTTTGGGATTAAACACTTCTTTGTAAGCTTCCGAAAGGAAGGGATTAGCTCTTGTGAGGAAAGAATTAGCTTCCGTGAGGAAGGGAATGGTTGTAAGGCTTGTACAACACCCGTGAAGTTGTACAACTAATAGCTTTAGTGGATTACTTCAAGGAAGTTCCTTAAAGAGAGTGGAAGTAGGGTCAGAAGGAATCTGATATTACCGAACCACTATAAACTGAGTTTGTACTTTCTCTTCCTTAAACTCTTTTACTTAAAGCACATTACTTGTTTGTATGCTTTGTACATTTACAGTTTTTATAAACTTGTAAGTAATTGGCAAAAGTTTTAAAAACCCAATTCACCCCGCCTCTTGGGTTTGAACCTCAATTTACATTAATGAAATAAAAAGTCTACACAAAACCACTAGGCTATGTCGCCCCCCTCTGTAGCTTGAATCACATGGATTAAAGCTGGTTTTTCTTCTTTTAAGCCCATCTTGAATGTTGAGGTCTTGCTCGATAAATTTGCAAACTCGGCCTAAGTGGATTGCACCAATCCTTGCATTGCTTCCTTGATCTTCTTAGCTCTTGACCTTGTGATTAGCCCATTTGGAACTTGCAAGGGATCCTTAAGACTCGGTACACTATGGTGCCCATTATTCCTCCTCTCCTAAAAAAGATTCGACCTCGAATCGTCATCTACATCAAAGGGAGAAAGATCAGAAACATTGAAAGTAGAAGAGACATTATAATCACCTGGAAGATCCACTTTATAAGCATTATCATTAATTTTCTTAAGGATTTGGAAAGGTCCATCTTCTCAAGGATGCAATTTAGTCTTTCTATGGGCTGAGAATCTTTCTTTGTGCATGTGAACCCAAACCCAATCTCCTGGTTCAGCTTTCATCCTTTATTGGCTTGGGAAGCAAACTTTTCATTCTTCTGTGCAATTTGAAGGCATACCCTCTCATGAATTGACTTCACCAATTCGGCCTTCCTGTGTCCGTCCAAACTACTCCTTTCATCAATAGGTAAAGGCATCAAATCTAAAGGAGTAAGTGGATTAAAATCATAAACAATTTCAAAGGGAGAGTAAGAAGTAGTAGTATGCATAGTCCTATTATATGCAAACTCTATAAATTGCAAACAATCCTCCCAAGTTTTTAAATTCTTTTGAATGACAGTGCGTAAGAGTTGAGTTAGAGTCCTATTGACTACTTCAGTCCGTCCGTCAGTCTGTAGATGACAAGTAGTGGAAAATAAAAGTTTGTTACCTAATTTTCCCCACAAAACCTTCCAAAAGTAGATAAGGAATTTAACATCCCTATCAGAAATAATACTCCTAGGTACACCATGGAGTCGCACTATTTCCTTGAAAAATAAATCAGCTATGTTTGTGGCATTTATTTTATGGCATGGAATGAAATGTGCCATTTTACTAAATTTCTCCACTACCACAAAAATAGAATCTCTACCTTTTTCTGTCCTAGGCAGCCCCAAAACAAAGTCCATAGATATGTCTACCCATGGCTCACTAGGAACGGGTAAGGCTATATACAACCCATGTAGTAAAACCTTAGATTTGTCATTTCTACATGTAATGCACCTACCATATATTTGAGTGATGTCTCTTCTCATCCTAGGCTAAAAGAAATGTTCATGTAAAATTTCTATGGTTTTTCTTACATCAAAGTGTCCCATTAATCCCCCACCATGTTCCTCACGCACCAATAATTCATGCATTGAACAATTTGGCACACACAATTTGCTTTCTTTAAACAAGTAACCATCATGCTTGTAGAACTTACCAAATGCCACTTTATCACACGCCATGTACAGATCAGAAAAATCAGCATCATTGGCATACATATCTTTCACATATTCAAACCCAAGCATTTTAGCATTCATAGAAGTAAGAAGTACATACATCCATGATAAAGCATCAGTAACAATGTTCTCCTTACCTTTCTTGTAACAGATGACATAAGAAAAGACATCGATGTATTCCATCCATCTAACATGTCTCTTATTTAATTTACCTTGACCCTTGAGATGTTTCAAGGATTCATGATCAGTGTGGATCACAAACTCCTTAGGCCAAAGGTAGTGCTGCCGTGTCTCTAGAGCGCGAACAAGAGCATAAAGTTCTTTGTCATAAGTGGGGTAATTCAGGGCAATCCCACTTAGCTTCTCACTGAAGAAGGCTATGGGCCACCTATCCTACATCAAAACAGCTCTAATTCCTATTTTTGAGGCATCAGATTCAATCTTGAAAGTTTTGTTAAAGTCAAGTAATGCTAACATAGGTGCAGAACATAACCTTTCGTTAATAGTAGGTACGAAATCGATTTGATGCTCAATGCCTCTAATGGGTGGCAACTCACTCGGCATCTCCTCCGGAAATACATCCTCGAACTCCTGCAATAAAAAAATCAGCCAAACTAGGAAGAGATTGGTTAGTTTCATTAAGATTAAGATAAGATTATTTGTAAACAAGAAAAATCATAGGTAGATGTTCTAAGAAGACCCTCTTAACCTCACTCTCTTTTGAATAAAAACTCCTCTTTATCTTTCCTTTTCCCTCTGCAGGTTCTCTTTCTTTTTTCTCTCATGGCTCCACTCTTTTTTCTTTATTCTCAGCCATCTCTCTATTTTCTTTTTCACCCTCTCTTTTTCTTGAGGTTTCGACCTCACCCTTTTTTTTCTTTTCTCTCATTTTTCTTTCTTGTGTTTTGGCCTCACCATTTCTTTTTTGCTTAATCTCACTTTTAAGCTTCAGTTGGTCCTCATAGACTTGTTTTGGGGTTAAAGGAGCAAGCTTGATTATTTTTCCATCCTTTACAAAGTTGTACTTGTTCCTAAACCCATCATGAATCACCCTCCTATCATACTTCCGTGGTCTTCCTAACAAAATATGGCCAGCATGCATAGGAACTACATCACAAAGCACCTCATCACTATACCTCCTAATGGTAAAAGCCACCAAAACCTACTTATTGACCTTGACCTCCCCACATTCATTCAACAACTGCAACTTATAAGGACTAGGATGCTTCAGTAAAGGTAAGCTCAACTTCTCAACTAGGGTGGTACTAGCTACATTGGTGTAACTTCCCCCATCTATAATCATACTACACACCTTGTTGTTTACATAACATCTAGTATAAAATATGTTCTCTCTCTGCTACTCCATATCATCTACCTTACATTGCGAATTGAGAGCACGCTTGGCAACAAAAGACTCTGCTACTCCATATCATCTTCTATGGAGTATTCCACTCTATCATTATCACTAGCATCGACCAACTCAGGCATCTCATTACTATCATCCTCACTCTCAGTCATCACCTCCCCAGTGTCACGCATAACCATCACCCGCTTGTTCGGACATTGAGACGCGATGTGTCCTAAACCCAAACATTTAATATCTCTATTCCTTGAAGGTGGAAATCTATCTTGGGTTTATTCTTGCTAGTTCCCTCATCTTTTCCCTTAAGTGGTTCAGCCTTCCCTTTTGCTACAACTCGATCATTTCTATCCCACTTTGGTTTCTAATGAGTGCTAGAAACTGAAGTATACCTTGCTGCCCCCTTTCTATTTAACTGCCTCTCCACCTTCATAGCCATGTGCACCATGTCTTCTACCTCCACATAATGCTGCAACTCAACTACATTGGCTATGTCCCTATTCAAACCGCTTAAAAATCTGGCCATTGTGGCCTCTCAATCCTCCTTTACATTAGCCCGAATCATAGCCACCTCCATCTCCTTACGGTAATCCTCTACACTCTTAGACCCTTGTGTAGGGTTTTTTTAATTTTTGGTAGAGGTCTCTATTGTAGTGGCTAGGTACAAATCTCTGCCTCATGAGAGCTTTCAACTCACCCCATGTTTCTACAAGTCTCTCGTGATTCCTCCTCCTATTGGTCACTAATTGATCCCACCAAATAATAGTGTAATCAATGAACTCAATTACTGCCAACTTCACCTTCTTCTCCTCTGAATAATTGTGACAATAAAAAATCAACTCTATTTTCTTCTCCCACTCAAAATAGACTTCAGGATCATTCCTACCTTGGAAAGATGTTTTTTTTATTTTTATGCTCCCAAGGTTCCTATCAACCCCATCTCGACCCCCTGGATTTCTCCTTGGTCCTCTTCCATACCTACCTCCTCTAGGTCTACTCATTCTAACTTCAGATGTTGTGTCTTCCTTATCCTCATCATCTTCTTTGTTCTCTTACTCATTTTCAATGCTAGGCTCACATCTCCTCCTATCTCACCCACCTTGCAGATTTCTAACCACTACCTCTTACTGATCCATCCTATCCCTCACCTCCCCTAACACCAAATTCAACTGTTCAAGCTGTCGTTGCATGGCCTACAACACAAAGAATGAATTATCCGCCTCCTCTTTAGGTGTTAAGTCACTCTTATGAGACATTTTTAATGCACTACAAAACAAGAATGTTAGTGATAAAACCTCACACACTCCCTTACGTGTTTACGCTCAAATATTGTCACTCCACTCATGTTTCACTCTTTTGGCCTTTTCCAATACTATTCTCACCCACTCTTTTCTTTTACCTCACATGTTTTCCCTTTCAAGTTCTTTAAGAACTGTTGAACTAAATCAAGACACAACCTTGTATTATTTCAACCAGCAATAGATTCAAGAAACAAGAAAGGAAAACAAATGACACAGATCTCAAGGAATTTGTACGAGGAAAAGAGCAATTAGGAAGCAAGATACTAAAGATGATATATTCAACCTCTTTGAAGATAAAGATCAATCAACACCAAATCACTTCAATTTTCTAATTGCAAAGTATATCCAACAGCCAGTTCTGAAATTTCTTTTTTTTTATAACTATGTTGGACCCTTTGAATACGTTTCCTTCAATTTTTTTTTTATACAGGTTCAATCACAAACAGCAACAATAATTGCAATTTTCGAAAAAGATTGATCTGATTTCAAAACAAGAAACAAAAATATAATGAATCAAAGCAAAGATTACAGATCTGGAAATTACATATTTGGAAATTAAAGCAAAGATTCATGTAATCTATTAAAGGATTTGCATATCTGAATTCTTGAATCAAGTACATGAGTAATTAATTGTGAAAATCACAAATCTAAATTCAAACACACGAAATTAACAAGAATGAAGAAGGAATTGCAGATCAGAATAGAAAACCCTAGAACACACCTAAGACAAAATCCAAATGCAGGAATTAAAAAGGATAAATCATACCTGATTTGGAGCCTGAGCTCTGATACCAACTGATGTGAACCCGTGGAATGAAAATCCCTTGAACCCACAATCAAATTGAAACTTACCCAAGAAAGCCAAGAATCAAGTCCAGATAATCTAGACCCGTTGAAATCTTGTTTCAAGAACCTAGATTCGGTAAGAACGCCACAAAGGATTTTCCTTTGATAAGTTCTTAGTTCAATCAAGAACAAGTAGAGAAAACTGAAAATTTTCTATGAAAAAAACTTCATTCACGTTCAACTTACCCTCAAAATATGGCTACAAGTGTTTTTGTACCCTCCATGAAACCCTAGAGCTGAATAAGGCCTATATCAATTAAAAGAGATGGGTTGAACATCTTCAAGCCCAAAACATCCTAAACTACACACCTATAGCTAATAAAAGAAGTCCACTTAATGAATTAAATAGGCCCAAACGCCTACAACCATAGAAATATAAAATAGGCCCACATGCCTATATTTAATGAAATAAAAAATCTACACAAAACCACTAGGCTATGCCGCCCTCCTTTGTAGCTTGTATCACATGGATTAAAGCTGGTTTTTCTTCTTTCAAGCCCATCTTAAATGTTGGGGTCTTGCTCGATAAATTTGCAAACTCGGCCCAAGTGGATTGCACCAATCCTTAGATTCATCCCTGATCTTCATAGCTCTTGACCTTGTGATTGGCCTATCTGAAACTTGCAAGGGATCCTTAAGACTCGGTCCACCATGGTGCCCATCAGAGAGTATGGAGCTGACATGGTGGAGAGAGCATGGATCCGAGCCTCGTGAGGCACACAGCCTCTGTTGCATGCCCAGGGTTCCGTGAGCAGCAATCCCATCATTAGATCCGACCGGATCTCAGGTTACTACTTCATTTTCCGTCCCTAAATATCAGAGAGTAGCATCTATTAGCCATGTAGCCAAGAGTTTCTGATAGAGGTGGCAAAATCTAACCCGACTCGACCTGATACGAAAATACATCAAAATATATTATCCGAATCCGACCCAACGCTAATCCAAGTGACCCGAAATGACTTGGATTCAAAATGACCCGAACTCGACCCGACCCGAACAAGAACGACCCAAAACCCGAAACAATCCAACCCAAAATGACCTTAAAATATATTTTTTATAAAAAAAAAAATTACTTTCTAAAACTGGGATAATAGTTAATTTACTAGTTGTCAAATAAAATAAATTATATAACAATTAATTAATTATTAACTTATATGTGTTGATATGCATGGTTCAACATTCTATTAATACGAGTAATCTCATTAATTTCAAATAAAAAACTGAGATGAATAATAAATTTTGTATTGTTCTTCAAGTCACAATAAAATTATATTTTTAATTGTTTTGAAAAAATATAATGGAATAAAGTGATTATATGAAATTTAATCTTCAAAATTTGGTATAAGACGTTACTAGTAAGAATAATTTTGTGGACCAGTTATCTGAGATCATTTAATATTGAATTTTTGGACTAAGAATCATAACATTGCATATTTCATTAAAAAATTAAATATATTATTTAAAAATTAAGTATTGATTTATTATTAATTAATTTTTACGTATTTAACAATGTAACTCATTTAGTCCTATTATATGCAAATAAAATATTTTTTACTTAAACAAAAATATCTATTTTGTTGACCCAACCCACCCCGACCTAACCTGAGATCCGATACAACCCGAGCTCAAAATGACCCGAACCCGACCTGACTCGAACCCGATTGACTCGACCTGACCCGTTTGCCACCTCTAGTTTCTGCCAGAAGGTGCAATCTTATTTTAGAAAATGCAAGTAAACACTTTTAATTATACTATAACATAGAAAGCATTGTATAAAAAATCAAATTATTCCTAAATATGTTAAAATTTTACCAAAAAAGTTGTAAAAGAACCCTAATATAATGTTATCTTAAATCAAAATAACTATCATTAATAATAAAGAAGTTAATGGTATTATTTAGTTAATAAAACTTACTAGTTGACAATGAGTAAAAAAATATCCTCAATAGATATGCAGGTAATTAGAAAAAAAAAACCTATATCTTCACAAATATTTTCAATGAAATATTGAAACAACACAACTTTAAATGAATTATTGTAATTAGATGACACCTCATCAACAAAACAAAAAAAAACAAAAAGAAAGGAAATAAATAATAATTGCAAAATAAATAAAAATCGCACTTCCATTACTTTGTCAAATAGACAATTTTTTTTCCTCAATGTCAAAATCTCTGTTTTACGTAGTGATGTACAGTAAGTATTAACTGTTAAGTAGAAGAATAAAAAAAATGTGCAGAAGCTTTAACTTAGTAGCAAGTTTGTAGGTTGTATTTGATTATACTGATTTTTGGAAACTGATCAAAGCATTTTTAAATTAGTAAGTTCAAGATAAAAATTACTTAAATTTACTTATTTAAACATTTTTAATCAATTCCTAAACATCATCAGTGTGAAATGTTAGGGTTTGTATTTTGTAGCAGTAAAAGGAACCAATAGATCTGTAATGGAACGATTAAAACAAAGCTGGAAAAGGAAAAAAAAAAAAAAGGAATTTTTTGGCCTCTACTGCTTGGGGTCATTTGGAGCAATTTAGTGAGATCTCTTCCTTTAGGGGGACAATTAACAAGGGCTTACCTATTTACATGTATATTAAGGCATATTAGGCCTTTTTTGGTTTAGACTTGTCAAATGTTTAATGTTTGGTGATTGGTGACTTATTTTATTTTCTTTTTACTAAATCAAGTTGATTGATTTCTGACTGCTTTTTTTGCAAATTGTATAGTCTTAATTCAAAACTATCCCATATTATTATCTGCGTATGGTAACAATAACTAGTTGGTGGCTGTTTGTATTATTTGTTGATATTATATTCTACTTTTAAAATGATTAATAGACCAATTTACTATTTAAATTTCATAATTAATTAAAAATTCATAGGAACAATACTTTTCGTAAAAAATATATTTTTTTATATAAAATATATATTATATATACTTAATAGTTTTAAATATATATTATAACATAAAAAAGAAAAGAAATATTTATAGAAAAATTTGTATATCCCATAATTAATAAAAAAAAAATTCATGGAAAAATATTTAACATAAAAGATAGATTGTAAAAGTCATAAAATTAAAAATTAAAAATTTTGTACAAACATATTCAGCATAGTTTAAAAAATCCGTACTTGCTTAGTTTATAAATTTCATAAGAAAAAACCAACATATTCAAGTCATGCATCATCACTTTTGCAGAGTAACCCTACTTGCAGCCCACATGGCACTAACAATTCTGTCTCGTTCCCTCACCATGAAATGCACATCCACTATCGTGAAAACCTCAACATCCTCAGTTACATCTCCCACTGGTTGTGGTGCAGCTCCCTTTGGTGTGAAGTTAGGGTTCGACCAGATAGCTAAGAAAGGATCCCCTTCCACGCCACTACGTAATTTGATCAGATTATGAATTATTGTGCATGCACAAACAATGATTGTGGTTCAAAAAAAAAACTAAAAACTAAAAAAAAAACCTCAATCTCATTCCTTTAAAAAGAATAAGCATGATTGAAGAATTCCTTTCGACTGTAGGGCCAATCACTCATCTTAAATTTGTGAAAATGGTATCTTGTCTTCTTGAAAGGCATGAGAAAACCCCTCATATAAGGAAATCCCACATCTGCAAGATAATATTTCCTACATTAAAGTTAGCATGTTAGTGGCACATATTCTATAGTAGTCATTATCAAAGGTATAATGCGTGAAGTGATTCCTACAACAGGAATGGGGAAGTTTAATCCTTTAGTACATATAGCGTGAAGGAATACTCTAAATTCATGCGCAGTCCCTTCCCACCCAACTTTGATATAAGTGATGTGCATGTCAAAGTCGTATGACGCGAGCACATTCTATGTGCAAGCAGTTTTTTAACCTCGATACATGATTTGTTCATCAGTAGGAACCTAGACAGAGACATGGGTACCATCAATAGCCCCAATATAATCCAGGTTAAAATACATGAAATCATCAATTCGTAAGAATGAATAAAAAAACAAAGTTAAGGACAAGTGTCATGCAGTTGAAATTAAAATTCGAATGGCCACTAACTTTGAAGGAGGTTGTGACATACAGTCGAATGTCCATCCAAATACTTCCATCAAAAAATCGTGGCCTCCTAATATTGAGTCCATTTGAATCATCCCAGGAAATTTTTTTGTCTCTTATTATGAAAACGAAGTGTAATGAGTAACAAACACAACTCTCGGATTTGTTCATTTGATAATTGCATTCTGCAACTCAGTATATGAAATTCATCAATAAAATGACCAATACCATAAAGATCTGTACATAACATCCATCGTTCATAACATCTGAACATAAACATTAAATCCATCATTCATAACATCCAAACATAAACATAAAATCCATCATTCATAACATCCATACATAAACATCAAATATCCAATTAAAACCTAAAAAGCAATAACTAAACATCAGTAATAAACACATCATCATCCCAATCAACCAACTTAGGGGCATCAACGGGTTAGACCTTTATGATATCTACACCAAGGACATCTACAGAGGGGACAAGTGCACTAAGAACACCTACATCAAGGACATCCTAAGCCTGATTGGAAGCCATAGAAGGCTCACCAAATAAGTACCGACTGGGTATAATGTCTATATCTCTCCCGGGTATCCCTTGGAATATGGTACGAAGGAGCTCCATATCTTTAGTACCAATGTCGCGATATCTTGCACTCCATGGATGCAACTAAACACAAAAATAATCCAATCAAATGAAAGGTACTCCCTCTATCCCATAATTTTTGTCACGTTTACTATTTAGCCAATTAAATGAATAACTTTTTTCTAGCGTTAAATCATTAAGAAAATTTAATTTTTTTCATATGTACATAAATAGAGTTTAAAAGTTGCAAAAAATATTTTTTGTATTTTAAAATAATATATATATATATATATATATATATAATTAAAGTCAAACTTAAGGAAAAAAAGTGATAAGTGACTAAAATTATGGGACAGGGGGGGAGTATGTAATAAGACATTATATTGATGTTAAGACTAATATCCACTAATGAAACCTAACCTATATTAACTATGGCCAATGATGCTCCTATAGAATAATGCTCCTTTCCTTGTTAACAACACTAATAGAATACAGCTCCTTCCAATGTCTAAATTGATCCTTGTATTGCATCTAATGAAGTTTCAATTGTTTCAGTTTTAGTTCCTCATTAAACCTAGCCCTAAACAGATGTTGAATTATTTGCATCACTCCTCTAGTTGGGGATTGATTAATTAGCCCCATTAGATATTGATCTTCCCCATCACCATGAGGAAAAATGTGTGCTTCTTATCTATCCATTCTATCCTAGGCATCTCTATCCATAAATATACTTGTTTCAATTTAATCAATCATATAACATATCACGTATAAAAGAAAGAATATATATACATTTACATGTCTATCGAGATATGCCTCAGATGCACGTAGGTTAAGTTTCACTTATGTGTTACACTTACATGCAACAAAGTATCTAGTGCTCATCATCATGGGCAAATTTTTGACCTCAATTTCCCAAAATGTAATGCAAGAGACACACCTAAATGAACCTATTGTAATGCATGCATGAGAGACCCTAAACCCTCAGTGAAGCTAACGACATGCATGCATGAGACATATCTCCCTTTTCCCTTTCTTTTGTCAAAGTTCCCTTCCCCATCATTCACCAAACACTTAACATGCATAAGAAACACACCTGAATGAACCTAAGGCCATGCATGCATGAGAAACACTTATCTTTCTCTCTCAGTCCTCCCTCATCCCTATCTTTTCTCTATCCTCCCTCCCTCTCCTCATCCCTTCTTAAACACTTATATAACATAATGGGAGCACAAGCATATGCCAAAGGTATCAAATAAATCAGTACAAAACAAGCATGTATAGCATAATAGGAGCACAAGCAAGTGTCAAAGGCATCAAAAATAAATCCAACAGCAAACCATTGCCAAAACAATCATGTATAGTATAATGGAATCATAAGCAAGTGCTATAAGTATAAAAAATGATCTAAATAGAAAATCAGTATAAAAACAAGCATGTATAGCATAATGAGAGCACAAGCAAGTGCCAAAGGCATAAAAAATGAATCTAGTAGTAAATTAGTACAAAAAAAACAAGCATGTATAGCATAATGGGGGCACAAATAAGTGCGAAAGGTATCAAAAAATGAACCCAGTAGCAAATAAGTACCAATAAAACATGTATACCATAATAGAAGCACAAGAAAGTGCCAAAAACATTATAAAAAAAATGAACCCAGCAGCAAATCAGTACCACACCAAGCATGTATAGCATAATTGAAGCACAAGCAAGTTCAAAGGCATCAAACAATGCTCCCAAAGTAAACCAGCACCAAACCAAGCATATATAGCATAATAAGAGCACAAGCAAGTGCCAAAGGCATCAAAAAATGAACCAAAAAAAATCAGTACCAAAACAAACATGTATAGCATAATGGGAGATCAAGTGCAAAAGGTATGAAAAAAAAAAAAAAAAAAAAACTCAGCAGTAAACCAGTACCAAAACAAGCATATATAGCATAATGGGAGCATAAGCAAGTGTTAAAGGCATAAAAACAAATAAACTCAGCGGTAAACTAGTACCAAAACAAGCATGTATAACATAATGATAGCACAAGCAAGTGTCAAACGCATCAAAAAAATGAACCCAATAGCAAACCATAACCCAAAAAAGCATGTATAGCATAATAGAAGCACAACCAAGTGCCAGAAGCATCAAAAAATGAATCCAAAAGCAAATCAGTACCAAAACAAGCATGTATAGCATAATGAGAGCACAAGCAAGGGCCAAAAGCATAAAAATAAATAAATACAATAGCAAACCAGTACCAAAACAAACATGTATAGTATAATGGTAGCACAAGAAAATGCCAAAAGTATAAAAAAAAAAGTGAAACATAACATCAAACCAGCACCAAACAATAATGTATAGCCTAATGGGAGCATAAGCAAGTTCCAAAATCATCAAAAAAAAATGAAAGCAAATTAGTACCAAAACAAGCACGAATAATATAATGGGAGAACAAGCAAGTGCTAAAAGTATAAAAAAAAAATGTACCCATCAGCAAATCAGTACCAAAAAAAGCATGTATAGCATAATGGGAGCACAAGTGCCAAATGAATCAAAAAAATGAACCCTACAACAAATGAGTACCAAAAGAAGCATGTAAAACATAGAGAAGCGTAAACAGAAATTGATAATGAATACTGTCAAATTAGGACCCAACAAAAATTGAACATAAAACACATTAATTGATGAAACAAGCATGAAGAGAGAAAGGAAACCCCATGGAACTATAGTCAAAGAATAACAAACGTTTTTATATAAAAAAATAATAATAACATTTAGAAATTAACAATTAAGCCCTAATATCAGTACCCAACAAAAATTGGACAAAAAAAAACCTCACAAATTGACTAACGAATCATGAAGAAAAAGAGTAAAATCCATCCAATTACAGTCGAAGAATAACATAGGTATAAAAATCCTGAAAAAAGAAGGTGTTTTATGTTCTAGTAATCCATCTAAAATTTTACAAAATGTTGTACTGTTTTCTACTCATATAACAGAGGTACAAAAGAGGTCTATAATTTTTCGTAAATAGAAAATTTAACCAGTTGTGTTTTCTTTACTGTCAAACCAGAGAACTAAAGCATTCATTAGAATATGCTAGCTCGTCAAGCACATTCCATACCTCATTGATAACTCTGAATAAATCATGTTATTATACTTCTTTTAGGCACATTTTTGGTGTTGATCTTGAGCATTAGATTTGTGTTTCATGTGTTTTTAGCAATTTTTAGTTTAGTTTATTTTATTCTACTAATAGTTTGTTTTAGTTAAATCATCAATACTGAGTCTTGGAAATTTCCTATGCAGACACTTGCTGCTGCGCTGGAAGGGCAAAATGTGTTAAAGGGACAGAAACTCAAAACTGTAGCGCTACCAGTGCTGGTAACGCTGCAGCGCTGGAATCTGGTAGGAATAGAAAAATGTGGACAGAAACTCAAAGCTGCAGCGCTGGGAAGTTGGTGCTGCAGCTCTGGCTAGGGTTCGATTTATGCCTAGCGCTGCAGCACTGGGAAGTTGACGCTACAGCGCTGACCGGCAGATGTAGAATATTATAAATAGTAAACCCTAGCTGAACAAAAGGGAGGAGCGCGGCTGTCGAATAGAAAAACAGATTTGGAGGAGACGAGACGCAAAAGGGGAGTTGGAGACACTCATGGAGGCTACTCTGAAGCTTTTAATTATTCTTCTCCGATTTTGCCTTATCCTTATTTAGTTATGTTGATGTTTTATGATATGAACTTGGTTTGTTTGAATATTATTATGGAGTAGGTATTTTTGTGTCAAGGATAGATGAATCCTAAACCTATGTCTTGAGTTGCTGTTTGGACAAGTGGATTTTAATGTGTTGTTCAAAGGGTGTGTTTTATTGTTCTTAATGTTGTTTGTTACTTTGATTCCTTCTTTAAGCATAGTGATGAGTCGAATAGAGAAGCTATGTTTTTATGAATGGTTGAATTAATAAATATGATGTTGGATTGTTGTCTATGCAAAAGCCAGGGTAAAACATGCCATGAATGGAATAGAAGAAACCGAATAGCGATTCTAAGAAGTTCATGTGGTCCGTTTAAATCGTAACCGAATAGGGAGATTTAACTGAAAGGAATTCAAAAACACTTAATGCTTCTTAATTTGAATTAATCTAGAATAAACCTGGAATATGGATATTTGAAATTAATAATTCTTGAGATTGTGGTTAGACCTAGAATATGGATAACCAATTTATTGGGAATTCTACCATCTTGAAAAATGTATTAAACAAAACTTGTCCATTCGAAACTCTTGGCAATAATGGTTTAGGTGAAGTCGAGTCCTTAGCACGTTAGTTTATAAGAATCTAATTCCAAGTTGCAATTCCTCTTTTTATTTACTATTATCATCTGTTTTTCCTTTAGTTAAGTTTTAGTAAATTCTTATCCTACAATTATTCGTTTGCTCAAATAACGGTAAGAGTTTAGTCATAATTTTTGTATTATCTATTCAGTCCTCGTTGGGAATGATACTTACTCATCATCTTATTACTTGAATGATTAGTGCACTTGCTAGTGTCAATTTCATCGCATCAAGTTTTTGGTGCCGTTGCCGGGGACTGAAATAAAATATTACATTTATTGTGATTCTACTAGTTAATTTGAGAGTTTGTTAATTTGGTTTTTAAGTCTATTTTTCAGGATTTTCGTTTCTAGTGCATGACAGTACTAGTGGGAGAATACTTGCAGAACTTAATCTAGAAATTGAGTGCACTTTTCACGCTTTGAGAAGATCAGCGTCAGTAACAGTTAATACAATAGTAGAAGGGAACAATGTAGAGGTGCAACATGCACTGTGGGATTATGCTATGCTAAAGATGGATGGTGTTGAATCTAGCATCTGACGACCACCTATACAAGCGAACAATTTCGAAATTAAGCCCGCCATCATTCAGATGATTCAACATTCAGTGAAATTTTGGGGCCTATCGCAAGAAGATTCAAATGTTCACTTGGCGAGTTTCCTTGAACTATACGACACATTTAAGCATAATGGAGTATCGGAGGATGCAATTCACTTAAGACTTTTTCCGTTTTCACTG
The DNA here is from genome assembly GCA_023935145.1 of Bretschneidera sinensis. Taxonomy (NCBI): domain Eukaryota; kingdom Viridiplantae; phylum Streptophyta; class Magnoliopsida; order Brassicales; family Akaniaceae; genus Bretschneidera; species Bretschneidera sinensis. Next base: position 88,534,920 of record CM043699.1, read on the forward strand.
AGGGATAAAGCAAAAATCTGGTTGACTTCCTTGCCAGCAGGATCCATAACAACATGGGTAGAATTGGCACAAAAATTTTTAGGGAAATACTTCCCTCCTGCAAAAACTGCAAAGTTACGTAATGAAATTACTATGTTCTTACAAGTCGATCGGGAATCACTCTATAAGGCATGGGAACGTTTTAAAGACTTTTTGAGAAGATGTCCTCATCATGAGTTGCCCACTTGGATGCAGGTACAAACTTTTTATAACGGTCTAACTAGAACAACCCGAAACATGATTGATGCAGCTGCAGGTGGCACTATCATGAGAAAAACTCTAGAAAAAGCATTGAATTGCTAGAAGAGATGGCCACAAATTATTATCAATGGCCAATTGAAAGGTTATCAATTAACAGAGCCTTAGGATTACACAATATAGATGCTGTTACAGCTCTAGTATCACAAATGGAGACTCTCACCAAGAAGATAGATGGACTTAATCCAACTACACATGCAATATGTGAATTGTGTGGTGGTAGTGGCCACCATAGCAGTAACTGTCAAGCAGGTATTCATTTGTTGAATAAGCTAACTTTGTTTCAAATTTTCACAGGAAAAACAATTCGTACAGCAATACATATAATCCGGGATGGAGGAATCACCCGAACTTGTCTTGGAATCAAAGCAATGTGAAACAACCTCCTTCTGAATACCCACCTCAAGAAAAAAAATCCAACTTAGAGGACATGATGGCCAAATTCTTAAGTACAGCAGAAACTAGGTTCCAAAATCAAGAAGCATCCATCAAAAATCTGGAAGTTCAGGTGGGTGAACTAGTAACCATAATTTCTGGGCGTGCACAAGGTTCTCTTCCGAGCAACACAGAAAAAAATCCTAAGGAGAATGTCAAGGCCATAACACTAAAGAGTGGCACAAAATTGGAAGAGCCAAAATCTAAAGAGATCACTAATCAAGAAGGCGAGAAAGAAGAGACCACGCAAGAGGAGAAACGTGTTTCAGCAAAGAAGTCTGCTGGTAAAGGTTTGATCGATTCTAACACTGAAATTAAATATACACCACCTCCTCCCTATCCTCAGAAATTTCAAAAAGAAAAATTAGATAAGCAATTTTCAAAATTTTTAGAGATTTTCAAGAAATTGCATATTAACATTCCATTTGCAGAGGCATTAGCACAGATGCCTAGTTACACTAAATTTTCGAAGGAAATTTTGTCTAATAAACGGAAGCTCGAGGAACACGAAACGGTGATGTTAATTGAAGAGTGCAGTGCTATACTGCAAAACAAGCTACCTCCAAAATTGAATGATCTAGGGAGTTTTACTATACCATGCACTTTGGGAAATTCATTTTTTGATATAGCTTTATGTGACCTTGGTGCAAGTACCAATCTTATGCCTCTTTCAATTTTCAGGAAACTTGGATTAGGGGAAGTCAAAACAACGATAGTATCATTGCAATTAGCTGATCGATCGATTAAGAGACCACAGGGAATTATAGAAGATGTACTGGTAAAGGTTAATCAATTTATATTCCCTGTAGACTTCATTGTTCTCGATATGGAAAGGATCGTGAGGTACCTCTTATACTTGGATGTCCATTCCTTGCTACAGGGAGAGCCTTAATTGATGTACAACAAGGGAAATTGATTTTGAGAGTTAATGATGAGCAAGTAGTTTTTGATATGTACAAAATCATGAAATATCCTTCTGACCTATCTACTTCTTCTTGTTTTCACATGAATGTTGTTGATGACTTCGTTGAGGAGTTTCAGGAGAAAACATTAAATGAAGATACTTTAGAGAGATGCATCATGGAATCAGGAACTACCACCACTGAATAACTCATCATCCAAGAAGAAACAAGGAACTTGGAGGCTGAAATGGGAAAAGAAGTGCCAGAAAAACCAATAATAAACCCTGAATTAAAAACTTTACCTGATCATTTGAAATATGTTTATTTAGAGAAAAATATTTTCCCAGTTATAATATCCTTTTCGTTGATAGGTAAAATGGAAGAACGCTTGTTGGAAGTCCTAAGCAGGCACACAAAGGCTTTGGGGTGGACAATAGCGGATATCAAGGGAATTAGCCCTTCCATTTGCCCTCACAAAATTCTCATGGAGGAAAACTTCAAGCCTACTGTTCAGCCACAGAGACACTTAAATCCGGCAATGCAAGAGGTTGTTAAGAAAGAAGTAGTCAAGCTACTTGATGCAGGTATTATTTATCCAATTTCTGATAGTGCTTGGACCAGCCCGGTACAAGTAGTACCAAAGAAAGGTGGGATCACTGTTGTGAAAAATAATAATAATGAATTCATCCCCACCAGAACTGTGACAAGTTGGCGTGTTTGCATTGACTATAGAAAATTAAATGACGCCACAGGAAAAGATCACTTTCCTTTACCTTTTATTGATCAAATGTTGGAAAGATTAGCTGGGCATAGGTTCTACTGTCTACTTGATGGATACTCGGGATATAACCAAATTCCCATAGCACCCGAGGATCAAGAAAAGATGACGTTTACATGTACTTATGGCACGTTTGCATATAGAAGGATGCCCTTCGGTCTCTGTAATGCACCTACAACTTTTCAACGTTGCATGTTGGCAATTTTTTCTGATATGATCGAAAAAATTTTAGAGATCTTCATGGATGATTTTACACTATTCGGTCTAACCTTTGACAATTGCCTTCATATTCTATCTTTAGTTTTGCAGTGATGCGAAGAGACGAACCTTGTACTAAATTGGGAGAAATGTCATTTCATGGTCCATGAAGGGATAGTGTTGTGGCATAAAATATCATCTAGGGGTATTGAAGTTGACAAAGGAAAGGTGGATGTAATAGAAAAACTCCCACCTCCCACTTCAGTCAAAGCTATCAGAAGTTTCCTGGGGCATGCAAGATTTTATAGAAGATTCATTAAGGATTTTTCAAAAATCTCTAAACCTCTTTCTAATCTTCTTGTAAAAGATGTGAAGTTTAACTTCTCTGATGATTGTTTGCAGGCATTTGCTACGTTAAAGGATAATTTGGTGACCGCCCCTGTCGTGGTAGCACCAGATTAGAGCCTCCCGTTCGAATTAATGTGTGATGCCAGTGATACCGTAGTTGGGGCAGTGCTTGGTCAAAGAATATATAAGGTTTTCAGGAAAATTTATTATGCAAGCCGCACTCTTACCGGACCCCAACTGAACTACGCTACCACCGAGAAAGGACTTTTAGCTATTATATTTGCATTTAATAAGTTCCGATCCTATCTTATTGGATCGAAAGTTACTGTTTATACTGACCATGCAGCTTTAAAGTATCTTTTAGCGAAAAAGGATGCAAAACCAAGACTGTTGAGGTGGATTCTCCTTCTTCAAGAATTTGATTTAAAAATCAAATATAAGAAGGGGACTGATAATCAAGTGGCCGACCACTTATCAAGGCTCGAAAAATCGGAAGAGACTAATACTAGCATTAACGAAGAATTTCCTGATGAGAAAATATTTTATATTTCTTCGTTTAATTCTATTTTATCGGTGTCTGAGACACCATGGTTCGCTGATTTCACCAATTACCTTGTAGGAAACTGGATCCCAGGGTACTTCACTTATCAACAAAGAAAGAAACTCCTATCCGATGTAAAGAATTATTTTTTGGAGTATCTGCATTTATACAAATTGTGTGCAAACCAGGTGATTCGCAGATGTGTGCCGGAGCATGAGTTTAAAAGTATTTTGTATTACTGTCATGACAGAGAAGTTGGGGGACATTTCGGTGCAAACCAAACAACAGCAAAGGTATTGCAATCAGGTTTCTATTGGCCGACTTTGTTTAAGGATACCCAGGCTTACATCGCGTCATGTGATAGGTGTCAACGAATTGGTAACATCTCTAAACGAAATGAAATGCCTTTAAACAATATTCTTGTTTGCGAAATATTTGATGTTTGGGGTATTGATTTCATGGGACCCTATCCTGTATCCTTGTCAAATCAGTATATTTTAGTTGCAGTAGATTATGTGTCTAAATGGGTAGAAGCCATAGCAACTCGAACTAATGATGCTAAAGTGGTTCTCAAATTCCTCAAGAAAAACATCTTTACCCGGTTTGGAACCCCTAGGAAAATAATTAGTGATTGAGGTAAACACTTTCGCAATCGTCAATTTAGAACCTTATTAGGAAAATATGGAGTAACTCACAAACTCAGCACCTCATACCATGCACAAACAAGCGGTTAGGTAGAAGTTTCAAATCGGGAGGTGAAAATAATTTTAGAAAAAATCGTGAATACTTCTAGGAAAGATTGGGCACTCAAATTAGATGATGCTTTGTAGGTATATAGAACGGCTTTCAAAACACCAATAGGAATGTCACCATATAGGCTGGTTTTTTGAAAAGCCTGTCATCTTCCTGTCGAACTCGAGCATAAAACATATTGGGCTACCAAATTCTTGAATTTTGATATGACCGTTGCAGGACAAAAGTGTTTGTTACAGGTTGATGAATTAGAAGAACTTCGACTAGGAGCATATGAGAATGCAAAGCTGTACAAGGAAAAAATTAAAAAAAATAGCATGATCGACACATCTCGAGGAAAGAATTTGCTCTAGGGCAACAGGTTGCTCCAGGGCAACAAATTCTTCTATATAATAGCCGACTTCATCTATTTTCAAGAAAACTGAAATCTCAATGGGCTAGACCGTACACCGTGATAAATATCTCACCTTTTGGTGCTGTTGAATTACGACACAAGAAAAACAATGAGACATTCAAGGTCAATAGGCACAGATTGAAGCACTATATCATGGGGATGTTTGACCCTCAATCGTCCACAACCATTCTCCAAGATCCATAAATCAGAAAGTCAAGCTAAAGACTATAAATTAGAACTAACATTTTGTTTTTATTTTTCTTGCATTTGAATTTGTTTTGTGTGTTTAATTTTTTGTTTTGTTTGGTTTGTCTTTTAGTTAAGTTTTTATTATTTTAATTGGGTTATTTTTGTTTTATTTTCAAGATTGATTGGAGTTAGGATAGAGACTCCGCGCTGCAGCTATACACTTTGGGCGCTGCAGCGCTGATTAGACCATTATGCACTGTTAGACTAGAGACTCCGCGCTGCAGCCATACACTTTGGGCGCTGCAATGCTGATCAGACCATTATGCACTGTTAGATCAGAGACTCCGCGCTGCAACCATACACTTTGGGCGCTGCAGCGCTGATCAGACCATTATGCACTGTTAGACCAGAGATTCCGCGCTGCATCCCCAGGAAGACGCTGTAGCACTAGGTCGCACACTAGGTTTTAAAAAACATGATTTCTCACTGTTAGGTCATGTAAAATTTCTAATTCCCAACACCTCTCTCTCTCTAAATTACTAAAATTCAACCTTCGTCCCTCATCGCACTACCAAATCAAGGTTCTTGTGCATCTTCCACCACAGATTGCCCTAGTTCTTTACGAAAATTTCACGTCTCAAGTGCTTTTGGGTGACTTTGCTTTTTTCCAATCAAGTAAGGTTTCTTCATCTTAAGACAACAAAAATTCAGATTATTGAGTAAAATCACTCGAATTTTTTTCTGTTTGCCTTACAATACATGGTGATTTGATGAGTTATTGAGGAATGTAGAAACGGATAAATTGAAACCTCTTAGTTTTAGCTGGAATTTTTTTTAATTAAGTTGGCTGTTCGTTGGGAGAAAAGTATGATTGTGGCTGTATGAAATTCTGGTGATGGTGGGTTAGCTATGCACTATATTATGCTTGGTCATTTAAGACTTGTTGATTGAAGACATTGCAAAGCTTTGATTGAAAGTTGTTCTGCAAATTTCTTTGAGAATTTGTGTGTGTGGAAGAGTGTGTTACTCTAGGTTGTTTTCTGCAGATTTGGGCTTAGTTATTTATAAAAAAAAAATCTTGATCAAATGACTCCTCCCAAACGCGCGAAACCCGTCTCTACAAGTTACAATTCTGAGCTATTTGTTTCAAAGGAAGCAGAACAGAGGTTTGAGCGTTCCCAACTCAAGAAAGTCCCAATCCCTGAAAGAGGATTTAATATCACCAAGGGACACTTTCCGCTCATTCACAGGATTATCGCTACCCGAAAATGGGAAACATTTTGCACAACACCTGAAGCTGCAATTATTCCGGTCGTGCACGAATTTTATGCGAATGCTGTCGAGCACATGAATCTGAAGGTGAAAGTTAGAGGGAAGTTGGTGGCATTCGACAAAGGCACAATTAATAAACTACTCGTTACTCCCAACATCCCAATGGATGAGTACAGTGCCTATGCCAGTGCGCCTAACCTCGACGAGGTAATCCGGGTTCTCTGCAAATTTGAGACACAATGGAAATTATCAGGTGATGAGCGGACTTCATTTCCATCGAGTGTAATGGATAGGACAGCAAAAGCTTGGCATTACTTTATGGGCACTCGTTTGCTTCCGACGACCCATTTAAGCAATGTCACAAGAGACAGAGCAATCCTGTTATTTGCCATCTACCAAGGATTGAGTATGGATGTGGGAAGCATTATCCAAAACAGCATTTTATACAGCACAAATTCGATCAGTGCAGGGTTGTATTTCCCATCGTTGATAACAGCCCTTTGTGGCTCGTGTGGTGTTACCCGGACTGTTGGGGAACAAATTAAACAACCAATGCATCCTCTGGATCTCAGGACTATCTATAGGATCACGGATATAGATTAAGCACCAAGCCAAGGAGCCTCTTCCTCACAGCCTTCACCATCACGGCAACAACGAAATATGTCACTTTCTGATCGTTTGACAGCGGTTGAGACGGAGCTTCATGAGCTTCGGCAATGGGGTCAGCAGCAGGCATCATATGTTACGGGTTTTTTTCAAACAAATGACCAAATGATGAGGATTTTTGCCACTCATTTGGGAATCGACACATAGCAGCTTCCTTCGCTACTACCATATCCCGGTCATTGTAATGATCCAGAGGATGAGGACATTGACAAGGACGATTAATTCACCCTCTGACTAATCAGGGGAGTTCCTTTCTCTTACTTTATGTTCAAATTTCATACATTGCGGACAATGTATCATTTAAGTTTGGGGGTGGGAAAGTTATCTGAGTGTTGTGTGCTGCTCATGTTTCTAGTTATTTTTCTGTTTGTTTTATCTGAGTGTTTTGTTTTGTTTGATTTTGATTTTACCGATGATGAGAAATAGATTGACTTGATTATAGCCATTGAAAATTTGAAAAATGTTGCGTTTGTCTGTGTGCTTAGTTTGTTGTTGGATTTATTTTACATCGAACTCTTTGAACACAATGAGCACTTACACCTAAGAACTTTGTTGTCTTGCTGTTTTGGAGAACGTTTATGTGTGCAATGTAGTTTCTTGAGATCTCATGGACTCTAGAACTTGTTTGAAGACCACTCAAGGCGAAATCCTAGGTAGTACAGTACCAAAGAAATGATTCAGACCATGTTTAGAACGTTTGAGCTTTTCTAGCCAACCCTTGATATGTGATTATCCTTAGTTTTCCCCTTTTGAGCTTGAATATCCGTTGTTTTGTCACCCAATCATCTAACCTATGCTTAAAAAAAAATGCTACAACTCTACCTTTCACCTGTAAGCACATCGATTAATGAATGTACTATTCTCTTAAGTGGTGGCAGAGGATTGAGCAAGAGAAAGTTGTCTTCGACTTGGTTGTGTTAAGTATCAAATACTTCCCATCGATAGTAAGCAAGGGACCCTAATCATAAGAGGGCAAGGGAAAGATTGAAGTTGAAAATTTTCATTCATGCATACGAAAATAAAGACTGGTGCTACTATAGTACAAGCATACGAAAAAAAAAAGAGAAAAAGAAAAGAAGAAGAAGAAGAAGATGTGACAACAGCAAAAGTATTAGAGTATTACATAATAACTGAGGGAAAGTTTGAAATAAAATTTTTATTGGTTGATGTGTTTAAGGTGATGTGAACCTCAAATAAATCTTTTACCATTCCTTAGCTTTAGCCAAAGTTATAAGCAGAATAAAGTCTTAGTGATCTCGGGTATTGTCATGGCCTACATTAGTGGAGAGTGGTGTGAAAAGCAAGCTTATGGACTCTAGGAGATTGACATTATCCTACTTGCGTGCATAAACCGATTAGAGTGGCGAGACGATTAAGTTTATAAAGGTGTTACACACGCACACGTTTGAAGAATTTAATGTAAGATAAGGCTGGCAATAAATTTGAAATTCTAGACATTAGCAGTATTTGGAAATTTTTCTTGCATTATGATTTATATGCAATCTTTAAGGCATGTTGTTATCAAATCTAATCAAACCATCTCTCACTCTTAGGATGTGTGTGTTAGGATTTTGTTCTAGTTTGCTCGAGGACTAGCAAAAATGTAAGTTTGGGGGTGTGATAACTCTGAATAAATCATGTTATTATACTTCTTTTAGGCACATTTTTGGTGTTGATCTTGAGCATTAGATTTGTATTTCATGTTTTTTTAGCAATTTTTAGTTTAGTTTATTTTATTCTACTAATAGTTTGTTTAAGTTAAATGATCAATGCTGAGTCTTGGAAATTTACTGTGCAGACACTTGCTGCTGTGCTGGAAAGGCAAAATGTGTGAAGGGGACAGAAACTCAAAGCTACAGCGAGCGCTGCAGTGCTGGAATCTCGTAGGAATAGAAAAATGTGGACAGAAACTCAAAGCTACAGCGCTGGGAAGTTTGCAGCTCTGGCTAGGGTTCGATTTGTGCCTAGTGCTGCAGCACTGGGAAGTTGACACTGCAGTGCTGGCTGGCAGATTTAGAATATTATAAATAGCAAACCCTAGTTGAACAAAAGAGATGAGCACGGCTATCGAACAGAAAAACAGAGTTGGAGGAGACGAGACGCAAAAGAGGAGTTGGAGACACTCCGGGAGGCTACTCTGAAGCTTTTAATTATTCTTCTCCAGTTTTTCCTTATTCTTATTTAATTATATTGATGTTTTATGATATGAACTTGGTTTGTTTGAATATTATTATGGAGTAGGTATTTTTGTGTTAAGGATAGATGAATTCTAAACCTATGTCTTGAGTTGCTATTTGGACAAGTGGATTTTAATGTGTTGTTCAAAGGGTGTGTTTTATTGTTCTTAATGCTGTTTGTTACTTTGATTCCTTCTTTAAGCATAGTGATGTGTCGAATAGAGAACCTATGTTTTTACGAATGGTTGAATTGATAAATATGATATTGGATTGTTGTCTATGCAAAAGCCAGGGTAAAACATGCCATGAATGGAATAAAAGTAACCGAATAGGGATTCTAGGAAGTTCATGTGGTCCACTTAAATCGTAATCAAATAGGGAGATTTAACTGAAAGGAATTCAAAAACAATTAATGCTTCTTAATTTGAATTAATCTAGAATAGACCTGGAATATGGATAACCAATTTATTGGGAATTCTACCATCTTGAAAATTGTATTAAACGAAACTTGTCCATTCGAAACTCTTGGCAATAATAGTTTAGGTGAAGTTGAGTCCTTAGCACGTTAGTTTATAAGAATCTAATTCCAAGTTGCAATTCCTCCTTTTATTTACTATTATCTTATGTTTTTCCTTTAGTTAAGTTTTAGTAAATTCTTCTCCTACAATTATTCGTTTACTCAAATAACGGTAAGAGTATAGTCATAATTTTTGTATTATCTATTCAGTCCTCGTTGGGAATGATACTTACTCATCATCTTATTACTTGAACGGTTAATGCACTTACTAGTGTCAATTTCATCGCATCAACATAGCATCTAGAAAACACAGTATAAAATTATACCCTTTTTAACAAGTTAGAACTTAGAGAGTGGACTTCTCCTAAACGTCAATTTGAAATATATTTTTCATTACAATCACAATAAAATGGAGCACAAATTTGCCAAATAGTTGTTTTCCTTTTGAACTAATTTTATCAAACTAAAAGATAGGGTAGTGAGAATTCTGTGCAACAATAACGACTATAGATAAATGAAAGACTTGCAACTTTAATCCATGATAGTAATATTATAACTCCAAGGTAAATGCCTATCATTAAACCCTTATACATTATTCATCAAAATTACATTTCATAGTTTCCATTCATAGAAAGTTCAATAAAACTAGTAGTGGGTTCTGATCAAGTGGAAAGATCATAGTAATAACATCACACATATATCTCCACAAACATCATAACAGTGATTACCCATGAATCAAAACAAAGCATCATTACTCTTTAACATTGAGCATATTAAACAATAAAAATAATCATAACACCTCAAGTTAGAACACTTGGCCATCTTAGTTTGTTCTAAATGGATCCAAAATGTTTAAGAATAATGCAATTACAATCAAAGAATCAAACAATCAAAAAGCAAAAAAAACACATAAATTGACAAAAGAAACATGAAGAAGAAGAGTAAAACTCATGCAATTACAGTCGAAGAATAAAGAATTTTGTAAAGCAAATTACACTCACTAATTAACAATGAACCCTAAATCAGTACCTAACAAAAATCGAAGATAAAAACCAAAATACAAAGAATATGAATTAACCATGAGAGTTGTAGAGCTCGGTACTTAATGTAGAATATTTTAAACCTTAAAAGATTTACTAGATGTGTACTCGGTGTAGTTATTCAAATTCAAGCTAAATAAAACTTATTTTGAGTATGGTAAGATTTAGAAATAAGTAAATAAAATGAGGTTCAATTAATAAAAATATGTTTTGGGGATAGATTTTGAAATTTTAAAGTATAATCGGGTAGTTTACAAATGAGATGTAAAGTGGAAAGGTCTTGTGCAATAAAGAGAAAGCCTAACTATAAATAGGATAAAAGAGGGAGAGAGACCAACATTGTGTTAGAATTCTCTAGAAGAGCCGAAAAAGGGGAGAAAGAGAATAGAAAAGAGATTAAAAATAAAAAAATAAAAAGGGAGAAGAGAGGAAGAAAATGAGGAAAGATGTGAGGATTCTTGCTAAAACTCAAAATAAAAGTTTATTCTTACTTCTTTCTAATAATCAAGCAAGTGTATTAAACTAAAGATTTGATTTTTGGTATTTTGAATTTGAAGACTTGCTTGAGGAAAAGTTTGAGAAAATGTTTTGTTTCCAAGAAAAATGGGTTTTGTGCAAAGTTTGTGGATTTGGGGTTTTGAGTTCAATTATTCTCTTGGGTAGTGTAAATTTTTTAACTTTAAACCCTCGGAAATCTGTGTCTTTGAAGATTGAAAATAACTTTTGAAATCAAGAAGAAATTTGGGAAAAAAAGATTAATTTTCGGGAAGAAAAATGTTGTTTTAAGGGGACCTAATCGACTAAATCAGGTACCCAGTCAACTGGATAGGGTTTTAGGGTTGTTTTGGAAGGACCCAATTGACTGGACCTATGACCCAGTCAATTGGATCAAGTCACAAAAGATTTTGGAGATTTTTTAATCGACTGGATCAAGTACCCAGTCGATTTGATCAAGCTGATTTTCCCCCCAAAAAAATTGACTTTTCTCTTTAGTTTTTGAATGTGAAACCTTTCCAAAGCAATTTTAATGTTTATATAAATTGGAAATATGATTAAAAAAAACTCCTTTTAAAAGTCTTAGTATTCGTGATATTAAAGTACTTTGGAAACCCAAAATGAATGATTTGAAAAAAGAAAGGCAAAGGGCATGATAATCTGATTTCTTAGATTTTTGTTGCGCTTGAAATGCGCACATGATATTTAAAGTATACAAAATACTTTTGGATTGTTTGATATACATTTCAGTGACTTAAAATAATGGTATTAAGTGTTTCTTATTGGAGACAAAAGTGTGGATCGAGTAGCAAGTGAGTTTCATCTTACTTTTAGTAAATGTTGTAAATTATACAACATACATAAAAGATTAAGAGTATATAAATATGAATTAGTATGAAAATACTAATAATAGTATTATGAAAATATGTATATATAAGGACATAGAGGTATAGGAAATAAGCATAATTATGTTATGATAATATGAATAACTCAGTAAATGATTATTGAAATACAAATAATAATGCTATGAAGATTTTATATAAGTATTGAGATATGTATATATGAGAATTGAGTATAGAAATGACTTGATGTGGCTTATGTTCAAGAGATTGTGATGTTTGTCATTGTAACGAAACTAGTTGTTGGATCGTTATGAAATTATAATGTGATTGGTTGATGGATGTTTACTTTAGAAGTTGTTGGATCATGATTTGAATTTCATATTGCATAAACCATTTCATGATCCGTCTAATGAGGGGGAGTGTTGAGTGAGGCCGAAAATGAAATTGATGTTGATGTTGTGATATTGTTGCTGAGACGTACTGGTACGTAGAGAGATGTCCCCATTGTTATATGATTTGCTTGATGAGGGTGTTTTAATAAAACTGGCCCAATGAGGTGCGATGAGATAAAATGATTAAAAAAATGAGAAAAATTGAAAACATAATTTTGCATTGCATTTACATTCCATTGATACATTATGGTGATTGGCCCATGAGGGGTATGTATTGTGCTTTGGCCTATGAGGGACAAGTGTTGTGGTTGGCCCATGAGGGACATGTATTGTAATATAATAGGCCCAGTGAAGGGCATAAATTATTAATTTTTGCAAATTGAAAGATATCGAGAATAGTGTTGATAGTAAATGATTAAGTTTATGTATGTGAAGATGTATTACAGATTATGTAAGATACAAATAAATTAAGAATGTTGGTGTTGCTGTGAACAATTTTCTTTTCGTGACAAGTAATAAGAAAAGAAATCGAAAGTGTATTTATATATATAGAAGTAATATTACACTTTGCTTAGGAAAAGTAAATTGTTTGATAAGCTTTTTTAAAAATTTAAGAATAAACATTTCTCAAACGGATACTTCTAGTAAGATGTTTACTCAATGGGCTTTCTAACTCACTCCCTCATTTTTATTAAATTTTCAGGAAAAGTGCCGAAAGGCTTCTGATCAAAGTTAAAAATAGTCCTTAGTAAGGTCCTTGTCCACGACATTCGTCATCTCTTGAATCATTTGAGAGTCTAAGATTTTGTTGTAATTTAATATTTTGTAAAAGTGTATAAGTTAGTTGAAATTGAGAAATCTTCTTCTTACCAGTGTCGTTTATAAGACCTAAGAAGTTGGTTAATGTAGTGTAAATTTTGTTAAATGTAAAAGAAATTATGACGTATGGTTTTGTGATGTTTCAAAAGAATATTATTTGTCTTCTAATTTTTATATTTGCATATAGGTCGGGGTACTCGAAGCTAAAAGGTGATGATACCTCTTCGGGTAGGCCCCACTCGGGGATGGGTCATTACATTTTTGGTATCAAAGCTTTAGGTTTAAGATTCTGTAGACTTTAGTTGCATGGTGTATGGTGCATGAGATGGATAAGAAATTCGATTGTGTAGAGTTAGAGAGGATGTTGTTTAGGAGTGGCAGTCAACAATGGTTTATGTGGAGCATGGTACTTTAAATTCAATATTTTAATTTCAGGTTTGTGCTTTAATGCGTAAAGTGTATACCTATTCAATTTTAAGGCGTAAATGATTCGTATTTCGATTTGTGAGACTTAAAAGCAAGTAAATAAATTCAATTTTTGTGAATAAAAGTTTTCTTTGGAGAAATGTTGAAGTTTTAAAGAGTTTTGGGGTAAGTTGTTAAATAGGTGTTAAGTGGAATGATATTTATACAATTAAGGAAGAGTTTGAGTGTATGTGTGTGTGTGTGTGTGTGTGTGTATATATATATATATATATATATATATATATATATAGGGTGAGAGAGTGAGAGACCGCCATTTATTTTTTGGAACTCTCTAGAGAGAGAAGAGAGAGAGAAGAGAAAGAGGAGAAAAAGAGAAGAAGAAGAAAAAATGGAAAGAAAAGAAGAAGAAAAATGAGAAAAAGTGGGGAAATCTTGTTCAAGCTAAGGTAAAAATCAACTATTTTCTAGCTTTAATCTTCAAGTATGTCTACAAACATATGATTTAAGTTTTAGTTTATGGATTTGAAGTTTGTTTAAGAAAAAAAATTGAGAAGTTTGGGGATACTTTGTAGAAAAATGGGTTTTTGAACAAAAGTTGAAATTTTGATGAAAAAAAGGAATTTTCGGGAAGAAATGTTGCTCGAAATAGGGACCCAATCGATTGGGTCGGGTACCCGGTCAACTAGAAGGTATTTCTAGGCAACTTTGAAAGGACTCAGTCGACTGGTACAGAAGCTTTCTAGACTCTTTCTAGTCGACTGGATTGGGTACCTAGTCGACTGGTTTGGGTACCCAGTCAATTGGAACATGCCAATTTTCCCAAAAAAATTTACTTTTTCTTCAGCTTTTGAATGTGAAACTTTCCAAAATGATTTAATGTTTATATTCATTTTAATTATGATTTAAAACGTCTTTAAAAGTTTTAATATTCATGAAATTAAAATGGGCTTAACGCCTTAATTTCTTTGGTTTTTGGTTTTGTGGAAAATGCGCACTTGATGGTTAAAGTGTTCAAATACCTTGGGATTTCCTAGGATTCGATAATAATTGATGTTAATGGGAGTTAGATATTGTTTCACTTTTAGGTACAAGGGGTGGATATCGTTAAAAGACAAAGGGATTAGTTGAGACTAGTTGCGGAGCATGCAACGAGGTGAGTTTCACCTTACTTCTAGTAAACGTGGGAACAAATAACAAGGATAAAAGGTTAAATACTTATAAGAATAATGTAATTATATTAATAATACTATACTACGGAGAAATATGTAAATATGTAGCAAGTATAATATGCTTAATTATTACAAGTTTAGTTGTATGATATGTTGATATAATTCCTTATGACGAACGTTATAGAATTAAAAGTATAAAACTATAATTGGTTATGAAATCATGGATAATAAAGCTATAAGAAAATTATACATATGATGATAAACACAAAAGTACATAAGATTGCAGTATGGGTTTGACTTTATGTAGTTTTGTTTGAGAAAATATTATGCATGTTGTTGTAATGAGAATGGTTGATGAATAATTATGAATTTAGTGGTGTGATTGATTGTTGATTGTATATTTGAGAAGTTTGTTGGATCATTAATTTTATTTCATATTACATAAATTATAGCATAATCCATTCCAACGAAGAGGAGTATTATGTAAGGTCGAAATATTCGTTCTAATGATGGGAAGTGTTGGCTGACGTTGAAAATGAAATTGAAAGTTGTTTGTTGATGAGATTTGTTGTTGAGATGTATCGGTACGTGGAGAGACATCTCCGTTGTTATATGATGAGCCTAATGGCGAGGCAGTGAAAATGAATTGAGTAAAGAAATATGAAATGACTAACAAAAAGATTTTGTATCTCATTTCTTTTCATTCCATGAATAATGGACATTTGATGGATTGGCCTAATGAAGGGCAAGTGTGGTGATTGGCCCAATGAGGGCAAGTGTGGTGATTGACCTAATGAGGGGTAAATGTGGTGATTGACCATGAAGGGCATACAATGTTTTTGATTTAGTGGATGTCATGGTGATTTTAGTTGCTTGTGGTGTGGAAAATACTGTGATGACTATGATAAATAAATCGCTTACACTAGTAATGTGTTCAATGTGATAAGATTATGTTTTATGTAAAAGTAGGTATAATCCTTTATAATGGACTTTATCTTCTGTGAAAATAGAAATGAAAGTATTTGAAATTGTGCATTTATACGCTTATACTTATAAATTATATTTAATAAATTTGGGGCTAAGTAATGAATTTTAAAGGATACAAATTGTATCAAAACTATATTGAAAGAAGTTCCTGTAAGGTCCTTGTCCATGACATCCTTATCTTTTAGGTCATGTTAGGAGCTTAATTTTTTGTCTTAGTTTACTTTTGTAACAGTTTTTCGAAATTGTTGTAATTAAAGAAGTTTCCTTGTATTTGTGCCTTTGCAAGATCCAAAAAGTTGATTTATTGAAAAGTTTTTCCTGAATTTAACGACAAGAAAAGTTGTGATGCTTGAAAAGAATATTGTTTCGTAAATTTTGTATGTTTGTATATAGGTCAGTGTTGGGAAACCACCTCAATGATGCCCAAGTGATGGTCTTCCAAACACTCATGTCTAGAACGACTTGTAAAGAAAAGAAACAGCACACAAAGCAAGAAAGAAAGACACAGCAATTGTTATCGAGGTTCGGCAATAGTCTACGTCCCCGTGAGTTCACCTGAACTCTCTGCACTAAACCAATGTGTTCTTCCAATCCAGCAACACCTCTCCAAGAATCCACAAGTTCTCAAAAAAACAAAGAAGAGAACAAGAAAGTGATAAGATCTTTAGTTACCATGGAACTTTCCCCTTTGGAAATTCCACTTATAAGTCCCTTGAATCCCCTTTCTATACTAATCTCTCTCTTTACAACCAGCCTCTCTAATGAGTCTCTCTTGTATATCTGTGCCTTTGCACTCTCACACAATTCTCTCATTCACATGTTCTATCACACACACACACACTTGTGTTTCTATCACATTACATTACATTACATTGAGATTGAAGCTAGGTGACCCTTTATATAGTGCACCACTTCTTGACCAATCTTGAGTGTCATTCTCCACCCTTAGATCTTGATGACCCATCAACCATAGCCCTTGATCTTGGTGATCCTATGTGTTTTGAACATATCTCACGAACTCAACTAAAGGCTGAACCAATGTGCATCAGTGTGCTTTCAGGCTGCAGCCTAGAACAGGGCACACTTGCTGCCCCTTCTGGGCCCCGCGACCTGGGGGAGGCAGTGCCGCGGCTTGCCCTTTCCTCTAGCACTCCTCTTTGCTGGGTGCCACGGCCTGGACAAGGCTGGACCATGGCGCACACTAGTGTGCATTCCTTTTCCTTGCTACAAGGTGAGGCGCACACACTCCCAAGGTGCGGCGCACAATTGTGTGCACTCCTTTAACACACTGAACTTCACTCTTCTTCTCCCATTTAAACCTTAGACAAACTCCAACAATCTCTACCTTTGTCTAAGCATTTAAACTCAAACCTATTGTGCAGAGAACTTCAGGATCCAAACTCATCTTGAGTCATCATTCAACCGACTCCAATCAAAAGAAGTTCAAGGCAATGATTGAACCTTCTTAGAGGTAGAACCTTGGTACCTAAATCTATAGGACTTTCTTCTATGGCCTTCTTGTCAACATGAGTTGTTGGAAGATTATCTACCTAATTAAATATGCAAATAATCGAACTTGTTTTACTTACAAGTGCACAAGGTCAATGGTAGCATAGTGTGCAAGTGCGAGATCATTTCCACAGGGATTGGTAAACTTCGATTTAGAATTAATTTCTTCAAAGTAAAAAAAAGAGATAAATGTAAAGTGCGAGTTAATAATAATAAGAACATAGAGCTGTGATATCCACCACTAATTACACTTTCCCACTAAGTAAGGTACCAATGCTCTAGCCTTGTTATGAATATTTAATGGTTGCCAACCTAAGGGCTTGGCCCACACCTTAGGCTATTGATCTCCCTATGCAACGAGTTAGGCATAGTGTATACTCTAACTCTTTTCTTTCTTAAGGGATTCAGCATGGGTGTATACTGAGTTGTTCCTTAAGAGAGCATAAGGGCTGTGGCGATCGGCAACCACACGGGACCTAGGGCTTAGTCAACTCCCAGTTTCCCATGTTGATTAACCCAAGAATCCAGTGTGGATATTGATGAGAGTCATAAAATGCATCTCAATAGTGCTTAATTGTTAGCATTTTAGAGTTGATCTAGGTTTTAATTGCACTTTTATACGTTAACAACTCTAAAGTGTCATTATTGGATCATTGATCTATTTCGGTGCATTTTCAGGTATTTTATGTTTGAAAGAGAAGAAAAAGCGATTGTTGCTTAAAGTGCCAAGATTCCATGCATAACGAAGTGTTGGAGTGGTTACAGAGAAGCAAACATGAAGAAAAGTCAGGCCATCAGTGTGCACCGCGGCCTGGACCAGCCAGGGCCGCGGCGCCCAGAACATGCACAAGAAGACTTCCAACTAGCGCCTAGGCGCCCACAACGGAGGGCTGCGGTGCCCAGAGCATGTCAACCTCAACCATCAAGCAAGGTCGTGGTGCCCTCAGCCCAGGCCACGACGCCCACCACCTCCACACCCAAAGCTAAAGGCAAGGTTGCGGTGCCCACAAAAGAGAGCCGTAGCGTGCACACATTTTTCTATCTTCGAGTCAGAACTTAATTAGGGTTTTAACAATAGATTAAACCCGAAAACACTCTTGGGCCTTTGTATTATAAATAGATCACTTAGGGTTTGATGAATTGAACATCGATTAGAGGGCTAAAGGCCGAGAAACTCAAGCATGAGCCCTATGGACGACTAACCTCCAAGCAAGGCAAAGGGATGAATCCCTAGGTGTAGTCGTTCTTATTTTCTTTTATTGATTCAGTTGTAGCTTGGATTTATTATCATTAAACATTGTTATGATTTAATTTTTAATCTAATTAGAAGATTTCCTCTTAATCCAGTGATTGCATTTTTCTCCCCCATATAAGTCTAGTCATGCTCTTCTTATGTGATGTTGTTGAGGTGTGATTGAGTTCGGTAGATTTATTTTATAGATTTGTCCATTATTGCGGTATTGTCATTATGATATATTATCATTTCTTGATAATCTATAAGTTAGGTCATGTGTGCTTGAAAGTAAAGAGTATTTCATAACAATTACATTAGGGTTTACATGTGCTTAATTGAATACTTGTCGATTGCTTGTTTGGGATGTGAAACATGCAATCGAGATAAAAACAAATAAATTGAGATTAGAATAAGGCAACGAACCTAGGGAGGATTCCCAGAACCTTGTTGCTTCCATTATATTTACACAATTATTTCACACTACTTCAAACTCAAATTCTTTCCTTTGACATTTATCGTTCGTTTTAAGGTTTGCACTTTCTCTTGTAGATTGCTTGTCTCCCTGTGGAATCGACACCCCAAAGCCGTGCTACAACTACTGCATTATACTTTGGGCGTAATCAAATATCTTTTGTTACTGTTTTTGAACCTGGGACTCGGTAATCCAAATTGATTCAACTAACTAATCCATACCACATGCATACATTGATCAGACACACACATATGAGGAATTTAAATATAAACAGGCATTAATCAAGTTAAACATTCTAACATGGCTATAAACAACGGTAATCAATGAATATATATGTGGAAAAGCATAACTAGGGCTTCAATTGAGCCCTATAAGGGTTTAGTTACACATACTAGTTAAACTAAACATTATAACCATAATGAAACAAAAAGGGAAAAATAAAACCCAAAGATGACTCGAGAGACGAGTCGTCAATTCCTCTCTTAAGCTTGCAACTTCAAGTCTCAAACAAAAGGTAGGGTTTCTGTGTTTTACAAGGCTATATATAGGTCCCTAAGGGTGCCTCGAAACCCTAATTTTCTATTTAAGGCTCGGAGACTTATTTCCATGATGTGTAATGGTGAGTTTTTAGAAAAAGATCCTGATGAGGCCATAGAATACCTTAATGAGCTTATTGAAAAAGCTCACACCTGGACTGGACCTAGTGCTACTGAAAGCACAAACAGGTCACGACCTATAAGGAACCCAAATGGTGGTGGAATTTACCATCTTAGGGAAGAGGATAACCTAAAGGCTAAGGTCGAGATGCTCACTAGGGAACTAGATGTGTTAAAGACTAAGAGTTTACAGCAAACACACGTAGCTAATCGTGCAAGGTCCTTTGAACCATGTTTTGTGTGTGGCGAGGTAGATCATCTCGCCTAAGAATGTCCAACATTTGTGGAGATGAGAGGGACGTATGAGGAACAATGCAATACCTTAGGTATGTACAAGAGGCCTCTTTCACCTTTCTCTGATACCTATAATCCAGAGTGGCGGAATCACCCCAATCTTAGCTGGAAATCTAAAAACCAGCCACCTACACAACCCCCTAGATCATATCCTGCACCATATCATGCACCTGCATCCTATAAGAGTCCTCTAGAAGAAACTTTACATGCTTTTATTGAGGCACAGGGTAAGACTAATGAAAGATTTGAATCTTTAATTACGCAGGTTGTTGAAGAACATAAGGATTTAAAGAGCCAAGTATCCAAGTTGATGAGTTCCTTAAGTGTGACTAAGTGAGGTAAGTTTCCTTCCCAAGCTTAGTCTACACACCATGGACAACACTTGGCATAAAAGAATTTTAAGGAGGTGAATGCCATTATAACACTTAGTGGTAAGTCGTTACACATCCCAACACTGAACAAATCAGAGGATGTGGACAAGAGCCACCAAGTATATATGATTGACTCACCCATGGAAAAGGTCCATCACCTTAATCCATCGGAGTCAATCCACACCCATAGTTTCACAAGAGCATATTGAGCCAGAATCTGTAGATGTTACTGTTGACATCCTTGAGGCCTATCTAAATCATATAAGCATCGAATGTGACAGTGAAGCAGTTGCTAGTGCATTCAGTTCATGTTTGTCTAGGAGCGAATAAAAGTTTTTAGCTGAAGACGTAAAACTTAGCACTCATGGGAGGCACCCCACAGCATATCCTTTTACTTTTATTGTTTTCATATTTCTTTTTCTTGTTTATTGTTCGTATTTTTTTCTGTTTTCCAGTATTAACTTAGTATTTCTTTTTCAAGGACAAATATAAGAAGCAGTTCAAATGGTGGAGCACAATTTTCAGCTTCTGTGCACCTTTGGCTACAAAGGGAGTTTCTTTTACTCTTTCTTTTACATTGAGGTCAATGCAATTTTTAAGTTGGGGGTGGAGGAAACGCATCTCTTTGTTTCCATATTCTTTATTTCCATAAATTTTTTTTTCTTTTTCCATTGAACTGCTTGGTGTCGTTCTCCCTTTTTATTTGTTTTAAGCATGCTTTATGTTAGCCTTGGACTTAATTCACATGTCAATGATATAAGCTTAATTGAGATAGCATACAGCATTTAGAAGAAGTTAAATCTTGCTTTGGTTTGAGAATAATTTAAATATCAATCTTCATTTGGTTTAAGACTCTAGTTTGCGGTAAGATTGTATGATTAGTGTAAAGCATCTAGAGAAGTTTTATGTGTGATTTCTTTGTGAATACTTTTGCGGTCTCGACAAGCTCTAGAAATTATTTGATAATCACTTGAGGAGAATTCCTAGAATGCACATTACTTAGGATATTATATAGGCCATTTTTGAACCGTTTGAGCCTTTCAAACTTACCATTACTATATTTATTGCTAGTCACCTATTTGAGCCTTTTTCTTGAAAAAGAATTTGAGCCTTATTTCTTTCGATAACCCATTTACTTACCCTTATAAGCCTAAAAATATTTTATCCTTACCCTTCTTTTAAAAGAACTTAGTTGTACATATTTGTTGAAAAGCACTTAAGAGGAGTAAGGATGGAAATATGAAAAAATATTACCGCCATAACCCAATAACATTAAAAGAGATAAGTTGGGGGTTATGGAAAAGAAAAGAAAAAAAAAAAAAAGAAGAAAAAGAGAAGTGAAGTATGGCAAAGAAAGAAGAAAAGAAAAGAAAAGTGATGACTTATCGAGAGATATGCTCTTATAAAAAAATGGTTGAAAGAGTTGGGTGTTGAAGTAAGGTTATCTAGTGCTAAAAAGTGGTTGTGTCTAAAACTAAGAGATTAAGTTCTTTTACTTGTTGAATCCTTCCCGTTCTTTCTTAACCTTTACCTTAGCTTAACGTTACAAGCTTATTAAAGACCTATTGATCTAAGGTAGTGTAATCTTTTCTACAATAGTGGAGAGTGATTTGAAAAATAAGCTTGTGGAGCTTGTTTATGTGATTGATATCATGCAATTTATTATGTTTTTAGAGGCCAAGACTTGTATTCATGAACATTATGCATAAAATCATCTGGGTGTTCGGATTAATGGATTATGGTAAGATAGATGTTAAGAGTCTATAATGATTTTAATATTGATGCTTGGATTACTTTTGGACTTAAGTGATATTTAATGATTCTATGTGCTGCGTATTATGTGCAATTTCTGAGATAAAAATGTGAATTGCTCCTTCTTTAATACTAGCATTGCTTTACCTTGTTTTGATTCCTACCATAGAATTCATTTCTTGTTTTTGCTTGAATTGCTAGGGACTAGCAATAAGCTAGTTGGGGGTTGTGATGAGAGCCATAAAATGCATCTCAACAGTGCTTAATTGTTAGTATTTTAGAGTAGATCTAGGTTTTAATTGCACTTTTATATTTTAACAACTCTAAAGTGTCATTCTTAGATCATTGATCTATTCTGGTGCATTTTCAGGTATTTTATGTTTGAAAGAGAAGGAAAAGCGATCGTTGCTTAAAGCACCAAGATTCCATGCATAACAGAGTGTCGGAGTGGTTGCGGAGAAGCAAACATGAAGAAAAGTCAAGCAATCAGTGTGCGTCGCAGCCTAAACCAACCAGGGCCACGGCGCCCAAAACATGCACAAGAAGACTTCCAGCTAGCGCCTAGGGGCCCACCAAGGAGGATCGTGGCGCCTAGAGCATGTCAACCTTAACCATCAGGAAAGGCCGCAGCGCCCCTCAGTCCAGGCCGCGGCGCCCACCACCTCCACACCCAAAGCTAAAGGCCAGGCTGCGGCGCCCACAAAGGAGAACCTCATTGCGTACACATTTTTCTATCTTCGAGTCAGAACTTAATTAGGGTTTTAACAATAGATTAAACCCAAAAACGCTCTTGGACCTTTGTACTATAAATATATCACTTAAGGTTTGATGAATTGAACATTGATTAGAGGGCCAAAGGCTGAGAAACTCAAGCATGAGCCCCATGGTCGACTAACCTCCAAGCAAGGCAAAGGGATGAATCCCTAGGTGTAGTCGTTCTTATTTTTTTTTCTTGATTCAGTTGTAGTTTGGATTTATTATCATTAAACATTGTTATGATTTACTTTTTAATCTAATTAGAAGATTTTCGGTGATTGCATCTTTCTCCCCCATATAAGTCTAGTCATGCTCTTCTTATGTGATGTTGTTGAGGTGTGATTGAGTTCGGTAGATTTCTCTTATAGATTTGTCTATTACTGCAGTATTGTCATTATAATATATTGTTGTTTCTTGATAATCTATAAGTTAGGTCATGTGTGCTTGAAAGTAAAGAGTATTTCATAACAATTACATTAGGGTTTACATATACTTAATTGAATACTTGTCGATTGCTTGTTTGGGATGTGAAACTTGCAATCGAGATAAAAACAACTGAATTGAGATTAGAATAAGGCAACGAACCTAGGGAGGATTCCCAGAACCTTGTTGCTTCCATTATATTTACCCAATTATTTCACACTACTTCAAACTCAGATTCTTTCCTATGACTTTTATCGTTCATTTTAAGGTTTGGACTTTCTCTTATAGATTGCTTGTCTCCCTGTAGAATTGACACCCAAAGCCGTGCTACAACTACCGCATTATACTTTGGGCATAATCAGATATCTTTTGTTACTATTGTTGAACCCAAGACTTGGTTATCCAAATTGAGTCAACTAACTAATCCATACCACATGCATACGTTGATCAGACACACACATATGTGGAATTTAAATACAAGCAGGCATTAATCAAGTTAAATATTCTAACATAGCTATAGACAAAGGTAATCAGTGAATATATATGTGGAAAAGCATAACTAGGGCTTCAATCGAGCCCTATAAGGGTTTAGTTACACATGCTAGTTGAACTAAACATTATAACCATAATGAAACAAAACAGAAAAATAAAACCCAAAGAAGACTCGGGAGACGAGTCGTCAATTCTTCTTCTAAGCTTGCAACTTCAAGTCTCAAACAAAAGGTATGGTTTCTGTGTTCTACAAGGCTATATATAGGGCCCTAAGGGTGCCCCGAAACCCTAATTTCCTATTTAAGACCCGGAGACTTCTTTCCATATCTTGCTCTGCCACCTCTGGTGTGAGTGCGCTTGAGTGTATGCGGGCTGCGCTCAAGTGCATGTGTGTGCTCGAGCCTTCTATGTGTGCGCCTATGCCCTGTGCGCTCAAGCACACCTTGCTGGATTTGTAGAACTTTACTTTTCATCCCTTAAAGCTCCAAAATGTCATCTTTTTGTCAAAGCCCTATGAAAAACACATAAACACAAAAATGAAATAGAATCTACTGAAATAGATAAACAAAGAGCCTAACAAGCGTAAATTAAGGGGCTTAAATATGACTATTTAAACACTTATCATGAATGCATCCTTTTGTACCATTTTTTGAAATGTAATGATACCAAACATCCATATGCTTTGTCCTCTCATGGAACATCGAATTCCTCCACAAGTTCCATGCACTTTGGATATCCGAAGACACCACCACCTGCTCTTTTAGGACCATCCACTCGTCCAACAACCCTTTACACCACATAGCCTCCTTTATGGCTTCCGAAGTCACTATGTATTCTACCTCCGTTGTTGAGAGTGCTACCATCGACTGCAACCGAGCCTTCCAATACCTCAGCAACCACTTCATCCCAAGCCAAAACTCTTTTCCAGGATTACTCACACATCTACTGAGAACACCCATTGCCTTAGAAATGTCGGGTCTAGTGCTCACCATCATGGACATGACTGGTCCAACCACACTAGAGTAAGGGACCTTTACCATTTTTTTCTTCTCCTCATCCATTCCAGGACATCGTTTGCTGGAGAACTTGAAATGACTAGCAAAGGGAACCTTCACTGCTTTACCATCTTCCATAGAAGACTAAGAAACCTCCAACCAATTTCTCTCCCTTTCTTGAATTCTTCTCATACCAAGGATCTTTTGTGTAAGGCTGAAATCCTTCCTCTCGAACTCCTCACTGAGTTGAGATGTAAACCTTTTCATCCTCTCCCTTCTATTCTGAACCAACAGCATATCAACGACATAGATGAGGATACTCACTATTTTCTCCACCTTGTGTCTAGGTGAGAAAGTTTCTATGAAATCTATGTCTTCTCTTCTTGTGAACCCCTTTACCACTAGCCTAGCCTTATTCTGGACTTCATCCCCTGGAGGGTACCCTTCTTTGATCTTTCAAGTCCACTTACAATCCACAACTCTCAGTTTTCCCGGAATGTGCACCAATTTCCAAAAGTTGTTCTTCCTTAAAGAATCCATTTCTTCCTCCATAGCTAGCTTCCATCTTAGCAAATCCTTACATCCCATGGAATTAATGTAAATCTCTTGTTCACTCATCTCTCTTTCTGTCCAAGGAGCTACTGCATCTGTAGCATCCACAAACCCATATCTTGAAGGTGGTCCGACCAGCCTTCTTTCCTGGTCTCTTGTGAGCTGATAGTCCTTCTGACTTGCTGCATCATCCTCTTTCAGTTCAGCCTCCTCATAAGTGTCCTGAGCTTTGCATTCATCAAAGGGCTCTACCTGGTCTGAACCCTCTTGCCTTCCTTGCTCTACCTAAACCGAATTCTCTTTGATGCTATGCTCCACAAATACTGAACCGGTTTGCTCACTAGCCCCTGCAGGGTTAGTTTTCTCCAAATAGGGAAATAATAATTCATTAAAAATAACATCCCTACTTATTATGAGTTTCATTCATTTTGGTTCTAAGGACCACAACGTATACCCCTTAACCCCATCACCATACCCTAGAAACACACATTTTCTAGACCTTGGGTTAAGTTTATCATCCTTTTGATGTGCATATGCAGCACACCCAAAAGTCTTAAGGTTGCTTAACTCATGGGGTTTTCCACTCCACATCTCTTCGGGAGTCTTATGGTCTAAAGCCCTAGAGGGTGATCTATTAACTAAATACGTAGCAGTAGACACCACTTCCCCCCAAAAAAATTTGGGTAATCCAGATCCATTTAACATGCACCTAACCTTTTCCATAAGGGTCTTATTCAGCCTCTCAGCAACTCCACTTTGCTAAGGGGTTTTCACAACCATTCTATGTCTTAGAATGCCATTTAACCTACAGAATTGATCAATTTCTTGGTTAAAAATTTCTAAGCCATTATTAGTTCTTATCCCCTTAACTACCCTGCCCCTTTGAGTCTCTACCAACTTTTTCCACACCACTAACTTATTCAAAGCATCTGATTTATTTCTAACCAAATAAACCTAAACTTTTCTTGAATAATCATCAATTAAAGATAGAAAGTAAATATTACCTCCCTGTGTTGGTGTTCTTGCTGGTCCTCAAAGATCTGCATGAATGTAGTCAAGAATGCCCTTAGATTTGTGCACTCCGGTGTTGAAGCTGACTCGACATTGCTGCCCATGAACACAGCTCTTGCAGAAATTGAGTTTCTCTACCTTGTCACCATCAAGTAATCCATTATTGCTGAGAACTTACAGGCCCTCTTCGCTCATATGTCCCAAGCGAGTGTGCCAAATGGCTGCCTTCTCCATCTCAGCCATTAAGCTTGCTGCTTGATACTTGATGTCCGTGTCTCCAATCATCTTATAGAGACTATCCTTCATTGCTGCTTTGATCACTACCAAAGATCCCTTGGTTACCTTGATCTTTCCTCCCTCTGCTTTATATGTGTACCCCATAGAATCCAGCTACCCCAATGAGATCAAATTCCTCTTAACATCCAGAAGATACCTCACATTCCTCAGTAGCCTTGTGACTTCATCAAACATCCTCAACTAGATGTCTCTTATCCCCCTCACTTGGCAAGAAATATCATTCCCCAAGAAAACTCTTTCATCATTGGTTTCCTTGAAATTCTTGAACCAATACAGGTGAGGGTATATGTGATGAGTGCACCCAATATCCAAGATCCATTTCCCGTTGCTTTCTTGCCCCTTGCTCACATCCGAGCACACAATAAGAACATCATCACCTTGTTGTTCTGTCTTGGCAACCAAAGCCTATCCATTCTTGGTATGGCTTCTTCCCTCATCCCTCATCTTCTCATTACAATCTTTCTTAAAGTGACCCTCTTTGTCGCAGTAGTTACATTTTTTGCCTCCAAATCTCAGTTCGGAATGCATTCTCCTGTGGCTTTCTCCTCTACCTCTGTCTCGGTAGTAGCCATGTATGTTGCTGTGCACTCTCTTATGGCTCTCTCCTCTACCTCTATCCTAGTAGTAGCCATGTATGTTGTTGTGCACTCTCTCATGGCTCTCTTTTCTACCTTTGTCCCAGTAGTAGCTATGTATGTTGCTGTGCACTCTCCCATGGCTCTCTCTTCTACCTCTGTCCCGGTAATTTCCATGAATGTTGCTGCCATACCGAGTTGCTGGCCTTCTTCTAATGAACAGCCTTTCTCCACTTGATGCACTCCTTATCTTGGCATCAAGATCATCTTGCAACTCTTTATTAAGATCAAATTTAAAAGTAAAGATTCGTTTACGAAGATACCTTTTATTAGGGAGAGTCTTGGCATAAAACAACTCATCTAGTTTCTTCCATATGACAACTAAATCTTCCAAGTCTCCGCACTCCCTTGTGACATTATCCGACATGTGCAAGAAGATAGTGCTGTATGCCATCTTCTTCATCTCATTCCACTGGACCTCCGTGGTACTTGCTGGAAAAGCATCATCTTCTCCAATCGCCAAGTCTACTTTCTGTTACATAAGAATATCCTTGATCTTCCACTTCCAAAGGGAAAAATCTCCCTTTCCATCAAACTTCTCAACCATGAAGTTTGAAGCCATCTTACAGAGAGAATCCTAGATTTATGCAGCACCCACAATTGCTCTCCAACTTCTTATAAACCTTAAGAACACGATCGAAGATTGATCTCAATATCGTTCTTGAATCACCCTCAAGCACACGATCAGATCTTGATCTCTACTCCATTCTTGTATCACCCTCAAGAACACGATTAGATATTGATCTCTATTTCATCCTTGAATTACCTCAAGAACAAGATCAGATATAGATCTTTACTCCGTTCTTGAATCATCCAAGAAGTTGACGCCGGGCAGAATAGCGATTATTCTGCAAGCTAGTCGAACAGATCGTTCACAGGGAGTAACACAAGAAAAACCCTAAAAAAACAATACAGAGAAACAGCTCTGATGTTTTATTTAAAATTATACAAATTCAATAATAATGTTTACGAAACCCTAAGACCTTATTTATAGGGTCGAAACAAAATAAGAAAATTATATTAAGGCTGAAATTAAAATAACTAAAATAAAAAGTTTCCTAAAAACTACAAATTTCCAATTTGAGGGCCTAAAAGTTATTTTTTGGCTTAAAAATGTTGACACTGATTATAAAAAATCAAGTTTTATTCGTTGGCCCGTTTCCAATCAGACTAGGGTCTTTCGGGCCTGATCTGAGCCTGTGGCCCCTTCTAGGTAGTCCACCTACCAATTCTGCGCTGATCTGCCAACTCTGCATCATCTGACTTGGATCCTCCTGCGTCAGTCACCTCGGGTTGGAAAGAACTCGTCCTCGAGTTCACAATAGCTTCATTGGAATCCTCAAAACAATGACTCAGGTGTTTCACATTAAATACATCAGAAGTCTTCAGATGACTGGGTAGGCGTAGTCTGTAGGCGTTATCATTGATCTTCTGCAAGATCTCACAGGGTCCAATCTTTCGCTCCTTAAGCTTATTATACTCTCCCACGGGAAAACGATCACGAGTTAATATTGCCCAAACAAAATCACCAACATCAAAAAGTACCTGACGACGGTGACTATCGCTCTGAGCCTTGTACTTGGCATTACTGTCGTGAATGGCTAGCTTCACCTGCTCATGGATATCCCGAAGATGTTCTGCCATCTCATCTGCCTTGGGATTCAAAGGACCCACTCGTGGAATAGGGGCTAAGTCAAGCACTCTGGATGGATTCTGACCATACACAATCTTAAATAGGCTCATTCCTGTGGTTCTGTTTTTTGACCTGTTATAAGCAAATTCTGCTTGAGGTAATGCGAGATCCCACTGCTTCGGTTTAGTTCCTGCTAAGCTCCTCAAAAGGTTTCCCAAACTCCGGTTCACCACCTCGGTCTGTCTATCTGTTTGAGGATGATAGGTGCTGCTAAAATTTAACTTCGTCCCTAGCTTCTCCCATAAACTCTTCCAGAACTGACTCATGAACTTGGTGTCACGATCTGAAGTGATGGATCGGGGAACACCATGCAAATGCACAATCTCCTTGAAGTAAAGATGAGCGATCCTGGTAGCATCCATTGTCTTCCTACAAGGTATGAAATGGGCCATCTTGGAAAATCTGTCAACCACAACCAAAATAGAATCCAAGCCTCATTGGGTACGGGGTAAGCCCAACACAAAGTCCATACTAACATCGAACCAAGGGGCTTCAGGTACAGGTAAGGGTGTGTACAGACCCGCATTAGTGAGAACTCCTTTGGACCGTTGGCACACATAACAACGCTCCACATGATAAGCCACGTCACTGATCAATTTGGGCCAATAATAGTAAGAGGAAATCAGGGCCACTGTCTTGTCTCGCCCAAAGTGACCTTCATTATGAAGTTCACTAACAATCTGCTGCCTTAGTGAACAATCTGGAATGCACAACTGTAATCCACGAAATAGATAACCATTATGCAAAATAAAATCATGTCGTTGACCAATAGTTACCTCCTGAATTATCTTCCCAAAGGAAGGATCTGTAGCATACATATCGGAGAAGACCTCAAATCCCACACTTCTGGTGCTCATAGTGGTGAGAAGTAATGTACGATGGCTCAGTGCATCTGCGACACAGTTCAAACTTCCTGCTTGTTGCCTCAGTGCAAACGTGAATTCCTACAAGTACGCCACCCACTTGGCGTGCCGCCTACTCAGCTTGTGTTGGCCATTAATGTACTTCAGGGCCTCATGATCAGTGATAAGAATAAATTCCCTCTGCACTAGGTAGTGACGCCAATGTTTCAGGGACTGAACTATGGCATAGAATTCAAGATCATAGGTGGAGTAATTCTTCTTTGATCCTGATAACTTCTCACTGAAAAAAGCTACTGGTCGCCCTTCTTGACTTAGAACACCACCAATACCCACTCCAGATGCATCACAATTTACCTCAAACACCTTTTCGAAATCAAGAAGTGCTAAAACTGGTGCCTCTGTCATCTTCTGTTTGACCAGTTGAAAGCTGGTTTCTGCCTCCTTGGACTACTGAAAATCATGCCCCTTAAGGCACTCTGTGATAGGAGCAATCAAAGTGCTGAAATTTCTGATGAACCGGCGGTAGAAGGAAGCCAATCCATGGAAACTTCTTACATAGTGTAAGGTCCTCGGTGTGGGCCATTCCAAGACCGCATCTACCTTCGACTGATCTACTTGAACACCATCAGTAGATACAACAAAACCAAGAAAAGTAACAGAAATAGTGAAGAAAGAACACTTCTTCTAATTGATGTACAGGCGCTCTGTCCTCAACAAACTAAAAATAGCACGGAGGTGCTCAAAATGTGACTCCCACGTCGGACTATAAATGAGGATGTCATCGAAGTAAACTACAACAAACTTCCCCACGAAAGGCCATAAAACCTTATGCATGAACCTCATAAATGTGTTGGGTGCATTGGACAGCCTAAAAGGCATGACCATCCACTCATATAACCCATGCTGCGTTTTAAACACTGTCTTCCACTCATCTCCAGACCTTATTCTGATCTGGTGGTATCCGCTCCTAAGGTCAATTTTGGAGAAGACCCTAGAACCGGACAGCTGGTCTAACATGTCATCCAGGCGGGGAATTGGGAACCCGTATTTCACTGTGATCCTGTTGATGGCTCTGCTATCAACACACATACGCCAAGAACCATCATTCTTCGACACTAGTAGGGCAGGAACCGCACATGGGCTCATACTCTCACGGACGTAGCCTTTCTCCAACAACTCTACCACCTGTCGCTGCAACTCTTCAGATTCCTTGGGGCTGTGGTGATACACTGGTCAATTAGGCAAACTAGACCCTGGAACAAGGTCGATCTGATGCTGAATGTCCCTCATAGGTGGTAACCAAGGAGGAATATCCTCTGGCATAAGGTCAGAAAACTCTGCCATCAGCTGCTGCACTTCGGCTGGTAATTCTGGATTTAGATCTGCTGCGCTATTCCCACAAGGCAGCAGAGCATAAACCACATCTACATGCTCAACCTCTGCTAAAAACATGGACATCGAAAGCAGATTAGTATTATTGGAAATCGGGGTAGGAGTGATTCCTTCCCGACGAGGTGCCAACACAATTTTCTTCCCTTTGATACTAAGGGAGTATGTGTTTTTTCGCCCATCATGAATAACATTACGGTCATACTGCCAAGGCCTGCCTAACAATACATGACAAGCATCCATACATACAACATCACACCAAACATTATCGAAATATCTCTTACCAATCGAAAAAGAAACTAGGCAACGCCTATCTACCGTTACCTCACTGCCTTTATTCAGCCAAGACAATTTGTACGGCTTAGGATGACGATCTATTTTCAACTGCAGTTTCTTGACAGCCTCTTCAGACACCACATTCTCACAACTGCCACTATCTATGATCATTTTGCAGACTTTATCGGCAACTGTACAGGTCGTGTGGAAAATATTGGTCCTCAACCAATCGTCCCCTAAATCGCCCTTGGGGGTCAGTAGGCTCTTACGAACGACCAAGGTCTCATGGCCATCCCTATACAATACATCTCCATACTCATCATCGTCATACATAGGCTCTCTAATCTCCTCAGTTTCGTCTACTTCATCGTCCTCAATCAGGAGATTTTTACCTTTATTACTAGCAGGCTTCCTGCACTCAGGTGATTTATGCCCATGTTCACCACATCTGAAACATCTAATATTTGGGTTAGGGTTACCTTGAGGTGGTTGCTGGACAGGACGAGATTCCTGAGGGTGAACTGGCCGATTATTTTGATCGCCTCTGTTCAATGGCCTCCTGTTCTGCTGTTTCTCCACCGCAAGTGGACGCTGATATGCCTCTGAAACTGTCCACAATGAGTGAAGGCTGAGGACATCCTGTAAGGACTGCTGTAATTCCCCCAAATACCATGCCACCATCTACTCCTCTGTTTCAGATAAATCATTCCGGGCAATCAACTGATAGAATTCCTCCGTGTAATCATCCACCGATCTCGTGCCCTACCTCAACGAATGAAGACACTGAAATAAGGTCTGAGTGTAACCGAAAGGGAGGAAGTGACCCTTCATCTTCTTCTTCATCTTCTCCCAATCTGTAATCTTGGCTTTGCCCTGCCGATCATGCGAACGCCTCAACTGCTCCCACCACGCAGATGCTCTGCCCTTCCGTTTGATGGCGACCAGTTTCACCTTCACACGATCTGGGACTTCCTTGTACTCGAAAATACGCTCCACTTCATTCAACCAATCGACGAATCCCTCGGCCTGTAACATACCAGAAAACTCGGGCAGATCCACTCTGAATCCGAGGTCTCCATAACGTTCTTCCCGACCACGGTGCTCCCAGAATCAAGCAGGATTGTGATGTGGTTTTTCGAAACTGGAACTGGAATCGAAATCGTGATCTTTAATCTCACGATCACCGAAATTTTACACCGCTAGACATTGGGATAACTCTGTAACTTACCACTGTAAATCCTCGATCATCGCATCCTGAACATTACGATCACGGCGTGGGGATTCCTCGTTCGGAACCTGCCCGCGACAACCACGACCACCAGCCATGGAACTGATGAAATCTTGCCCTAGGAAAACACTGAAGCTCTGATACCAACTGACTCCAAGCAGAATAGCGATTATTCTGTAGGCTAGTCGAACAGATCGTTCACAGGGAGTAACACAAGAAAAACCCTAAAAAAAACAATACAGATAAACAGCTCTGATGTTTTATTTAAAATTATGAAATTTAACAATAATGTTTACAAAACCCTATGACCTTATTTATAAGGTTGAAACAAAATAGAAAAATTAAATTAAGGCTGAAATTAAAATAACTAAAATAAAAAGTTTCCTAAAAACTTCAAATTGCCAATTTGAGGGCCTAAACATTGTTTTTTGGCTTAAAAATGATGACACTGATTTAAAATAATCAGGTTTTATTTGTTGGCCCGTTTCTAATCAGACAAGGATCTTTTGGGCCTGATCTGAGCCCATGGCCAGTTCTAGGTAGTCCGCCTACCAGTTCTACGCTAATCTGCCAACTCTGCATCATCTGACTTGGATCTTCCTGCGTCAGAAGTTGACCTCCGATTTTTGGAGTCTTGCTCCGACACCTTCTGTCCTTGCTCCGATACCAGCCAATCTTGGCTCTCTTGGCTCTGATACCACTGTTGGGAAACCACCTCAATGATGCCCAGGTGATGGTCTTCCAAACACCCAAGTCTAGAATGACTTGTAAAGAAAAGAAACAACACACGAAGCAAGAAAGAAAGACACAGCAATTGTTATCAAGGTTTGGTAATAGCCTATGTCCCCATGAGTTCACCTGAACTCTCTGTACTAAACCAATGTGTTCTTATAATCCAGCAACACCTCTCCAAGAATCCACAAGTCCTTGAAGAAACAAAGAAGAGAACAAGAAAGTGATAAGGTCTTGAGTTACTCTGGAACTTTCCCCCTTGAAAATTCCACTTACAAGTCCCTTGAATCTCTTTTCTATACTAATCTCTCTCTTTACAACCAGCCTCTCTAATGAGTCTCTTTTGTATGTCTGTGCCTTTGCACTCTCATATAATTCTCTCATTCATATGTTCTATCACACACACACATACTTGTGTTTCTATCACATTACATCACATTACATTAAGATTGAAGCTAGGTGACCCTTTATATAATGCACCACTTCTTGACCAATCTTGAGTGTCATTCTCCACCCTTAGATCTTGATGACCAATCAACCATGGCCTTTGATCAATCCTTAGTGATCCTATGCGTTTTGAACATGTCTCACGAACTCAACTAAAGGCTGAACCAATGTGCATCAGTGTGCCTTCAGGCTACGGCCTAAAGCAGAACACACTTGATGCTCTTTCTGGGTGTCGCGGCTTGTGGGAGGTAGTGTCGCGGCTTGCCCCTTCCTCCAGCACTCCTCCTTGTTGGGTGTTGTGGCTTGGATAAGGCTGGGCTGCGGCGCACACTGGTGTGCATTCCTTTGCTTTGCTGTAAGGTGAGGCGAACACACTCCCAAGGTGTGGCGCACACTTGTGTGCACTCCTTTAACATGCTGAACTTCACTTTTCTTCTCCCATTTAAACCTTAGAAAAACTCCAACAGTTGGGGTGCTCGAAACTGAAAGGTGATGATACCTCCTTGAGTAGGGCCCACCCGAGGATGGGTCGTTACATTTTTTGTATTAGAGCTTTAGGTTTTAAATTCTGTAGAATTTAGTCGTATGGTGCTTGGTGCATTGGGTGGTTATAGAAAGTCGGTTGCATAGAGTTGGAGAGGATACTGTTTAGGAAGGACAACTAGTAATGGATTAAGTGGGGTAAGATGTCTTGAGGATTAAATTGAGTCAACTTTTGTTTGAATGTTGTATGAATTTGATGTTGTTTAAAGTGACTTGTGATGTTTGCAAGTTGTTGTATTGATGCCTTGTTATAGAAATTATTGGTGTGATTGCTTTGATGTCGTGAAGTATTTGATTGATGTGTTGTTTATATGTGTGAAAGTATTTGTATATAGTTAGTGGTTTAACGATAATGTTAAAAAGTGAAGGATGAAGAAATGCGCCTTAAAGAGTTTTACTTATATGAAAGCCTTACTTTGATTTATACAATTGTCGAGAAATTTTAATGAATTTCTAGTTAAAGAATTTGGAAATATTGATAAAGTTGAAGGAGTGGTACTGAATTAGTAAACTATGTTGAGTTATGTATAAAAAAAATTGATGAATTCTTTTAATGTGTGTATGCTAATGTACTCATGATTAACGATTGTGTGAATATTGTGTACTATGGCTTAAGAAATAGTTGTTATGTAAATTATAGATTTGAAATAGATGAAGTCGAGAGTACGAGTCCTTGAATGTATGCTTGGGTGATGAGCATAGGAAGAAGATAGTTGTTTAAGTATTTGGTCGAATTATTTTGAAAGTTCGGGATGTTTTATCAACTAGAAATTTGGAAGGTTCGGAAGTTAGGAAGTTAGGAAATAATAACGATTTACAGGAATTATAAGTGTATCATTTGAAAGTGAGACTTGAGAATGGTGATTAAAGTATTCATAAGGATGTAGATGGATTAATGAATATGATTAGAGATAAGAGATTACTGGATAAGTGGTTAGTGTAAGAAATAAGGTGTAGTAGAGAGTAAGTGAGGTAAAAATGAGAGGAACAATTAAGTAAAGACATGATGGCGATGGGTAATCCATAAGTGACAATTTGGTGGTGTTTTGAAACCTTAAGAAAGAGAATGAAGGGATTTATTTGGAAAGTAGAAATTATTACGAGAGAAATTGTAAAGTAAAAAATAGAAGTAGGATTTTAATTCAATTGTAAGTACTGAATTAAGTCCAATACAAGGAGATAATGGGTATATTCAAAACCCATGAAGTCTTGAGATTAGAATTAAGAATAAGAAGTTATTTGATTGACACTAGTTGAGTGAACTAAAATAATTTTATTTCTACTAGGAGATATACGTTTGAGGAATGTTAAAGTGGATCTAGTTAGAGATGTGTGATGATGACCTAAGGTATTTGAAGAGTTTGAAAAGCTAAAGAATTGTTGATGACTTGTTTAGATAGGGTTTAGCTACTAAAAGGAATGATGACTAGCGAAAGTACGATGTGTGTTTGACAAAGGAGATTACTATATAGATGGGTTATTTAAAAGGTGTGTTATAGGAGACCAAGAGTTCAGTAAGATATGAGAGTATTAAAACGATTATGATGAAAGAGAAATGAGTATGGAGTATAAACCAAGGTTTGCTAGATGAAGAGTTATGGTACTAGTATACAATGAGAAGTTAAAAATTTAGACAATTAGTTATAACCCCCCCCCCCCTCCCTATAGTTAATAATAAGGATTTGCAAATGGTTAGTAATAATATAAGAGGGATATATTTCAAGATAAAAGTTATTGACTTAAGAATTTATGAAGTTTAGAGCATCTTAAGAAGAAATGGTGTTTGATGAGATGTCTAATAAAGAAGATAGTTAAAGAGATTTGAGGTTAATAGATGTTATGATTTTGATGGAACTTAATGTAAGGTGAAGGGAAGATCTTACAAAACAAGGGGTTACCAGGAATCGTTAAATGAGTTGAGAATAGACCTTTATTAAGTGTATGAAAGAAAATATCAATCATGATTGGATTAAGAGGTATATTTTGAAGAATGGTATAGATTATATGATGTGAATGTGAAGTACTATATTTGAGGACTATTAGTCATAGTAAATTAATGGAGATTGTTCGATTTTGACATACACCAAGTGATTTGACTTAAGAGTTAACAAAAAGATAGTTGAGTTGAGAAAAGTTAAGATTTGTCAGATATAATGTAATCGGTTTTGTCATTAGGACTAAAGGGAAATGGGGTATCATGGTAAGGATGAGAAGAAGCAGAAAGTATATTAAATTAATTATGAAGACTTATGGATTAGCACTCAAAATCATGTTTAATTGAAAATTCCTATGAAGTGTAACCTATAAAATTTTGTGGCTATTGTTAACGTTTGAAGATAGGATGATTGGAAAGAAAAAGGGAATAAAAATATAAAGGAGGAGTTGGAGAAGAGATGAAGGCCTAAGTATGAATTGAAATGCTATAGCTAAAATCGAGTGGAAAATCAGAGTTTAGGAAAATTGGTTGTTTGAAAAGCAGAAGTAAGAAATTGTTGATGCAAGAACTAATAGTTATAAGGGTAAAGGATAGAAGCACTCTTAGAAATTCTTGGGTGGAAAATCATCTAAAGTGTATCTTTAAGAGTTTTCTAAGAAATAAAAATACTGGTTGGATGCGAAGTGTAGAGTACTTGATAAAGAGGTTGAGTAGAAGTCTTGATCTAGAGGGGGTGTAAAGGAATGGAATGACTCTAGATGGATAAAAATAGTAGAAAAAATTTTAAAGTACGATTAGCACTAAAAGAAATATTTATGTTGGTAAGATCCATAGGAAGTTCAAGTAGAGGTTAAAGACAAAGTTAAATAAGTTATAACTAAGGACGAATAAGTGCCAAGGTTGAAGAAGCGACTTATAAAATGGGACTTGGTAGTCCTGAGTGGAAATGATTAGTTCATCAAATGATCAAATGATACTATGAAATGTATTACGACGTAATTATTTGTGGTCAAACAGAGACTAGTTAAATTAGAGTTGTAGTGATTGATTGGTGATTGTATATTTGAAAAGTTTGTTGGATCCTAAATTGCATTTCAGATTTACATAAAGCATTGTATGAAACATTCCAATGAAGGGGAGTGTTGTGTAAGGTCAAAATATTCGTTCTAACGCAGGAGAGTGTTGGGTGAGGCTGAAAATTAATTTGAAAGTTGTTTATTGATAATATTTATTATTCAGACGTACCAGTACGTGGGAAGATGTCTTCGTTGTTATATGATGAGCCCAATGGCGAGGCAGTGAAAATGAATTGAGGAAAGAAATATGGAATGACTAACAAAAATATTTTGCATCTCATTGCTTTTAATTCCATGAAT
Organism: Bretschneidera sinensis; assembly: GCA_023935145.1. Classification (NCBI taxonomy): domain Eukaryota; kingdom Viridiplantae; phylum Streptophyta; class Magnoliopsida; order Brassicales; family Akaniaceae; genus Bretschneidera; species Bretschneidera sinensis. Next base: position 88,572,489 of record CM043699.1, read on the forward strand.
TATGGACATTTGATGGATTGGCCCAATAAGGAGAAAGTGTGGTGATTGGCCCATGAAGGGCATGCGTGGTGATTGGCCAAAAACGGCATACGATGTGTTTGATTCAATGGATATCATGGTGATTTTAGTTGCTTGCGAGGTGGAAAATATTGTAATGAATGTGATAAATAAATAGATGACACTAGTAATATGTTCGGTGTGATAAGATTATTTTTTATGTAAAAGTAGGTATAATCCTTTATAACGGACTTTATCTTCTCAGAAAAATAGAAATGAAAGTATTTGAAATTGTGCATTTATACGCTTATACTTATAAATTATAATTTAATAAAGTTTGGGGTAAGTAATTAAATTTAAAGATACAAATTGTATCAAACCTATATTTACAAAATAACTTATATGATAAGGTTTAAATTTTAAGAAGCTTTTTCCCAAAATGAGTACTTCTAGTAAGATTCTTACTCATTAAGTCTTTTAGCTCACCCCTTTCTTTTTACTAACTTTTCTGGAAATCATCGGGAAACTTTGAAATCAAAATTGAAAGAAGTTCCTTGTAAGGTCCTCATCCAGGACATCCTTATATCTTGGGTAATGCTAGGAGCCTAAGTTTTTGTCTTAGTTTACTTTTGTAACAGTTTTTCAAGATTGTTGTAATTAAAGAAGTTTCCTTGTATTTATGCCTTTACAAGATCTAAAAAGTTGATGTATTGAAAAGTTTTTCTTGAATTCAAAGACATGTAAAGTTGTGATGCTTGAAAAGAATGTTGTTTGTCTCGTAAATTTTGTATGTTTTCATATAAATTGAGGTGCTCAAAACTAAAAGGTAATGATACCTCCTCAGGTAGGACCCATCCGTGGATGGGTCGTTACAGTTTAGATGGGGGGTAAGGTGTTTAGAGACTAAACTCAAGTTGATTTGTGTTTGAATGTTGTGAATTTGGTGTTGTTTGGAGTGAATTTGTGATATCTGTAAATTTTCATGTGATACCTTTTTTTTAGAATTATGGGTATGATTGTTTTGATACAATGGAATATTTTGATTGATGTATTGTCTGTATGTGTTAAAGCATTAGTTTGTGGTTGGTGGTTTGATAATAATATTGAAAAGTGAAAGATGAGAAAAGGTCCCTTAAAAAGTTTTAAATTACTTGAAAGTTTTACTTTGATAAAGTATTAATGAGCTGCTAATTAAAAGATTTGGAACTATTGTTAAGAATGAATCACTAGATGTATGAGGTTAAATGAATTGTTCTAAGTTATTGAATTATATTGAACTATATATGAACATTTCATATGATGATTCCTTTTCATGCTATGTATACGAAAGAGCTTGTGATAGATAATTTTGTGATTTTTGTATTATGTTGGCTTAAGAAATAATTATTATAGAAAGTATAAACTTGGAATATGTGAAATTAAGAGCAATGGATTTGTGCGTCTACTTGGATGTTGAAAATGGGGGAAAAAAAAAAGGTAGTTGATTGATTATCGAATTGAAATACCTTGAAAGTTTAGGTAGTGATTATCTATTAAAAAAGTGGAGAGGTTTGAGAGTTGGGAAATTTAGTGATTCATAGAAATTTGCAAGTATTTCAAAATAAAAAGTAGATTTAAGAAGGATGATTAGTATAGTAGTAGGGGTATAAATGGATTGATGAGTCTGAACAGGAGTAAGGAGTAAATTGTTGGATAGATGGTTAGCATAAGGGAGAAGGTTTAGTAAGGAGTGATTACAGTAAAATGAGAGAAATAAATCAAGTAAGGAGTGATGGTGTTAGTTAAATTGTAAGTGAAGTTTTCATAATATTGTGGACTTAAGAAGGATAGTAAATGAAGTCTGTTGGGAAGTAGAGATTGTTATGTAAGAAGTTGTAAAGGATAAAGGTGCAGTAAATTTTTGATTTGATCTTAATGTTGAGCAAAGTTCGATACAAAAATATGGTGGATTTATCAAAAACCTAGAAATCCTTGAGTTTAGAATTGAGAATTAGTAATTATTAGGTTGATGCTAGTTGGGTGAGTTTAGAAGTTTTGCTTTACTTGGAGATATAAGTTTTAGGAATGATAAATTAAATTTAGTGAGAGATGTGTGATGATGAACTAAGATAATTGAAGTGTTTGAAAAGCTAAAGATTTGTAGATGATTTTCTTAGAGGAGGTTGAGGTACTAAAAAGGATGATGACTAGCAAAAATATAATATATATTCTTAGCAAGGGAGGTGACTTTGTAAATAGAGATGTTAAGAAGGTGTATTATGGGAAACTAAGAGTTCAGTACGATAAAGAGTATTAGAATAATTATGGGGAAAGAGATATAGGTATGAAATTCAAGGACAAAGGATTGTTGGATAAAGGATTATGGTATGAGTATATGATGAGAAATTAGAGATTGAGACAATTAGCTTTAACCCTCACCCATAATTAGTGATAAAGACTTGACGATTATTAGCAACAATGCAAAAGAGAGATATTGCAAGAGAAAAGTTATTAATTTAATAATCAAATAAGTTCTGAGTACATTGGAAATGAATAACGTTGGGAGAGATGGTTGGTAAAAGATATAGTTAAAGGAGATTGTTGGATTTGACGTACTCAATGTAGCTAGACTTAAGAAATTGCAAGGAAAAGGGGGTGAGGTGAGGTATTAAATGGTTCCCTAGAAATTTTTTCTTTTCAATGGACTAGAAGGAGAAATAAGAAAAGAAAAAGAATTTGAAGAGTAGTTAAATCAAGAGAGTAATTTGAGTGTGTAAAGGCCTGATAGAAAGGTAAAGGTAGAATAAAGAAACAAAGATTTTATAGTTTGGTGAATTAACAAAAAATAGTTGAGTAACAAGTAAGGAATCTTCACTGCATCTAAGTTTTTGTAAAAATAATAAGATAATTGAATTAAGAAAATTGAACAAATTCCAGACATAATGTGATAGGTTCTATTGTTGAATGAAAAGAAGTAGAGAGTATATTAAGTTATATGTAAGGACTTGTGGATTACTGTTTAATTTATATTTAACTGAAGATTTTTATAAAGAACCTTGAAAATTTTGAAGCTCTTGATAATGTTGGTGATAGATCGATTAAAGAGAAAAAGGGAACAAAAAATAATAATATAAAAGGATAACTAGGGAAGAGATAAGAGTCCAAGTTTTAAAAGAAAATATTAAGTATAAATTGAGATGTCACATATATGAACTATTGGAAGGTTGGAAATTTGGGGAAAAAATATTCGTTTAAGAAGCAGAAGTGAGTTTTACTTAATCCAAAGACTAATGGCTACAATGATAAATTTGAAGTACAATCAACATAAAAGAAGAGTTTATGTGGATGAAATCATTGAAAATCTCAAGTAGAGGCTAAAGACAAATTAATTAAGTTATTTTTTAGAACAATTAAGTGATGACGTTAGAGAAGAGACTTGTATAATGGAGCTTGTTAGTTGTAAATAGAAATAACTGGATCAGAGAAATCCTAAGCGAGATTATAGAATGGTTTATGATGTAATTGTGGTTAAAGAGAGACTAATCAATTTGGAGTTATAGTGGAAAGTAAAGTGTTTAACCGTTGCTACTATGGTGATTTGTATATGAGTTTACCGGTTGGCATACCCTAGTGAAGAAAATGGATAAATTGAAGTCTGATGGAATCAATAAGAGAAGAATCTGGATTTGAACTAAGAGATGCATTGAGTAAAGAGAGTAAGTTACGAAATTGATCATTTGTTTGAAAGATATTAGAAAGTATTATGAGTGATTGGAAAGTTGGATTGTAAAGGGTTTAATGAAAAATTCTTTTTTGTAGATGAATTCAGAACTATGAAGTGAATGAACTGAAGAGTTTAACAAAGAACTGAGTATGAATTTTTTTTAGTAATACTACTAATGGAAACTAAGTATAGTGTCTAGTCGGGGAAGAAGTTACTGAATGATGAGAAAAGTGATTAGTCGATAAGTAATTTTGTAAAGATGTATGAGAGAAATGACCAATTTAAAGTTGTGTCGCACTTGAGACCCTTAGAGCATGATGTCAAGATAAAGGTTAAAGGATTCAGAGAAGAATGTGAGATAGTAAAGATTTTAGTTGATTGAAGAATAAGAGTAAAAGAAAGACATAAAAAGGAAATGATGTTCAGGAATACTTTTGTTTAAGAATACTTGGTTTAAGGAATTAGTAAAATAAATCAAATTGAGGAAAATAGATAAAATAAGGATGAATAGTTGATAGAAGGTCGAATACTACTTATTAAGTAAAAAGAGTTTTTGGTAAGGTCGGATGGAGTTCATTAAAATACTATGTTAAATCACTCTAGTGATTAATTAGTTGGTAACAACGAGATAGAGAATGTTCAAGTTGATAGTGAGATAGAAAATTAATCTTATAATAACAAATTTTGAAAGAAAGAAAAGTAGAAAAGTTTAGGAGTTTATTTGTAAATGCATCTTCGAATTTTATGAGAGAAAGTAAGCGTTTTTGGTTCAAACCATTAACACTTAGTGGTTTTAGGGGAGAAATATGAAATAATCGTCCTATGGATGAGCCAGGGTTACCGGCATATCCATAACATAGAAAGTGAGTTGTGAGAATAAACTAAATCCAATTCAGATCAGTGGTTTGGATTTTATAAGAGAAAGTTTTAGGTTCAAACCGTTAACACTCTGTGGTTTTAGGGGAGAAAATATGAAATACTTGTCCCATGGATAAGACGGGGTTATCGACATGTCTGTAATAGAGAGTGATTTGTGAGAATAAACCTAATCAGATTCGAATCATCGATTTAGAATTTAATAGAGAAAGTAGGTGTTTTCGGTTCAAATCATTAACACTTAGTGGTTTTAATGGCGAAAATGTTAAATGCTCATCCCATGGAGGAGTTGAAGGTATCAGCATGTCCGTAACATAGAAAGTGAGTTGCGAGAATAAACTGAATTGGATTCGAATCACCAGTTCAGATTTATGTGAGAATGTAGGCATTTTCGGCTCAAATCGTTAACACTTAATAGTTTTAGGGGTGAAAATGTGAAATACTCATCTCATGGATAAGCCAGGGGTATTGGAATGTTCGTAACATAGAAAGTGAGTTGTAAGAAAAAACCTAATAGGATTCGAATCACTGGTTCAAATTTTATGTGAGAATGTAGGTGTTTTCAATTCAAACTGTTAACACTTACTGGTTTTAGTTGTTAAAATGTGAAATACTCATCTTGTGGATGAGCAGGTACCGAATTGTCCATAACGTAGAAAGTGAGTTGTGAGAATAAATTCGATTCGATTCGGATCACCGGTTCAGATTTTATGTAAAAGTAGGCATTTTCAGTTCAAACATTTAACATGGTTTTAGGGGCGAAAATGTGAAATATTCATCTCGTGGATGAGCCAGGGGTATCAGAATATCAGTAACATAAAAGTGAGTTGTGAGAACAAATTGAATCGGATTGGAATCACCAGCTTGGATATTATGAGAGAAAATAGGCATTTTATGTTCAAATCATTAACATTTAGTGGTTTTAGGGGCGAAAATTTGAAATACTCATCCCATAGATGGGCTGGGGGTACCAGAATGTCTATAACGTAGAAAGTGAGTTGAAGAACAAATCAAATCATATTCGGATCATTGGTATGGATATTATGTGAGACTGTAGGTGTTTTCGATTGAAAACTAACACTTAGAGATTTTAGGAGCGAAAATGTGAAATACTCGTCTTGTGGATGAGCCGAGGTACCAAAATGTTTATAATGTAGAAAGAAAGTTGTGAGAACAAATTGAATTGGATTTAGATCACCAATTCAAATTTTATTCATTTTTTTAATTAATTAATATTACATATCTAGCTTTACTATTATCTTATAATTTTTTTTAACTTTGTAACCCAAGAGAATGGTGAATTGGGTTTTAAAAACTTTTTGAAAACAACAAAAAAAAAAGTTTTAAACATTTAATTAACTCAAGTAAACACAACAATTAAATTGTTGGAAATTAAAGGTGTGTAGGAAGAGAATATGAAAACTTCATTTATAGTAGTTCGGCAATATCGAAATCTCTCTGACCCTACATCCACTCTCTTCAAGGAACCTCCTTGAAGTATTCCATCAAAATAGTCAAGCAACTTAGAGGGTGTTACTCAAACCTTACAATGATCTCTTCCAATAAAGGAATTGTATAAGAAAGTGTTTAACACCTAAACACTTCTAAGAGTTACACTAACTCTTTATCTTTACAATGATTGAAATTTTATAGTATAAAAAAGAGATAGAAATTAATGCATTTAAAAGATGAAGAATATCTTTCTTTCAATAACAAAGCTTTAAGATTAGCTCAAGAAGATTTTTGAAAGCTTTGATGAGTTATAAATGAGATCAAGAATAAATTTATGATTCTTGGAATGTTAGGTCTGCTCTTTTGTAATGGGTTTATATATTCTTAAACAAATATGGTAGTTACTCACAAAGTATGGTAATTTTGGAGTAGTTTGGAGCATAAAATGCTCTGAATGGCGTTATGAAATTCAAATTATAGCCGTTAAACTCGAGTGTCCAGTCGGCTGGATGATTGTTCAGTCGATTGGGTCAGTTAAAAATGTTTCAAGTAAAAGGCATACATTTGATTGAATCAAGGGATTGAACTCTTTGTCCCTCATTCAGTCGACTGGACTGTTCATTCAATCAACTGAGTCTTAGGCAAGAAATACTTTACCTTTATTCAGTCGACTGAGGGATTCATTCAGTCGACTAAATCAAAGGGTTGGACTTTTTCTCCATTCATTCGACTAAATCCCTTGAAACAATATTTTTCTTGTTTTATCAAAACTTATAAATTTAATATCAAGTATAAAATATTTGTCTTATTAGCAGAAAATCCCCTGAGTTTAGGGTTCAGTGGCGATTTTCCCCCTTAATTTACAAAGGGGGCAATTCAAACCCTCAGCTTTTAGAACTGAAGCAATCTAAACCCTAACTCTCACACCGTTAGACTTCTATGAATTTTCCTCACGTGTTGGCCACATGCTGTTACCACATCATTATGCCACACATACGAGACTTAATGATAGAGAGATACCAACTGAGTTGAATCCAAAACCTTCTTTGGTATGCTCGTTGTTTATCTTTGATTTCTCTTACTCTCTCTCACAGTAGATTGAAGGAGGAAGACGCACGCCGTCAACGCCAATCTTCTTTTATCCAAATGCTTACATACTACTTGAATCCCTACCAGAATATTCTCATGCTTCTCCTTCCTCGACGAATATTTTGGCCCGCTTTCGGAGATGATGCCGAAGATGCCATTGAAAAAACCCTATAAAATTTTAGATTCTCACTTTGTCTTTATGATACATTGATGTAAAATGGCTTAATTATCTTCAAGTATTTTTTAATCATATCCTTTGAGAATCATTTGAATTCATCATCTGGTAACGAATCCTCCATGTTTTGTTTCTTTGAAATGCTTCATCTTCTTCTCTTGTTATTCTCTATAGTGAGCACTGAAAGGTTTAGAACTTCATCCATTTTGAATCTCACTATGAAGTGCTTGCCTCCTTGTTTCTCTTGCTTCGGGGTCTCCATAGGCAACTCTACTTTTAGTGTTTTTTTTTTCTCTATTGCTATTGATTTTGATTTTTTGGCCATGAAGACTCAAAATTTTGAGGTTGATTTCAACAGAGCGATAAATGAGTGAGGCTTTAAGCTAAGCTCAACTTTATTTTTGAGAAATGATCATTATGAGACAAAGAAAAGTTTGTCTCCTCATATACAGGCTCGTTGTTGCCGACCATTTGGCTAAGTTTTAGGTTTGTTCTTCACTGAGGTCAAATCTATTACTTTCTTTGTGGGTCTTGTCATCTGGGTTGCTATTGTTTTCCTTGTTGTCAAAATCATGAAGAGAGAGCTCCAAATCAAATAAGGAATCATCTCCTTCATCGATTTCTCCGTTTGATTCCATCACAGGATTAGTAAATTTAGTGGTCCCATTGTTTGCATTGATTTTCTTTGTGGATGTTGTTGTTGTTGGTGGGTCTCCAAAATTTGAGAAAGCTATGAGCTTCCATGGTGTCAATAGAGGAAGAGAAATTAAAAGATTGAGAGATTGAGATGGGTGTGATTTGTTTAGAGTTTTTGTGGTGGGTTTAATAAAGAGATGGGTGTGATTTCTTTATTTTTTGTTTTCTTGATTGTTTGAAGGTGGGTTTTGAAAAAGATTTGCAAAGATGAATGATCTAATGACAAAATCATTTTTAAATTATGTAGAAACTGAAGAAACATGCCCAAGAAGATCTTGAAGTAGAACTTGACATTGAAATAGGCCAACTTAACCCCGCATATGAATAGAACCTCTCTTTGTTCTTCTAAAAAGTTGCGACAATCAATATCAAAATAGAAGAGATCACCAATCTCTTGTTTGATCTTTAAAACCTTAATGAAGATTCTAAGTCCATTCACAGTGCCAAAGTCCACAAAGCAAATAATATCAAGCTAAAACTAAAATCGCTTGATCGGTCCAATATAACCAATCGCAAAGTATCATACGCATATAGAGAAGGAATTTGTGTTGATCACACGAGGATTTTAACCACTAATGGTTTGAGAGTTAAGCTTAGAGAGAGATAGCAAGTGTACTAAAGAAGCTTCTGGATTCAACTCAGCCAGCATCAGTCTATCCTCAAGTCTTTCACGTGTGGCATAATGATGTGGCAGTAGCACGTGACCATCACGTGAGGGAAATTAACAAAAGTGTAATGGTGTGAGAGTTAAGGTTTATGTTGTGAAACGTGCGGAAATTATGATGAATAATACGGAAAAGCAAAGAGAGAGAGAAAGCAAAAAAATACACAGATTTAACGTGGTTCGGCAGTATACCTACATCCACTGGAGCGAGCGGTTGCTAAATTTCACTATGTCAAAGTAGAGTTACATCATATGTATTTATACTAACCCTAGCCATATGGAGGAATTAGAAAAATTTTCTCAAACACCTCTGTACCATACCGCAGGGCGTTGCCCCTTTACCCCTAACCTATTAATCTTCCCTACCAATAAAACAATAAATTCTAATCCCAAAAAACAAATGTCGTCATTTCGCTCGGTACGGTATGCTACACTCCCCTCACTCAGGCATCAACCTGCTTTCTCTGTACACATATTCCACTCGATATAAGCCATATACTACAATAGTTTACATTGCTTTAGTTTTGAAAACTGAGGGTTTAAATTGCCTCTTTTGTAAACTAGGGGGAAAATCACCACTGAACCCTAAACCTATGAGGTTTTTTGTTAATAAGCCACAAGATTTTGTTAAAAAAAAATTTTAAACTTTTGAGTCATTAGTAAAGCTATATATTTGAGAGAGAAATTTATAATAGAATTGCTACCTAGTAGCTTCTAATCTTGTTCTTCAGTCTCTTCTGTTAAGGTGCGCGCGTATTTGAATAAGAACCTTTAAGTACTAAAACACTTAGACAATATGGTTAGACCAACTAATATTAGTTTTGTTATATTAAATTCAAGTTAAGGGTCAACAATCTCCCCATTTTTGATGATGACAAAACCATTTGATAAAAAAACCAAGTGTTTCGTTTTTATAAAAAATTTGGACATAGTCTCATCTGTTTTTGTGATAAAGACCTCCTACAAAATTTTCAAAATGCTACCCAACCAAGCATTTATATAATTTAAACAAGTTAAGGGTGCGCACATATTTGAATAAAAACCTTTGAGTACTAAAACACTTAAACAATATGGTTAGACCAACTAATATTAGTTTTGTTATCATTAAAATCAAGTTAAGGGTCAACAATCTGCCCATTTTTTTATGATGACAAAACCATTTGAGAAAAAAAAACTTTTTAAAAACTAAATGTTTAGTTTTTATAAAAATTTGGACATAGTTTCGTCTGTTTTTACAATAAATACCTCCTGCAAAATTGTTAAAACACTACCCAACCAAGCATTTATATAATTTAAACAAGTAAAGAAGCAAAGCTCCCATTTAATCCATACATACTTCACATATATAAAATTTCTCATAATCTTATTTTTCTTCCTCTTTTCGCCATCAGCACAAAAGGGAGATCCAAAGTAAAAAAAAAAATGTAAAGAAATCACCATAGATAGGTAAGTATATAGCTAACAAATATCCATACATAATTTCAGCTAAAAATAAAGAGTTAAAACTCTCACGAGCAAATCCAAAAAAGTAAACATAAAAACTCAAAAGAGTAAAATATCCATCCAAACATTAACAACTGACATGAGAAAAATCTCAAATATCCAAAATGCATGAAAATATCCAAAATGCATGAAAATGAGAATCAAAATGTACTTGCAATTCTGTTCAGGAGTTAAAAAGATAGGAACAGTGAAAAATGATCAGTGCTCCCAATTAGGTAGAGAATAAGAACCATGGTATCGAAACTAGTCATGTATCTCACCAAGCTAGTCTTTGAACTCCACAAATGATCTCTCTGAATTAGACCTGAAGACAGTCGTCTCATCATACATTGATGTCATCTCGGACCTCAAAGTCTGAAGTTACAAATCAATGGATTGCTGCATGTTGTTCACCTAAAGCCGAAGGCTTGTAAGAGCTTGGAGGATCACATCAGATGAACCAAAACCCACTGAGCTACCCTGAGCATACTACTAACTACCCATAGGAGCATCTTGCTCCTTTCCCTCTTCCTCAGGATCTTCATCTCCAATTCTAATGCTCTTACTTGGCTTAGCGACTACCACTCCTTCCCGTATCACACAATCCATTCTTTTAAGAGAAGAGACAATGATTATGTCACTGGTCTCAATGGCATTAGCTTCTGTTTTAGGGAGGGAAACGTTAAAGTTTTGGAGGATAGGGGTGATCAATATCCGATAAGGCAAACATCCAGCTTCACTTTCATTTCCAGCAACCATGTTTTCTATGATTAGAGGGCAAAGTTTATAGGCTGTGCTCATTTTGAGGCAGTAAATTAGTAGAATGTCCAACTTAGAGAGACTAATTTTGCTATTCAGTCTAGGATTAATACACCGATTAATAATTAGATTTAGTATCCTAGAGTCTAAGGACAAATCAGGATAAGTCTTGTAGGTTTGGATTCTATACACATAGTTTGGATTCCCTTTAACTAGCCTACAGGCATTTTTAAAATTAAAGTCATCAAGCCACCCGTCAATAGTCCACTTCATACCCCCTTAAGTAAAGTTAAGACAGTATACAAAACCTCAGAGGTGACAGTAAATTCTTTATCCATAACAATATTTTTGAACAGAGGGGCAAAGGGTAAGGGTTGTTTAAGATTAGCATAAAACTGGTGGACTAATCTAGGGAAATAATTTTCCTGGATGGCTAGGCGAGTTTATCCTAATCTATCAAAGAGAGGCTTTATATCAAAATTACTAAACCAAAGGGAACTAGAATCAACCACTCTACCATACATAATCCTTTGACTCTAATCACTTTGTCATACCTCTCTTTAGCATCGGCATTTCTGAAGCTTGAAGCATCGAGGTCGTGTCGGGCCTTCTTGCTCACTTCATCTTATTTTTCTTTGCCTTTGCCCTCTTGAGAAACCTTCCTTCTTCTTGTGGTAGGATTGTCTCCTCTGGGATAAGGCTTCTTAAAACGTTGTTGTTCATGTATTTTTGGAAGAAAAAATTCGTGAATCAGAAGGTTTTGATGAGTGATTTTGAGTTTAAATGGAAGAACTTGGACGGTTTTGACAAGAAAGTGAAGAATCTCTAAAGAGATTAGAAACGATTAAAGAACTTTTCAGATTTTGTAAAAATGATGTTGTGAAAATGAAGGGTCGTATTTATAGAATCGTGGGTTCAGTCGACTAGGTCCCTTTTCAGTCGACTGAATTAGTTACAGACCTGATCAAGTTTAAAATAAAACTTTCATTCAGTCGACTATATGATTTATTCAGTCGACTATATGAGTTCATTCAGTCGACTAGATAAGAATTAAGTTGACTTAATGAGAGGTAAAAAGTTCAAGTTTTCTGGGACAGGGCATTCAGTCGACTTAATAGATGATTCAGTTGACTGAATCATGTATTTTTCAACCAAAAAAAAAAGAACTCTAAGTTGAAAATTTGCGATCATGTATTTCTCTATACTATCATTGAGTGAAGGAAACATTAAATAAGAGCCAATTCAAATTCACTCAATGGCACATATGCAAATGATGAATGAAAATACAATCAAACATATAAGCATTCAAAGTTTTTCATGCCCATTATCATTCTAATTCTACAAAAACTATCTTCATTCAAAAGTTTAGTATGGATATCAATAATTTAATCTTCTGTAGGAATAAATTCAAGTTTTATGTCACCTTTTTTAGAATGATCTTTTATAAAGTGATGTCTAATCTCAATGTGTTTGGTTTTAGAATGTTTAATTGAATTTTTAATTAGATTGATAGCACTAGTGTAGTCACACAAAATTGGAATATTTTCAAAACGCATTCCAAAATCTTCTAGTTGTTGTTTTATTCATAAAACTTATGCACATCAACAACCGGTGGCCACATCGATAGTTGATAGAACAACTAAATTTTTTCTTTGAAAACCAAGAATTTAACATAGCACCTAAAATTGGCATGTTCCACTAGTACTTTTTCTATCTAACCTACAAGCAGCAAAATCAGCATCCGAGTACTCAACTAAATAATAAAAAAAAAGATTTTCTTAAATACCATAATCCCATATTTTAAGTACCATGCAAATACTTTAGATTTCTTTTAACAGCAATTAAGTGAGATTCTTTGAGATTAGCCTGAAATCTAGCACACATGCATACATTAAACATAATATCGGGTCTACTAGCAATTAGATAAAGTAAAGCCCATATCATGCTTCTATACTTCTTAATACCAACACTTTTATCTCCTTCGTCTAAATCAAGCTTTGTTGAGCTACTCATAAAAGTACCAATTGGTTTTGAATTCTCCATCCCAAACCTCTTTAGTAAGTCTTTTGTATACTTAGATTGGTTAATAAAGATCCCTCCCATTGTTTGTTTGATCTGAAGTCTAAGGAAGTAGCTGAGTTCTCCCATCATGCACATCTCAAACTTACCTTGCATGCACTTAGCAAAGTCTTAACATGTTGACTCATTAGAGGCACCAAATATGATGTCATCAACATATATTTGAACTAGAAGAGTGTCATGCTTATGAGTTTTAGTAAAAAGATTTGTGTCTATTTTTCCTCTTATAAAACTATTATCAAGTAAAAAATTACTTAACCTTTCATATCATGCTCTTGGAGCTTGCTTCAACCCATAAAGAGCTTTAGAGCTTCTTCAATAAAACCATTTTAAAAGGCCTTTTTTACGTCTATTTGAAATAATTTTAAGTTCTTAAAACATTCAAGTGCTAGCAACATACAAAGAGCTTATAATCTATACATGAGCATGGGTTTCATCAAAATCAATTCATTCTTCTTGATGATAACCTTTAGCTACAAGTCTGGCCTTGCTCCTAGTTATTATTCCATTTTATTTCTAAACATCCATTTAGTTCCAATTATGGAATGATCCATAGGTCTAAGAACTAAGGTCCAAACCTTATTTTGTTTCATATTGATTTGATTCTTCTTGCATAACATCTATCCAATTGTCATCATTTTCGACTTCACTAAAAGTCTTAGGTTCTACTTGAGATAAGAAAGCAATGTAATTACATACATTTTTCATAGAGGATCGAGTTCTTACCCCTTGTGAAGAATCACCAATCACTTAATCGATTTGGTGATAATTCACATACCTCAAATCTTTAGGAAGACCATCCACTTGTTGACTTGTTGAAGGTTGATTAAGTTTAGGCTCATCTTTCCCTTAAGATATTTGAAGTTGATTCTCCTTGGGGTCAACAATAGGAGTGGTATCATCCATTCTTGACATAAAACATGCATCATCATCAAGAGAAGGTCTTCTACTACAAGTAGGGTTAGATTCATCAAAAGTAATATAAACGGATTCTTCAACCACTAGAGTTCTTTTGTTAAATACTCTATAAGGTTTACTAGAGGATTAATAACCCAAGGATATTCCTTCATCGGTCTTGGAATCAAATTTACCTAAGTTAACTTTATTGTTATTTAGGATGAAGCATTTGCAACCAAACAGATGAAAATAAGAGATATTAGGCTTTCTACCTTTTCATAGTTCATATGGAGTTTTATCAAGTATAGGTCTAATTAAAACTCTATTTAAAAACATAACATGAGACGTTTATGGCTTCTGCCCAAAATTATTTTGGCAAGTTGTTTTTACAAATCATAGTTCTATCAAATTCTTCTAAAATTCTATTTTTCCTTTCAACAACACCATTTTGTTAGGGAGTTCTAGGAGCTGAAAATTTGTGATTAATACCATTATCATCAAAATATTTTCAAAAGCTTTGGTTTTCAAGTTCTTCTCCATGATCACTTCTTATGCTTGAAATAGTAATATATTTTTTTTCATTTTGAACCTTTTTACAAAAGTTTACAAAATCTCTATAAGCTTCATCCTTATAAGTAATAAAAATAACAAAGGTATATCTAGAATAGTCATTTACAATAACAAGAGCATATTGATGGCCATATAGACTAATAGTGTTTATTGGACCAAACAAGTCCATATGTAAAAGCTCTAAAGGTCTAGAAGTTAAAATCACATTTTTTAGATTTAAAAGAAACTTTTGTTTGTTTTCCTATTTGGAAAGCATCACAAATTTGTCTTTTTCAATTTTTATTTTGGGAAGACCAATTGCTAAATATTTTCTAGAAAGAACTTTGATCAAATCTATATTCACATGACTAAGCCTTCTATACCATAACCATGAGTTTTCACTAAAAAATGAAAAATAGTTTTCATTTTTTCAAAGGCAAAGTTTTTATATTAACTAGAAAAACATTTTCATATCTTTATCTAACAAACTTGATCTTGTTACTCTTCATGTCTATTATAAAATAATGAGAGGATTCAAAGATTACTTTATTGCTTTTATCACATAATTGACTAATACTTAGCAAATTAGGCTTAAGGCCTTGCATAAGTAAAACATGATCAATAGTTAAAAAAAATTTACCCACATTATCATGTCCAATGATCTTTATCTTGGTGTCATTTTCAATGGTGTAGTGCCCGCCATCCCTTGGATTCAACTCCTTAAAGACGCTTTGATCACCAATGATGTGCTTTGAGTATCCACTATCAAGGTACCAATGGTCACCTTTTACCTTTTTTATGGATACATACCTACATCACATAAGGATATACAATAGAGCTTTTAGGTACCCAAAATGTCTTGGGTCCTTTCAGATTAGTCCTTGAAAATATAGATCCTTTAGGAACCCATACTTTCTTAGTCTTATAAGATGCTCCATAATCATAGAAATGTGGAAGATGCATGATCATAGAATGATAATCATAATAATTTCTAGGATATCTAGAATATGCAAATCTATCATTTCTTGGATAATGATATCTAGTATTCCTAGGATACATGTTTCTTGCATTATTAGAGTTATGAGCATACATGTTGTTTCTAGGATATGAATGATAGTTGCTTCTAGGATATACATTCCTAGCATTTGAATTTCTTAAATGATCATACCTAGCATTTACATTTTTAGAATGAGCATAGGTATTTCTTGGTTATCTACTCTTAGTATTAAACAATCTGCCTTGATGTGCCCGAGTTTCTTGCAACCAAAGCACACGATAGTTTCTTTTTGTTTGTGTTGTCCTTTGTGTAAGGCTTTTTGCTTTTCTTTAAGAACTTGTGAAGCCTTTTATGATGAGAGTCATCTCTCCATCTTCTTCACTACTCTCATCTTCTTCTTCCTCTACTTGCTTGCTTGGGGTAGCTTTGAGGGCAATAATTGTCTTCTTCTTTTCATCCTCAACAACTTTGACAATTACGACCTCTATCTCATGAGTCAATAATGACCCAAGAAGTGTTTCAATATCGAGCTTGTCGAGGTCTTTTGCTTCCACAATGGTCGTCTTCGTTTTCAACTCAAACTCCTTAATATTTCTACCAAGAAGCTTTAAACCATTAATAATGTTAGTGAATCAAGAATACATTTCAAAAATGGTTTCGATGGGAGACATCTTAAAAGCTTCATAATCGGACACTAGCATATAGTTTTTTAGTTTTTTTACTTCATTAGTGCTTTCATATGTTACTTGAAGTTTGTCCCATATTTTTTTCCCGAAACACGTGCTGAAATTTTATTGTATTCATTTATACCTAAAGCAAAATGAAGCATACTTGTAGCTCTACTGTTTAAAGAAAGCATTCTACAATCATCATCATCATATTCAGATTTGAGTTTAGGCAAAACAACTACTATTTCATTAATTGTGACTCTCTTTACTAGAATCTTAGGACCTTCTTCATTGATTCTCCACAAATTATAATCTTGGCCTTCTATAAAAAAATTCATTCTATTTTTCCAGTAAGTATAATTTGTTCCATTAAACAAATGAGGTCTAGTATAAGAGTGACCTTCAGTATAACTATTATTAGCCATAGGATCTACTCAAGGATTTTAAGCCATTAATAAGAACGAGACTCGTATACCAATTATAAACCAAGGTGTAACCCAAAAGGGAGGGTGAATTGGGTTTTAAAAACTTTTTGAAAACAACAAACAAGTTTTAAGCACTTAATTAACTCAAGAAAACACAATAATTAAATTGTTGGAAATTAAAAGGGTAAAGGAAGAGAATATACAAACTTCATTTATAATGGTTCAGCAATATCGGAATCCCTTCGACCCTACGTCCACTCTCTTCAAGGAACCTCTTTGAAGTATTCCTCTAAAATTGTCAAGCAACTTCGAGGGTGTTGCTCAAACCTTACAATAATCTCTTCCAACTAAGGAAGTGTACAAGGAAGTTTTAAACACCTAAACACTTCTAAGAGTTACACCAACTCTTTCTCTTTACAATGATTAGAATTTTAGAGTGTACAAGAGAGATAGCAATTAATGTATTTACAAGATGAAGAATATCTTTCTTTCAATAACAAAACTTTAAGATTGGCTCAAGAAGATTTTTTGAAAGCTTTGATGAGTTATAAATGAGATCAAGAATGAATTTATGATTATTGAAATGTTAGGTTTTCTCATTTATAATGGATTTATATAATCTTAAACCCATATAGTCGTTAGTCACAAAGTATGGCCGTCTTGGAGTAGTTTGGACCATTAAATGCTATGAACGGCAATCTGAAATGCAAATTATAGCCATTATACTCGAGCATTCAGTCGACTGAGTCAATTAAAAATTTTTTAGGTAAAATCCATTCAGTTGATTGAATCAGAGGGATGGAACTCTTTGTCCCTCATTCAGACTTGGATTGTTCATTCAGTCGACTGAGTCTTAGGCAAGAAATACTTGACCTTTATTCAGCCAATTAAGTGATTCATTCAGTCGACTGAATCAAATGGTAGGTGTTACAACAAGGTAGCTAAGAGATAAGAAGAGCTTGAAAGAACCAGAAAGATATGGGGTAGCAAGGGCTAATCAGTAAGGTCAGAAGAATTCAGTAAAGTTAGAAGGGCTTAGCCCTAGCAGCAGAGGTAAGAATATTACCAATTAAGCTAGCAAATGAGCAAAGGTCATTTAAGCAGTAGAAGGATTGAACAGAAGAGCTATAACCTTGGCCAGCAATGCAAGAACAGCAAATAGAAGCTACTAAGGCAGTTAACAAAGCTAGTTAGAAGTATCTTTATCACATTATGCACCTCCATTGAACATTCATATGCACTAGTGTGTGTATAAGAGCTCTATATAAGGCTCTTCTTGTACTAATTCATTCATTCAAGTAATAAGAATTTAGTAGGAGTCTCTTGTACTCGAAACAAGACCCCAAATACCCAATCTCTCAAAACAGAACCCACATTCTCTCATCTTCTTTCATTTTCCACACATTACCTCTTACATTAGTTCTTTCATTGTTGTTTTGTCAACCATTGTAGAAGGATTGCATTCTAAAGGAGATAAGTAGTTCTATTGGGAGAGGCTTGGCAAGTTCATCCGAGAAGAGGTGGCACTAGCTCTAAAGCCAATACAACAGGAGATTGACAACCTGAAGCAACATCAGCACCAGGATGAACACACAACAACTTCTGACCCTGATCAAGATCAACACCGAGACAGCCAGCTTTCCAATTTCAAGAACATCAAGATTGACCTACCAAAATTCAGAGAAGAGACCACACAGATTGGATGTTCAAGGAAAAATAGTTCTTCTTCTTCTGCGACATCTCAGACAACCAGAAATTACCCCTTATCTCACTTCACTTTGAAGGACCAGTAGCAAAATGGTTCCAATGTACTCATCACACCAACCTGATCCAATCTTGACCTTAGTTTGTTAATGCAATGCAAGTAAGATTTGGACCCTCAGTTTATGAGGAACCTCAAGGAGCATTGTCAAAACTAATTCAATAAGGTACTGTCCTGGAGTACCGAACCAAATTTGAGGTTTTAACTAGCAAAGCCACTGGTCTCTCAAATCAGTTCTTAATGAATTGCTTCATATCTGGCCTCAAGCCTTACATAAGGAGAGCGGTTCTTGCACACAAACCCCTAGAGTTTCATGATGCAGTTGGGTTAGTAAGGCTCCAAGAAGATAAATGGAAAGACACTAAAGGACAACCTACACCATGGCAATCAAGATTCACCCCTAAGCCTCTTGATTCAAGTAAACAAAATGGAAGTATTACATTTACTCTTACATTCCACTCAGCAAGACAACCAGTGCCACAACTCCAAAAATTCCCCATCAAAAGACTATCCCTCTAAGAGATACAATCTATAAGGGAAAAAATCCTTCTTCTAACTATGAAGAGAAATTCCATCTTGGACACAAATGCAAAGCAAAGAGTTCTTTGTTGTTCTTAGAAGGTAATGAACATGATGATCCAGAACAAGAATTTTTCAACCCTTTTGTTAGTCCAGAAGAAGAACAAGTCCGAGAGATATCAATACATGCTCTCTTTGGTCAAAAGACTCTTATGACACTTAGACTCTTGTGTGAAATCAAGAAATATAATGTTCAAATCTTGACTGATGGAGGTAGTACTCACAACTTTATTCAAGAAAGAATTTATCAGCATCTTGCATTGTCAATCACTCTCTCATCACATTTCAAATTCCAAGTTGGCAATGAAGAATACTTTACTTGCATAGGAGTGTGTGAACAGACTCCATTCTCTATCCAAGGTTATGCATGCACTGCTAACTTCTATGTGATTTCTTTACAATGAGCTGACTTAATTCTAGGTGTTAAATGACTGCAAGAGTTAGGTCCTGTGACAACAGACTACACAACACTTATAACGGAATTATGTTGGCAAAGCAACGGGAAACACTTACATAATCAACAAGAGGTAATAGCTAACCATATTTCTTGTAATTCACTTACTAAACTGTCCAAGAATGATAGCTTAGGCTCTTGTTTCATTTTAATGTCTATGAATGTAGTAAATATGAAGTACCTCCTCTAGATTCTGTTGATTACTTAGAAAATCCTTAGATCATAAGTTTACTACATGAATTTCACCTTGTCTTTGCAATACCAACCACACTACCACCACCAAGAGCCACTAACCATTGCATCACACATAAACCAAATTCAAAGCCTGTCAATGTAAGACCCTACAGATACCCTTATTTTCAAAAGACTGAAAGGAAAAAATTGGTCAGTAGCATGTTAAGGGAAGGTGTTATCCAACCTAGCAACAGTCTTTAAAGCTCACCTATATTTCTAGCTAAAAAGAAAGATGGAACATGGAGGTTTTGTGTGGATTATAAAGCCTTGAATGCCCTCACTGTGAAAGATAAGTTCCTTATTCCAACTATGGGTGAATTGATGCATGAGTTACATGGTGCTATCATTTACTCCAAGCTGGATCTCAAGGCTAGCTATCATCAAATCAAGATGAGAACAGCAGAAATTCTAAGACTACTTTCAAAACACATCAAGGAAACTATGAGTTCTTGGTGATGCCCTTTGGTTTAACCAATGCCTCTACAACATTCCAGGCCACAATGAACCAGATTTTCCAACCTTTCTTGAGAAGATTTGTCATTATATTCTTTGATGACATACTGGAATACAACAAGTGCCTCCTAGACCATGTGCACCACCTAAGACAGGTCTTGCAATGCCTCCAGCATAACAATTTGTATACGAAGCTAAATAAATGGCCAGTTTGCCTCAAAATCCATATATTACTTGGGACACATCATTTCTACAAAGATGTGGTACCTAGCCAGTCCAAGATATAAGCAATGATATAGTGGCCTAAACCACAAAACCCTAAACAGTTGAAAGGTTTCTTGGGGTTAACAGGTTACTATAGAAGGTTTGTCAAGAACTATGCCATCATTGCTAGTCCATTAACTGACCTCTTATTGAGGTTGAAACCAGTAATGACTTCTACTCTTATCCAGAGCCTACTAGAGTTCACAAAACCCTTCACCTGAGACTGATGGTAGTGGTTCTAGCATTGGGGTTATCTTGCTCCAACCACCTCATTCTATTGAATTCTACAACAAGAAGATGGGGCCAAGAATGCAAAAAAAAAAAAAAAATTCTGCCTATATTAGAGAACTTTATGCCATTACTTCAGCTGTTAAAAAGTGGAGACAATACCTCATTTGTTATACATTTTTTTATCAGGATAGACCATAGAAGCCTTAAGTACTTGACGGATCAAACAATCCAAACCCTTGAGCAGCAACATTATCTTACCAAGTTGTTAGGATACTCATATAAAATCCTATACAACCATGGAAAAGACAACTTAGTGGCTAATGCATTATCAAGGTTGCCTAGCGACATGGAAAAAAGTTTTTGCTTAGTAATTTCACTACTTGACTTCCAATTCTTGGAAGAGCTCATGAAAGAACATCAAGAAAACCCTGATTTCCAAGCATTACATAAGCCTGCACCACAGCTCCACAACAAAATAAGGACTGAAGATCAAAGAAGGCATTATATACTATCAAGGGAAACTCTTTGTGGAAAGGAGTTCCAAACTAAAGGAAGCATTCATTTAGGAATGTCATTCAACACCTATAGGTGGCCATGCTGGCCTTTTAAGGACTCTCATGAGATTATCTACTAACTTTCATTAGAGAGGCATGAGGAAAGATATCCCTAAGTTTATGTCCTAGTGTCTCATTTGCCACCAAGTTAAACCCCTGAATGGAGAACTCTATGGATTGTTACAGCCACTGCCCATTCCAGATTAGATTTGGGAGGATATCTCCATAGATTTCATTACATAGCTACCACCCTCTCATAGCTTCACAGCTGTATATGTGGTAGTGGACAGGCTTAGCAAGTGTGCACATTTTGCCCCCCTCACTCCAAACTTCATTGCCACCAAAGTAGCAACAGTTTTCATGCACATAGTATACAAACTTCATAGCATTCCTAAATCTATTGTGAGTGACAAAGACCTCTCTTCACCAACCAATTCTTGAGATAACTTTTCAGATTGCAAGGCGCTGAATTAAAGATGGGTACTTTTTATCACCCTTAAACAGATGGGAAAACTGAAATTGTAAATAAATGCTTTGAGAAATTCTTGAGATCTTTTTTCTGATCATCCTAACAAATGGTCAACATACTTACCCTATGTTGAGTACCACTACAACACAAGTTTCCACTCCTATTTAGGGATGACTCCCTTCAAATTAGTGTATGGCAGAAACCCACCCACTATACTTATATATTGCACAAGCTCCTCACCTATTGAAGCAATGGATCATACACTGAGCTCCAGGAAAGAAATTATCCAACAAGCTATAACACACTTAATCACAGCTCAACAAATAATGAAAAAATAGGAAGATAAATATAAGACTGACATGCTATTTCAAGATAGTGATTTAGTTCTTCGCAAACTACAGTTTTACAAACAACACTCAGCAACTGGTAAAACCTCTCATAAATTGAGCAAAAGATATTATAGGTCCTTCACAATTTTAGAGAAGGTTGGTTAGGTGGCATACAAACTCCAAATCCAAAATGCTTATAAATCTCATCTTGTGTTTCACATTTTACTCCTCAAACCTTTCAAGGGCACAGTTCATCTAGCCTCCACATCACCTACAAACTACTCTCGTTCTTTTCAATTTATCATCCAGTTGCTATTTTGGATGATAGAACTATACTCCAGCAAGGCCAGTGGATCAAACAGTACTTAATCCAATAAGATCAATTGCCATTGGAAGAAGCATCCTAGGAAACTGCTACATCAATAGACCACTTTTTGCCTTATCTCCACCTTGAGGATAAGGTGCTTATCTATAGGGGCAATATTATTACAACAAGGCATCTAAAATATAGGAAGAGCTTGAAAGAACGAGAAAGATATGGGGAAGCAAGGATAGATCAGTAAGGTCAAAAGAATTTAGTAAAGTCAGAAAAGCATAGCCTTACCTGTCGAGGTAATAAGATTACCAATGAAGCTAAAATATGAGCAAAGATCATTTGAGCAGTAGAAGGATTGAACAGAAGAGCTGTAACCTCGACCATCAATGTAAGAACGGCAACAAGAAACTGTTAAAGCAGTTCGCAAAGTTAGTTAGAAGTATCTTGATCACATGTATGCACCTCTATTGCACATTCATATTCACTAGTGTGTATAAGAGCTCTATATAAGGCTCTTTTTGTACTGATTCATCCATTCAAGTATTAAAAATTCATTAGGAGTCCCTTGTACTCGAAACAAGACCCCAAACACCTAATCTCTCTAAATATAACCCACATTCCCTCATCTTCTTTCATTTTCCACACATCACCTCATACAACAGACTTTTTGTCCTTCATTTAGTTGACTAGATAAACCACTCAATCGACTGAATCCTTTGAATAATCTTTTTCTTATTTTAACAAAACTTATAAATTTAATATCAAGTCTAAAATAGTTTGTTAAAAAATGTAAAGTTTTGAGCCACTAGTAAAGTTATATACTTGAGAGAGAAATTTACAATAGAATTACTACCTAATAGCTTTTAATCTTGTTCCTCGGTCTCTTCTCTTGAGGTGCGTGCATCTTTGAATAAAAACCTTTAAGTAGTAAAAAAACTTAGATAATGTGGTTAGATCAACTAATATTGATTTTGTTATCATTAAAATCAAGTTAAGGGTCAAGAAACTTCTTTTATAGAATGCTATTGATGGAGCACAAAATACGGGAGACAAGGACGTCTACTCCCCGGACTAGTTTAACATGTTATCTAAAGTACATGATACTGGTTTTTAGTTATAAAGTGTATTGTTTTGAGTATTATTATGAGAAATTGAATTTTGTATATTTTACATTGTTTTTTATGATTTGATACTGTTATCGCTGATAAAATTTGAGCAAAATTGTAAAATTGGTCTATTCAAATCTGTATTTTTAATTTAACAATTTTTCAATTATAAAACCAAATGAAAAAGTGATGTAAAAAAATTAAAAAGTAACACTAGTTTGCGATGGACTGGCCATCATAGATAATGAAATACTTTAGTAGCAAAAAAGTAATTGAAACATTATCTGTAACGACTATCCCATCGTTATTAGTCTTATTAAAATAATATTTTTATTAATTTATTATTTTTAAATAATATAACTAAATGCGACCACTTATTTACAATGGATTTTCCATTGCAGATAATCATTTTTTGCAACGGAAAAAATTCTCATCACAAACAAGTTTATCAATAACTAGTTTTACTACGACGAATTTTTTACGAGGGAATTTCGTTACTGAATCTTTTTTGCGATGGAAAATTGAGTATAAACGGCGGATTTTACCGTCACTGAACCTAAATTTTCTTGTAATGAAGACAACAAGGTAGATTTTATTTTGGCAAACAACGATATTGAAATAAGTAGCTCTTAAAGTGCAAATAAGTAGCATAAGCCACCTTACAAGTCCCAACCAAATAAGGGCTTAAATTTTAGTTTTTAAAATCTTTATGGGGGTAAGAGCCCCCCATGCCCTTCTTTTGTCTGTCCCTAACTTGAATACCAAGCAAAAACCCATATCCCTTGCCAACCTCAGACTATGGAGTCGTCCCCACATCTCGACACACAAGCTAGAGCATGAACCCAAGCTCGTAGAGAACCCCTTAAGGCTTTTCTCTTGTTCCCAAAAAAGGAAGTAGAAAAAAAAAAACTAAGTGTTTTTTTAATGATATTGGCACTATACAAAAAAAAAAACTTATAATTCTTTTATTTATTTTATTTTTTGTATGTTTGTTTAATGAGAGTATTTTTTCCACTTTTAAATATCAAAAAAGATAGTGAGAGTACCAAAAGCTTTTGTGGAGTGCCAATGTCATCTTTATTTATTTTTTATGCATATGAGAAAAAATTTAGTAATACGAAAAATTGTTTTAGATAGGTTGAGACAATCATATAAGTCATAATCCCAACATATTAGTTTACATCACATCAAAATAGTTAGACACATTTTTCTGACATCAATATATTAAAAATTTAAACAAATTAGTTGATGCTAGGAAAATATGTCAACTTCATTGATGTGGCACAAACTGATAAGCTGACTGAACTTACCACAGGCTGGTATACTCGGCCTACTTAGTATTTCTCCAATTACAATAATAAGTACCTTTAAAGGCGGGAATTAAGTTATTTAAAACAAAACAAAAAAAAAAGATGTGGCAATTAGGAGGGTTAGTTCAAGTTGGGTTATTACAGACCACTTGGATTATGGATCATTTGGGGTCAAGTCACTCGTGTTCAGATCATTTCAAATTGTTTTGAGTTTTAGGTTGACCCATTGGATTTGTTTGTGTTGATACCAAAAATCTGTTGTTGGGTAAGAAAGTTTGAATGTTGGATCTGTATACAATAAATAAATGAAGATAATCTAAAAAGTCACCGGAAGGAGAAAGGGTGGTGCCTCTGGAGATTCTCCGATGCCTTAATTATTTTTGGATTTTTGGGTAGAAAAGAGGAGAGTAAAGAGTGTTGTGATGTGATGGTGTATTATGAAGGAAGGGATGTGATCCCTAGAATATCGCGTATGAGTAATCTTGCATGGGTACATAGGAGGACAGTTGGCTATAACGACCCCGTGGTGACAATGACCTTGTGATGGAATTTACTCACGTGTCCTTTGCCAGGTGTCACCATTTGGTTGCATGATCTCTAGATGAGCTCGCTTTCCTTATCATCTGTCATGTGTATATTGGAGGATAAATTTTTCCTTATATCAGATGACCCCCACTTTCTTAAATGCATTTATGTGCTTGAGGAAGTAAGAAAGAGATAGAGCTTTTATCGTGATTTCGGGTGGGTTTGGGAATTTAGTGGTTAGATTCATTTGACTTTTTAGAGATATATTCTGAGAAGATGATGAGTCTGAGCACATGATTATCAATAAAAATGCTCGAACTTGGAGACTTAGGTCTGAGGAGATGATGCTTAATTAAAATACTCAGAATTTTGGAGATTGGGTCCGAAGGGATGACACTCAGTCAAAACACTTAGAACTTAGAGCTTGGGTCCAAGGAGATGACACTCAGTCAAAACACTTTGAATTTGGAGCTTAAGTCTGAGGGGATGACACTCAATCAAAACACTCGGAGCTTGGAGATTGGGTCCGAAGGGATGACACTCAGTCAATATACCCGGATCTTGGAGCTTGGGTCCGAGGGGATGACACTTAATCAAAACACTTGAAACTTGGAGCTTATGTCCGAGAGGATGACACTTAGTCAAAACACTCGCAGCTTAGAGCTTGGGTCCGAAGGGATGACACTTAGTCAAAACACTCGAAACTTGGAGCTTGGGTCCGAAGGGATGACACTTAGTCAAAACACTCTGAACTTTGAGCTTGGGTCCAAGGGGATGACGCTTAGTCAAAACAATCGAAACTTAGAACTTGGGTATGAAGGAATGACACTTAGTCGAAACACTCGGAGCTTGGAGGTTGGGTCTGAGGGGATGACACTCAGTCGAAACACTCAAATCCTGGAGCTTGGGTCTGAAGTGATCATACTCAGTCAAAACACTTGGAGTTTAGAGCTTGAGTTTGAGGGGATGACACTCAGTCAAAACACTCGAAGCTTCAAGTTTAGGTCCTAGGGGATGACAATCAGTCAAAACACTCGAAACTTGGAGCTTAGGTCCGAGGAGATGCCACTCAGTTAAAACACTCGAAGCTTGGAGCTTAGGTATGAGGGAAGGACACTTAATCAAAAAACTCAGAGCTTTGGAGCCTAGTTTGACTCCGAAGATGATGGACTTATCCATTTAAGTGAATTTTTGTCTTCTGGATCTTTTGATTTAGCCTTGGTTCTGGGTCTTTTGATTAAGCCTTAGTTCTTGACTTATCAAGATAATGGTTTAAATTTGGATGCCTAGGTTAGAATCTTTTAGAGAATCATTCATTAAGGGTTTGTTGAACCGTTGCCTCGTTTAGTCTAATTACGGCGCATGTCCTTGATTACATAAAAAGGCTAACAGTTACAACTATATGTGTTTTAATTTTTCTTGTTTACTATGTCAAGCCAATAAGAGAAGTGAGAACCTCTCTTGGTTCTTCACTTCTTTCATTTGCACTCACATGAGAGAGTTAAGAGCATTCAAAGTCGTTGAGTTTGAGAAAAGCTCAGAGTTTTAGCCTTTGGAGTTTCGTATATTGTTCGGAGTTCGGAGGGAGATCTCGGACCCTTGAACCTTCGGAGTCATTTTTTAGTGGAATTTTTTTTTATTAGTGAGTTGTTTCTCTCTTTTATCATGTCTTTTTTAAATGATCATCATGATAGGGATAGTGGTAGTGGTAGTTGTAACAATAGTGATAGTAGTGATAGTAGGACCTGTTATAAGAGTAGGCGGACGATCTAGTGAATGAGGTGGAGGATTTCTTGGGTGAGGAGTCCCCTTCTATAGTTCTTTATGAAAGACAGAATGATTCTTCTTCTTCATAGGGTAACCATGTCCTTACCGAACTGAACGAGGATATGAGTATGGGCGGGCTTTCGGAGAAAACTCAATTCCCAATGTTTTGGAAGAAGATAACCTTTAAGCCCTTAGGCTTGAATACAGGATACCTGAGGAGTTTGAACTTGGAAATGTTGGGGTAGGAGAACGGGCATCTGATGATCTTAGGAAGGGAGCCCCTTATAAGATGTGTGTGTACGTCCACCATTTGAAGGTTGGACTTAGGTTTCCTCTCCATCCCTTTTTTCTATCGTATTCTGAGCTATTTTGACATAGCTTTACGTCAGCTTGTTCCTAACTCCGTACACTTGGTGATGAAGTTTATATTGTAGACTGAGGTACAAACCCAATAGGGGGTGAATTGGGTTTTAAAAACTCTTTACAATTAACAAACAAGTTTTAACAATTTAATCAAGTAATGCACACAATAAATAAATTACTTTAAATTAAAAGAGTAAAGAAAAAGAATATGCAAACTCCATTTATAGTGGTTTAGCAATATCAGAATCACTCTGATCCAATGTCCACTCTCTTCAAAGAACCTCCTTGAAGCAATCTACTAATGATAGTTGAGCAACTTCACGAGTGTTGCCAAACCTTACAAATATTCTCTTCCACAAGGAAGTGTTTAATGCCTAAAAACTCTAAGAGTTATACCAACTCTTTCTCTTTACAATGATTGATATTGAATGTAAAGGAAAATAAGAGATATGGCAATAAATGATTTATAAGATGAAGGCTATCTATCTTTCAAGAACAAAGCTTAAAGAATGGCTCACAAGGAATTTTCTAAAGCTTTTAAGAGTATTAATGAGCTATATAAGAAATTGAGTGTTCTTGCTTGTGTTAAATGCTCATTTAAGAGGGGTATTTATAGTCTTGACTTTATATGGCTATTAGACACAAGTTAGAGTGGTATGGAGCATTAAATGCTCAAGCTCCATGTCTCAAAAGGTCATATTTTCGAATTACCAATTGATTGGATCCTTGTACCAGTCGACTGGGTCAAGTGAAATATTCAAGTTTTTTCGCATCAGACAGGTACCAGTCGATTGGGTCCTTTAACCAATCGACTAAGTCCTTTAACTAGTTGACTGGGTCAAAATCAATAAACTACTGACCCTTTTACCAGTCAATTGGTTCAAAGACCTAGTCGACTAGGTTGACCCAAAACTCAATTTTCATGTTTTTAAAAGCAGTTTTGACTTAAAGACATTTTTTTCTTATTTTTTTTAAAGCGTTTTTTAATCAAAATGATCTATAATTAAGCTAGGTAATTGAAATTAAAGATTTAAAACTTGAATCAATTACCTTATAACCTAATCTAGATCTTCTGTCTTCTTTTGGTAATAGTACTTGTCGTATTTTGCGTCTTGTTTCTGTATTGAATGATTTTGCAACTTAAAAACTTATATAAAACTATTGGTACAATTTAAATAGTGTTTTTTCATAATTAAAATCAAATAAGGTTCAACAATCTCCCTCCTTTTGATGATGACAAAACCATAATGAGAAAAACAATTTTAAAATCGAAGTGTTGGGTTTTTAAGGAAAAATGGACAGAGTTTCCTATGTTTTGTGATAAAAACCAACCTTTAATTCTTCAAGTGCAACCCAACCGAACAACAATAGTAAATGAAATACTATCTTAAGTAGATTTAACACGTTCGGAGCAATGTTCTCTCTAAATCTATGCATTATATCATTTACACATATTTTTCTATTTTTCTCCTCGTTTTGACAACAGCATAAAAGGGAGTGAAAAACTAGAAAATAAGCAAGTCAAATACCATTGATAAAAAGATAAGGCAAAAACAAACTGTGTGCAAAAGCTAAGTTTTAACCAAATACGTTAAGATCTCCCGGGAAGAATTAGAAGTTTTACACAGAAGCTGAAACAATTAAAGCTTAAAAATGAGCTCTAAGTATTCAAAACATCCAAACATTATCCAAATATAAAATAGACACATAGGATGATTAAAGAATGGAAAAACAAACTTATATAAAGAGGTCCATACATAATGTAGCAAAATAAGCTATCACGGGAAGGGCCAGAAACATAATAGGTCAAACAAGTACATAAACCATAAATGCATGAAAAAGTAAGTGAAAATGTTCTTGCAAAGAGTTCATAGAGCTAAAAATAGATGGATAACATAAGATAAATGACTCAAGGAGCTAGAGAATCATCGTTGTCACAGAAGAGATCTTGTATCTCAACCAACAAGCCTTCCGAGTACTCTTGGAATAGCTCAAAGTCCTTGCGTAAAGTACCAAGATCATGACTCATCAGGTCTGTCTGTACTAACTGGAAGTGATGAGAGCCATAAAATGCATCTTAATCATACTTATTTGTTGGCACTTTAGGGTTGATTTAGGTTTTAATTGCATTTTTATTCGTTAACAACTCTAAAGTGGTATTCTTGGAACATTAACTTATTTCTTGCATTTTCAGGTATCTTGAGTTTAAAAAAAAGATGGAAAAAGCATTCGTTGCTTGAAGCAATATGATTCGATGCATACCAAAATGGAGCCATGGCTGCGAAGAGATAAAACAAAGAAGATCTCTACAAATCAGGTCAAGGTGCACCCTGGATGGAGCTGGGGCGCACCCTTCAGAAAGAAGCCCAAAAGAAGCCTCAAAGATCCAACAGGTCAAGGTGCACCTTGGATCAGCTGAGGTGCACCTTGAAGGTCTGAGGTGCACCTTGGATCAAGCTGAGGTGCACCTTGAAGGGCTGAGGCGCACCCCACCGCACACACAAGAAACTTGACAAAATCTAAAGTGTAGCGCGCCCCAGACCCTGTTCTCCGAGTTAAACCTTAATTAGGTCTTTAATGATTTGTTCAAACCCTAAAACACCCTTAGGCCTTCTACACTATAAATAGACCACTTAGGGTTTGTAATGAGAGATTCATAAAATAGATAGAAGGTTGAAAAACTCAAGGGAGGCTACCACACTCTCCCCCATGGCCGACTAATCTCCAAGCAAGGTGAAGGGATAAATCCCTAGGTTTTGTTGTTCTTTAATTCCTTTATTAGTTCAGTTGTAACATGGATTTATCGTTAACCATTATTATGATTTACTTTTCAATTTAATTAGAAGATTTCCTCTTAATCCGGTGATTGCATCTTTCTCCCCCATATAAGTCTAGTCATGCTCTTCTTATGTGATGTTGTTGAGGTGTGATTGAGTCCGGTAGATTTCTCTTATAGATTTGTCGATTACTGTAGTATTGTCATCATGATATATTGTCATTTCTTGATAATCTATAAGTTAGGTCATGTGTGCTTGAAAGTAAAAAGTATTTCATAACAATTATATTAGGGTTTATATATGTGCTTAATTGAATATTTGTCGATTGCTTGTTTAGGATGTGAAACTTGCAATCGAGATAGAGATAACTGAATTGAGACTGGAATAAGGAAACAAACTTAGGGAGGATTCCCGGACCCTTGTTGCCTCCATTATATTATCTACACAATTTTCACACAATACTTTATTCTCTCACTTGATCTTTATCGTCTGTGTTAAGGTTCACACCTTCTCTTGTAGTTATCTTGTTTTCCCGTGAAATCGACACCCCAAAGCTGCACTACAACTACCGCGTTACTCTTTGGGCGTAATCAAATTTTGGCGCCATTGCCGGGGAGACACGCTTAAGTACAAGGAAGATTGTCAACTTTTGATATGATGGTAGAAGAACTGTAAATAGTTTTTCTTTTCAGCAGCTATAAAGGCGGTAACTTCGTTACTTCTTTTAGCTTGCTGCATTATTTTTTTATATTTTTTTTCCTTATTTCTTTTTATAGTATTTTTTATTATTGTTCTTTTTTTCTAAGTTTTGATTTTTTGATTTTTTTTTATTTTATTATGTTTTATTTATTTCTTCTCTAAACTTAATTGGTGTATGCTTAGACCGAGAGATTCGCGAGGTAGATTCATTAAGGGACCCGAATTATAATTACCCTTTCCTTCCACGTCAATTAGTGAAACCTCGCATAGATTACACCATATTGCACTCCCAAGAG
This sequence comes from Bretschneidera sinensis, assembly GCA_023935145.1. NCBI lineage: Eukaryota > Viridiplantae > Streptophyta > Magnoliopsida > Brassicales > Akaniaceae > Bretschneidera > Bretschneidera sinensis. The sequence continues at coordinate 88,603,485 of CM043699.1, forward strand.
AGAATTTAGAAGATTTTGTTAACATGGCCGATAACCCTAATGAGAATGTTGCTAGGACACTTCAGGATTACCTCCACCCTACACGCACAGCCACACCATCATGCATCATGTTTCCAGCCAATACTCACCAATTAGATCTTAAACTAGAGATGATTCAATTACTCCCTACATTTCATGGCTTGGATAATACCCATATGTACACATTAGAGAGTTTGAGGAAGTAGTCACGACTTTTCATAGTCAAGATGAAACCAATGACATTGTGAGGCTTAAGTTCTTTCCTTTCGCTTTGAATGATAGAGCTAAGAGTTGGCTATACTCACTAAGACCATGATCTATTGGGTCGTGGACTGAGATGACTCGGGCTTTCTTTAATAAATACTTTCCCCAACATAAAACCAATGCTTTAAAAAGACAAATCTCCACCTTTGCACAAAAGGACAACAAGACTTTGTATCAGTCTTGAGAGAGATTTAAGGAGTTGTTAAGTATGTGTCCTCACTATGGGTATGAGAGTTGGCGTATAGTGAGCTATTTTTATGAGAGACTTACATATAGAGAGCGCCAATTCGTAGAGATGATGTGTAATGGTGAGTTTTTAGAGAAAGATCCTGATAAGGCCATAGAGTACCTCAATGAGCTTGTTGAAAAAGCTCACACTTGGACTGGACCTAGTGCCACTGAAAGCACAAATAGGTCACGACCTATAGGGAACCCAAATGGTGGTGGAATTTACCATCTTAGGGAAGAGGATAACCTTAAGGCCAAGGTCGAGATGCTCACTAGGGAACTAGAGGTGTTAAAAACTAAGAGCTTAAAGCCAACACATGTGGTTAATCATGCAAAATCTTTTGCACCATGTTTTGTGTGTGGCGGGGTAGATCATCTCGCCCAAGAGTGTCCCACATTTTGGTGAGATGAGAGGGATGTATAAGGAACAATGTAACGCCTTAGGCATGTACAAGAAGCCTTTGACACCCTTCTCTAATACTTATAATCCGAGATGGTGAAATCACTCTAATTTCAGCTGGAAGTTTGAAAACTAGCAGCTTGGACAACCCCTGCACCATATCATACACCTGTGTCTTCTAGGAGTTCTTTAGAAGACACTTTACATGCTTTTATTGAAGCACAGGGGAAGACTAATCAAAGACTTGAATCTTTAATTGTGCAGGTTGTTGAAGAACATAAAGAGATAAAGAGCCAAGTGTCCAAGTTAATGAGCTACTTGAGTGTGACTGAGAGAGGTAAGTTCCCTTCTCAAGCTCAGTCCACATCTCATGGTCAGCACCTGGTGCAACAGAATGTGAAGGAGGTGAATGCCATTGAGACAGTAAGTGCTAAGTTATTACACACCCCAACAATGAAAAAAATCAGAGGATGTGGACAAAAGCCACCAAGCATACATGATGGACTCATTCATGGAAAAGGTCCAGCACCTTAATCCATTGGAGTCCACCCTCACTCATGGCTTCACAAGAGCATATATCAAGTCAGAATTTGCGGGTGTTACTGATGACATCCTTGAGGCCTCTCAAAAACATACAAGCACCAAATTTAGCAATGAAGCAGTGGCTGGTGCATTCAACCTATGTTTTTCTAGGAGGAAATAAGAGTGTCTGGCTGAAGATGTAAAACATAGCACTCATGGGAGGCAACCCATAACATATCCTTTTATTTTTACTGTTTTTCATATTTCTTTTTCTTATTTATTATTATTATTTTTCTGTTTTCCAGTATTAACTTAGTATTTCTTTTTCAAGGAAAAATAGACGAAGCAGTTCAAATGGTGAAGCACAATTTTCAGCTTCTGTGCACTTTTGGATACAAAGGGAGTTTCCTTAACTTTTGCTTTTACATTGAGGACAATACGTATTTTAAGTTGGGGGTGGAGGAAACATATTCCTGTTTTTCATGTTTTTCATTAAACTGCATGGTATCATTTTTCCTTTTTTGTTTTGTTTTAAGCATGCTTTGTGTTAGCCTTAGAGTTAATTCACATGTCAATGATATGAACTTAATTGAGATAGCATATAGCATTTAAAAGAAGTTAAATCTTGCATCGGTTTGAAATTAATTTAAGTATCAATCTTCATTTGGTTTGAGACTCTAGTGTGTGGTAAGATAGTATGATTAGTCTTAAACATTTAGAAAAGTTTTATGTGTGATTATTTTATGAATATTTTTATGGTCTCGACAAGCTCTAGAACTTATTTGATAATCACTTGAGGCGAATTCCTAGAATGCACATTACTTAGGATATGATATAGGCCATTTTTTAACCGTTTGAGCCTTTCAAACCTACCATTGCTATATTTATCGTTAGTCACCTATTTGAGCTTTTTCTTGAAAAAGAATTTGAGCCTTGTTTCTTTCAATAGCCCATTCACTCACCTTCATGAGCCTAAAAATATTTTATCCTTACCCTTCTTTTAAAAGAACTTAGTTGTATACATTTGCTGAGAAGCACTTAAGAGGAGTAAAGATGGAAAATATGAAAAAAAATATTTATATTACTGCCATAACCCAAGTACATTAAAAGATATAAGTTGGGGGTTGTGGAAAAGAAAAGAATGAAAGAGGAGGTGAATGGTCTTATGCCAAAACAGAAAAGAAAAGAAAAAAAAAAGTGAAGGATGGCAAAGAAAGAAGAAAAGAAAGGAAAGTGGTGACTTATCGAAGATATGCTCTTATAAAAAAAATAGTGATTTGTTAAAAGAAATGCTCAGAAAATGGTTGGAAGAGTTGGGTATTGAAGTAAGGTTATCTAGTGCTTAAAAAGTTGTGTTCAAAACTAAGAGATTAAGTTCTTTTACTTGTTGAATCCTTCCTGTTCTTTCTTAACCTTTACCTTAGCCTAACGTTACAAGCTTAGTAAAGACCTATTGATCCAATGTAGTGTGATTTTTTCTACAATAGTGGAGAGTGATTTGAAAAGTAAGCCTATGGAGCTTGTTTATGTGATTGATGTCACACAATTTGTTATGTTTTTAGAGGCCAAGACTTGTATTTATGAATGTTGTGCATAAAATCATCTGGGAGTTCAGATTAATGGATTGTGATAAGATGGATGTTAAGAGTCGATAACAATTTTAAGATTGATTTTTAGATTATTTTTGGACTTGGGTGAAATTTAATGATTCTATGTGCAATATGTTAAGTGCAATTTTGAGACAAAAATTAAATTACTTTGGTTAACAATAGTATTGCTTTACTTTAATTCCCACCGTAGAATTCATCTCTTGTTTTCGCTTGAATTGCTAGAGACTAGAAATAAGCTAGTTAGGGGTTGTGATGAGAGCCATAAAATGCATCTTAATCGTACTTATTTGTTGGCATTTTAGGGTTAATTTAGGTTTTAATTGGATCAACCTGAGGTGCACCTTGAAGGGCTGAGGCGCACCCTGGAGAAGCTGAAGCGCACCCCACCGCACACACAAGAAACTTGACAAAAGCCAAGGTGCAGTGCGCGCACAGACCCTGTTCTCCGAGTTAGACCCTAATTAGGTCTTTAATGATTTGTTCAAACCCTAAAACACCCTTAGGCCTTGTACACTATAAATAGACCACTTAGGGTTTGTAATGAGAGATTCATAAAATAGATAGAAGGCCGGAAAACTCAAGGGAGGCTGCCACACTCTCCCCCATAGCCGACTAATCTCCAAGCAAGGCAAAGGGATGAATCCCTAGGTTTTGTTGTTCTTTAATTCCTTTATTAGTTCAGTTGTAATATGGATTTATCGTTAAACATTATTATGATTTATTCTTCAATTTAATTAGAAGATTTCCCCTTAATCCGGTGATTGCATCTTTCTCCCCCATATAAGTCTAGTCATGCTCTTCTTATGTGATGTTGTTGAGGTGTGATTGAGTCCGGTAGATTTCTCTTATAGATTTGTCCATTACTGCAGTATTGTCATCATGATATATTATCGTTTCTTGATAATCTATAAGTTAGGTCATGTGTGCTTGAAAGTAAAAAGTATTTCATAACAATTACATTAGGGTTTATATATGTGCTTAATTGAATATTTGTCGATTGCTTATTTGGGATGTGAAACTTGCAATCGAGATAAAGACAACTGAATTGAGACTAGAATAAGGCAACAAACCTAGGGAGGATTCCTGGACCCTTGTTGCCTCCATTATATTATCTACACAATTTTCACACAATACTTTATTCTCTCACTTGATCTTTATCGTCTGTGTTAAAGTTTACACCTTCCCTTGTAGTTATCTTATTTCCCTGTGGAATCGACACCCTAAAGCTATACTACAACTACCGTGTTACTCTTTGGGCATTATTAGGAAGCTCGAGTCAATGGAAGAGCTCAGGCTCTGGAAGCCAGACTGCATGGATACTTGAAGACTCACTATGGCTTGAAGTAGGTCTTCATTACCACCTTGACCAGTTGTTGAACTACCTTCTCCAAGATTCTACTGACCAACTTCTGGTTCTTCAGTGTCCATCTCAGTAAGAGGAGCTTTATCCTTAGGGAATTCTTCTTCTTCATCACTGTCCTTATCACCAATTCGTATTTTTTTTTCCTTGGAGAGGACCATGTTGTTCCGTACTATGCACCCCATTTTCTTTAAAGAGGAGACATTGATAATGTCGTTAGGACCAATGTCTTATGCTTCTGAGGTAGTATAAGGAACCTTGAAATGGTGAAGAATCAAGGTAATGAGCATACCATATGGGAGGTAACCGGAGTCATGGGCTTCTCCATTGATCATGTTAGCTAGAATCAGTGGATAAATATTGAATAGGTTTCTAGTCTTGAGGCACCAAATCAGTACAATGTCCATCTTAGACATGTAACCTCCATTGCCAAGTCTTAGGTGAATAGTCCACCTGACTATCAAATTGAACAACTTGGAATCTAAGGGTATGTTACTACATTGATGGAAGGTAGTAGAATTGAAAACATAATTAGGATCTCCTCTAACTACTTTGCATGCTTCTTCATAGTCAAATTTATCTGGCCAACCATCAAGACTCTAAGTGATCCCAGCAATAGATATTTTCAATAAACTAACCAGGAGATCAGTATTAACTTCAAACTCAATACCTATAACTCTAGTTTTGAACTTGAGGGCTAATGAAGCAGGTTTCACTAAATTGGCAAAGAATTGGTGAATTAGGATAGTATTTTCTATGGATACTGACTAGAGGTCTTAGTCCAACAGCCTCAAAAGCGGGTAAGACATCAAAATTAGCATGCCTAATAGAATCAAAGTCAATGAATCTACCAGTCATGATTTTCTTATGGTAAATAACAATGTTATACATGTCTTTGACCGCAGGGCTCTAGAAAAGTGAATCATCCAACTCGTTTCGGGCTTGTTTGCTTGAAGAACCGACAACCCCTTTTCCTTTGGAATCTAAAGCCGAAGATTTACGTGTTCTTGAATCTCTTGGCATGTTTGGTCTAGGTGTTGTTGTCTTGATGTGAATTCTTTCAAACATCCTTGCTAAAAAAAGTGGTTTTGAGAAGTGGGGGGAAAAGGGTATGTGAAAATGTTGAATATTTGACCTTGAAAACATGAGAATCAGGTGGTTTGAAAGGTGGATGTGTGATGAATTAAATGATTTTGACAAGATTTTGACTATAATCAAGAGATTTCTAGAGAGAAATAGGGTTAGGGTTCTTGAGTTTAGGCTTGAAATGGCCAAAAATTTGAGGAAATATTTTATATAATTATGATACCAGTCGACTGGGTCCAGGTATCAGTCAATTGGATCCATAAAATTTAGGGATTTAGGTTTTTTTTTGAGATACCTGTCGATTAGGTCCAGGTACCAGTCAACTGGTTAAATGGGCAGTAGGTTACTAGTCGATTGGGTTGACCCAACTAGTCAACTGGGTCCAAAATGAATATTTTTAGCCTTTTTACAAATCGACTGGGTCCTCCAACCAGTCAATTGGGTCAACAATAAATTTAAAATTTTAAGCTCAAAACTGAACTTTTGCAAGAAATAATTTATTTATGTCATTTTTAAGTGAGAGAGATATTAAATAAGAGTTAATATTCATTCACTCAATGGCAAATATACACATGATGAATGTAGATGCAATTAAACACACACACGTTCATAGTTTGTCAAACCCATTAACAGTCTTATTTTGCAAAAGCCATCTTCATTTAAGGGTTTAGTAAGAATATCAGCAATTTGATCTTCGGAAGGAATGAATTCTAGTCCAATATCACCCTTTTGAGCATGATCTCTTATAAAGTGATGTCTCATCTCAATATGTTGGGTTCTAGAATGCTGAATTGGGTTTTTTGTCAAGTTGATAGCACTAGTGTTGTCACAATGAATTGGAATATTTTGAAAACACATGCCATAATCTTCTAGTTATTGTTTCATCCATAAAACTTGAGCACAACAACTATCGATGGCTACATATTCCGCTTCGGGGGTTGATAGTGCAATTGGATTTTATTTCTTTGAAAACCAAGAAGTTAACATAGCACTTAGAAATTGGCATGTTCCACTAGTGCTTTTTCTATCTAACTTACAACCCACAAAATCAGCATCCAAGTACCTAACAAGTTTAAAAGTTGATTTTCTAGAATATTATGAGCCTAGATTTTGAGTACCTTGCAAACATCTTAAAATTCTTTTCATAACAGTTATATGAGATTCCTAAGTATTAGCTTGGAATCTAGCATACATGCGTACACTAAATATTATATCAGTTCTACTTGCAGTTAGATAAAGTAAAACTCATATCATGCTTCTATAAATTTTATTGTCTACGCACTTACCTTCCTCATCCAGGTCTAGTTTTGTAGAGGTGCTCATGGGAGTGCCAAAAGATTTTAAGTTCTTCATCCCAAACCTCTTCAACAGGTCCTTGGTGTATTTAGATTGATTGATGAAGATGTTTCCTTTCAATTGTTTGATTTGAAGTTTAAGGAAGTAGGTAAGCTCTCCCATCATACTCATCTCAAATCAACTTAGCAAAATCTTGACACATGGATTCATTAAAGGCACCAAATATAATGTCATCAATATATATTTGGATTAAGAGTGTGTCATGTTTATGAGTTTTTGTAAAAATATTTGTATCTATTTTTCCTCTTGTAAAACTATTTTAAAGTAAAAACTTACTTAAACTTTCATACCATTCTCTTAGAGCTTGCTTCAACCCATAGATAGCTTTAGAAAGCTTGTAAACATGGTTTTGAAGGTTAGGATCTTCAAAACCAAGAGGTAGTTCAACATAAACCTCTTCTTCTATAAAGCCATTTAAAAAGGCACTTTTCACATCCATTTGAAATAGTTTAAACTTTTTAAAGCATGCAAAGGCTAGTAACATACGCATAGCTTCTAATCTAGCTATGAGAGCATAGGTCTCATCAAAGTCTATTCTTTCTTCTTGATTATAACCCTTAGCAATATGTCTAGCTTTGTTCCTAGTTACAATTCCATTTTTATCCATTTTGTTTCTATAAACCTATTTAGTTCCTATGATGGTATGATTCTTTGGTTGAGGAGCTAAAGTCCACACTTTATTTCTTTTAAATTGATTTAACTCTTCTTGCATTACATTTATCTAATCAACATATTTTTCGGCTTCTACAAAAGTCTTAGGTTCTACTTGGGATAGATAAGATACACAATTTTAAATATTCTCATAGAAGATCGAGTTCTTACCCCTTGTGAAGGATCGCCAATCACTTGATCAATTGGATGATAATTCACATACCTCCAATATTTGGGAAATTCATTTTCTTGATGACTTCTAGAAGGTTGATCAAGGAGCTGACTTTCTTCAGGGTTAACAATGGGAGTAGATATATCCACTCTTGGAATAAAATCTGCATCATCATCAAGAGATCCTATTCTCCTACTAATTGTGTTAGATTCATCAAAAGCAACATGTATGAATTCTTCAACCACTAAAGTTCTTTTATTAAAGACTCTATAAGCTTTACTAGAGATTGAATATCCTAAAAATATCCCTTCATCAGTCTTAGAGTCAAATTTACCTAAATTAGTTTTATTGTTATTTAGGATGAAGCACTTGCAACCGAAAGCACAGAAATAAGAGATATTAGACTTTCTACCTTTCCATAGTTCATATAGAGTTTTGTCAAGCATAGGCCTAATTAATAATCTATTTAAAACATAACAATAAGTATTTATGGCTTCTTCCCAAAAGTATTTTGGTAAACCATTTTCAAAAAGAATGGTTCTTGTGAATTCTTCTAGAACTCTATTTTTCCTCTCAACCACACCATTTTGTTGAGGATTTCTAGGGGCTGAAAAATTGTGATCAATTCCATTTTCATCACAAAATTTCGAAAAACTTTGGTTTTCAAATTCTTTTCCAAGATCACTTCTAATACTTGAAATAGAAATTCTTTTTTTTCATTTTGAACCTTCTTGTAAAAGTTCACAAAACCTTCAAAGGCTTCATCCTTATAGGCAATAAAAATAAAATAAAATAAAGGTATATCTTGAATAATCATCAACTATAACAAGAGCATATTGGTGGCCACCTATACTAACTCTGCTTATTGGACCAAACAAGTCCTTATGTAAAACCTCTAATGGTCTAGAGATTGAAATTACCTTTTTGGATTTAAAAGATACTCTTGTTTGTTTTCCCATTTGACAAGCATCACAAACTTTGTCTTTTTCAAATTTGATTTTAGGAAGTCCAATAATTAAATCTTTTCTTGAAATAATGTTAAGTATATCCATGTTCATATGGCCAAGCCTTCTATACCATAGCCATGCATTTTCACTAAAAGTGGGAAAACATTTTTCACTTTTCGAATGTAAAGATTTTAAATCAACTAGATAGATATTATCATGTCTATGGCCAACAAACTTAATCTTGTTACTCTTGATGTCTATTACTAGACAATAAGAGGATTCAAATATGACCTTTATCACATAATTGACTAATACTAAGAAAATTTGGCTTTAGGCCTTGCACATATAAAACATGGTCAATGGTTGAAGAATCTTTACACACTTTTTCATTCCCGATAATCTTTATCTTGGTGTTATCTCCAATGATGATGTGTCTGTCATCTCTTAAAGTTAGCTCCTTGAACATACTTTGATCACCGGTTATGTGCTTTGAGCATCCACTATCAAGGTACCAATAGTTACCTTTCTCTTTGGTGTGGAGACATATCTACATTATACATGGATACACAATAGCACTTTTAGGTACCCAAAATTTCTTGGGTCCTTTAGGGTTAGTCCTAGAAAATACAGCTCCTTTAGGGACCCATCCTTTCTTAACATTATAAGGTGCTCTATAATAGTAGACATATTGATGATGCATGATCCTAGGATGATAGCCATAGAAATTTCTAGGATGTCTTGAATATGTATGCCTATTATTCCTTGGATGAGCATTCCTAGGATACATGTTTCTAGCATAAGAGTTATGAACATACATGTTATCTTTAGGATATGCATGATAGTTATTTCTAGGATATGCATTCCTAGTATATGCATCTCTTGAATGGGTATTCCTAGCATTTTTATTTCTAGGATGAGCATACATATGTGCATATGTATTTCTAGGATTTCTATCTCTAGCATATGCTTTAGAATTCTTTGCATTTGAATTGAAATTTGCACTCTTAGGCTTACTAACATTTTTTAAGGAAAGCTCTTAACATTGCTAGAGGCCTTAGAAGTGAAGGGTTCATCTACACATATTGCTTTCATAGACAAAGTCTCTTTTGATTTTTTTTGCCTAATGAAGAATAACCCAAACCAGATTTTTCTCCACTCATTCTTTGACAAGATAGCACTTCATCTAGTTTTTTTTTCCAAGAATAAGCCTAGATATAGTGTTATTCAACTCCATCACTTTCTTTTTCAAATCATCATTTTCATTTTTCAAAAAATCTTATGATGAGTTATAAAGCATGGAAGATAGTTTTTCTTTTTCTTCTTTTAGACTTTCCATCTCTTTAGAAAGAGATGAGACTTTCTTCTTGAGAGTAATATTTTATAATCAAATTTCTTCAATTCTTCATACATTTCATTAATTACCTCAATCAATTCTTCACTATGACTAACAATATTATTAGTGGGGGAAGAATTTTTTACCTCATTTTCATCATCAATTGTCATTAAGCAAAGATTGGCAATTTCTTCATATCTAACATCGTTTTTCGAAAGTTTTTCTTCTTCATCATTACTCCAAGTGGTTGCAACCATGGCTTTATTTTTTAATCTCTTGTATGGTTTGTTTGTTGTTGGATAATTGGCCTTAATTTGTCCAGGCTTCTTGCAACCATAGCACACAATAGGTTCTATTTGTGGAGTGGAATCCTTTATGTAAGGTTTCTTGCTTTTCTTCAAAAACTTATGAAACCTTTTGGTGATTAATGTCATTTCACCATCTTCTTCACTATTCTCATTCTCTTCTTCCTTTTCTACCGCTTTCTTGCTTGTGGAAGCTTTGAGAGCAATCATTTTCTTTTTCTTCATCTCATTATCATTGGAAATGGGATTCATTCCATCTCGTATGTCAATAATGATCTGAGAAGTATTTCGACATCAAGTTTGTCGAGATCTTTGGCCTCTATTATGGCCATCTTCTTTGCATTCCAAGTTGATGGCAAAGATTTTAATATCTTCCTTGTTAGCTCAAATTCCTCAATGTTCCTACTAAGAAGCTTTAAACCATTAACAATAGGGGTGAAGCGGGAGTGCATTTCAGAAATTGTTTCATTATGAGACATTTTAAAAGATTCATACTCGAACACCAGCATATAAGTTTTTTTATTTTTTAACTTCACTAGTGCCCTCATAAGTAATTTGAAGTTTGTCCCATATCTCTTTAGCCGAAACACATGCTAAAATTTTATTGTATTCATTGATATCTAAAGCATAATGTAGTATACTAGTAGGTCTACTATTTAGAGACATCATTCTATAATCTCTTTCATCAAACTCCAATTTGAGCTTAGGCATTATATGATTGATTTCTCCAATAGTTATTTCCTTAGTAGAAATTCTAGGTCCTTCTTCAATGATTCTCCACAAATTATAATCTTGTCCTTCAACAAAAAAAATTATTCTATTTTTCTAATAATTATAATTTTTGTCATTAAATAAAGGTGGTCTAGTATAGGAATGACCTTCGATATAACTGTTTGAAGCCACTGGATCAAATCAAGGATTTTAAGCCTAAAATTGAGTATATGGCTATGATACCAATTGTAGGCCGAGGTACAAACCAAAGGGGGTGAATTGGGCTTTAAAAACTTTTTACAATTAACAAACAAGTTTTAACAATTTAATCAAGTAAAGCACACAATAAATAAATTTCTTGAAATTAAAGGAATAAATAAGAGAATATGCAAACTCCGTTTATAATGGTTCAGCAATATCAGAATCACTCCGACTCTACGTCCACTCTTTTCAAGGAACCTCCTTGAAGCAATCCACTAATGATAGTCGATCAACTTCACAGGTGTTGCCCAAACCTTTCAAATATTCTTTTCAACAAGAAAGTTACAAGGAAGTTTTTAATGCCTAAACACTCTAAGAGTTATATCAATTCTTTCTCTTTAAAATAATTGATATTGAATGTAAAGGAAAATAAGAGAGATGGCAATAAATGCTTTATAAGATGGAGTATATCTTTCTTTCAAGAACAAAGCTTAAAGAATGGCTCATAAGGAATTTGTCAAAGCTTTTAAGAGTATTAATGAGCTATATATGGTTAGTAGACACAAGTTGGAGTGGTTTGGAGCATTAAATGCTTAAGCCCCGCGTCTCAAATGATCATATTTTCAAATTACCAATCAATTGGGTCATGTGAAATATTCAAGTTTTTCAGCATCAGACATGTACCAATTGACTGGATCCTAAAACCAGTCGACTGGGTCCTTTAACCAGTCGATTGGGTCAAACGCTAAAAGCTGCTGACCCTTTTACCAGTCGACTAGTTCAAAGACCTAATCGACTAAGTAGACCCAAAACACAATTTTCATACTTTTAAAAGCAGTTTTAACTTAAAGACATTTTTTAGATTATTTTTGTCAAAGCATTTTGTAATCAAAATGAGCCATAATTAAGCTAGGTAATTGAAATTAAAGATTTACAACTTGAATCAATTATCTTATAACCTCATCTAGATCTTCTGTCTTCTTTTGGTAATAACATATGTCATATTTTGCGTCTTATTTCTGTATTGAATGCTTTTGCAACTTAAACACTTATATAAAACTATTAGTACAATATAAATAATGTTTTGTCATTATTAAAATCAAATAAGGGTCAACATATACATTTGCACAAAGATAGAGGGTCTGATGAATATCAATGTTTTTAAGGCCCTCTTCCAGATTAGTAAGCATAAGCAGTGGGGCTGGGTAGTGATAAGTTCTAAGGTGAAGAAGGGGTTGTTGAAGAAGAAACCTAGCTCTATCAAGAAGTGGAAAAAAAAAACATTTGTTTATACTCGGAGTGATAGGACCTTCAAAGTTCCGTTGACCTAGAGCTAAGACCATGTGGGAAAGTACAAGAAGTTAAACCTTCTGAGATAGGAACGAGAGACGATGGAGAGTATGGTGGGAACTCCTATAGATGTGGGCATTCTTTATAATAACGAGGAGTTAGTTGAGCTTGGACTTTGTCCTCAGGGTCTTGGGGAGGCCTTGCTAGCAGTATACCTATAGTCAACACTTGTCTTTTATTCCATTTCATTTTCCTTTACTTATACTTGTGTTTTCTTTTCAATGGAGATAGATGCCACTAAGGAGGCCAAGATGGCTAAGAGGGAAAGAAAGCGTCTGGTTGAGGTTGAAGCTAGTACAAGACAGCCCCCTAAAAAGAAATCTACTTCCGAGGCTTGAAAGTGTTCTTCTACTCCTATTTTGGTGGTCAGTCTGAGCCCTTCTCCACCTCCTCCTCTTTTCGTTCCAAGGATTGCAGAGGTAGCTACCCTGCCTTCGTCAGCTCCTTCTCAAGAAGCTCTCTCTGTCGTGCTTATTCCAAACTGGTGAACAAAGGTCACTGACTCAGTGTTCTCTAGTGCCACGGTGGCTCAAGAGCACTTAATCTTAGGTGCTCCTCCTCGAGATCTTACCGAATTGGGGACCAGTGGAGAGCCTAATCTCTATTGTTGAGGTTTTGGCTTCTCAGATATAACTATCCCTCCTTAGTTATTTTTTTATGAATTGACTTCGAGAGTATCTGACTTGAGTTTTTTCTTTTTCACTCGAGCATTGCCACTGTAGTGGTTTCTTAGTGCTGCTATGATCTTGACAAATAGTTAACCGAGTGCCAGAAGAAGTTGGATGAGAGTTAGGACTTGGCCAGGAGGTTACAGAGCTCCCTAAAGCAGAGTCTTTATGAAAAAAGAGGCTTGGAGGTTCGCCTGGCTCAAGAGGAGATGATGAAGATAGAGGCAACAGGAGAGTTGGAGATGGTGAAACTAGAGAGGGACGTTGCTCCAGCAGCTGTAGAGAAGGTAGTGGAGGAAGCCATGGAGACATTAAAAAAGTCTAAGGACTTCAAAGGGGAGGTGAAGAAGGTTGTAGGGGTACACTACCTTGATGATTTTGAGGAGGCCAGGCAGAGAGCTGAAAAGCTTTATCCTGAGGTAGACTTTTCTCTCTTTGAGCTCTCTTCTTCAGATGAGAAGACTACCATCGTGGTTGGAGCTGGCCAGGGGAATGAAAAATAGGAAGTGCAGACTCAGCCTCCTAGTTCTGAAGAGGAGGTAGATGTGATGGGGAACAAAGATGACACCTAGAGCTTTGTATTTTTATTTTGCTCTTTATGTATCTCGAAGCCAGTAGTGCTTCTTTTGATTTATAAAAAAAATGTTTTGATTAACGGAAGATTGGTTACCTTCTTCGCTTGTTTTATTTGTGGGTTCTACTTATTGATAAGAGAAGTCGAGGGGTAAAGGTCTTGACCTTCACCTTGGCACAAGAGAGATCCATACACTTGAGATAAACATGGCAAAAACATAGCATTATTTCATTGATAACTGGGAGATTGCATAAGTATCTTAGCAAAACAAGTAAAACTTGGTAAAAAAAACTCATGAAGAACTTTATAGATATACTACTAATAAAATTTGCAAAGATTCTTGGTGCTCCAAGTTCGTGGTATAAGCTTGTCATTTAAGTTTTTAAGCTTAAACGTGTCAGCTGGGGAAATTCTATGAATGAGGTATGGACCTTCCCATTTAGGTAGGATCTTTCCTATCTCGCGAAGATGAGACACTTCATTTTTTCGAAGTACTAAGTCGTTTAATCAAAAACTCCTCTCTCGGACTCGAGAGTTGTAATTCTTTGTTGAAACTCCTCTGGGCTTTATCTCGAGCTTCGTTGATGAGATCGGCTTTCATTCTTATAGCCTCCTTATTACTGTCTTCATTGAAGCTCTGTATCCACAATGATGGCATCCAATTTCCAAAGGGATGACTACTTCAGAACTATATGCCATAAAGAAATAAGTTTCTTCGGTAGGGGTTCGAGCAGTGGTTCGATAAGCCCAAAGGACATTTGGAAGATAATTGATCCACTACTTATCGGCATCATCCAACCTTTTCTTAATGCCTTGTAGGAGTGTTATGTCGGCCACCTCAGCTTTTCCGTTAGTTTGGGGATAACCCACAGAGGAGAAACAATGTTCGATCTAGAGTTCTTCATAGAAGGCCTTAAACCTAGCGCTGTTAAATTGCTTACCATTTTTAGTGACCAATATTCGAGGTATGTCGAATTGATATACTATTGAATTCTAAACAAAACCTCGGGCCTGGTGATCAGTTATACTGGCGAGCTGTTCAGCTTTTGCCCACTTGGTGAAATAGTCAATCGCGACAATGAGGTGTTTTCTCTGTCTTGGAGCTCTGGTGAAAGGGTCGAGGATGTCCATTCCCCACATGGAAAAGGGAAATTGACTGGTGATTGACATCAGGAGGTTAGCCGGTTTCCAAGGTACAAAGGCATAGTGCTGATAGTTCTTGCATTTTTTAACCATTTCTATGTCGCTGCATCTTTGGCTAGTAGTAGCCATGACAAAGTATTTTGAAAGCCAAAGCTCAGCTTCTAAGGTGGTTGCCATATATACCCTCATAGACTTCTCGGAGAGCGTAGTTTGCTATGGTAGGTCCGAGACATTTCAGATCTGGAGTGGTGAGGCCTCTCTTGTACAGTTTCCCGTCAATAATGACGTATTGCGAGGCATAGAAGATAAGTTTCTTTAGCTTTGTTCTTCTAATCAGGGAGTTAACCATCTCTTAAATACCAGAGGATTGGTGTTGCGAGCTGATGAGAGTCATAAAATGCATCTTAACAGTACTTAATTGTTATCATTTTAGGGTTGATCTAGGTTTTAATTGCACTTTTATACGTTAACAACTCTAAAGTATCATTCTTGGATCATTGATCTATTTCGGTACATTTTCAGTTACTTTAAACTCAAAATAGGAGGAAAAGTTATTATTTCTTGAAGCACAAAGAATCGAGGCATACTGGAGTGAAGGAATGCTTCCGAAAGGAGAAGATGGAGGGCTTAAAAGAGCAACAGCTGATACCCGCACTGGAAAGGAGTTTCACTAAATTGCCCGTACAGATCAATCATCTTTGAAAATTAAACTGTGTTAATACAAGAAGAACCAGGATATGAGCCATTATGCTTAGAAATATCCAGAAGTCTATTTTCTGGAGAATTTTACGGTTCGTCAAAAGGTTTTTTCTATATAAAGTTATGGCAGTTTAAGTAGACAAAGGTCAGGCTGTGCGGGATTTCAGCGTAATTTTGGGCTTAAATCTCACATCCCAAATTGGTTGGAAAACATATTTCTATATCCTACATCCCACATCGGATTGGAAACACATTGCACTCATGGTATTTTCCTATAAAAGGCCTACTCCACTTCAGCTTTGAGGCATCAATCGGAGCTCATCTGCAATCAATCAGGGATGAATCCAGAGGGCCTTTAGGAGCAATCCAGAGGGTCTTTAGGAGGAAACCGAAGTATAAATTTGGAGGGCAAGCTGAGGATGATCGTTGAGAGGCCGGAGGCAACTCAAAGAACCATGAGCCCCATGGCTGGCTAGTCTCCAAGCAAGGTGAAGGGATGAATCCCTAGGTGTAGTTGTTTTTATTTTTCTTTATTTGATTCAGTTGTAGTCGAATTATTTTCGTTAAACATTGTTATGTTTTATTCTTAATTTAATTAGTAGATTTATTATTACTCCGGTGATTGCATACTTCTTTTCCATTTAAGTTCAGTCATGCTTTTCTTATGTGTACCTGTTTGGGTGTGATTGAGTCCGGTAGATATATTTTATAGATTTGTCCATTGATGTGGTATTGTCATTTAGATATATCGTCATCTCTTGATAATTTATAAGTTAGATCATGTGTGCTTAAAAGTAAAGAAGATTTCATAACAATTACATTAGGATTTATAAATGCGCTTTAATTGAATATTTTCCAATTACCTGTTTGGGATGTGAAACTTGCAATCGAGATAAAAACAACTGAATCAAGTTAGAATTAGAGCAACGAACCTAGGGAGGATTTCTGAAACCTTGTCGTTTCTTATTTATATTATTCAATCTATTTACATAATTTGCTCACAACTCATATTCTCTCATTTAATCTTTTATCGTTTGAGTTAAAGTTTACACCTTTTTTGTAATTAACTTGTTTCCCTGTGGAATCGACACCCCAAAGCTGTACTACAATAACCGCGTTATACTTTGGGCTTAATCAAATTTTGGCGCCGTTGCCGGGAAAACACGCTTAAGTACAAGGAAGCTTGTCAACTTTGAGTGTGACAGTAGAAGAATTGTAAATATTTTTCTTTTCAGCAGTTTGTAAATACGGTAATATTGTTCCTTTACCTTAGTTTTGATTTTATGATTTATTTTGTTTTATTTATTTCCCCTCTGATTCATTTGGTGTATGCTTAGACCGAGAGATTTGCGAGGTAGATTCATTAGAAGATCCGAACTAGAATTACCCTCTCCTTCCGAGTCTGATAGTGAACCCTCGCCTAGATCAACCAATAGTGGAAACCCAAGTGACAATTTAGAGGATTTTGTTAACATGGCCGATAACCTTAATGAGAATGTTGCTAGGACACTTCAGGATTACCTCCACCCTACACGCACAGTCACACCATCATGCATTATGTTTCCAGCCAATACTCGCCAATTAGATCTTAAACCAGGGATGATTCAATTACTCCCTACATTTAATGGCTTGGATAATGAAAACCCATATGTGCACATTAGAGAGTTTGAGGAAGTAGTCGCGACTTTTCATAGTCAAGATGAAACTGATGACATTGTAAGGCTTAAGTTCTTTCCTTTCACTTTGAAGGATAGAGCTAAGAGTTGGCTATACTCACTAAGACCATGATCTATTGGGTCGTGGACTGAGATGACTCGGACTTTCTTTAACAAATACTTTCCCCAACATAAGACCAACGCTTTGAAAAGGCAAATCTCTACCTTTGCACAAAAGGATAATGAGACCTTATATCAGTCTTAAGAGAGATTTAAGGAGTTATTGAGTATGTGCCCTCACCATGGGTATGAGAGTTGGCGCTTGGTGAGCTATTTTTATGAGGAACTTACATATAAAGAGCGCCAATTCGTAGAGATGATGTGTAATAGTGAGTTTTTAGAGAAAGATCCTGATGAGGCCATAGAGTACCTCAATGAGCTTGCTGAAAAAGCTCACACTTGGACTAGACCTAGTGCTACTGAAAGCACGAATAGGTCATGACCTATAGGGCACCTAAATGGTGGTGGAATTTACCATCTTAGGGAAAAAGATAACCTTAGAGCCAAGGTCAAAATGCTCACTAGGGAGCTCGATGAGTTAAAGACTAAAAGCTTAAAGCCAACACACGTAGCTAATAATGCAAAATATTTTGAACCATGTTTTGTGTGTGGTGGGGTAGATCATCTCACTGAAGAGTGTCCCATATTTTTTGAGATGAGAGGGATGTATAAGGAACAATGTAATGCCTTAGGCATGTACAAGAAGCCCTTGACACCCTTCTCTGATACTTATAATTTGGGATGGCGAAATCACCCCAATTTCAGCTGGAAGTCTAAAAATCAGCAGCTTGCACAAAGCCCTGCACCATATCATGCACTTTTGTCTTCTAGGAGTTCTTTAGAAGACATTTTACATGCTTTTATTGAGGCATTAAGACTAATAAAAGACTTGAATCGTTAATTGTGCAGGTTGTTGAAGAACATAAAGAAATAAAGAGCTAAGTGTCCAAGTTGATGAGCTACTTGAGTGTGACTGAGCGAGGTAAGTTCCCTTCTAAAGTTCAGTCCACACCCCATGGTCAGCACCTAGCACAAAAGAATTTGAAGAAGGTGAATGACATTGAGACACTGAGGGGTAAGTCATTACACATCCCAACAACGGAAAAATCATAGGATGTAGATGAAAGCCATCAAGCACAAGCATATATGATTGACTTATTCATGGAAAAGGCTCAGTTTCTTAATCCATTTGAGTCCACCCTCATCTATGGCTTCACCAAAGCATACATCGAGCCAGAATTTGCGGATGTTACTGATGACATCCTTGAGGCCCCCCAAAAGCATAGAAGCACCAAATTTGGCAATGAAGCAGTGGCGGATGCATTCAACCTATGTTTTTCAAGGAGGGAATAAGAGCGTCGGGCTGAAGACGTAAAACTTAGCGCTCATGGGAGGCAGCCCACAACGTATCTTGTTATTTTTATTGTTTTTCATATTTCTTTTTTCTCTTGTTTATTATTATTATCTTGTTGTTTTCCAGTTTTACTTTCTCATTTCTTTTTCAGGGACAAAAATACGAAGCAGTTCAAATGGTGGAGCAAAATTTTCAGCTTCTGTGCACCTTTGGCTACAATGGGAGTTTCCTTTACTCTTTCTTTTACATTGAGGTCAATGCAATTTTTAAGTTGGGAGTGGAGGAAACGCATCTCTTTGTTTCCATTTTCTTTATTTCCATACATTTTTCTTTTTCCATTGAACTGTTTGGTGTCATTTTCCCTTTTTTTTTGTTTTAAGCATGCTTTGTGGTTGCCTTGGAGTTAATTCACATGTCAATGATATAAACTTAATTGAGATAGCAGATAACATTTAGAAGGAGTTAAATTTTATTTCAGTTTGAAATTAATTTAAATATCAATCTTCATTTGGTTTGAGACTCTAGTTTGTGGTAAGATTGTATGATTAGTCTTAAATATTTAGAGAAATTTTATGTGTGATTGTTTTATGAATACTTTTGCGGTCTTGACAAGCTCTAGAACTTACTTGATAATCACTTGAGGCAAATTCCTAGGATGCACACTACTTAGGATATGATATAGGCCATTTTTGAACCGTTTGAGCCTTCTAAACTTACCATTGCTATATTTATCACTAGTTACCCATTTGATCCTTTTTCTTGAAAAGAAAAATTGAGCCTTTTTCTTTCGATAAACCATTTACTTATCTTTATGAGCCTAAAAATATTTTATCCTTACCTTTCTTTTAAAAGAACTTAGTTATACACATTTGTTGAGAAGCACTCAAGAGGGGTAAGGATGAAAGTATGAAAAAAAAAATTACTACCATAGCCCAAATACATTGAAGGAGATAAGTTGGGGGTTATGGAAAAGAAAAAAAATGAAAAAGAAGGTGAATGGTTATGTGCCAAAAATAAAAAAATAAAATAAAAAGAATTATGGCAAAGAAAGAAGAAAGAAAGAAAAGAAAAAAATGGTGATTTGTTGAAAGAAATGCTCGAAAAATGGTTGAAAGAGTTGGGTGTTGAAGTAAGGTTATCCAGTGCTTAAAGAGTTGTGTTCAAAACTAAGAGATTAAGTTCTTCTACTTGTTGAATCCTTCCCGTTCTTTCTTAACCTTTACCTTAGCCTAACGTTACAAGCTTATTAAAGACCTTTTGATCCAATGTAGTGTGATTTTTCTACAATAGTGGAGAGTGATTTGAAAAGTGAGCCTATGGAGCTTGTTTTTGTGATTGATGTCACGTAATTTAGTATGTTTTTAGAGGCCAAAACTTGTATTCATGAATGTTATGCATAAAATCATCCGGGTGTTTGGATTAATGGTTTGTGGTAAGATGGATGTTAAGAGTCAATAACGATTTTAAGATTAATGTTTGGATTACTTTTGGACTTGGGTGAAATTTAATGATTCTATGTGCCGTATGTTATGTGCAATTTTTGAGACAAAAAGTGAATTACTCTTGGTTCAACGCTAGCATTGTTTTACTTTGTCTTTCACTCCTATAATATAATTCATCTCTTATTTTCGCTTCAATTGCTAGGGACTAGCAATAAGCTAGTTGGGGGTGTGATGAGAGTCATAAAATGCATCTTAACAGTACTTAATTGTTATCATTTTCGGGTTGATCTAGGTTTTAATTGCACTTTTATACGTTAACAACTCTAAAGTATCATTCTTGGATCATTGATCTATTTCGGTGCATTTTCAGGTACTTTAAGCTCAAAAGAGGAGGAAAAGTTATCATTGCTTAAAGTACAAAGACTCGAGGCATACTAGAGTGAAAGAATGCTTCCAAAAGGACAAGATGGAGGGCTTAAAAGAGCAATAGCTGCTGCCCGCACTGGAAAGGAGTTTTACTAAATTTCCAGAATTGCCCGTACAGATCAATTATCTTTGAAAACTAAACTGTATCGATACAAAAAGAACCAGGAGATGAGCCATATATGCTTAGAAATATCCGAAAGTCTATTTTCTAGAGAATTTTACGGTTCATCAAAAGGATTTTTCTAGAGAAAGTTATGGAAGTTTAAGTAGACAAAGGTCAGTCTGTGCGGGCTGTGCGAGATTTCAGCATGATTTTGGGCTTAAATCCCACATCCCACATTGGTCGGAAAACACGTTTCTATATCCCACGTCCCACATCGGATTGGAAACACATTGCACTCATGGTATTTCCCTATAAAAGGCCTACTCCACTTCAGCTTTAAGGCATCAATCGGAGCTCATCTGCAATCAATCGGGGATGAATCCATAGGGCCTTTAGGAGCAATCCAGAGGGCCTTTAGGAGCAATCCAAAGTATAAATTTGGAGGGCAAGCTGAGGATGATCGTTGAGAGGCCAGAGGCAACTCAAGGAAGCATGAGCCCCATGGCTGGCTAGTCTCCAAGCAAGGCGAAGGGAAGAATCCTTAGGTGTAGCTGTTCTTATTTTTCTTTATTTGATTCAGTTGTAGTGGAATTATTTTCGTTAAACATTGTTATGTTTTATTCTTAACTTAATTAGTAGATTTATTATTACTTCAGTGATTGCATGCTTCTTTTCCATATAAGTTCTGTTATGATTTTCTTATGTGTACCTGTTTGGGTGTAATTGAGTCCGGTAGATCTCTTTTATAGATTTGTCTATTGATGCGGTATTGTCATTTAGATATATCGTCGTCTCTTGATAATTTATAAGTTAGGTCATATGTGCTTGAAAGTAAAGAAGATTTCATAACAATTACATTAGGATTTATAAATGCGCTTTAATTGAATATTTTTCGATTGCCTGTTTGGGATGTGAAACTTGCAATCGAGATAAAAACAACTGAATCAAGTTAGAATTAGAGCAACGAACCTAGGGAGGATTTCCGGAACCTTGTCGTTTCTTATTTATATTATTTAATCTATTTACACAATTTGCTCACAACTCAGATTCTCTCATTTAATCTTTTATCGTTTGAGTTAAAGTTTACACCTTATTTGTAATTAACTTGTTTCCCTGTGGAATCGACACCCCAAAGCTGTACTACAATAACCGCGTTATACTTTGGGCGTAATCACAAGCTCTCTAGCTTTCACAAGATATCGGGCGATCCTCGCACCTCAAGCTTCAACTTCACTAGTCATTTGATTCAAAACTAATGTGAATCACTGTAGTTATCTAAGGATTCAGTGGCCAATGCTTTCGCAAGCTTCATCTTGGCAAGTAATGCTTCGTATTTGGCTTCATTGTTAGAGGCTTTGAACCAAAACCTCAGAGCGTACTCAACTTTGGACCCCTCAGGACTACTAAGGATGTTCACCACCACATAATTGCATGCAAGGGGAGCACGCTCAATTCACAAATTGGTCCTACTCATAATTCACTTCTGACTCCGTGTTGGATAGCCCGACCGTAGTGATGTTAATTGTGGTTACATCCATAAGTAGCTTGGTCCATCTTTATTCCATTTCATATATGTCCGAGGATCCGTATAGCCCTCGATTTATGTGTTATTTATCCATTCTTACTTTTTTGGAGTTTGTTCAGCTGCCTCAGGTGTTGGCTCTTCAGTTGGAATCTCGGGGAGTGTTGTTTCCACTATAACGTCTACTAGAGCCTGAGATTTGATAGCTTTTCGAGGCTTGTACCAGATATCAAACTCCCCGAGTTCAATGGACCATTTAGCCATTCTTCCGGAGATATCTTTGTGGAGCACCTGCCTCGAAGGTTGATCTGTTAGGAGGACAATTATATGTGCTTGAAAATATGGTCAGAGTTTTTAAGCTAAGATTAGGAGAGCATATGCCATCTTCTCGATGGGAAGATAATGAACTTCGGCATCATGGAGAATCCTGTTGACATGATACATGGGTTTTTGAACACTTATATCCTCTTGGATAAGGACAGAAGTCACCACATCCTATCCTGCTGAGAGATAAAGGAAAATTTCTTCTCCAATGATGGGCTTGGTTAGAAGTGGTGGAGAACAAAGGTACTCCTTTAGTTCTTCAAAAGTTTTTTGGAAGTCCGCAATCCATGTGAAATTTGTGGCCTTCCTAATGGCCCTGAAGAAAGGCAAACATCTCTCTATAGACTTTAACATAAAATAACTAAGTGTTGTTATTCGTCCAGTTAGTCTTTGCACTTCTTTCACCGTTCAATGAGGGGTCATGCTTAAGATAACCTCGCTCTTCTCAAGATTAGCCTCTATTCCTCATTGAGTGACTATAAAGCCTAGGAATTTTCCAACGGTAACTCCAAAAGTGCATTTAGCTAGATTCAGCCTCATCTGATAGTGTCGGAGTATTTCAAAAGCTTCTTCTAGATCGGATTTATGATCTTTAGCACTGATGCTCATTGCCAACCCATATAAACCTCCATATTTCTCTCGATCTGTTCTTGAAAGATTTTTTTCACCAACCTCTGATAATGGCCTTGATATTCTTAAGTCTGAAGGGTATGGCCTTGTAGCAGTATAATCCCTGATCGAGGATGAAGGCTGTTTTTGCTTGATCGGGCCCATGTATAAGGATTTGGTTGTAAACTGAGTAAGCATCCATAAAGTTAAGCAACTTATGTCCGGAGATGGCATCGACAAGCTGGTCAATCCGTGGGAGAGGAAAGTTGTCTTTTGAGTAAGCCTTATTCAAATCTTTGAAATCGATGCAGATTTGTCACTTGCCGTTGGATTTCTTAAACATGACCACGTTGGAGACCCATTTCGGGTAATCTACTTCTCAAACAAAATCAGCTGCAAGAAACTTGTCCACTTCAATCTTGATGGTGCCTTTTCGTTCAAAGGCGAAAGACTTCTTCTTCTTAATGACCGACTTTTGGTTTTAATCCACGTTTAGTCGGTGTACAATGACCACATTCAAAAGATCTTGGTTCTTTTGGAGGAGGGAGATTAGTGACTCTCTAAGGACTTTGGGGAGATTAGACTCGATATGAACTGTTCAGGAGTTTTCTTCACTGAGTGGAATGGCAACTAATTCTTCCATGGGCTGACTCCTCAGAGATCCAACCTCATCTCGAAAATCCCTTATTTCTAGAGGCTGAGCTTTAGTCTTATTTCTTCCTCTTACAAAGTTCAAGTAGCAAGATCTGGAGATTTGTTAGCTACCTTCGACTTCTCCCACTCTATGGTCCGTAGGGAACTTCATCTTCAAATGATAGCTAGATATGACTGCTCTTTAATTCGTTGAGTGTTGGTTAGCCTAGGATCACGTTATACAATGACGGCTGTTTGACCACCAAGAAAAGGGTCTGCACAATGGTGGTTTGTAAGGGTGTCCCTGCTGTAACTGGGAGGACTATACTTCCCTCGGCGAATATCGGTGCTCTTGAAAAACTATACAGAGGAGATGAGACTGATTTTAACTGATTATCCCTCAACTACATCTTTTATAAGGTGTTCTTAAAAAGAATATTTGTCGAGCTCACATTGTCTACTAGGATCCGCTTGACATCATGATTAGAGATAAGGAAGAAAACTACTACGGCATCATCATATGGGACCTGTATTCTTTCTAGGTCATTGTCAGTAAAAGAGATTATCTGATTCGTCTTGACCCACTTATGAGGTCCACACTCTGAAGCTACAGATTGCGTAAGCTTTTCTAGTTTAGCCAGACTTACCTCCAGTAGCTGGACCTCCACAAATTGTGTTGATGGTTATTGTGACCATGAAGTCCTACTTATCTCGATCATATTCCCTCTTATCCGACCTTGGGCTCCTCTTAGGAGCTCAATAGTCGCAATGGTTTTGATTGGATCGTTCAATATTCTATATGTAGGGGCGTCTGGGGCTTCTAATAAGTTAGTCTTCATTCCCTCCAGTTTGTCAGGATTCAGTGAACTCTTTCAGACATCCTCGATCGATAAGAGATTTAATTTGTTTCTTGAAGGCGTGACATTCCTTGGTATCATGTCTGTGGTCCCTGTGGAATCGAAACCATTTGTTTCAGTTCGTACTAGGATTGAGTGGCTTTTGAGGCCATCGAAGGATCTCCCTATCCTAGACTTGCATCAGGATATTAAGTCTAGAGGTGTTTGGCGAAGTAAAGCTCTCAAAGCTAGTGGCGATCTTCAATATGTTCTCTAGTGAGGCTTTTTGGCTGAAACACCTCGTACTTCACTAGTGTCCTTTCCCTTTTTCTCTGTTCTTCCTTCTCTTTCTTTTCGAAAGGCTTGGTCATCCTCAGCAAGCATGTACTTCTTGGCCTGAGTCAGGATCTCATTCATATCCTTGGGTGGTCGTCTGATGAGTTTGGAGCTGAAGACCCCTAACCTTAGTTCGTTCTTGAATGGTAATATCTGCACATTGGGATCGAGGTATGGGATCTCCCAGGCGGCAGCGTTAAACCTCGATATGTATGCTCGGAGCTTCTCCACTTTTGTTGAATAATATTAAAAAGACTCTCCAAGGAATTTCTAGGTCCTTTATTGTTGAGAAAATGCAAAGCGAAAGCATAATTGAGCTCCTTGAAGAAACCGATGCTCATCAGCTTTAGGTGGGAGTATAGGTATTGGCATCCTTCTCGAGTGTCAAAGGGAAGGCTCGACACATAACAAGATCAGGGTGACAGTGTAACATCATGGTGGGCTTGTCGAGTTGTAGGTGATCTAGGGGATTTGTGGAGCCGTTGTAGGCCTTGATGAGCAGCATTCGGAAGTTCAGAGGGAGAGGAGCTTCGTGGAACTCTTTGTTGAATGGTCGATCTTGGGTATTAAGTTCATCTAGAGCATTATTGCTTCTACCTTTGAAGGCCTCATTGATCCTCTCTTCAATTTCTATGAACCTTTTGTCCATGTAAAAATTGTTCTTGGAAGATGAGCCTCCCCTAGATCTGACCATATGAGGAGGAAAGGATTCAGCAGTGAAGTGGCTATTGACAGACTTGCTGTGACTAGATTGATGGTTTTGCCTAGATTTTTGGTAGAGGATGGGGGTGAGAACAGAAAAAATCTTCCCTAAACCTCTACGGCTAGGTCGGTGATAAAGCGAGAAAGTTCCAGGAACTGCTCCTGGATTATTGGGATGGCGGGATATAGCAGAGGAGATACCCTTTGGTCCTCCAGGGGGCCTTTCTTTGCTGACTTGTGATTAGGGGGTTGCACACGCCTAGTTTGTTCATTGGGAGATCCATGTGGGTCTTGACCAAGGGTAGTGTGCTCGGAGACGATGGGAAATCGCGAACCGAACTACTGACTATGGGTGCCTACTCACATGGCTGTCGTGCTTGTTCCAGCAATGTCCTTGGTGGTATTTTTGGGTGGCATGGCAACAAATGAGTTCTTTGAGGTTTTTCTTTGCCTCTCTTGGAAAGCGAGAGATTGTGGTTTCCCACGGACGACACCAATCTATTGATGCCAAAAATATGCTGCTGGGTAAGGAAGTTTAAATGCTGGATCTGTACACAATAAATAAGTGAAGGTAATCTAAAAAGTCACCAGAGGGAGAGAGAGTGGTGCCTCCGAAGACTCTCAAATACCTTAATTAGTTTTGGATTTCTACGAAGAAAATATGAGAGCAGAGAGTGCTATGATGGTGTATCGGGAATGAACTGAGAAGGATGTCCCTTACACGTACCTTGAAAGTCCTATATATATTGCTTGTGAAGGAACCAATTGGTTATTTATAATCATTTGTTTTGCAGAAGGAAGGGACTCCCTAAAGTATCGTGTATGAGTAATCGTGCATGGGTGCGTGGGAGGACAAGTGGCTTTAACGACCTCGTGGTGACAATGACCTCGTGATGGAATTTACTCTCGTGTCCTTTACCTGGTGTCACTATTTGGTTGCATGATCTCTAGATGACCTCTTTGTTCTTATCATATGCCACATGTACTGATGCTATTGGAGGGTAAAATTTTCCCTACATCAGTTCAATTTCTTCTTATTTATTATTTTCGTTTCCATTTTATCTCTTATTTATGTTCAAATTGATCAACCAAATTAGTTTAGTTTTATTTAATTTCGATGTATTAAGTTCACGAAATAAGTTAACATTAACTTAATATAAAGAATCTTTGTTTTTAATTTTTCCTCATGTTAATATACTTAAATGCAGCTCGTGATAGAAAAAAAAAATCAATCACTTACACCATTGTACAAGAGTAGCAAACACAAATTGTACAGTCACAAATTAAAGAAATTGGGAAAAAATAATCTTAACTTATAGCCATCAATTTTAAATCGATAAGAATGGATTACATAAAATGAAAAGGCATAAATTGGTGCATGATTTTTTTTAAAATAAAATATGTCTTGAGTTTTTAACTTTATTATTATGTAATAAATTTATCGGATAGTTATACATTTATAAGTATGTAAAAGTGTTTTTTTATATTATTATATTTAACCATGTATTCAATTTGAATTGAAGTAACATGAAAAACAAAGTGGTATTGCATACATAGCGACTTTAAGTATTGGTATAATATATTAATATTAAAAATAATTGAAGAACGAGAACCCAAAATTGAAATTAGAGAGGCTTGGGGTATGTTTGGATACCAATTTTTTTTTTTTAGTTTTCCAAAACTATTTTCGAAAATGAAAATTAAAAACAGTTTCTTGTTCAGAAAACATGTTTGGATAAAAGTAACTCGAAAATTGTTTCCAAAACAAAAAACAATCAAATATTGTTTGGATAATCTTATTTTGAAAACTGTTTTGATACTCCTTGTAATTATTTTCAATTTTGAGTCTAAATTTAAAATCTATATTAATTTTATTTCTCATATTTATTAAATATATTTTTCTAACTCACACCAAATACTTAAAAATAATTAATATTATTTTATTTTCAATATTTCAATATTTTTTATATACCATGGATCAAACATACCCAAACTCTTCCCCATCGCTATATCACGTATGTTTGTTTATTAAATAAAAAAAAATTAAATATGAAATATGAAATACAACACAAATTTCACAATTTGATAAAATGTGAACAACCAACCTATCATTCTTCTAAAAAAATGATTCAATATCTAAAACATGACAAACTTTTCTTGTTTAAAGTAAGATAGTTGAGGACAACCTTAAAATAGCAATGATCATGAATCAAATACAACTTTTAAAATTTGATAAATTGAGAATGAGCGACCCAAAATTCTTCTTGCAAAAGGGTAATGGATTACATGAAGATCTTCGCCAAAATTTCCTCTTGGAACTTCAACCATACTAGTCTTTGAGTTCCACCTTGATCTGGTGAGGGCCAATAATGAAGAGATCTTCTTATGCTCATTTTGAAGAGAAAAAAAAAAATTACACTTATGATGCTTAAGGTTGAATTGTTGCCCACTCCTGTTAGATATCTAATCTGCCATATGATGCCATGTTTGATTTGTAAATGTTCTCATGTTAAAGTTGTCATTTTCAAACTCATCTACCATCAATTGGACAAACATTGTCATCGCCTCAACTATCCAATTTGGTTAGTTTGCCATCCTCACACCCTGTAAGTCAAATGAACACATCAATATGTGAAATATATTCCTGAGAATAACTAAAAAATCTCGGTAACTAAAAAAACTAAATTAAACACTAATAAGAACATTAAATTAACTATACTTTATCAAGCATCATAGTAGACAACACAGCTAAGTTAAAAACTTGTTATAAACAGAAAAACACAGCTCACTCTTAAATCCTCATTTTTCTTTCTTTTCCCTTTTTCCTTCCATTTTCTTTTCCTTCAAATTTTCAAGTATTCAATCAGTTGATTGTACTCACATAAATTTATACTAGATCTCATCATGGAAACAATAATATATATACCTCTAACTAAAATGATCAGTGATAAAAAATATATGATCATCTATTCTATGAGTTACTCCTAGGCTCTTATTGGTAAGAAAAAAATGTGAGAAGAAAAAGGAGCTAGAGAAAAGAAAAGAGAGAGGAAATAAATCTATAATTTTATTTTTATTTCTTATTTCTGTTTTCTCAGGTTTCTCTGCTACTAACAATCATAGACCAAAGTCTCTTAATTACGGCATATGCAGTAGGAAAAGAAATGAGGCTTAAAGAAACTCTACTATAGTCCTATATTTTTTTTTTCTTTCAATTCATATAGCCAGCCATATAGTAGTAAAACAAATGACAATTGTTCAGCATTGCAAAAAGCAAATACTAAGAAAGAATGATGCTTACTAACCAGAATAGTAAAGATTAAAGATTAAAGAATAGCTAATTATATGATCATCAATCAAACAGGAAAACAATAACCTAGTAGCTATAGATCCATCTTCATAAAATTAAATAAAGGAAACTATAGTACAGCAAAAGGAGTGATCAAGCATCATGCTGCCATTCAAAAATTCTTATGTGCTCTAGAGTTCTGATACCTTGCACTGGAAAATTTAAAAACTATAGTACAATGCTTATAATTGTGTGGAAAGACAAGAAATAGGATGTTATTTCTTCATGTGTAGATATTAATCCAGCAAACCAATTGATCATGATAATATTATAGCTAAGCAAGGAAACTAATTCATAAAAAAAGAATGATTTCTATGAAACATAAACCATGAACAGAAGACCATCCCGTGCAGCATCCAGAATAGTGGGATTTGATTTCCATGTAAAATTTATTATACATCTATGATGAGAAACCAAATGATAAAATGTATTGCATCTTGAGGGACAATCAAGCAAGATATAATCCAGACAGTCCACTAAAAATGTATATCTAAAAGTCCAAAAGAGATTTATTTTTAGCATAGAAAATGTCAAAACAATCCAGCAAACCAAATGAGATAATCTATTGCATCTTGATGTTTTATTATGAAACTACCAGGACCTAAACATTTGATGTATTAAAACAGCAACCAATTTACCAAACAAATGGGGTTTTAAGCTTCTGAAGCCAAGAAACTTGTTGATTTCATGTCTCAAATTAGTAGTGTCTTTGAATTTTTTATTGTGATTTTTTGAATCTAAAAAAATGAAACTTGAGCTTACAATACAAATGAACTTCTAATTTACATTATTGATACCCTACCAAGCACAGCTAAAATCATAACCAATCACTGATTATATGTACTGCAACTGTTAAAACCCTCATATAAGTAGTAGAAACCAATAAAGGAAATGATAAACCCAAATGAATTAAAGGTCCTAAATATATAATTTGACCTTATAACAACAATGAACCTCAAAAAATTCTAGATGGTAAGCATCCAATGGTGTACCCAATTACAAAAATCAACAGAGCAAAAACAAACTACATACATTAAATCAATTAAGAACTCAATTAACAAATTCTTGTACTGTCTACCTAAAATTGACAATCAACAAAACCAAGAATTTAAAGAACTCAATTAAGCTCAAAACCCACGAAACCTGCAAATTTGTTCAAACCCGAAACTGTGGTGGAGGCTCAGTCACTACACTTGCTAGTAGTTTTGAGGATTTAAAAAAAATTATTAAAAATTGAGAGACTAAAAACAGAGCAGAGAGAAATTAGAAAACTAAATCCAATTGAATCAAGGAAACTAAACCATTTTGACAATTGTGTATAAAAATGGGTCCATGCATGTGACTGATCAGAAAACAGATCTAAAAGTAAAGCATAGAATTTTAACACTAAAAGGAAGTATAGACAAAGAATAATGTTAAGATTTTGCAGACAAGATCAAGTAGTAAAGTACCATTTTAGTTTGGCTTAGCCTCTTTTTTTCCCTTCTTAATCTGCAAGACGTACAACTTTCTAAGTCTCAATTTCCACCAAATTAAGGAAAAAATCTTGGGTTCTGCTTGCCGTTTTCTGGAAAAATAATATAAAATAAAAAAATTATTCATGAGAGGATTTTGATTCTCTGCAATTAGGGCTTTGATGATTTGCGTCGATCTTTGAAACATGTTTGGAGATAACGTTGGAAAGAGAAAATAAAAACTTGAGGAAACTTACCAGAGAAGTCGTGCCTGGCGGAGTGACCGGGGTAGGTTGACGGTCACCTTCTGGGTTTCAGTTGTATGGGTGGTGGAGAGGAAGAAGCCGTGATCTGTGAGAGAAGAGGAAGAATGAAAGCACAGAGAAGAGAAAGGAGGAAATAGGGAGAGAGAAAACGGCGGAAGGAGTTGCAGAGAGAGAGGGGGAAGATAGCGAGAAAACTTTGGAGAAGAAGAACGTAGTGTGAGAAACAAGAACAGAGGGAAAAGAGTTTTTCTGGGTATTTTTAAAAAATTATTCCAGAAAACAGCAAACCGTTTTTGAAAAGAAATTTTTTTAAAAATGTTTTAAAAAATTAATTTTAAAAAGAGTTTTTCAACATGATTTTAAGCTTTTGAAAATTGAAAATAATTTTTAAAAAAAAAACTTCCAAACATTAACTTAAATTTCTCTCTTTCTTATCATTTTACAATTGTGCGAACATGTTTTTGTTATATGGAGTTGTCACATTTAATTAATAATTGCAACTCCCTTGGTAATACCGAATATTAATATTTTGGTTGAAGTACATATTTGATCCTCAAGTTTTATATTTGATTTCATTTACATCATTTGCTTTTAGATTGTTTCAATTTGATAATTGAATTTACAATTTCATTTCAATTTAACTATTTTAATTGTTAATGGTAATTGTTCCACCCAAGATAATAATAGAGAAAATAACACAATTGAAATGACATGTTAGGAGAGGAATAATGGACAGAAAAGAGGACTGGGAAAAGGAAGGAAAAAGATGAGAAGAGATTCACTATTTCAAGCACGTGAGAGCGGATTTCTTTTTGAAATACCTCTTGAAAATCTTACTCAATGCCTGTAATGATATTATTACATGGTATTTATCCTCTTATTGTGTTCTTGACAGCTAGTTAGTTATTAGTTATACAATCAAACTTACTAACAACTTTTACCTCTCCTAACCAGTGTTTTCAGAGGCAAGGGCATTGAGCGAGGTGTTTTATCTCAATGAGGTGAGGCGTAAGCCTCGAAGCGTTGGAGCGTAAGCCGTTTGATACGTTGGGGTGTTTTTAATAAAATAATATTAATTAAATTATAAAAATACTAAAAAAAATTTAATTAATTAATTATCTATAAAATAAACTTTACTAACTTAAAGACCTATGAATGAATATTTATCAAAATATTTTACAAACACACGTTAACATCACAAAAACGTTCCAAATTCCAACAAACATAAAAATAACACAATGCTTACAGTTTAGTGTTTACACACTTGCATTAGTATAACAAATTCAAATATATAAATCTATTAAAAACAACAAATTAGATAGCATAGAAAACAAAATCATTCAATGGACTCTAAAATACTCTCATCAATATCATCATCATCTTTATCAAACATATATACGCTAGGAAAAGTTCTTGAATGAAATCCAATTAACATAAAAAGTGTTCCAAATTCCAACAAACACACGTTAACATCACAAAAGCGGTCCAAATTCGAACAAACATAAAAATAACACAATGCTTACAGTTTAGTGTTTACACACTAGCATTGGTATAATAAATTCACATAGATAAATCTATTAAAAACAACACATTAGATAGCATAAGAAACAAAATCATTCAATGGGCTCTAAAGCACTCTCATCAATATCATCATCATCTTCATCAAATATATTTGCACTAGGAAAAGTTCTTGAATGAAATCCTGGGGGTATGTCTTCTATAATTGGGTCTAATATAGTTTGCTTGCCTCTTCTTCGAGCTTGAGTCTCTTGACCTACATAACAAATTACACAAATTATATAGCATTAGTGCATTATAACAATATATGATAATGAGTCCAATGATTCCATAGATATGTGACCATCTATGATAATATTTATTTCATACTTACTTGACCCTATCTTATGTGGTTGTTTGTTTGATAATCCAGAGGCAGAAGAACCATATTCTATTGTAGGAGCAGGTGTCTGAGTGTCCTCTCTTTGCAAAGGTTCAACTGGCACAGTCCTAATGGCACCAACGTCAAATAATTGTTCTTCTTCAAGCCAAGAAGGATCACTAGGGAGAAAAGGTGACTCTGTCTCCGTTATCCACTCATCATCAGAGTCAATCTCCTCCACCAATATAGGATCAATTTTTTGTTGCCTCCTTCTGATACTTCTTTCTCTCAATGCAGTGTTGTACTTTACATAAACCAAAGCATTCAGTCTTTTGTGTTCAAGCCTATTCCTCTTTTTTTGTGTGGATCTACAAGATCAATTTTTTATCAACATATAAGCTTCAGTTTTACAAGATGAGATGTATTAAATTGTGAAAGTTAAATAAATTTTACCGATTCAAAGGTGCTCCAATTTCTCTCACACCCTGAAGAACTACAAGTGAGACTAAGGACTCGAATAGCAAACTTTGTCAACTCAGGTGTGTCGCTTCCAAAGCGCAACCACCAATCGGCTACACAATTAAACTAATTCCATAAGAACAATACTAGGCAATGACAAACGATAATATCAACTAGCACATTATATAAGTCTTAAATAGTACCTGGAGAACGTCGATTTCTTGTATCGATTGTGATTCTGGTTCCAAAGTCTCCACGTGCATAGTCATATAAGTCCAATTGAATATCAGCTGAAACACAATCTTCATAACTCATCATCCTTTCCATGCATTCACGCAATCCTCTCTTCAATATCACCTCAAATTTAAGGAACTTCTTTGTGTAACGTAACTGAGGATTTAAGTAAAACCCAGCAGCATGTAAAGGTCGATGAAGTTGTGGAGTCCATCTATCATCTATCCTCTTCAAAATTGGCCCATACTTATGCTCATTTCCGCCACAATTATAAACAATCTTTTCTTTTGCAACATCCACCAAATTGTAGATAAATCCCATTGGAGGTCTCTCCTCTGAATTAACTTCTCTCAAAACAAGAACAAGAAGAAGAACACTTTTGATACAAAAAGCAACATTACGCCAAAAATTTATATCAAACAATAAGCTTGTGCGAGCTTTTGCACCCTCATTCATCTTGAAATATCTACTATAGCAAAATGTATCTGAAGAAAACATGGCTATAAGAGCTTGTTTTTGCTTATAGACGCTTTGGAGTGTGAGATAGGCAGTGGCAAAGCGTGTTACTGCCGGGCGAAGAAGCTCATGATCTTTTGTGTGTTTCCTCATCAAGGCAAGCACCCATGCATGTCCATATATGAACTTCACAACTTGCTTAGATTTTGCAATTGTTTCAGCATGAACTTTCAACTTTGCAATGCTCTCTAGCATGAGATCAATACAGTGTGCAGCACATGGAGTCCAAAATAATCTAGTCCTTTTCTCCATAAGTCGTTTCCCAGCATTCACAAAATTTGAACCATTATCAGTGACAACTTGAACAACATGCTCTTCTCCAATTTCCTCCACCACCTCATCAAGATAATTAAACATCAACTCACCTGTTTTAATAGTGTCAGATGCATCAACTGATTTCAAGAACCATGTACCAGCAGGACTATTAACCAGAAATTTGATCAAAACCCTTGACTTATTATCTGTCCAACCATCAGCCATTAAAGTGCATCCATATTGTTTCCATGCCTTCTTATGCTCCTCCAACATTTTGTCTATGTCAGCAACCTCTTCTTTAAGAATCGATGTCCGCACCTCATGCATAGAAGGAGGTTTAAACCCATGCCTAAAATTAGAAATAGCCTCAACTGCACTAAGGCAATAGGGGTTATTCATCAAATTAAAAGGGAGTGCTCCATTGTATATATAGCGTCCAATTTTTCTACACACATCTTTTCTTTCTTCTTGCTTCAATTTGGAATTCAAAGTTGTTTGTCGGGCTTATGAAGAAGTGTAATTATCAATTGGCCCTCTAGGTGTAGAAGTTGGTTGAGTAAACGGGCCACTACCACTTGAGATCCCATAGTCTCCAACTGATGGGGAAGATAAACTCTCACTTCTTCCTCCAGGACCCATTCCAATCTCTTCAAGCATCTCATTCTTTCTTCTTTTGGTTGATTTGAAACTAGCTAACATTGCTATAACTTCTTCTTTGACATTTTTAGGAACCTTCAAACAAGGTTTCATACCAAAATGAGTGCCCGCTAAATGTTGCTTTAATCGGTTTATAGTTTCAGAACAATGTTGATCACAAAATCGACAATAGAAGTATTTCTCTCCAGGGATTTCCTTTGCAAACTTCCATACAGGATCTTTCTTCAAGCCTTGACTATTTTCAGGTTCACTCATGCTTCCTAATTCAATTATATTTACACCACCAATACGATGAAGAGAAAACAAGTATAAATTAAAAACTAGAGCAAAAAAACTATTAACATTAATGCAAATAAAGTAGAGTAGTTGCAAACTAAAATCAACAGAAGAATCAGAGCAGGTGCTGTCTGTGAGGGGGCTGCTGCACAGCGGCCCCTATGCATCTATAATGAAGCTACTCCTGGTTCAAGTGCTAAAGCAATGTGTCTAGCCCATGTATCCTAATCCAAGTAGCAGAAATTACAACAGGGATAGAAAATATTGGCTTCTGCTAAAACATATTTTTCTGATGCAGCTCTATGAATGATGGATTTGACAATTATAGTGAAAGAGGAGTTCAGCTATCAGGAAGCCAAAAGCAGAGGATTGCACTAGCTTGAGCAATACTCAAGGACCCCATGATCCTTCTCTTGGATGAGGCAACCAGTGCACTTGACAGCGTCTCAGATAATCTAGTCCAAAAAGCACTAGAGAAGATGATGGTTAGCAGAACATGCATTGTCGTAGCTCACAAGTTATCCACAATATAAAAAACAGACTATATAGCTGTGATAAAGAATGGAAAAGTTGTGGAACAAGGATCACATTCCAGTCTACTAGCTACTGGACATGGAGGGGCATATTGCTCTCTAATTAAACTACAAGCTGATCACTCCCCTTACAGGTGATCATAAAAAATGTATAACCTGAAAAAATTTTCCAACATGTAATGTAACCTCTTCTGGGGAAGTTATATACTGTTAAGATGAATTAGGATTTCACATGAACCACATTGGTCCTGCCTGAACACCATGAAAAATCCTAGATAATATAATTACTTCAAGAAAATTTTCTGATATTGATGCTTGCAAAACAATCAGTCTTCTTGGTGAGCTATATCTTGGAAAGCTACATTGCAGTCCTGCTTTCCAAACGTGAACTTCTGGAAACTATTTATTCTCAACCCACCAATTCCAGATAGCAGATACATAACCCAACATATTCAGACCCACGTTAAAGAAAAGACATAAGCATATTCGAACAATTACACAAGTAGATATTTTAAACATTCAATATAATAGATTTGAGAGTTACCATTCAACAAGAAATCAGAATTAAGTTTGTTCTGATTTCTAAGTAAGCTTTACAAACTTAATTGACATTTTGAAAAAAAACCCTAAATTTATATATTTTAAACCTAAAATTGAAACTTGAAAGCTATAAATGACTTACCTAAGTAAGAGTATGGAGTCTTACTTTCCAAATGAGAGAAAGACGAAGTGTGAGAGAGACGAAGTGTGAGAGAGACCAAGAGAGCTTGCTGCCTGTGGATTCACGCAGAGAGCACAGAGAGGTGGAGAATGACGAATTTGTGAATCAGAGGACACGATTTGGCCTCAGGTAGAACTTAAGTTAAGAGGCTTTGCAATACTATGTCGTTTTGGTTAAATGGATTGATTTCATTTAACTCAAAACGAAGTCGTTTTGAGAAGCAGAGGTCAAAAAAAATATATATCACTGCCCGAACGCCCGGGGCGCCTCGGGCCTACACCCCGGGTCGCCCCGAACGCCCAAGAGTAGGTTCGCCCCAACAATCGCCCCTTCATCTGTTTTTCATTAATTTCGCCTCGGGGCGCGCCCCAAGAACGTTTTTAAAAACTATGCTCCTAACAGATTGTAATAGAATTCTAACTATTTCTCCTTATGATACATTCATGTGAGCATATAGGACATAGTTTTTAGTCCACTTAGGTGTCCTTCTGATTCAAGTACTTCTCCTAACTCTACTGTCCTCTAGCTCAGTTTCTATTATTGGTATTGAGTTGTCGTCTCTCCAGCTTGCCTCCTCATTTGTAATTCCTTCTTCTGTTACTACCCTTATTGTCCCAGGCTGTAGCTGTATAGCTTCCATTTCTTGGCTTGTATCATTATATTGCAAATTCAAAGACCCAATTGAAAGAACCAGCAGCCTTTAACTCAATCGTTATCATTAAAGTCAAATGTATTTGAATGACTTTGAGATCCTAAGTTCAATTATTTATTCACTTATGGATAAGAAGAGTTGTTGTGTGTGTAAATGGAGTTTAAACTGGGTTAACTCATTGCTGTAAAGGAAAAAAAATTTAGTTATCCTAATATTTTGGTTTGGTTTAGCGTTGCTTATTTTCAACTAATAATCAAATTATTTAATTGATAATGTTTTATGGTGATTGCCATTTGATTTAGTGTTTGGATAAATGAGTGTTTAAAGTGTTGTTTATTGTGAAATAAGCAATACCAAACCATTTATATGACTATATAATTTTTAAAAATCTTTAAATAAAAGTATATATAAAAAAATTATTGTTAATTAGTAGTCTTTTTTATATAAAATTAAGTTATTTAAGTTTCAACTTAGAATGTCTTAAGTTTTGAGTTAAATTAAGGCCATCTCGAGTTTTATCATTTTTTTAATTTCGATTCATTTGAAGTTTTGATCATTTCACCAGCTATGATCAAATGAAATTATCTTTAAAAAGTTTCGAACTTGTGACATCTTTGGCGCTCATGATTGGGTTATTTGTTTGAACCCATTTATCCCTTATGTTTTATAGGTCCAAATAATCAACTTTGTCAATGTCAGGTCCTTTGATTGGACCAAACTAAATTGGGTCTTGGCCACTCACTACCGACTTGGGTTTTTCTCGAGTAGCCACATCAAAAGACATATATTCGAGATACAGCGGCCCAGATTCTACCACCTCATAAAACTCAAAACGACAAAGAGATTTTTGTCTAAACGGATCTATGAAATATAGTAATATAAATAAGAAATTAATAAATATTAATAATATTTTTAATATAATATATAATATATAATAAATTAAAAAAATTAATTGTATTGGTTAATCAAATCGTACCGATCAAAATTAATTCAATTAATTAATATTCAAATATTTAAATTAATTTGATTGAAACGATTAAAAAATTGACAAAAATATCGATTAAAATTTTTAATTTACTGTTTGCACCCGTCTGATTCCGGCTAACACAAGGTAAGAGTAAGAAAACTGGAAAACATCAACATTTTCTCACTCATTCAATTTTTCCTTCAATCCAAACAGAAAAATGTTTCTCGCATCCCTCACGAATCAAAAGTAGATAAGTCTTAATTTTGTCACATTTCCAATTTGTTTCTCTCGAATTTAATCCCGAGGCTTCTATGATTTAGGCTTGTGTTGATGTCAAAAATCTATCAGATGAGCTCACGGCACACTTGGAAAATACGTAAACTAAAATGTCCCCCGGGAGGACTCTCCGATGCCTAAGTTAGTATAGGGCTTAAGGAGATAAAGTGGAGAATATTTAATGTAAGTTGTGAATGTATACCTTTGATAATGAGAACCCCTTATATAGTGTTTTGGAGTAGAATCCAATTAAGAAAGTGACTTGTCACTTTAATGTTGTGATTGAAATAACATTCTCATAGATAAGATTAGAATTATCTGTAAGTTGTATTTTTTTTAAATAAAAGCTTATCTATAAGCTGGAGTGTCAGAATTGTATCAGGACATTGGTGTGGAATTACCGTTATGCCCTCTGACATGTGTCAGTGTTAGATTGGTTACTCTGTCTGAGTTGTGAAATTACTATTTTGGAGTTGGAGATTGATACGTGTCATTATGCTATTGGAGAGAGAATTTTCTCCTACATCAGATGCCCCCAACTTCCTTGAGTGCAGTTATGCGGTTGAGGAAATTGAATTCACTTAGAGTATAGCTCAGATCAAGTTTAACATTCTTTTGGGTACCTGGGTACTAAGGTGGCGAAAGACAGAGACTCGAAACTTGTTTGAGCATTGTGAGGGATAGTGTGGGGCTACCCTTTGAGTGTATATGAGAAGGATAGCTTGGCGTTATCTGCTCAGGGGGAGATGATGAGTCTTAAATATTGCATATTTTAGACCCTTAACTTATATTTGTTATGCTCTTAGTTAGTAGTATTTCACTTTATTTTATGTATTTTTTGTGTTTTGTGTATTTTTACAGGTTTGTGGAGAAATTGAAGCATTTCAGGAGATGTGAAGCTTCAGGAGACATTGCGATCGATCGCACGAGATATGCGATCGAGCGCACCTGCGCTCGAGCGCACTTGCCTACGAACGAGCGCAAGGTCAACATCCCACATCGAAATAGTTGTTGTTCAGTGCGTCTGCGATCGATCGTAACAAATATGCGATCGTGCGCACAAGACATGCGATCGATCGCACCATTCTGCGATCGAGCACGCTTGGGCCAGTATCCCACATCGAATCTGAAACCTGCAGTGCTCCGAGACTTCCCCTATATAAACACCATCTGGCCTCATCATTCAATGTACAATTCCTGAGCCACTTTGGTGTTTACTGGTGGACGTCCGCTAGCATTCTGGTAGATCCTGAAGGCATTGCTACCACGAGGGGAAGCACCGCCCATCAGTGAGTGGAATATCTCCCATGTAAAGTTGTTTATTTATTTCTTTATATTCAGTTGTTTTAGTTTAAATGTTTAGCACTTTTTATTATAGTTTTATAGTTATGAGTGGCTAGACTCTTCAGCTAAGGTTGAAGATGAAGCCCCGCCGTTGTTTGGCGTAGTAGTTCAGATTTGCTTGTACAAATCTGACAATTTTCAGTATAAAATGTTCTGGCAATTATTTGAGTTAATCTTATAATTGATTGAGTTTAAATTGTCTGTTGGATATTCTTTGTGTTTCATCTGATGGATACATTGAATGCTTTTCGATTAAATTGGATTTCCTTTGTGATTTGTTAAGAGCGGATACATTGGATGCTTTTGGTTTAGTTGGGATATTCTTTGTTTTTTGTCTTATAGTTGGATTCATGGAATGTTTTGATAGGCTATATTTTTAGAACATATATGCTTAACTTCGGGGGGCGGATTCGAAAACCTTAGTGCTTTTTATTATTAGTTTTAAAATCAACTTAGTTTAGTTTTAATTTATTTTGCAATATCATTCTGAAATTTGGAACTAGGTTAAGATAAGATTAGTTTAGATAAATTTATATTTTCACAATGCAATTCCCTTTGGATTCGACCTCGCACTTGCACAACGCTATACTACAAACGACTCGTGCGCTTGCGAGTAAATTAAAACTCACAACAAGTTTTTGGCGCCGTTGCCGGGGAGTTGTTTGGTTTGTAAAATTTTTTTGTCTAAATTGATTTTATTTTTCTACTAGTTAGTTATCAATTTTAAATAAAAAAAATAGTTTAATTTAATTTAATTTTTTTTTTAAATGTGGATGAATCCAGCGCCGGTTTCACAGTCATTGGAGGACGCCCTCAAGGATTTCATTAAAATGACCGGCCCGTCCCTCAATGCTGCCAACACATTCAATGTTGATAGCTGTTTCATCTGTGCTAGTCCTCTACATTTAGCACAAAATTGTCCATCAATGCCAGCTTTTGCCGAGTATCCCATGGAACAAATGAATGCTTTCAATGAGTGTTGTTGGCAATCAAATGGATCTTACTCTGAAACATACAATCCAGGGTGGTGGGACCACTCTAATGTTTCATGGACGCAGAACCAACTGAGGAATCAGGGAGGAGACCCTTATCATGCTCACAATCAATACCCTCCCAAATTTCCTCCACCAATTCCAAGTTATGGTCACTCAGCTTATCCAGCACCATCACCCGCTTACCAAGCTCCCATTCAAGCGCCAGCGTCGGTTTCACAGTCATTGGAGGACGCTCTCAATGATTTCATGAAAATGACTAGCCAATCTATGAGTGAAGTGATGAGTGCAACAATAGAAAACACCCAAGCGATTGCCACACTAGAGAGTCAAATTGATCAAATCGCAAGTTACGTGGGTGAAGGAGAGGAAGGAACGTTCCCCAGTCAAACTGATCCTAACCCAAAAGAACAGTTTGCGATAGGAAATTTATTAACTCCTATGCATTGGCAGGAACAAGTGCAATCAATTGTCCCATTGAGGTCTGGGAGACAAGTGCACAATCAAGTGGAAGAGAACCCTGCTATGCACCAAGGGCAAGAAAGTGGCAACAATGAGAAGAGAGATGCTGAGCCATCTATAGCCACGCCTATTATTAATGATCTCTCTAGGTCGTTTTTACCTAAAGCGCCTTACCCTGAGAGACTACAAACGCCCAAGAAAGAAGGGAAGTCTGAGGACATTTTGGAGGCATGCTTTGCTCAATTTGAAGACGATTTGGATTTAGATAAGTTGTTTGAGCAAGCAAATGCTACTTTAGAGTCTGCTCCTCAAAAGATCAGTGAGACGGAGGAAACCACAACACCTAAACCCCCCAAGAAGGAACTTAAGCCTTTATCGGATAATCTTGAGTATAAGTTCCTAGGTCCAGCAGATTCTTTGCCTATAATGATAGCTTTAGATTTGGGTGATGCTCCAGAGGAGAAATTATTGGACATCTTAAGAGAGCATAAGGAAGCTATAGGCTAGACTATTGAGGATGTCAAGGGAATCAACCCCTCGTTGGTAATACACATGATACAGTTGGAGGAGAATGCCAGGCCATCGAGGAAGCCACAAAGAATGCTCAACCCTGCTATGCAAGAGGTTGTGAGGGCAGAAGATATTAAGCTGTTAGAGGCAGGGCTCATTTATCCCATCTCTGATAGCAAGTGGGTGAGCCAGATTCATGTTGTGCCCAAACGTGCTAAATTGACGGTAGTAAATAAAGACGACGAGTTGGTCCCAACTCGAGTGCAGTCAAGATGGAGAAAGTGTCTAGACTACCGTAAATTGAATGCTGCCACTAGGCCTGATCATTTTCCATTTCCATTTATTGATCAGATGGTGGAGCACTTAGTTGGGCCTGTTTACTAATGTTGGGTCTGGCTGAAGACGTTAAACTTAGCGTTCATGGGAGGCACCCCGCAGCTTATCTTTTTTTTGTTTATTTATTATTTCGCATTTTTATTATTAATGTTTATTTCCGTTGTTTTTTTTTGTTTTCCAGTTTTTATTTTTCAGGGACAAAGCATACTTCAGTCTAAGTTTGGGGGTATGCTATGAGCCATACCTGTCCAGCTAGTTCTCCATATCTCAAGTCAGTTCTTTCCATATTAGTCACACATTGGGGTCAATGTGTAATTTAAGTTTGGGGGTATGGGAAACACATCACACACTTTGTCCTAATTTGTTGTCTTTTCGTCGTAGAGATAAATGCATGCTCATGTTATCGTGAAATTTTGGTTGATCTTAACATTTTCTGAGATGTGATGTCATTGGTGAGCTTAACATTTTGAACACATGATCTGGTGATAAATTTTTAAAATTTAGCTACTTACTTTAGGCATTTTGAGAATTCACATGTTTGATCTAATCTAACACGAGCACATTAGCATAAATTATGTGAGGTATGACACGTGATTTTAATGTGTATTTTTCTTTATCTTAACTGAAACTGGATGACTTGTTGGATGAACTATTGGGCATAGAAAAGCAAAATAAAAAAAATAAAAAAAAACTTCATTATCAATAAACTTTCCACTGAGTAACTGGACCTCTTACCTCAGTAAGCAGTGAGTGTTCAAGTCAAAAGGTGGAATTTTGTTTGGTAGTATTAAGGCCGGTTTAATTTCGTAGCCTTTTTGACTCGAGTTAGTAAGTCCTTAGGGGTGTCTTTACACCTAATGCCCTAAAACCATCTGGTTTGGGAGTCATTAACTCAACACTCGCTACATGGGTCAATTAGAAAGCTTAAAGGAACTAGACATAGCCGTTTCTTTTATATATATATATATATATATAAAACTATGCCTTTTTCGTTCATTTTGATGGGAAATTCGGTGAATCTTGAGACATGGAGACCTTACACATTAGAGTTACTTGGAAGCTTTATTTTTATATGCTAATTCACCTTACACTGATTCAAGCTTGTGATGCCTTAACCTGCCTTTTGTAAGTAATTAGATTTTAACTTTTCTATTCATTGCGAAGATGGGTTTATCTTTTTAAGCTTGCTCATGAATGAATATCTTGGTGATGTTATGCTCCTTAAATTTTTTGATACCATGAGTGATGAACTTATCTTTATGTTCTTTGTTTTTCATTGAGTCTTTTATTTTGTTTTGCTAAGGGACTAGCAAAATATAAGTTTGGGGGTATTTGATGAGTCTTAAATATTGCATATTTTAGACCCTTAACTTATATTTGTTATGCTCTTAGTTAGTAGTATTTCACTTTATTTTATGTTTTTTTTGTGTTTTGTGTATTTTTACAGGTTTGTGGAGAAATTGAAGCATTTCATGAGATGTGAAGCTTCAGGAGACATTGCAATCGATCGCACGAGATATACGATCGAGCGCACTTGCCTACGAACGAGCGCAAGGTCAACATCCCACATCGAAATAGTTGTTGTTCAGTGCGTCTGCGATCGATCGTAACAGACATGCGATCGAGCGAACATGCGATCGTGCGCACAAGACATGCGATTGATCGCACCATTCTGCGATCGAGCGCACTCGGGCCAGTATCCCACATCGAATCTGAAACCTACAATGCTCCAAGACTTCCCCTATATAAACACCATCTGGCCTCATCATTCAATGTACAATTCCTGAGCCACTTTGGTGTTTATCGGTGGACGTTCGCTAGCATTCTGGTGGATCCCGAAGGCATTGCTACCACGAGGGGAAGCGCCGCCCGTCAGCGAGTGAAATTTCTCCCATGTAAAGTTGTTTATTTATTTCTTTATATTCAGTTGTTTTAGTTTAAATGTTTAGCACTTTTTATTATAATTTTATAGTTATGAGTGGCTAGACTCTTCAGCTAAGGTTGAAGATGA
Organism: Bretschneidera sinensis; assembly: GCA_023935145.1. Lineage (NCBI taxonomy): Eukaryota > Viridiplantae > Streptophyta > Magnoliopsida > Brassicales > Akaniaceae > Bretschneidera > Bretschneidera sinensis. The sequence continues at coordinate 88,647,234 of CM043699.1, forward strand.
AGCCCCGCCGTTGTTTGGCGTAGTAGTTCAGATTTGCTTGTGCAAATCTGACAATTTTTAGTATAAAATGTTCTGGAAATTATTTGAGTTAATCTTATAATTGATTGAGTTTAAATTGTCTGTTGGATATTCTTTGTGTTTTATCTGATGGATACATTGAATGTTTTTCGATTAAATTGGATTTCCTTTGTGATTTGTTAAGAGCGGATACATTGGATACTTTTGGTTTAGTTGGGATATTCTTTGTTTTTTGTCTTATAGTTGGATTCATGGAATGTTTTGATAGGCTATATTTTTATAACATATATGCTTAACTTCGGGGGGGCGGATTCGGAAACCTTAGTGCTTTTTATTATTAGTTTTAAAATCAACTTAGTTTAGTTTTAATTTATTTTGCAATATCATTCTGAAATTTGGAACTAGGTTAAGGTAAGATTAGTTTAGATAAATTTATATTTTCACAACGCAATTCCCTGTGGATTCAACCTCGCACTTGCACAACGCTATACTGCAAACGACTCGTGCGCTTGCAAGTAAATTAAAACTCACAACAGGAGACATAAGGCTAACATGCTCCCTTGGTTGAGGACTTGGACAAGCTCCCAAGCTCAAAAAAGCCTGAGGGGAGTGCCCTGAGCACCTCTCACCCTTAGCACATTTTCAGCAAAAGCTCGAGAATGTTGCCTCGAGCTACTCCGACCTTGGTCCAGTTTCTCCATCAGCTTTGAGGAGATAGCCTCGAACTACTTCGCCTCCAACTCAGTTTCTCCATCAGCTTTGAGGAAGTAGCCCTAAGTTACTTTGGCCTCAAATCAGTTTCTTTATCAACTCTAAGGAGGTCTGATCAACATAAAAGAAATGAAATTGGGAGCCCTAAATTGCACTCTAAGGGACCTTTCCCCTTCTTTGTTGACTAAAAACAAAACCAATGATATTGGAATTGAGACCTTTTTTTTCTTTCATATATGTATTTTTATTTTTTGTTGTTTGACTTGATCGAAGACCTTTAATATGGCTTGAAGTTTGCCAATAATTTGGGTTGTTTCTTTAATTCTTTGTATTATCTTAAGCCTATATATTCATTCATAAAATTTTAATAAAGATTATGTTAAAAAAAATAGAATAAAGAGTATTTATTTCAACCTGATTGCCATAGTGTTTTATCATGATTCATGATAAAAAATAAATAAATAAACAAGATTGAAGTCTTAAGATTATAGAATGTCATGTTCGACTCTTACTAGTATGTGAATTGTTTGTCTAATTAATTGATTATTACTTTTATTTTAAGTTAATTATGATAATATTGAACTCATACGTGGATATGTCTGTATTGATGCTATTGCGAATTTATAGATTAAACCATTGCACTATCTATATATCTATAAATACATATAAGTATTTGATAAGATTTTCCAAAAAGCATTATTAACATGACATGTGTCATCTAAAGAGTATTATTATCATGACACGTATCTAGTCTTTTTTAATAACTCCAAGCATATAACTACATAGCTTTGGTTTTACGATTAATTGAGATATAAAGCTCAATTCATAAACTCTATAAAATTCTAAAATAATAAAACCCAATAAAAGAAGTATTGCTTTTATAATTAATTATAATATAAAGCTTATTCCATAAACTTTATAAAATCTTAAAATTACAAAACCCACTAAATTAAAACTAGATATAAGGATTTTTTTAATAGGAATTCAATATACAAAATTATTCAACTTAATATCTAGATAGAAAACTAAAATTAGATATTTAATAAAATTAAATATAAGATTACATCATAAAAGGAGAAGAAGTTGAGTTTACGTGACACTTTTTTTTAACATGTTTTTCAACACAACACAGATTTGATATTTGTTGTTATGTGAACTACATAAATCCCAATATGAAAACACTATAAAGGTCTAAGCTAATAAAATAAAGTTTATAAAATGCTTAAAATAAATAATAATACAATCAATAAAGTTAAGTATCAAACTAAATGAATGGAAAAAAAAAAGTAGTAAACTAAATTAAATTATATGTCCAGAAAAAAATGAATTATTAAACAATGTTTCGCCATTGAGGGTTTCATCATTAACCATTTATATGTTTTTATCTTTATACTTCTATTGATTGCAACCCAATTAGATATATCAGGTAACTATAAAATAATATCTATTGATCTTTTGTATGGAATGCATGTGAGCAAGTATTCATATAATTCTTATTAAAAGTTCCATTTGTAAAGTTTACATTGGCCAAAATAAAAGGTTCAATATATTGAATACTTAAATTAAATAATATATTAAATTTAAACAGTAGACTAATTGAATTTATAAGAAGAGTGAAAAAAATATATTTATCTAACACAAATTTTATTGTTTAACTTAGCTAATAGATTGAGGTCCAATGTTGTGATACTTTATTATTAAATCCAACATATAATATTAATTTTAATAAATTTAATTTATGAGATTGTATTCTTAAAATGCAAAAGAAGATAAAACGAGTTTCATCATATATATAATTTATTATTTATAAAATTAAATTTCAAAATTTTAACTTATACTCACATTGTATAACCATATGTTATGTTGAGTAGGAAAAAAAATGTCTATAACAAATAATTATTTAGTTGATTATTTTTTAAAAAAAGTTAATATCTTAATATCTTTATAATTATTTAAGTTTAGCTAAATAAATTATTTATAAAAATATTTTACGTAACAAAAACTACAAAGGCCAATGTTTTACAATATAAATAACAACTAATCAATTGAGTTACAGAAAATAATTTAGTTCATTACTATAACAAAAGTGTAATAAAAATATAATTAATTATATGAAATATGTTCTTTGGTTACACTAATTGAGTTACCGTGTCATACATATTTTATTTTAAACTATAATTAAAAAAAATATAAGAGTTGACTTATAAACCTTAAAAAAAATCTAAAATAAAGATTACTACATATTTAACTAATAGTATTATTTTCATATGTTGAATTTATGATGTTGTAATATAAAATATAAAAGGAGAAAATAAGAGCTTTCATCATAAATCTATTTGTTCTTAATTTTTGTTAATATATTTAATTTTAATATTGCAATATTTTGGTTTCACTTTTTATTTTAATTTTTGATTAAACTATTATATCATATTTTTTGTTTACAAATAAATTTAACATAATATTGAAACCTTAATTTCATATTCTCAAATTTAAAAAAATTTTACTTCTACATTTATGTTTTGTACCTTCATGTTAGTAGATAAAAAAAAAAATCTATAACAAAGAGGTACTTATCTGCTAAATTTGTTTACTTATTAAATTAGATTCAAATTAAGATCTTGATTTATAATCGAATTATTTAACATTTTTAAATTTAAAATTTGTTAATTCAATATTTACATTTGTATGCACATGTTGTATGAATATTTAAAACATTATCAATAACATAGCCTAACATAATTGATATTTTATATCTTATAAATTATTTAATCTTCATTATACCATTTCATAATAATTATTTTTAATGTTTACTCAAAATAAATTATTTTTAAAATTTTATTATAAAAAGAATAAAATAATAACTCTCAACATTTATGTAACGAAATTTTTTTAATTAATTTTGTGCATAGTGTGGGCATGACAACTAGTTGTACTTATATAGCACAACTTCGTTTAAAATAAAATTTTATGTTATGCAAAAAAATTTACACAGTTTTCTTTCTGTTATTTATAAAAAAATAAAAATACATTATAATTAGTATAAAAGAAAACAAATGTAAAATCAAGAATACAAATTCAATTTTAACCTTTAAAATGATTGTAATTATTTGCTATCCTTTTCATGATGGAGTAAAATATTTTGTTTTTATGGATTGAGTCTTATAACTTGACAAAAAAACATAACAAAATCACAAATTTTTTTTTTATAATTAACAAAATCACAATTTAATTGTAAAATTAAACAGCAATAATGATTTATTTTTATTAATTCAATGAACTCACGTTTAACGTGAGCACGAACAATAATTGAATTTACATTCAAACTTTTATTAATAACGCTTCCCAAAAACTTGTAAATACTAAATAAATGTGAGAAAGTAATTTTATTCATTTTCTCCAAAGAAAAAATAAATATAATTATCAGTTTATCACCCATTATTAGTAGTAAAAAAGTTTATTATCATTAGACAATTTTACTTTTGTGTTTTAATGTTATTTATATTTTAAAAACAATTAATTTATTTTTTTAAGAATTATTATTAAAAAATCTATTGGGCACGTGTATGAAATGCAAAGGTAAATTGAGTGAAACATAATAAAAAAGAGAGAGAGAGAGAGAAAAGGAATAACTTGGTCGTCGTGTTGTGAGAGAGGAGAGTAGGAGACATAATAAAAAATAGAGAGAAGGAATAATTTGGTCGTCGTGTTGTGAGAGAGGAAAGTAGGAGACTCTTTACCTCAGAGAGAGAGAGAGAGAGAGAAGCAACGATAAAAGCTCGAGTGAGAGATCTTCACGCTAACTCGTTTGAGTTGGTTCTCTCTGTTATTCCTATTCTCTTCCCTAGATCTGCAATTTCTCTCAATCCACCAAGCATATTAAGAAAAAAAGAAAATCAGAGAAAAACTGTTGGTTTCTATTTAAGCAATTTATCTATGCCCTTCTGATTCGCTTTGCATTAATTTTTGTGAAGTCGACAAAAGAAGAAATTAAAATCACAAACAGGAAAAATTTCATACAAATTTATCCAAAAAGGGAGTCTTTTTTTATGGTAGTGTGTGAGCGTAATGGGGTCAGGCAAAATAGCGACTTCTTCTTCTCAACATACGGACATGATCTCAGGCAAGTTATTCATATTTTTTATCTTATTGTTATCATAATTAACTTTTCGTTATTTTAGTTTTGATACGTTTTAATTTTTTTGTTCCCAATTTCTGAAATTTTGGTACACGAAATCAAATCTGGGTAGAAAAGCTAGGTACGAGAAGCGAGGGGCAGATTTTGAGATCTCTAATGCAGTTTTGGATTTGCTTTTTTCCTCATTTTCTGTGTTGGTTATTGATTTGTTATTTGAACTAGTGTTGGTTATTGATTGATTGCATTAGTATCGTATCAAAGAAAGCTCTAGCTATTTTGTAAATAAAAAACAAAGTATTTTTTTTGTTAAATTAAGAATTACCCTATCGATTTTATGTCTAGAAAAATAATTCCTTTTTAACTTCCAGATAGCTCAAGGGTCAAAAGTATGAAGTGGTCAAATTTTTTGGATAGAGTGCTCTTTTATTTTTTTCTCTGATTGTAATAAGGTGGCCTGAATGCAGTTCTACCACTTCGACGAGCGTGTTAATGGTTAGCCAAGTGTGTAAAGTTAAGTAGTTGTAAATATGGATAAATAGATTTTACTACAGGTTGAGCAGTTCTACAGTTAAGCGTGTTATGCAGATTCTTATGATTTTCGATTCCAGGTTTTCATCATGGGAATGTTGCTGCTATATGTTTAGTCCTTAAATCTTTTGTTTGGATCTGGAGTTGTATGTGTTATAGGTGTGTCTAATTGTTTTAAAATCTTATGGCTGTGTTGTTTGGGAGTTAGGTGTTTAGGTGATAGAAATTTGGTTCGTAGTGGTGCATGGATTGATGCAATAAAGGTTTCGTTGTAGTGGTGCGAAAGAATGAAATTATGGATTTTATCTTGGGTGTTCGGTAGATTCATGATCGCTTTGTGCTGATTGAGAATGACTTGAAGCATCATGTTTTTGTTCATTACCCCTGTTTAATATGGTTTCAGGTTACGTATTAAAGTTATCTTTTTGCTTTTACTTATAAAAAAATGTTTTGTTAGCCCAAAGATCATTCTATTAATGACTCGTATTTTCTAAATCTTTTCCTTTTTTTAATTGACAAATTGTGTCACTTTTGTACTTCTAAAGCAAACTCAATATCTAGAATTATTTTGCTGTTTTGTTTCAGACCTTATGCAAGAAAGGAACCCTGTATTGAGTAATCTGGAAAAAAATTGCTGAATATTATTGACTAGATATTCTTATCATAATAGCGCATAGTTAGAAGCTTCAGCTCCTATGACCACATGCATTTACTGGGACGGGGGTTGGCAAAATGAAGATTTGCGGAATTATTCTATCCATCCCATTTTGTAACACCAATGACCATATACTATGCATCTGTTCTATAAAATTTATAAAACTCTATAGCTTTGTGGTTGGGCAAAACATGTTTACATTCATCTTTTAATACATAAAGATAGATAAGAGTGATTGCTTTCTGGTTCCTGTAGACAGTAAGGTGTTAGGTAGCATAGATGGGAAATATTTAGCCATGTGGATTCCGTCTTATTGTTAGAAAGAAAATATGAATTTAACTATAGAATTTGATTTACATAATGGTAATATATGTTATTCCCTACTTTCAAATAAAGAGCACATAAGATGTCAATAGTTGAGGAAAAGGGAGTAGGATCCTATCAATTCTTTTGTTATTATTAAAAGTAATACCATAAGAGGGCACCAAGGGTGTCCAAGTCCCCTATCAAATTATGTTTGCTGATATATTTTTTGTATGTTGCAGGTCTGCGTGAAAAGCATAGACAAGAACTAGAAAATCTGACACTGATGACTCAACCCTTCAAAACATCGAAGTTTTTTGTTTTTGCTATTGTTCAATATTTTAAACGATCCATATTATATCTTTTGGCAAAAGGTGGTTGGCTTATGCTTTTAAGTACTGTGGTAGTGGCACTTGGAATTCTGCTTATGACCATTGATGGCCCTCATGAAAAGGTAATAAACTTAAATCATCATAGTAGATTTATATTTGGGGATGTGTTATGTTCATCTGAGAGACAACATATATCTTTCAGGGTGGATAACACACTATTTATTAGTTTATGTGTCTCTTTATCCGTTGCATACCATACTGCTCCCCATAGGGATGTGACTGAGTGATCATAAAGTTGTTAGCTTTTGTTATGTTCTTGGTGTTAATCTTAGTATTTGCAAGATTAAATCTTAGCAATAGTGAATAACAGTTGATGGCACGTTATTGCAGCATCTCGAGAAACTTTCTGCGTACTTCCGGTATGGATTGTGGTGGATTGCACTTGGTATTGCGTCTTCAATTGGTCTTGGTGAGCAACATTTATTTACATGAAGATATCTCATTCTAATGCTTGGAGGAGTATTCCTAATGGATTAAATGATTAAATGTTGGAGGTCATAACTATCAATGGTTTGGATGAGAAAGCTTCTCGGGCAACTGCTAACAGGCTGAATATTAAATAGTTTTGAAAGAAATAATCCATATGATATTGTGCAAGTTAGAACATTGGTGTAATTTTGAGCTAGGTTTGGGTTCTTAATTTCTTTTTAATTCAAACTCACTATAGGTCATTTAGGTTCACCTTTCCACCAAAATATCCCAAGAAACAAACAGCTAGAATGTTTTATTTGGTGCTGTTGGCTCGTTCAATATTGTACATATGGTTTTATAATTAGTATTGTTTTAAGCAGAGGCATAGTGAGAGAATGTTTTAAGTTCTGGGAATTCATGTGCATTGTTCTGTGTGTGTCTAAATGGATTTTGTGCCCTAATGCTTTAGATAAATTGTGCTTTTGGCGTTTTATGATCTTGTTAAGAGGAGTGACCCTAACATTAGAAATAGGGTTGTAGCTAAATTAGTTGCCCAATGGAAATTTATGTCACATGTTTCTGCTGAATCCCTTATTTTTTCCTTTAATAAGTATGAGCTGCCAAAAGGAGCTATTAAAGGTTTTATTCATGTGTGAGTGCATTATGTAAATAGTCTACTGGTAAATAAAATTTTCTATTATCAGGTTATATGGAAACCATAAGAACCCATTATGTATTACCAATAAAAAAAAAACCCCATTATTTATTGGTAAGGGGATGCACGTATAATAAACTGAAGCTGCAGGGTTCCATCAGTCATATATCCCCTCCCTGAAATTCCTTTCTGCTCCTTCCTTACTTATTTTAATGGAAGTCTAAGACTCTAAGTAGTCTCTGCTATATTTCTGTACTGACCAAGTTTGTTTTGGAGCTATAGTTGTTGTTTATACATCAAAGAAATTATTTGTAGTCAGCCAAGGAAGCCTTGGCTCCATGGTTAAGGTTGAGGCCATGGGTCCTAAAGGTCTTAGGTTTGAGTGGTGCGTGTGTGTTTTATCAATCAAAAGAAGAAAAAAAAAGAAATTATTTGGAGTCTGGAATCCTGGAATCCAGTACATAAGAATTCTAATTGTATATACTCTTGGACCTTGAAACATGTTACATTAATAGCCTTGATCTGATATATCCTGCTTCTTTTGCTTGTTTTATTTCAGGATCTGGTCTGCACACTTTTGTCCTATATTTGGGTCCTCATATTGCCCTGTTTACAATAAAAGCAATGCAGTGTGGCCGAGTTGATCTAAAAAGTGCTCCATATGATACAATACAGTTGAAGAGAGGTCCTTCATGGCTTGATAAATCTTGCTCTGAATTTGGGCCCCCATTGTTTCCATCATCACCTGGATCACGGGTCCCGCTTAGCAGCATATTGCCTCAGGTTCAAATAGAGGCCATTCTATGGGGTCTTGGGACTGCACTTGGGGAGCTTCCTCCTTATTTTATCTCAAGGGCAGGTATGCACTCCTCTGCGTATTTTTTTCTTAATGTGCTAAGGTTTGAAGATTTTTTGATAAAGGATCTGTTTGAAGGGAGCTAGGGTACTGTGACCTTTTTTTTGGCTTCTTTTACTTTTTTATTATTTTGTTTTCTTGGGTTGAAGGGGGATGATTTCATTTGCAAAAACGTTGATTATTGATGACAATGCAATGTTTTAAACATTATTGTTTTGAAAAATATGATAAAATCTGAGATGTTCTGAAGTTGCTGCTTGACTTTTCTAGCCTTCATGAAAGTTGAATTTCAGTGTTTCACTACTGTGACATCTTCTGTACATTTTTTTTTTTATCATTTAACTCTGCCTTGGTCAGTGCTTAAAGGTTATACAAAGTGAAGGTTCGAAACCTTCATTGTCTTCCAGAGTCTTCTTGTTTCTGGAACTGGTTTATACTGCGTGATTACAACAAAATAAGTGTTGTAGGATTTTGGGAATGGGCATGTCAAGTGAAAGAGAGCTATGAGCACGTTTTCATTTGAAATTGATTTCCTCAAGGTAGTTTCTTGATATGTTCTCTTTTTGTTGCATGAATGCTTAAGAATGAATCTAGTGTAGGATGAGGTCCAGGAAAGATACTTCATTTAACCTGGATTTCCTAAGTAAAAGCTGATTTAAGTGAGCACATTATATTATGTTTGCCTTTGCATATTCTTGCTTGCTAAAAAGTGGCTACAGTTGGACGTGGAGATTTATACAAATGAAAGACAATAAATTTTGGATACTTGACTGTATTACTCCACTTCATTCTCTCAGGACTTGGAGAGTTCTTTTTGCGCATCTTGATATTGTGTTATTAGTATCTTTGTTGGAGTTTCTTATATTTGGCTATTTTCATTGCCATGACGTTTTGAGTACGTGTTGGGTGAGCTTGGTTGTGTATGGTCTACTGAACAGTGGGGCATTTCATGCATCCATAATTCATTGTTCAGTTCATTTGTGTTTGGATATTAGTCACTGCTGATCTCTTTCTGAATAGGTGCATTTCTGTTTCTACTTCCTCGAGATGACATATTGTCATTTTCATTTGGGCAGAGGAGCATTTTTAATTGCCACTGTTCAATATATATGATTGGAGTGGTATTGTGTTATCTTTTTAATTGCCACAATGAAACTTTTATTGTATATTAATCTTCTACTCTATGCAGCAAGTACTTCTGGCAGCAAATTGGATGCCGTGGAAGAATTGGATGCTTCTTCAAATGAAGATAATGGAGTCGTAGCTACTCACCTGACACAAATCAAACGCTGGCTCCTATCACACTCGCAACATTTGAACTTCTTCACAATTCTGGTGCTTGCTTCGGTCAGTTTGGATTTCCACCTACATTTTCTAGCCCTTCTTTATTCAATAGGTTTTGACAATTGCTTCCTGAAGTTACATCCACTGCACACAACTTTTTCCATGCTCCCATTAGACTGGATTAGTGTTGTGTTTCCTTGATAACATGTCCTCTATCCCCACCCCCGCCAACTTTGTCCCTAAAATTGTCCTTATGTCCAGATGCACTTTTTCTCCTTAATATAAATTTTAGGGTATATTTACATCGTTGTCAAGTGGTAACATTTACTAATGGCCCTTTAAATTTTTAACATGGTTCATGAGGTCCCTTTCAGATTTTTGTCATTCATAAAGTACTTATTTAGGTAAATTACATTCATGAAATGTCCATTAGAAGTGCAATATTGTAAAAACAGCGTGAAGTACTTTAGATGGATTTAAAAATTGGACTTAGTTATTTAGCAATTTCACTCTTTAAATATATTTATTAAAAACAACTTTTGTGTAGAAGTTGACCATGGGTTATTAACGTCTGTTTGTCACATTCACTGTTCATTAACATGTAAAATTCTGTTTAACTGAATTCAGGTCCCAAATCCTCTATTCGACCTTGCTGGCATCATGTGCGGACAATTTGGGATTCCATTTTGGAATTTTTTTCTTGCAACTTTGATTGGGAAGGCAATTATTAAAACTCACATACAGGTTTGCAAACATACTCTTCAGGTCTCATACTAGTGTAGAGCTCTGAAGCTGTTTCACATACGGGCATTTAGTTTTGTTCTAATTTTGGACATTTGGTGCTTCAACACAGAGATTTTGTTTCTCATTCCTTGGGGTATTTATATTATTTTTGTTATTGTTCTTGTTCTCCTTGCCAAAATGGAAAGGAGGGATGTCTGAAGTGATGCGAGATGCCTGATATTGATACACTGCCTATGGGCCTGTAATTGGGAGTTTGCTTGATTCCTTTTCTGCAGACGGTTTTTATCATCTGTGTCTGTAATAATCAACTCCTTGACTGGGTTGAGAATGAGTTGATCAGGGTGCTCAGCCTCGTACCTGGTTTTGCTTCTGTCCTGCCTGAGCTCACAGCCAAACTCAACACACTGAAAGAGAAGTATTTGGCAGCCCCATCTTCTGTGCCCTCAAATAATAAGGTACACTCTTAAGCCACATAAGGCACTCATTTAATATTTACACGGGTGGTCCATTTTGGAAGCGGAGACTTTTGCGTTCTTTGCAGATTGCCACTGATAATCCGGATGTGCATCTGCTGTTTCATTACCTATCTATCAACTTCCTTTTTTTTTTATTGAATCCTTCCCAGGTGAAGAAGTGGGATTTTTCATTTACTTCAATCTGGAACACTGTTGTGTGGCTCATGCTCATGAATTTCTTCGTCAAGATTGTGACTGCAACTGCTCAGAGGCATCTGAAAAAACAGCAGGACAAAGAGCTAGCTGCATTTTGTAACAACTTATCAGCTTCAACACATTCATCAGATCAGTGAGCCTGATGATGGGGTGCCTTTATACACAGGCAACATTACGTCTCTTTATCCTTTTTTTTTTCTCTTTTTGTTACAATTAGAGGTTAGTGAAAGTTAAAGTGGCAGCTCTTTCACTAGTCACCATTGAAGGTCACCCAAAAATTTCATCTGCATCAGCAAGTTCCTGTTAGAAGCTTGTATAGAAATAGGAACACAATGATTGACAGAAGTTGCAGGTTAATTTATCCTGTGCTAAGTTGGGGGAAGCATTGTTTCTGGGTGGGTTTTTTAAGTACTGTTCACATTGGCAAATTGGAACCTTATATTATTCTTTGGCAATGCAAGACAAAATTTTCCGCTCATTCATCTCTGAGCATTGCGTTTTAAAATTGTTATTTGTGTTGTTCTATTACTCTTTGAGAATTTATAGAAGTTGCTTCCAGATATTTTGGTTATGTCAAAGGATTCCCACTTCAATAATTAGTTAGTGGTTGCATAGTGGGCATCTTGGAAACTTATAATATAATAAATAATAATAATAATAATAATAATAATAATATAATTTGTTTTAAACATTGTATTATTTAAAGTTGATAATCACATGAGTTGATGTGTGTGTAGTGGCTAAATGAATAATATTATATGAGGCCGTTGGGTGATTAACTTGTCAAGAAGCACTAAAATATGTTGTAACATATCCTAAGTCTTTATTGTCCTATGAGACCATATTTTAGATACATTGCATAGATCTCCATGTTAAGAGTTCTATGATGGCTCTAAATTCACAAATTTTTTTATTAATATGTTTACCCAAAATCATACTCTTTAAAAATTGTTTCTTATATATTTCATTCAAGATGCAAGATATGTCAAAAAAAATCTCTGGAGGGTATTAATAAAAGTATTTTTTTTGCCTTTATGCTGAAGACTTGAATAATAAATCCAAACCTTGATTTGATCAGAAATTGAAATGTTAATAATAAACAGAGAATCACCAGAAACTATATATATATATATATATATATATATATACACACTACCGTATCTATTTTTTTAACGTTATTTACTATTATAAACATAATTTATTTTAATTGATTCTTTGTTAATATAAAATTATTCTTTAGGTTTTTTTTATTGATTTCATTGGTAGAATCGTTTGTCTTTATTCAAAAGATCAAAAATTAAACTTCATTCACACTAAAAAAAAAAAAGATAAAAAAATAGAAAGGTTGTAACTTAGTTTTTTTTTAATAAAAAAAAAAATATGAGAAATATTTCAATTTTCACAGCATCCAACAGAGTAATTTCTATGGCTATCCCTACTTCCTAATTCTAATGTTAATTTGGATCGTACCAAAATATTATAATGCAGTAATGGGGAATCATTCAATTAGATAATCACAACGTCATGTAGTCATTTAAGCAATCAATCTACATGGCTTACAAATTATTATTATTATTTTATAAAAAAGAAATGCCTTGGAGAGCGTATAGCTTTAGAATATACAATCCGCATTTGTTTATTCATGAACATTATAATAGATTATTAGTTGGAATTTTTTATTCTTCTTCTCCTCACCCCTTAATTAAGTAATACTATAACAAATTAAAGTTTAAATATTTCAATTGTTTTTAAAAATTAATATTTTGAGGAATATAACAGCCATTCAAGTCTCACTTTACTGATGGATAAAAGTGATCCGACTCGATCCAATCTGATTTGGTTTAAGTTTGATTCACCTCGAAAATGTATTATAATAATATGATATAAACTTGATTCAACTTTAATTAAGTAATTCGAAACTCGAAATGATTCGGATTCAAAATGATTCGAACTTAACCATATCTGAAATCCGAAATAACCAAAAAAACCCCAAAAGATCCGAACTCGAAATGATTCGACCCAAACTGACTTAAAAGTATAATTTTTTTTTTATAAAATGTAATTTGCTTTTTAAAACTATGGTAATAGTTAATTGACTAGTTGTCAAATAAAATAAATTATATTATAATTAATTATTGATTTACATGTGTTGATGTTTATGGTTCAACATTCTATTAATATGAGTAATCTCATTAACTTCAAATCAAAAATCGAGAAGACTACTAAATTTTGCATTGTTATTCATGACACAGTAAAATTTTATTTTTAATTGTTATGAAAAAATAGAATGGAATAAAATGATTATATGAAATTTAATTTCCAAAATCTAGTATAAGACATTACTAGTGAGAATAATTTTGTGTGCCAGCTATATGAGATTATTTAAAACTGAATTTTGGGACTAAGTGCCATAGTATTACCTATTGCATTACCTATTGCATTTTCAATTAAGTATAAATATCTATTTTGTTGACCCGACACAATCAAAGATCCGATACCACCTGAGCTCGAAATAACCCTAATCCGATCTGACTCGACATGATCCGATACTCGATAAAACTCGAGATTGAATGACCCGAACCCGACCTGACCCAAAGTTATCCGAATGACCCACGACTCAATATGATCCAAACCCGAATAACCCGACCTGACTCGTTTGTCTCCTCTAGGCACCATAAATTACTTTACAAAATGGATTTATATAATGTTGAAACACTATTTATAAAATCATATATTATTATTATTATTATGTGATTAACTATAAATAATTATATCATATAAAAAGACTAAAAAATTTATATAAATTCGTTTTTAACTACTTATAAATTTCTTTGTAATTTTTTTTTAAAGACCCTTATTTTTATAACGTAAACAACAATAAGTTATTGCCATTATTTTTTTTAGAAAAAAATTATTTCATTATTGATACAAGATTACAAGCTTAGCTTAGCAATGTGAAACGATCTCAAATTAAATTATGGTTCATGCACAACTGATGGTTTCACAATAATCTGTTTAATGTATTTATTAAAAAAAAAAAGCTGTTTCATATAAAAATTTAAAGTAATTTTGAGAAATTAACTACAATATATATTTAATTATATACTATAAAGTAAGAGATGAGACAATCATGTGCTTTCAAAAAGTGATTTTTTTTATAAAGTTATTGTTTTCAATTAAATATAGAAACTTCAAAGATTACAAGAATAAAAAAAGAGTAAAGAGAACAGGAAGAAAAAAGAATTAAAAAAATAAATGATGAGTTTTTTTTAGTGAAGTCATATTATACAAATACAACAAAACATTAATCTGATCACAATATAAATTTAAAATACAACTGAATAATTCATTTATAAAGTCAAAATTTTATCAAATTACTCAATTAAAATGAAAGAAATAATTAATAAATAGTACAAATAATTCACTCATAAGTGAGGATCGAAATTAAGATTTTATAAAAAAATTAATAATTAATAAAATATTTTAACTTTCATTCTTTAATTATTTTAATTTTGAAGAACTATTATCAATTTATAACTATAAAAACAAAATTTTAATAATTATTTTTTTTATCCAACGATATCGTTTACAATTTTTTTTTCTTCTCCGCCTTCTTTCCTCTCACTTATCAATAATACTCGACTATAGTTGTCCTAATCAAACCAAATGATTACTGATTTCTAAGCTCACGTCACTGTGTATGCTTGGAAGTTTAAGAATACCCCTGTACAAACTGTCAAGGACAAATATGTCCCATTTTAAGGCATTAACTACTACCATTGTGCCCGTCAAAATCACTCAAACTGCAATGTTATCCCTCCGGCTTTCAAGTTCGAATGTTCCAAAGAAAAACTACTGTTAGTCAATGCTGCTAAAATAACAGGGCTGTAATATTATTTTGCATATTGAAGAAGAGGACTCAGGGCTGTGGACAACCACCGAAATCAGGCCAGGTGTGCGGCGGTGGGTCATTGAATATGGGACGTATCTGCTAGTATTTTCAAACACAAAAATATACTTATGTGATATGTCTACAATTGGCTTCTTTCTTGCTTTTATTTACACTTTGTGTAAATGGACTTCTTGTGGGAATGTGCATTTACTAATAGTTTCGTGGGTGGGGCCCAATTCCCTGATTTTGTGGTTCTTTTTCTTAAAGAGTCAATGATTATTAACAAGTCAAATATAATTTTAGAGTATATTTGACAATTGAATTTTATAAATTTTATGAAATTTATTTTAAAATTAATTAATTATAAAATTAAGTTAATTTGTAGCAATGGAATTTCACAAAATAAAAAAGGAAAATTATATATATATATATATATATGGTTTTGATCATTTATATATTTTTTTAAAAAGTAAATTACTCATATTTTGTTGTAAAACTAATGTTTTTAGTGGTAAAATTCATATTTCTATGATAAAACATATATTTTTGTAATAAAATTATTTTTTATCAAAAGTGTCAAACTCAGATAGTTAGGTTCACGATTTTATTTGATTTAATTAATAAATGAAATAAATATTATATTTATTATATTTATTCTATATATATTATAAGAAAAACATATATATTATTTCAAAAATATAAACACCAATCTATTTCCTGAAAAACATATAAAAAATATATTTATTTATTTATTTTATTTTGAAAAATCAAGCTCGAGTTCGAGTTTGAATTTCACTTTTCGAGTCGAGCTCGAGTTCAGTTTTCTTAACTCTAGTTCAGCTCGAATAAATTTTTTTCTCACAAACTGCATTTGAGTACCCCTCAACTCGAATTAAGCTCAACTCGACTCGAATCCACCTCTAAATACATATGTACTCTAAGTGAAATTACCATTACTAATTTAATGCAACCCCAAACCTAAAATTCACCTTTACATATGCCTTTTCTTCTTTAATTATTTGGCAGCTCTTTATTGGTCACATTCATGGAAATAATTAAGAAAGAACACTGCAGTACTATCACATGCTTATAATAGAAATTTCAAGGTATCCCATAGAGAGGGGAAAAGGGGGAAACCAATGACCTAAATTTTTGACATCTTTATAGTTTTAGTACTAATTTTTTAATTTATGAAAATTGCTAATGCTCTAAGAATCATTGTTTATTTTTTTTAATACATTAGAGGGTAAAAAACCCGGGAAAATCACCGTGCATTATATATATATATATATATATATATAAAAGGTTATTATTGAAATTTATGATAATAAGAAGCATGCCGTTATGAAAATATATATTAAATTAATTTTTTTTATCGAAATTGAATTAACTTTTTTTAACTAGTTAAATAGGGTAAATTTCCCTCGAAAAAGAGGTAAGTTGGGTCCTTACTGGCCCATTGATTGAGATCCTCGAATCAATGAACAATTAATTGGCCTATATTGATTGATATTGTTTTCATTTAATTAAATTACAATACGACCAATATTGGTTAAAATTTTATGCAAGTACTTATACATAAATTTTGTTGCCCATATCAAAATATATACTATTACTCATCATATATAATCATTTGAAGTTATTACTTTTCACTTGTTTTCTTAGTCTAATACTATTAATAATAAAATGAAATTATATATAAGCCAAATTGTAAATTTAGTTTTTTTCTTTAGGAATCGGTTCCATTCTTAAACTTAAAAAAAAGTAACAATTAAGTCATTTAACTTAAAAAAAATTATAATTTAATCGTTTTGACCAAGTCAAACAATTAGGTTAGACAGTAATGTGACCAATTTTAAACTGAAAAATCAAGAACAAAAATTATCTGTCATTATATTTAAAATTGACTAGATTACCTTTTAATTTAACGGTTTGACTTGATCAAAATTATTTAAAAAAACTCAACTGTAACTTTTTTTTTAAGTTAAATGACTCAATTGTTAGTTATTTAAATTCATAAACCAAATTATAACCGACTCATAAAAAGAGCGGTGATCCCATGAATCCAGTTACATGAGAGTTATCACGGAACCAAAAAAGTTTACTAGTAATGATGGAGAAATTAAATGATAATTATTTCTAAAAAAATTAAATATCAAAATTACTATTCAATTTTTTTGTAATTACTAATAAACTTTCTCGATTCAATAATATATCTCACGAAACCGGATCTATAATATGACAACTCTAACCATATTTACAATTTGGCTATATATTTTAATTCCTCGAGGCTTTAGTATCTACTGAAAAGCCTACATCCAGGATCTTTTTTTTTTTCTTTTGCCTCAGATGTGAACTGATAAAAGATTATATGGCTGGCTAGGGCCTTCCATTTAGGTCACATACTTCTATATGATGTCTCTAGGTGTTCCCCACATCCTTGGATGATCTTTCCTGAGACCTGTTAATTTCCTAACCCTAAATCTCACTATTATAAATAACACAATCAAACTACAATTTTTTTCCTCTACTGCTCAGACCTAATTCAAGATTGTTTTCTAACATTACTTTCTTACTTTTTTTAGGGGGCGAGAAAGTGATTATATTTTGCGCATCCTTAATGACAATTTGGTTTCATGATGTAGTAATAGCACTAGATATTTCGATTCTAGTTATCTTTTCAAATAAAAAATATATATATTTTGGCTATGTACATTGGTTTTATTATTTCGATTATCCAATAGATTTACCCCATATTATCATTGAATTTTTAAATCCAGTACATAGTTTTTTTTTTTTGAAAGAATCTTGCACATAGTGTTGGGATTAAAGATTAATGTGAGCCGAGCCAAGCACGAGTTGAGGGGAGCTCGAGCTTGGCTCGTGAGTAAAAAATTTATTCAAGTCGAACCCGAGTTAAGAAAATTGAACTTAAACTCAATTCATAAGGCAAAATTCAGGTTTGAACTCGTCTCTCGAGCCATCTGGAACTAAAGCTCGAACCGAGTTTTTCGAAATAAAATAATAAATATATATGTTTTTCAAAATAAAATAAATAATTTTGATATTTATATATTTGAAATAAAATAAATAAAAATATATGTTTTTTATAATATGTATTAAATTTTTATAAATATATATATATATATAACATATATATTATTTATTTAATTTATTAATTAAATCGAGTTGGTTCGCAAGTCTAGCAAGCCGAGTTTGACATTGCTCGAGCTCAGTTTTATAAACTAATTGAACAAAATTCACAATTCGAACTTGATTTAATCGAATTTTAAATCAAATTTTTCGAACAAAACTTTTCGATGGAGTCCAACTACTCAACTCAATTCCACCCTTCTTTTGAGCTATTCTAATTATGTAAATATTTACAATTTCAAGTTTGATCACTATCTAGAGGGAAATTATCCATTAAATTATATTAAACATTAATTCTTGTAAATATTTGCAAATTCAAGAATGATCTCTATCAAGGAGAGAAATCATCCATTAAATCATATTGAATATTTATTTTATTTTTCTTTGGTATGCAATTGAATGACAAGTCATCATATCCTAATTATTATGACCACAACTCTTAACCAGTTGACATTTTGTCTTGTTTTTATGTATTTTCTTAGTTCTCATGTCACTCTCTCATGCTATATGAGGCAAAATCAGCATCTTTAAAGTCATTGCCTTGGTTTGTGTAGTCATTGATGTTCATTAGTATGACCAATCCATTTTTGCACCACTTTTTCTCATTTGTTTTTAGTGAAACAACCTTATTTTTATTCAACTTGAATTACCCCTTGTTATCATATACTATAAATTTGTAAAGATCTTTAAAATAAATATGAAATTATTATCTTCTAGAAGAATTTTCCATATTTTTTTGGACAATAAAGTACATGACATATATGCCCTTGCCCATCATGCTCCCTTTCTCTCTAGTGTGATGTTGGGGTCTTGACTCTTGAGGCTGACTGGGGGGTCAATGTGGTTTGATAACCTAATCTTTTAAAATTTCAATTTTCTCTTATGTATAAATAAATAGTAGTGTAGCATATGGCTGCTCTTTCCATTAATTGATTCTCCTTTAGTGGGCTCCTTTCTGGGATAAAAAAAAAACTGAAAGTTAGTTATAATTATTTTTTCATTGCTTAAATATTTATTTTAGTTATATAATTATAGTTCGAGTTCTGTTTTGATCACATAATTTTTAATTATATCAATTAGATATTATAATTTTGTTTGGTTTTCAATTCGATTATTCTAACGAATTTGATCTTAAAATTACGTCAAATTTTCATTTCAACACCAAGTGAGCACTGAGGTAGATAATAAATTCATTTTGATGGTGAAAAAATTACGTCAAATAAGACCAAAAAATCTCTTCTTATAAGTAAAAATATGACGTGATTTTAAAATCAAATTAATCGAAAATATCGGATTAAAAAACCAAATAAAATTACAAGATCTAATTAATATAATTGAAAGTTGTTTAACTAAAATAAAATTCAATTAATAATTGTATTATCAAAAATGACATTTACCTTATACCCAAAACAAAAAAAAAAAAGCAATCAAGTAAAGATCTTTACGGATTAGCAAAAAATAAAAGAAGCCCAATTATTCTGATCACCTTCTAGCCTTATCAATCTCCATTGGTAGATCTTGTTTCCATCCTTTCCTAATTTTATTTGACTATAATAGACCCCACCTCTTATTTTCTTGGCCCCATAGGAGTAGGACCCACATCTATTATCGTTATTTAAAACTTTAAATTAAAAGACAAGAATATTATCATAAAGCACTCTAAAATTTAGATGGTTGCTTGCTTAGAAGAAAGAAATGGGAACACGTGTGAAGATGGAGCAGCTTAAAAAGTCATCCTCCGTGGCAGAACACATGTCCTTCAGATTTCTGGGAAGCCCAACTATCTGAGTTTGCAGTGTGTGGGCCAAAGCTGTTCTGAAAACGGGACCACTTATGAAGGGTTAATTCGGTAACTCATAAGTAAAGCCTGGAGTTATTATTAAAATCCCCATCAGGGCCATCAACAAACAATTAGTGGTTATTATTATATAATAAAAAAATAAAGTAATTGAATAGATAAAAACAAGTTTTATCATATCTGCAAAATAGAAATAAGCCACGTGTAAGATACTGACAATAAAGATACCGGCCCTTGTCAACAAAAACCACCAACATCTGTGTTACAGTAACCAAAGGCTACTAAGTAATAGTACTACTTCATCTTCATATTTACTGTAAGAAAATTAATAAATTATTATAATAATAATAACAGTATAAATAGGTATCTATGGCCCACATTATTCTATATAAGACCAAGCAAGCAAGGGATTGTACATTTTTCACCTCCCTGTGCTTCACTTCATACAATAAAAGGAAAGTAATTAATTGTGAAAAGCAAAAGAAAAATCTTACATATAAAAGGAGGAGCATCATCACTTATACAACACAGTTAAAATGAAAAATTGCACAAGGTTACCACAGACCTTTGCATATAAATGTCAAAAGTATTCGAGTAAAAACAAAGGTACTACTTTGCTTTTCCTATTTATCCACCTCACTCTTATCTGCAGAAAATCTATTTCTTCACTAAATATAGCAAAGCCCAACTTTCTTAGTACCTTCCTTCCATAAAACCCTCCTCCCACGGTACAAGGTAGATTTTTGCATTATTTTAAATATCAGTTAAGTTAAAGAACATTCATCACAACATAAAAGGCAATAAAAGATGGGGACACAAAAGTAAAATAAAAAAATCGAGAGGGTTACTCTTATATGTGCCAGACATATACATATACACCCTCCATCGCATATATATGTCAAAAAGATATTGTCCACTACTCCCACCTAGAAAATTTAACAACCCCCAAAAATAGAAAACAATTTTAAGAAAAATAAAAATAAACCTCCATTGCATCCCCAAAAGAATGAAAGGGTGGGTCATGTTCTTCCTTTCCCTGTGTTTTTACCCTCTTTCCTCCCTCCCCATAAAACCAATCAAATTTAATTAGACTTCAGGACCGTACTTGTCAGACTATAAACACGTGTACATGACTGAAAACACATTGCAAGCACATTCCACAAAAAATGTATCTTTTCCCACTGCTTAAACTTCCTCCCCAAAATTGTGGGTTCATCTCGGATTGAGCCTCATCTCATGTGTGCACCTTTCATCTCTTCTCAGGCTGCCAGAGGGCATGCAGATTGTCATTTCCTTTCCAGTTTAAACTAACAATCCCCAATCTATAACTAAATCTGGCTGGCTGCTATGTTTTTATGTTCTTGTTCCCTGAATGGGGGTTGCAATGTGAAGACTGAAAGACTTGATTCTCTACTCACCAGCAGGTTGTTTCTGCTCAGCCGGTTTCATCTGCACTGCAGTGGGAATAGGATGAACATAAGGGAAGCCAGCAGGCAGAAGCTGATGATGCGTCTTTCCGGAGTGCTGTGAGAGTAAGCCCCCACCTTTCATATTACTAGCAGCTGCAGCAGCAGCAATTGCCTTGGCAGGGTCAGAGGTGCTGGTGTTCACAAGTGTAACAGGAGTGCACATAGACAACATCCCAGTAGATGATGTCGATGATAAGCCTGGCAGTGACTGTTGCTGCTGAGACTGCTGTTGATCGTTTCGATGCCTTTGGAGATAATAACCACTTGCAGCAGTAGCAGTTGTACCTGTTGAGTGTTGAGCTTGAGGCTGCATATAAGCACCAGAGAAGAACAGCTGTGCTTGCTGCAATGCATGCTTTGGTAACTGTTGCTGCTGCTGTTGTTTTTGTGGTAATTGGGACTTAGTTCCAGTACTTGGGGTGGATGTAACATGGGGGTTTCCAAGAATTGATGGAACATTCCTTCCACCAACCGGTGATGACTTTCGGCTAGGCACTGACGGTGAGGTCTTGGTTGGCTGAGATGATAAAGTTGAGGCAGCTTGGCCACCCTTGTTGCCTGTGGATGTAGGTGCAGCTGTCCTTGGGCTTCCACCAGCACTCTTGGAGATGGAAGAAGTTGAGGGAGATCCAACCACCACTGGTGGAGATTGGGTTTGATTGCTGGAAGGTTGCTGACCTTGTGGGGTTGATGATTTAGGACTAGCACCAAAAGAAATCTGTGTCTGCGTGTGGCTTTGTTGGGGACGGCCTTGCTGTTGGGGAAGGTTTTTGAGGGATGACGAAGTTGATGATGCCAGTGAAGGAGAAGGAACTTGAGAGGTGGTTGTCCTCACAGAATTCTTCCACTGAGGAGATTGGGTTGGGCTGTTGCTGTTATGGACAAGGTTTTGAGGAAACGCAGATAGGGCATTAGGAACCCTGGCAGCCATAGAAGATGAAGGAATGTGATCAGAGTAAACACTCCCGTTACTTGTTGCTGTTGTTTTGCTTCGAGCAGCAGCAGCTGCTGCAGCTGCAAACTGGTGCTGCTTTTGAAGCTGAATCATCTGCTGCTGGTGCTGCTGCTGATTCCGCTGCAGTTGATGAGCACTGGGAGAATTAACAGTAATAGCAGCTGGCACAACAGCAGCAGAAGTCCGAGGACCAGAACCAAGGTTAACAGTACGCGCTGAACTATCAATGACACTGTTGCCTGGCACTGTGGAAACAGATGTCTCAGTCAAATCCGGTCTAGAGAAAGCAATGGACTGTCCAACAGTTGCGGGAGCCTTTCCTGCCATTGCCTTCCTTTCTTCTTCCACATTAGAGGCATCATTCGTTCCAGGCTTCCCGTCTTCAGAAACACGGTAATTGTTCTTCTGTTGTGCTGCTTGGGCAGCTACAGCAGCTGCCATTATATGATAGCCCTGCCTTGCAGCTTCAGGAAGGCTCTGGAAAATAGCATGATTCTGTGCAATGGAGGAAATGTCAAAGCCAGGAGCAGTAGTAGCACCATTAAGGGAAGCAAATGACATTGCAAAAGCTTGAGATGTAACTGGTTCAACACCAGCCTTTGAACACTGCTGTTGTTGCAACTGCTGTTGTTTCTTTTCACCATGACTACCACTAGCACTTGGGGCACCACCCATTGACGCAGTAGTCATCAAAGCAAAGTTTGGTGGTTGCATGGGCATCGGATAGTTCTGCCCATATATATTCATGTTTGCACGTGAGACCCGGCTATCAGCAGTTGACGGACTATCTTCACCCCCGATTTCACTCTCAAGTTGCCGAGCTTGATGAGAAGTATGCTGGCTCTGCTGCTGCTGCTGCCGCTGCAGTGGCTGAGAAGTTTG
This sequence comes from Bretschneidera sinensis, assembly GCA_023935145.1. Taxonomy (NCBI): domain Eukaryota; kingdom Viridiplantae; phylum Streptophyta; class Magnoliopsida; order Brassicales; family Akaniaceae; genus Bretschneidera; species Bretschneidera sinensis. Next base: position 88,670,746 of record CM043699.1, read on the forward strand.
GTTTCTTGATGCAGGAAAACCTTGCAGGCTCGCACCAGTGCCACCATTCATGCCACTTCCATGTGCCCTCTGTTGCTGATTTTGCAGGTGCTTCTGAGATGATGAGGAACCACTAGAAATGCTAGTGTTTTGATGACCTTGTTGACCATGCTGTGAATGCTGCTGTGGTTGCTGTTGAAGATGCGAAGGATGGAGCATTTGGGACGAATAGAAAGACCCATTAAAGAAAGGCATTGCCTGCGCATGGGTTCCCCTGTAAGCAGGCGGTGCACCAACATGTGCCGGAATAGGAAATGGATAGGCATTGTTCTGCAAGATGGCCAAGTACTGAGTTTCATTGCCCGGCATATTTGGGTAGTTGAAGCTCATCACTGGGGCTGCAGTAGCTGCTGTTGCTGCGGCACTCAGAGAAGCAGAATTAGACATGCTAGATGAAGCTGTACTGCCAGTAGCGGGTGGGGACTTCACAGACCCAGGTCGAACAGAAGCAGCAGCAGCTGCATGCTGCTGGCTCAAAGGGAAGATAAACGCAGGGCCATGCTAAAATTCCATAAACAAAAAACCACCAGTCAAAACCACCATTCCTTGAACAAAACTTCACAAATATTAGAAGCACAATTCAGGTAAAAGAACTGTACCAAGATATTACTAGTTGCTCCAGAGGGTAGAGCTTGTTGGAGCAAAATCTGTTTCCTCTGTGTAGCATCCACAATGTTGGCAGATTGAGAAACTTTGTCTTTCCCAGCATGACCAGGAAAGAATGCAAGACCCGACCCCTTGTCCTGTATAGAGTTCACACCCCTACCTGGAATGTTCCCGTGGAATTCTGTGGAGGGCACGACATTGAGATTGCATGCCTTAGCTCCATACAATGGGGCCGAACCGGCTGCCGCTGGCCAGAAAGGATTCACCTTTGTAAATTGCTGGTGAAAAAGTATGTTCCGGGCAATGTACCAATGGGTCGCACACTTCTTTGGCCTTGTTTGATTAACCACCAACTGTGGCGGCTGCATAAGTTCAAAATTTGATAAGAACAGGGGATCACAAAAGCATCAAAAACTTTGATGAGAACAACAACAAAAAACAGACATACCTGCATGGCTGCAGATGATAAAGCACTCCCATCCATGGATACAACTCCTTGTAAAGGTGCCATGTATCTGCTCATAACAGTATAATCAAGTCCCCAGAGAAAAGAGCATCTAAAGCACTGATATATTTCTAATAACCCAAAAAACACAGCGCATAACAAATTAACCCGACGTACCCCATTGTAGGAAGCGCACCCGGCCAACTAGGTATAGACATAGGCAGAGACAGAGAACTCGTTTGGGCTGGAAATTAACAAAAGAAAACCATCAAGTCAACACCCATTTTTTTATCGATCAAATCAGCACACCCAATTGAGCCAAAACTTCAAAGAGGAAACAATCTTCTCCAACCATCACCCCCAAAAAAAAAAACTGAATTCACAAAAAGATACGTAAAAAGTACAATTTTTCTCTGTGCCCGGTTGCTGCTGCTGCTGCTTTTGAACTTGGTGGTGCGCCTTGATGCCGCTGACACTACCCGAGCCACTATCTCTATCAGATTTCTCGAGGTCAAGCTGGAGATCTATATTCATCTCCTTATTGATAGCTGGCTTGAGTGGTTCCGCTTCTTCTGCTACCGTTTTCGCCTTCTTCTCTTGAGGTTCCACATTCACATCTTCCTTGCCAACATTTTTCCCAACCTTTTCATCTTCCTTCACAATATGCTTCATTTCCTGCTCCTGAAAACAAAGTACGGCCATTCATAACTTTGCATTTCCTCAAACAGTAACAGTAACATGGGTAAGCAAGAGAAGAGTGGGGTCCACACACCGTTTCCACGTCTGTGGCCATAGGTTTAGGATCTCCATCCACAAACTCAACCTCACCGTCTCTCTCTGGAGATGATCTCGATGAAGGAGGAGGAGCCTGTACCCACAAAAAGGCCAAAAAAAATCCCTTAACTTCCTATTTTGAATAAGTAAAAAAGGGAAAACAAATTGATCTCTGTCAATAAAAGCAGATCCTCACCATCAGATCTATCTGGAACTTCTCTCCTCGCTGGTTCTCAATCTCAGCTACCGTTGAATTCCTACACAATCAGAAGCAAAAAAATCATAACCCAAACCTCAAAGGATAATCCAAAAAGAAGAATAGAATCAAAATTTGGTGCTCACGCTTTAGTCGCTGTCAAATTATCACGATCAGTATCCAACCTCAGCCCAGAGGGAGAATCCTTCTTGGGTGACTGAGGCTCCTCTTTGGTCACACCCACTTCTCTATTCTCTGATTCTTGGGTCAAAATCTTCAAATCTGATGCTGGACTGCTCTCCTGCTTTACCGTCTCCGACTGTAGCGGCTCTGAAGACGCATTGGGCGACTGTGGCGGTACAGCTTGTGAATTCATCAAATCGTATATAAGACTGCCGTTCTGAGCTGTAGATCCTGAATTCTTCTCCAAATTAGTCGAACAATCTTCTATATTCAAAGGCTGATCGATCTCCGCTTTCGTTGTCGACGAAATGGGACTGTTACGAGCTGGGAACACAGAAGTATTCTCGTCGTCGTACTTAACCGGTCGGGGTCTTTTCCTCTTTGGAGCTGCAGATTCAAACCAAAACAAATACGAATTTATCAGTCAACTATGAAGCAACAACTTTGTGCTATGTCTGTATGGATACTGTAAAATCGCGAGAAGAAAATAGAAAATTCGGAATCTGAGCAAACTGACTCCATATTTTTTCGAAGCGACCAAACAGACCATTGTAGCCAAAAAAAGGCTCGACTGACTAACCAATAGCAGACATGGGAGTATTAGAAGAGCTAGAATTTGCAGCCAGAATTGAAGATGACTGAGGCACAGTGTATTGAGAGTTGGAGATCGGAGAAGAAACTCTGGATTTGGCATCACTTGTAGGCTTATTAGTATTCCCTTCTCTTGAATCGAACTTCATAGAATCGTTTCCTATAATTTCTTGCTTTGATGGACCCTGTGGCTGCCTCATCATCCCGTACAAAACCTCAGCAATTTCGATCTCAATCTCGTCCTGCGCCGAAGAAGACTTCGAAGAAGATTTAGGTGGCCTTTGCTTGGACCCATTAGGCTTCTACAACAAAAAATACCCTCGTTACTCGCATGAACCATCACACAAAACCAAAGAAACAAATGAAAGAAGAAAATGAATAAGGCAACACTGAATATGAGTCACTAACCATCTTCTTCCTAACTGAAGCATTGGAAGAAGAAGGCGAGGCCGGGGCCGGAGAAGGAGACGCCAATAACGCAGTGGGGCTTGCCCTCACAGGAGACGTTGACGCTTGCCGATAAATTTGCTCCCCACCAAGAACACCACCACCGGCACTCGATGCCCAACATTCGTGAGATCTCTTAGCAGATGCTGCAACCAAAAACAAAACGGAAAAAAAATCTCAAATCCATTGATTCCTCGAAATAAGGAGTGAAATCTACTCTTTCCAGTTTCCACTTCTCTACCTGAACGGGCTTTTCGGGGCACCGACACACCAATCATCTCATCGGCGGCCTTCCACGTGGAGGCCGCCGCCGCAGCGTGCGCTGCTTTAAAAACTTTCGCAGGCGGCGGATAACTCTTCCTTTGATGGTGCGGATGCTGGCTGTTGTTGTGGTTATGGTGGTGATGGTTCGGAAAAGATTGTGAAGACAACGATGACGTGTTCGGAGGGAGCATCCTCATGGAAGATGAAGGTCCACCTCCGTCGTCTTCTTCGTCCTCTTCCTCATCGTCGTTCACGCTCTCCTCTGAACTATCATCGCCACCGTCTTCCCTATTGCTGCCGTGCATCAACCTGTCCCCTCTCCTCCTCTTTCCCCTACTGCTCAACCGATCTCTTTCTCTGTCCCTATCTCTCTCTCTGTCTCGGTCCCTGTCCCGATCTCGATCTCGATCTTTCTTCGCACTCCCTCCTCGATCTCTTAGTCTCGCCGTTTCTTGCAACTCCAACTGACCATCTTCCTCTGTAACATACACATACAAAAAAGAAACGAAAACACATCAAAATTATTAAAAACGGCTTTGTTTTCTTTGATTCGAAGAAGTGGGTATTGATGATTTAGAGGGGTAGATCCGAAGAGAATTAGAACCTGGTGAATCTCTGAGACTACTGGCTCTGTGTCTTCTTCTCGACAAGCCGTTTGTAGCCGCCGCTATGGTCACTCTCCTTGCTTCTCTGTTTCTATCCATCGGTTGTCTGGTTCTAGTTTTCCTTGAAACAAATCAGCTACACAGAGGTCGTTAATATGATGTCTCATCACCGTCAACCTGCCATAAATCGCCGGAAAAAGAGTCTGGCTCACCGGGAATATAAAGATGATTTACAAAGAAAAATTTATCAGACTGGAAAGATATTAGCTTTTGCTCATCTTCTCTGCTCTCTGCTCCCTACTCTTTCTCTCTCTCTCCTTTTTTGTGCTCTCATCTCCTCATCTTTTCGCTATTTCACTATCGGCGAAACCCACTCTAGGGCATAATGACGGTCACGATCATTCGCTATAATTCATTCTCCGATCCAAACCGTCCATTAATCAGCTCGAACCAACATGGCAAAATCTAGACCGTGAAAAGGTTGGTCTCTGTACGATCTTTACCTTTTTATGCATAAAACCGCCACGTGTCAGTTTTTTTCCCTCTCGAGCTTTCCAAAATAATTTGGCTAGTTCGGTTTTAATTTATTAGATATAAATTAATTGAAAATTTTATAAATAATTTTATTAATAATGTTTATATAGATATAAAATTCAAAAATTAACATTATTAATTAAAAATTTAATATTATTAATAAAAACTTTCCTTTTATCTATTTGGTATGATATTTTAGCATATCATACTATATATATATATATATAATTAATATAATTAAAAATAAAATAATATCACTCCTGAAGAGTGAGAATATTTTTGCCCACGAATCACGATCAAAATGAGAACCAAAAAGAGCCCTTGAATTTCCCTAAGGGATGTCGTAACTGGCTATTGCCGGTTGCAAATGACTTTGGTAAAAGCAACATGGGGATCATAAGGAATCTACGTGACCGCAGAAAATATCGTTCCAACCGGTCAAAATCATTGTTTCGGTTCCACGTTTTAAAATTTATTTCCTCTCCTTTTTTAATTATTAAGGTGTGAGACAATAAATAAGGAATAGTAACTTATGCAAAATATTTCCAAAACTGATCGCCGGGGTCCACTTGAAAACAGCCAAACATGGGATCGACGGATCAGATCTCCCACAACAAGCAAAAGTAACTTCATCAACCTTTGGATCTTAATCTGACCTGGCGATGGCATCATTTAAACGAAATCCCCCAAGCCAGATACCAACGAACAAACAAGTCCTAGTTGGCACCGGACCAAGAGGCTCGTGCTTGTGGATCAGCGCGTCTGATTTGGACCATCGGATGGATCCAACGGACGGGTCAGATTGTCGCAGCAGCGGGTGGAAGGAAACTAGAGTCACGGTCACGGAACATCCGAGAAATGTGGACCCCACGTTTGCTGCCGATCTATTTCCTCGCGTTGGCCTATTGTCACGTTCGCCCGATGTGGCAGCTAATGATGACATGTACTGAGTCTCATTTGAATTAAAAATTATTTAAATAAATTTAACTAGAGGTCGCAAGGTTTTGTTAATTTTACACCGAAGGTTGAAATTGTGTCAATTTAATCATAAAGGTAATGTTTGAAGTTAATTGAGTTTTTCATCTAAATTAATATAAAAAAACATCATCTTTTAATGAAAAAAAACACGTGCATTGCATGCAATGTGGATAGTTTTGTTATTTCGTCTCCATCAATTGATTTCATCTCGAAAATACTAAAAGAGATTGTATGAGTAATTTCGAAAGAAAAAAAAACTAAATCTATTTTCTTACTCTCTCATAGTTGCCAAACAACATAGGCAACCATCCTATTTCCATCTTCTCTATGTAGCCATCGAATAAATTTTTCCCATCTCTTTATAGAAACATATTGCTCTTCATTGTCAACCACACAATCGCACCACAATCTCTTCCTTTTTTTTCACAGATTCGCCATCACCGCTGCCACTCTACACCATCGCGCCATCATATTTGTCACCAAATCTAAACAAAGAAAAAACTATGAGCTCCAATACTCCCCTCTCCCCTCATTGCGCCATCATTCTCTTCTACCATTGTGGAAGCCACTTTGACTTTATTGTCAGGAAGATGTGACATCGTCACCGTCATTTGACAGAGCAATAACGAACAACGAACACACATCACCTTGACTCAACCGTTGTTATCATCGCATCACCATCATCAAGATTTGCAGCAAATCAGGCTGAGCCTTTCCTCTATTTTGTTTCAATTATATTTATTTTGTTCTTTTTTGTCATTAGATTATGCTAATAATCATAGTAGTTATCTAAGGCAAGTTTTTCATTATAGGACAGTACTCTAGGTATGCTCGTGGCGAGGTTCAATGTTCACATTGTATTACCTACTAGGAGTTACCAAAAAAAGTCGTCTAGCGTGGCAACGTCGCTTTTGTTACGTGTCAGTTTTCATCTAAACACGTGGCTGATGTTTTCCTCTTATTCGTTGCCTCGGATCTTGTTATTGGCTACCATTTCAACTTTTGCATGGTCACAAGGCCAATAAATATCTTTTAATAATAGAGAGTGATATCCTGACTGGTTGTTTCTAAGTAAAGCGAGACCAGCATGATTTTGGTAGCGTGGGAGTTATCGTCAACATTTGCTACTTGAGTGTTGTAGACTATTGTAGCACAACAAAGTCATTTTATCAAATATCCAACAAAAATAATTAATTTTTGGAGGCCACGTCGAACCGTGGGATCCATTGAAAATGGTTAGCCCACCACAATGGATCCCTTTTCTCCTCCATTTATCGCATGCTGTTCATTCCCTCGCAATCGTAAAATCCCAAAGCTCCGCCACGTTTGCAACCACTTAGCTACGTCATCCTGTTCACATGGCACTTTCTATGATCGTTTGCTTAACCTTGGCTGTCACTCATTGTCAACATTGGTAATGTTTGAAAAGAGCTTTAAATTAGTTGAATTAAATTAGTTTAAATGTCTTACAATTACGACGCTGTTACCATCATCAGTTAATTTTTTTGCTACGCTAAAGTACTTTCGTTTAGCTTATTTTCAATTTTTTAAAGGCATTTTTTTCAATTTAACACCGGAATTAAATGCTCAAAAGGACCATGCATTCACTAATCAATGTACCATATAAGATTGGAAAGTATATATAATCAACTCTATTAATCAGGTCAAAAATGAGCTTAAGTCTAAGGGTGTTAAAGTTAATCCAAGGTTCTATTTCAAGGCAGAGATAATGCTGATTGCTTTCACCAGTCATGGACTTTAGGCTCACTCTTTCGGGTGAGCTGTGACCGCCTTGATATTATTTTAAAAAAACTTTGATATGAGATAGTGACAAATAGAAAATAGAAGCAGTTTAACATAAGAATGTGATTGTGCACAGTTTAAACTTTTTTGAAATCTGAATTCCAGTTTTCTCAATTTAGGAAGGGAGATTGAGTTTCAATTTAGCCCAATTCAACTTTTAGATTGCATTGGATAAATAAAATTACACCACCAAATAAAAATAATACCATATACTAATTAAGTTTTGTTGATTTTTTACTAAAATAAAAAATTTGACCAGGATTGCATGGGCAACAATCACAATCAAGGGAAGATTCAACACCATCTTTCTCCGGACTCCTCAAAAGCAAGGCATCACAATTCACAAAGTTGATCGTCAATCCTCATGGTCCTCATCAACAAACTTTTTTGGGAGACTCGTAACCCTTGCATCTATAAAAGGACTCAATTATTCGGGAAGGCATTATTTTCAATGTAATATGGAACCCAATCATCCAATATCAAGCACAGATTCAAGGTAACTTAAATCTATATGATAACCAATTGAATGGGTTTTAACTAGGCAATTTAAGTATGGACCATGATCCTCTCTATTTAATAATTGAAATGGATGTTAAGTTCACCGTGAGATTAAATGTCATATTGATAAATTTGAATTTGAATATTCTCCATTTGATGTTGTGATATTCAATCTCGCCATAAACTTGACTCAATTTCAATTTTCAAATAGAAAATATCGAGATCCTTTTAAGTATCATTGCTGTCAAACTCATTAGCCATAAATTTTCCCTATTAACTATTGCATTCTAAATTAAGATCAATCCCAATTTGAAGATGTGTATATATTCTTAATCCACATAGATTCTCCCTTTTGGTTGAAATGGGCCATGAAGGTCATTTCAATAAAGGAAGAAATTAGAAGGAACATCATATTGTGGCATTTTTTACATTCATTAATTTATTGTCAGGCTCACTACCCATCATTTAAATAATGATTTAAAATATTAGATAATTATTTCTACACAAACATTTGCAAACAGCTAAGAAATTTTTTTTACTCAGTTAATAAGAAAAGAGAAACATTATTTTACTGCGTAGCTTTTCTGTCAATTTAAATTGAATAAATTTTTAATTACATCATATGCAAATAAAAAGTTTACATTAAAATTTTACGTTATTTTTTTGAACCTAGACCCAATTAAACTATAATCGAGTCCACAAGGATGAAACTTTGACAAGACCCAAAAATTCATCTTCTCAATTTACTTTAAAATTTTTGCCGGTGCAATCTTTAAATAAGCAAAAAAAGATGTATGAGAAAAGTCCACGAAGTGGGACAAAGCATGTAGTGTATACATCACAAAGTGCAAAAATATTTGTTAGGTTGGTTTTAATAATTCAATTTTAGATCAATTCGAAATTTTACTTATAATTTTAAATTTTTTTAATAATATTAATATAAATATAAAATTTAAAAAATAATATTATTAATAAAAAAATTTAAAATTATTAATAAAATTTTGAGTTGATTTAAAATATTAATTTTAAATTTGATTTAATAAAAAAAATTCTACAGTGATTTTACAGATACTTTTGTGTATATTTTTTATTCCAATAAAAATAAAATTAAAGTTTGATTATACGCCTTCTCATGATAACTTTGAGCCCTAGAAAAGTGGCCATTGCTAAATTGCGTAAAACAATCCTTAAAGAAAGCTCCTGTTTTTTTGTCAAAAAAAAAAAATATTATGTTAGGTTTTTGTTTAATTGAATTTAAATATAATATTTTGACCTAACCCTACCATGATTAACACTTTTTTTATTCAAATAAAATATTAACTTATATTGTCGTAGTGGCACACAACAAGTTCTCTCATGTCCTATTACTTAAAAAAGGAGAGAAAAAACACAATTCTCTTTGTTTTTAAATCACAACATCCAAGCTACTGTCATGGACAAATGGATGAAACATTTTTTTTTATTAGTAGGGAATTGCCAAAGTGGTTCACACGTGTGATGTACAACGTGGATGATCCCACATGCAAGGTAAAGGAAAAGTGCGAGTTGTTGAAAAGAATAAATTTTCATATGGGCAGGGTGCACAACGTCATTTTTACATTGAATTTAATTTTTTAAATAATTAATAAATAATTTTATTAATAATATAAATAGTAATAATATAAATATTATTAATAATTTTTTTTAAAACTATTAATAAAATTTATATCTTGTTCAAAAATAATGTTTTGTATTTGATTTAAACAAATATTTTAAATTGAAACAAAGATAATTATCTTTTGACGAGGTTCACAATTCATTAATCCGTTTTACACGTGATTATAGATGATTGATCTATATTTATTCTCACCAGTAACAATCCTGCATAATATATGTTGATTAAAATGCATTGCCAAGTTTATAAAATAAATACTTCGTAACTTTTTCATTGTCTTCATTTGATTATTGTAGACTATTTTAAAAAAATTTCATGTAGATTACATAAATTTATTTTTATTGCTCTTTTAAAAAAAAAAATCTTTTATCTTCAATTTGTTATTATTTTATTAACAACAAAAAATTCAATAGATCAATAACAAACCATCTACGTTCAATCAAAAAATGGTAAAGAAAAAAATCATAATCATAGAAAATACATAACTATATCTTATTTATGAGAATGATCATACACTCCCATTAAATACAAAGCATGAACTGTGTTTAGTTTGAATGAAGCTCCCTTTATTGACCAAAAATAAAATACATTGCACACTACATGCAATAAGCGAAAGTAAAGGATACTGAAATACTGGTTTGACTTAAGAGTATAAATGGCTTATTATAAATTATATTTAGTATTCGTTAAAAGTCTTTTTATATAAATTTCATTTTTTAAAAACAAAATCATTTTATAAACCATCTTAAAAACTGTTTATTGATATAATTAGAGATGGAACTGAGTCGAATAGTTCGAGAGGCTTAACTCGAAACTCGATTAAATCAAACTCTAACTGTGATTTTGGCTCGGTTAGCTTATTGAACCGAGTTCGAGTAATGTCAAACTCAGTTCGTTACACTCGCGAGCCAGCTTGATTTAATTAATAAATTAAATAAATATTATATATACTATATTTATTTTATATATATATAATTAAAAACATATATATTTATTTATTTCAAAAAATATATATTTATTATTTTATTTTGAAAAACTCGGTTCGAGTTCGAGTTCAAGTTGACTCGCGAGACGAGCTCGAATCTGAATTTCACTTTGCGAGTCGAGTTCGAGTTCAATTTTCTTAACTCGAACTAGGTTCAAAGCTCGACTCGAATAAATTTTTTTACCCACAAACCAAACTCGAGTTCTTCTCATCTCAAACTCGGTTCGGTTCGGCTTAAACCCACCACTAGATATAATGCTTCAAAATGGTAAATTCTCAGTCCATGGATATGAGTCATGCTAGTGTACATTCATTGAATTTTTTTGTGTGTGTCATATGGTTCTAATACTTTACTTTTATACCTTTTTTTTTTTGCAACGGGAGACAGACAATGTAATTCTAAATTTCTAATAGATTCAATTTTTATATATAATATCGATAAATAAATATAAATATTAAGAAAACTAGAGTATAGTATTTTTTTTAAGGGGAGTGTAAAAAATTGATGCAAGTAGAATTGTTAAGAAATATTCCATTTCAAAGGACAGAATAGTATTTTAATTGTTTTATTGTAAGCATAAGAAAACTAATTTTTAAATGTCAAGACAAAATGTTGAGGGAACTGATTGACCCTTTTATCTCACAAGTGGGCTTAGGGAAGCTCATCTCCCACCTAATAGTGGGCTTTTTACATAACAATTGATAATTGATTACATTTCACAGATCTTATGATTATAAGCGATGTTTGAGTTTAAATTAAAATTTAGACTGAAATTTATTTTTAAAATTTATAAAAAAATCAATTAAATCTCCACATGAATTAATTAAAACTTTTTTTATTACCTAGTCTTAATTAATTGAAAATGTAAAATATCTACATAAATTTATTAAATGCAAGTACTCAATTCCTATAACTCAATGTTTAACATGCTCTAATTGAACTTAAGAAGAATTTATGCTGTCATATAAAATTATTTGAGCATATGTTAATTTGCTCTTCTTCATATATCTTACACACACATTATACTTAAATTTGTTATATATTTTGCCATCATCAAATAGGTCTCAATCAAGAGATTAATTAGCTTGATTTTGATGATAAAAAAAAAAACACTCTTGAAGTGTTTAATGCGCAATAAAGTTTGATATAATTGAGAGATTTTTTTTAAACTTAAAGGACCAAAAGAATGAAGAAATATGAAGAAACTTAATGCTGAAAACACTGTAGCAGTAGGCATAAACTTTGGATAGTCGACTGTCAGCTCAAAAATCACTTTTTCACATCAGTTTTGAAGGATAATCAACTGTCAACTCGTGGCAGTCGATTGGGCAAGCTGCAATGACTATATTTTTCAATTTAAACTCAAACAGAAAAACTGAGAACTTGTCTACAACAACTCTATTTTGTTTCTAATGGCTAGAAGACTTCAAGACACTATAAATAGAGCCCCAATGGGTCATTTGAAAGATAAAACGAAAAATTCTTCATAAAGGATTAATGTTAAATCTTCATTCTCTTCTTCTTAGATAGAAAACTTCATTGCTGAGTTATGAGTTTGTGAGTGAGAAAAAATTGAGTTGCAATCTTCATTGTTACACTTCTCTCTTGTTTGTTTATTTTAAATTTTTTATTCATCACATCGTAAAAAAGTTGGTGTAACTCTTGTGAGAGTTTGTAAGTGAGTTTTTGAGTGTTGAGTACATACACTTGGGTAGAAAACTTAGAACTCTAGTGAAAATGTTGAAGCAACATCCTTCAAGTTGATTGCATGTTTAAGGTTTGAACAACACCTGTGAAAACTGCTTGTTCGTGTTAGTAAAACCTTCAAGGAGATACTTTGAAGAGAAGTGAACGTAGGGTTGGGTGTGATTCCGATATTGCCGAATCATTATGAACCGACTTTGCATCTCTTTAACTCTTCTCTCCTTAATTACTTACCTCGAATGATTTATTATTCAAGTAAATGAGATTGAATGATTAATTATTTTTATAATTCAATTATTTCTTCTATATTAAACAATAATCTTTCTTATATTTGTACTAGTAATTTAGAAAGGTTATTTTAATTTTACATTTTGATCAATTTAATGTTTGAGATTGCAAAAAAAAATTTAATACTCAATTCACCCTCCCTTTTGGGTATTGCCATAATATATTTTGAACTAACAATATTCTCTTCCATCAAATTTTTTTTTTTAAATTTTCATTTATTTTAAATATTTTAAATACAAAGATTCAATTGAATTATTCAATTTAATATAAAAAATTAAACATAAAAATTCAATACAATTAATTTTTAAATATTTTATTTTAAACGGAGTGCAAAAGAAAATGCATCTATCAGACAATACCGTACCATTTGCCACGTGCATGAGTGCTCTATGTGATTACGAAATTGACCTGTGGAATAGTGACAAGTGTCACTATACCAACTGCAGGAGATCATGACAAGTCAATTTTTTATTTATTTATTTTTTCTAATAAAGTGGCGCAGTTCCTTTGTAGCCTTGCATAATTACCTGCACACATTGTAATGGGTTTTCTTTTTAACAAAATAGTAATAATTTTTGGAGTAACGGTTTTGGTAAAAACGAATTACTTGGAGCTTCGTTATAACATAGAGAGAGAGACTTAGGCTTTGTTTGGCATTGCTTAACTTTAAAAATTATAAATTTTATTTGAGCAAATACCCAAACAACATTTTAAATTAAAAAAATAAAAAAATCTAATAAGATGAGATAAATGAACTTGAAATTCACAGAAAATTACTGACAAAGAGCCAATAAAAATATTATTTATATAAAAATAAATAAATATTCCACATGAGAGTTCAGACATAAAATTATGGTGATGAAATTCAGTCACTGCTAGTGCTTACCTAACGCACTTCACTTTATTTTAATGTAATCTTACCTCATGAAGAAATAGAACAGTGAAATGAACATGAAAGGGAAGCACAGATCTCAAATGCAATATTTTCTGTTCCTATTTGCTTCTTAGCAAAATTTGGTTCAAGCATTTTCCTTTGCTTCTGCAAGCAAAACATGAGCTCAGCTAGTTATTCATAGAGGCGGGGCGGAATGGTTTTGCCTCCCGGCCTCGCCTCGAGGAAATAATTCTTTTCCCATCTTCGAGAGGTCGAGGTAAAATTTATTTGTCTTTACCCAACAAATTGGTTACCCACCTTAAATTTTTCATGAGTATTTTTTTTAAATAATATAAAAAATAGAGAAAAGTTTATTCTCCAAGTTTTTTATGAATACAATTTTTTATTATTATTAAAAAGCAGAGAAAATTTGATTTTAACTTATTTTAGTACTCTCTTTTAATATTCAATTTAATTTTCATGGTGAGATAGATGTGCAATTTATTTTAGAATTTAAATTAATTGTTAGAATTGCACTAACATTTTTATGGACAAAAATACTTCTCTCTTAAGTTAGCAAAGTAATTTTTTTTTTGGAAAATATTTTAATTTAAAAAAAATTCAAATGAGTACTATTTATGAAGAGGACCCTCATGCACGGACCAATGGTGCGTGTGGGTGCATACGACGAATCAAGTGGTACCAACAGTTTAGTAGATCTCTTCATTTTCGACTTGGTGGTATGATTGGTTTTCAGTAAGACATGTCAAAAAGTGCAAATCTAAGCCGAGAAGCCTTCGGCTACATGGGCGACATGTGAGGGTCTAATGATATCAAATATGCACTTTTCCGATCATCGATGGACTCAATTACAAAAAAATATATGAAGATTAAAAAAATTAAATCAATGAACTTATTGAATTACTTAATTACTATTTTATTTTTTTAAAAGGAAATTTGAATTTTTTAAACCATTTGGTCATTCACTATGAACTAAATGAAATGAATAGAATTTTGAACCAAAGACGATCATAACCACAAGGAAAGCGGTTTTAAGTTTGAGTTCTCATGCTCGATTTCATCCAATCCATTAGAAAAACAGAAAATATTAACATGATTTTCTTAAAAACGATATTAATATCAAGTAGAATTTTTTTTCCTATCTGTTTTTGAGATTAAAATCATTTTAAAAAGTACATCTCAAGTACAAGCAGTCCCAAACATTTGTTTGGAGGATTATATTTTTCTCAATTTTCTTTTCTTTTGGTTTAATGTGGTTAAGAGGGAATGATTAAAATTCTATCCTTCTTTATCCTTTAATCCTTAGTGAAAGTGAATCTAAATTTATTATCCGACGACAAATAACTTTATAAAAGGAGTCTGATGGGTTTTGTACCGTTATATAATATGATTCTATTGAAGCTGGGTTCTCAACTTCTCATGGACTTAAAAGAGTAGATGTAATGGGCTTTTAAAGTGTATTTGGCCCAAAAGAAAAGGACTTGCATATGGACCTTGCTAAGTAGAATATTATTCATTCAAGAATCTAAGAAAAATGCCACTGCACTGCTCTCATGCAAATGCAATGATCAGTTGCATTGCCCAGAGACCCAAAAAAAAAAAAAAAAAAAAAAATTTATTTTCACAGGACTATAATGAATAGATAGCTGGAAATATTAATGATTGCTACTGCCTTTTTCTTTCCTTTTTTTGTCCTTCAAATTTTCATATTATTTTCATTTATATAATTATATTTATTGGTAACTAAGTGAAATTAATTAACAAATTTTTAAATGCATCTGATGTAATTTACATTCCGGATATGTCGATTGTTCATTAAAAAAATAGATAATGGCTTTTTCTTTATTAATAAAAAATATATATACACTCGATTACAAATGCATTTAAAAATTTATCAAAAAGAGTATAGGTTGATCCACTTGGGTATAGTTGGGTACCGCGTGGAAACACTGAATTTGCTTCTAGAAGTAGATAATCCAACATCCTTCCAAAGTGGTAATAGTTGGGTACCGTAATACCACTTTTTTTTCTTTTCAAGTCTCTTATAATCACAACCAAAATATTTCAAAAAGACAAATCGTTAATCAACAGTACTCAATAGCTAACATGAGGGTTTTGTGCTTATCTGAATCAGATAAACGTTTTCTCTTCCTTTAAAATAAACCAACTGATTGTTAAATAATCAATTTTAGGCATATTTGCTTTTCCATTTGGGTTATGATTATCAGATTATTAGTAAAAGAAATGCTGCATGGGCGGCTTGAGCAAAAGTACAGAAAGAGAAAAAAAACTCGTGCTTTCAATTTTGGTTCAGCACATACAATAAAGGGCTGCACCCTTTTATTTTTTTTCCCTTTTTGACTCTCTCTTTCTTAAAAAAAAAAAAATGGTAATACATTCACTGTGAAAAGATAATTTTATCCATTGTCATTTTTTTTACAATATCATTTATTTAGATGGATAAAATTACAACTTTAAAATAACTTATCGTGTATATTAATGCCAATATTCAGCGTGTCGGTGTCTGTGGTGATAAGAAATTGAATAATAATATTCCATATAACTGATGCAATTTAAAAAAAATTCAAGCTTACTTCAAAATTGCAGGCCCTTGACTCAGGTTTTAAACTCAAAATTGAATAGCCGAAAGACGAAGTAAAAGACTAGTCGTACGTACTGTGAGTTCAAAAACCGTGAGAAGTTAAACCTTCGGCCGAAGAATAGCAGCACATCTGTCTTCAGTTTCCTTTTGCTTTCACTTTTGAGCTCTCTGTGTTCAAGTGAGATGCCAAAATGCTTTTTGGCAACATGTTTTATCTTTTTTACTATCTTATTCGAAAAGACAACATTTGACTTAGAAAAATCTTCGAATTATGTGTGTAGCGTTTACCTCTCTCTCTCTCTCTCTCTCTCTCTCTCTCTCTCTCTAACATTGACATCGTCACTTGATGTCATTTTTTAAAAGTTAATTATTAGTTTGAAGAATTTAATAAATATTTAATCAAAAATCACTGAGAAGAAAATTAGAGAAAATATCTCGAAGCTAGGAATCAAGGTGAGTATGACTCATCACAAATTTATGAAAGTAATATTAATTGATGATTGATGGATGGTTTTGATTGGGTTGTTTCATCCAATTATGAAAAAGAAAATAATGAAAGCCAAACTTAATCCGAATTATGTTTTTAAAATGAATGGCGATAGGGATTTGCAGACGGTATCACGTAACTGGTGTACTGCAAATTGGTCCCTAATAGGGAAAGAGACTTTTGAGAACATGATATTGATGAATCTGAATTTGATGTTTTCAGTTGGCTTTTGTGTTCGTTTTCTTTTCTCTGTTAAAATGTTCCATCATTTATTGCTTTGATCTGTATTACTAGCTACCAGTTACGTACATATAAATTGAATCAATGGATGAAGCCCTTTCCCTTGTGCAATACTTACTTTTTGCATGGGAAAAGTTTAGACAATCATGACTAGTTATAATACTACAATTTTGGGAAAAAGGAGCATCTTTATTTGGATATAGTTTATGATATAGGGGTTATACTCATTTAAATTTAAATTAAAAGTTAAAATTAAACCACAATTTTTTTAATTAAAATATCATTTTATTATGTAAGAATTTTTATTCTTTCTAAATTTGCAAAAAAAATTGTGAAACAGCGACGGAAGCCACACTCGAACATGGCTTAATTATTAGCAGGTGGGGCCCGTCTCCAATTGTATCTCACGACGACATTTCCACATTTTTTATCCTTTTTATCAATCTAGTTCAGTGGTGCAGGTCCATTTTTGCAACCACTAATTGTCCCGTAATTGCGAAGCGTTCTTAAAAATTAAAAAAGTTAAATTAATGATTTTAAAAAATTACCACTTTATCTTTCTGTTTTTTAAGAAGTATTTAAAATTTTAAAATTATTTTTATCATTTCACCATAACAGTATCAAATAAGAAAAACTATTAAAAAAAGACGATCTAAATCTACAATTTTGATATTGATATTCTTTGTTTAATTGCAACTATCTATAACTTTTTTTAGTTTATATAATGTTCTAAGTACTTTAATTATATAAGAGCTTTTTATTTTATTTTATTTTTTTTAATTTTTAGTTTTGATATAATTGATCTGTTTGATAATAAGTAACTCTCCCAACTAAACTATAATTGACACTCTAAATTCTGACTGTTATTAACTTATCGTAATAAATAATAATTACAAAATAAAATCAAACATAAAACTTGATATGCTATTAAAATATTATGATATGCTATTAAAATATGTTGCGTGTAACTCTGAAGACACGTACGTTGCCTAATCCTATGGTCACGCGATGGTACATCAAACCCTTTGATTTTTCTTTGGACATTTTATTCAACACTAATCTGCACGTTTATCTGTCACAATAATATATATATTAATTTTTTTCTTTTTTAGCTACCTCATATAAAGTTCACAAATAAAAACCAAAGTGCAACACGCCACTGCACATTCTCATGGGACCATGCAGCCACATCTTGAACATTCATCCAAAAACTAAAATTGGAACAATAGTTTCCATTTCACAGTTCACACTAAATTACCACGAAGCTCGATGAAATTGAAGGAGCCGTTCGTTTCATTGAGTAACAGCTTAACCAGCTGCTTGCTGTCAGACCAAACGAATATAAAAATAAAACCCGTCAAAATGGACACGTGGAAAGATCCTGGTGGTGGTGACCCACTGCATCATCCAATTCGTGGCTACTGTTTAACGTACCCTCGCCTATATAAACCACCTCATTGTAATGAATGAACATATAATCCATTTCTCATAGAAAACAGTCTCTTATTCTTCTTCATTACATTTCACGAGAAGATAATTTAGGATTTGATAATCATGCCGGCTGGTGGATTCTCCTCCGTGCCACCGGCCGGAGTGGAGTTCGAGGCGAAGATAACTCCGATCGTGATCATTTCCTGCATAATGGCTGCCACTGGAGGACTCATGTTTGGTTATGATGTTGGTGTCTCTGGTAAGGTTTTTTTTTTTTTTTTTTTTTTTTTTTTTTTTTTTTTCAGATCTTCTCTTCTTGTTGCTCATATATATGCACATATATCTGTTGGTTGTATCGCGTGACTCTTGAAGATGAAGTATTCCTGTTTTTTTCTAAAACGGAAAGATTTCAGCATTCTTTGCTTATGGTTTTCAACGTAATTTTCATTTTATATATTGTGAGAAGAAACTGCTTTTGTTAATATATCCAAGTAAACTAAGAAAATTACTTCCAAATTTCAAACCAAACAGCACCTGAAAGCTCTCTCTCTCTCTCTCTCTCTCTCTCTCTCAATATATATATATATATATATATATATATATATATATATATATATATATATATTACGAGTGTATATTTGTGAAATATATATATTGATCTTGTTTGAAGTTTCTGGAAAATAATATCTCGTTTTTCATCCAAAGAAAAACTGATTTTGTTTTTCTTCACAACTGTGTTTTAAGGATTATTAAAAAATAGGGATAAACTTAATTTGTTGACTTTAATGAAGTCATTTTAGTTTGGTGAAAAGATAGCTAGTTATTTTTTTACTCAATTACCAAAGAAGGAAAATTAGAGAAAGGGGTTTGAGCCCCTCCCTCCTTTTTGTTGATCGGAAAGGCTGATGTTGAATCTACATAGAGAAATCAAATTGTAAGCCAAACAAAATAAATGAAAAAGGTTCAATGAAAAAGTAGCTTTCTCCCGCCATAGTGGAATTCCGAGCAAGCTGGAGAGTTCTGTCAGTCCTGAAAGTACCAAAGTATTCATGGTGAAGAATTGGGGAACAGGGGTATTTTAGGGATTTAATTCGGTTTCAGTATCATCACACCGTTGATGATAGAGTTTGCTATGGTTGTGAGTGGAGCTTGGTTGTTATTCTGAAAATCTTACCAATAGAATTCTCTCTCAAATAATTTGTAATATCGTGCGTTTTAATTGCTATTATAGTGATGCTTGCTTTTAAAATAAATTTAATTTTAATTTCTTTTTAAAATTTCAACTTGATTAAACTCAAAATCAAACGTAACTTATGTTCTCATTGATATATTTTCCTTTTAGCAATGATATATCATAAAATTTTTCAAATTAATCCCCAAAAGAGAAAAGAATGACTTATGGTATTAATATGGATCACATGCAGTTAATAATTAATGGTCATACAATTAATCTACTATAATAGATCATAATATGCGTTTAACTGAAAAAAGTATCAAATCAAATCGATATTCTAAAATAGCATATAGTACTAAATACAAAAGGTACGTAGCTTTCGAGCAATAATTTTTTTTTTTTTTGCCCTGAATTGAAAAATATTGATGGTATACCTGTTCTAGAACTAGCCATGTTTGTTAAATTAAACCATCTCCATCAAGTTATTAAATGGGTTCACTTTCTTTTTATGAGTGATAGATGTTGCCTTGACTTTAAGTTCATCTAGCGCTAAATAAAGAAGAAATCATTGGTTGTGTCAATTAATTTTATGGGTCGGTTTTATGATTGCAGGGGGTGTTACATCAATGCCCGATTTCTTGAAAAAATTCTTCCCAGTTGTTTATCGTAAGACTCAGGAGAAAACAGCACTAAATAGTAACTATTGCAAGTATGATAATCAAGGCCTACAATTGTTCACATCATCACTGTACCTAGCTGGCTTAACGGCGACATTCTTTGCCTCCTATACCACTAGGAGGCTTGGCAGGAGGCTAACCATGTTGATTGCTGGGTTTTTCTTTTTAGTTGGTGTGGTGTTTAATACTGCAGCACAAGACCTTGCCATGCTTATTATTGGGAGGATATTGCTTGGTTGTGGAGTTGGTTTTGCTAATCAGGTATGTTAATTTTATCATCCTAATTAATCTTGTATGGGCCATGGAATCCTTGTTAATATATTATGCATATAATTACCACATTCTGAAGTTAGTATGCCAAGTGATTAATCTGCTGACGTCTAGGATGTATGCCCCACACCAGAGGGCCAGAGGGGCGGTAGGCCTAACAATTGGACTAAATGGGAACCCATTAACATGATCAATCAAGTCAGTGATTATGTTAAAACTTTAACAGATTATTAAATTAAATGAAACTAACATGCCAGTCTGATCATACACATACTCATAAGTCTTAGTCATCAATTAGTTCTTTTCCATCCTTTAGGCTTTAAATTTATTCTAGTGTTTGACGTTTTTACATGTGATTGAGACATTTCTTCTTTCTTATTGGCTTAATTTAAGAAAGCATCATATGATAAAGATCTTCAGCTTGGAGTTATCCGGAGAAAGTCCAATAAAGCGAATTTCTCCTTCCTCCTTGATTTAAGAATCATTTTCTTTTTAAAAGTCCTTTCTTTTGAATAATGTGGTGATAGATACCATTTTGTTTCGACTTTCTAGTCTCTGACTGTGGGGTGTACATTGTCTAATTGTTTATCTTATCCTTTTGTTATTACTTGGACATTCATTTTCAACTGCCTACGTAAGAAACTTGGTAGCTAGTCTAAAAGATAACACTGCTGCATATTACCACCATTTGATTCAATATGGGTAACTTATATTTTAATGTTTGATTCAGTGAGGATTAACTTTCATTTTAATGTTCTGATTTGTTCTACTGCAATATTATACTACAGGCAGTTCCCCTGTTCCTATCTGAGATAGCACCTACCAGGATACGTGGAGGACTAAACATACTGTTCCAGCTTAACGTCACCATTGGCATACTTTTCGCAAATCTTGTCAATTACGGGACTGCAAAGTAAGTCAAGTTCTGTTTCATAGTCTTCGCACATGTTTCTTCAATTGTTTAATTCGTCTGAGACAAAAGTAACAGGTGGAAACATTTCTCGAAAATGATTTCTCTGTTGAACTTGATATTAAACTAGAACATTAGATTAATAATTGATGCAGTTCAAATTAAGAGGGCGAACTGTACACGTGCCCTGCAGGCTGCAGTAGAACTTAATATATTGATGGAGGTGGCAACTGTTAGATAAACAAACTTCCTTCTACCAAATTGTTAATTTTTGTTGACTTGTCTTCCATGGCATTTTCACAATGCCATGTTTGACTGTTGATGTTAAAGAACTAACTTCAATACCTCATAGTCAACAACTTCCCATAGCGAAAATTAATATTGGTACATGATGTTTGGTTTAATTGTGGGTTATGGTGATGATGGCAAATGGTAAATAAGAGCTGATGACTATCTGCATAGTGCATGTGGATATTGCTTCTAAATGAATTGTTTGTTATGGACCCAGAGAATAGAGGGGTACGTCATTGATAAATTAACTTCAATACCTCATAGTCATCAAGTATATTGCATGCAAAGAATCATTGATATTATTTCTTTAACAGATGTTCGTGACTTTTTATTTTTTTATTTTTTTATCTTATATTGGCAATACATCATCTTTCCACATGGAGACTTTGCCTTTATGCGGGACAACAAAATGAACCTTTAATAATTTTGCAATGTCTTATAAATTTCACTTGAAGGGTAAGCTAATAGTCTGTATATTTTGCTCTGCTGCTAAATTATGGCTTTCCTGCTGACCATCATTGATGTTTTGTCTAACGCAACAGAATTAAAGGGGGGTGGGGTTGGAGGCTATCATTGGGATTGGCTGGCATTCCAGCAGTTCTCCTAACAGTGGGTTCCCTCCTGGTGGTGGACACTCCTAACAGCCTAATTGAGCGTGGTCACCTGGAAGAAGGAAAAGCTGTGCTCAGAAAGATTAGGGGCACTGACAAGATTGAACCGGAGTTCTTGGAGCTTGTTGAAGCAAGTCGTCTAGCTAAAGAAGTCAAGCACCCTTTCAGGAATCTCCTCAAGAGGAGGAACCGTCCTCAGCTGATCATTGCAATGGCCTTGCAGGTTAGTAGTATTTTCTCATCGTTCTTCATCAATGACATACAATTAATTGCATATTTTCTAGCAAATTAAGAATTCTTACCAACGTTTGTCTTATATAATGCTTGCAACAGATCTTCCAGCAATTCACAGGCATCAATTCAATCATGTTTTATGCTCCAGTCTTATTCGACACTTTAGGATTTGGGAATGATGCTTCCCTTTACTCAGCTGTTATAACAGGAGCTGTGAATGTCATCTCCACCGTAGTATCAATCTACTCGGTCGACAAAGTGGGCCGTCGCATATTGTTACTGGAAGCTGGAATTCAGATGTTCCTCTCTCAAGTAGTGATAGCAATAATACTAGGAATCAAGGTAAAAGATCACTCCGACGACCTCGGAAAAGGTTTCGCAATACTAGTAGTTGTTTTGGTTTGCACTTTTGTGTCTGCCTTTGCTTGGTCTTGGGGACCCCTTGGGTGGCTGATCCCAAGTGAAACTTTCCCATTAGAGACTCGCTCGGCTGGGCAGAGTGTGACAGTTTGTGTCAACTTACTCTTCACTTTTGTGATTGCACAAGCTTTCCTCTCAATGCTCTGCCATTTTAAGTACGGGATCTTCGCGTTCTTCTCTGGGTGGGTTTTGATCATGTCCATCTTCGTTCTGTTTCTGCTACCAGAGACCAAAAATATCCCAATTGAAGAGATGACAGAGAGAGTGTGGAAGAGGCATCGGTTCTGGAAGAGATTTATGGATGATGACACTGAGGATGGAGAAAATGGTGTCAACGGCAACGATTTGAAGAAAAATGGGAATTCTTATGGGTTTGATCCTGCTTCCCAGTTGTAAATTTGAGTAGTTTTAGTAACATCTTTATAAAATTGAGCTGATAGATCAGAGAAATGATAGGTACAAAATATAGTATAGTAGTGTCTATGTTGTCTACAAGATTACAATTTAATACTTTATTGCTTTAAAGAGAGTATTTGCTATCTACTACTGGTGGCTTTAAAGAGTTTGATTGTTAAGTAAACAAATGGAGAAGAGACTGACTAATGTCAAATGGGTGGAGGGTTCAGTCCATGGACAGACTTCTTATATGCTTTTTCTCACTTAATTCCTGAGAGTGAGTCGCTTTCTCTGCTCTTATGTTAGTGCTGCAATTGGAGTTGAAATTATCATAATAAATCAATGAAAACATCATAGCTGTTCTAATTAGAAAATAAAAGAAAGTGCGGAGCGGCCATTCAGTAGAAAACATCCACATGTAACGTGCAAAAGGAGAGAGTAGAAAGCAAGGCTATATTTCTCGTATCTCGAAAGCAGTATGACAACTAAAAACTGTGATCATGGCGCACTTACCGGTTACCAATAAAATAAATAAATAAATAATGGAAAAGTCATCATTGTATTGCACTTTCTCAATGGAAGATGAACTTGCACCACACCACTAACGAACAGCCCCAACATTCTTTCCTTTCAAGTGTTTCAACTATTGGCCTGAACTGAAGTCTTAGATATCCATTATGACGCGGCAAACAGAGAATGACGCAGGCAACAACCATTAATTGCTATTATTTTATTTTTCATGGACAGATGTTAATCAATAATTTTTCTCACCACAATAATGATAAAATTGAGAAAATTTTGAATCCCAAATAAAAACATTGTTTAAATAAAAATTATAATGATCAAATCATACAAATTGTTTAATTTAAGGGACAAAAATTGGTATTTAACCATTAATCAATATTCAATAAAATAATTTTATCATTCAGTGTATAATTTCATTAGACCAACGCTATCTTTATGAATAAATTTTACAAAGTCGGCCTAGGCACATGTATAATTTAAAAATACTGATGTCTTTATCTGTATTAAATTTTGGTATGGTAATTAGTTGTTAAATTAGTTTTGATCGAATATAGGCTAAGCAAATTCAAATATAGGCAAGTATACATCAAAATCACAATCCAATCTACACGCCTTGTCTGCATTTTTGTTTACTTTGATCGACATGTATTTTGAAAATCCATTATTAAATTATATTTTATTATCTATTTTTTCCTATGAGTATTCCGTATTCTAGATATATTTAATTTTTCAAAAATATCATCATATGTGGTCTAGTTGAGATCAACACATTCTTCAACAAAAAAATAAAAATTAAATTAGAAATGTAAGCATATATATATATATATACATATATTGTATATAGCATGATTTTTTAATTAATATGAACAAAAACTTAGTACATTCTAAAATGAAAAAGACGGATAAAAATAATGAAACCAATGAAATAGGCATTTTATATTTTTGTTATATAAAATATATTTTATGTGTTTTTTTTGCTAAGGGCAAGACTTAGACCAGTTGCTACATGAAGTGTATGAAATTCTTTTAAAAAAAATAATACTTTCAAAAATAAAACTTAAGATAACTTTACTATTTAATAAAACTGAGATATACAAATTTTTTAATTAATACTACTTTAATATTTAACTCATATTTTATCGACGATTTAAATAATGAACGGTATTAATGAGACACTCGAATTAGACACTATTTTTATACATCTTCGATAATTAGCAGCGTTTTCAAAAGTGAATGCGTTAAGTGAGTTGTTTTGCCCTAATGAAACAAAGTGTAAGTCCTAAGATGTTGGGATGTAAGCCTTCTGAAACATTGGGCGTTTCAAAATTATAATAAAATAATAATTAAAATTTAAATAAATTATTTTTTAACAAACTTTAATATTTTTATTAACTCTTTGAAGCATATAAATTATAATTATAATTTTATAAATATTAATATATATTTATATACACATTATATATAACTTGTTATTTTTATATTGTTGTAACTTAAGTAATTAATTGGATAGTTTGTAGTTATTATTAAATTAGATAATACATAATAAATATTTATGAAGCGCAATAATATCACTATAAAAACAATTAACTTAATGATTAAGGTTTATATTCATACTAATTTAAGTTTTATATTTTTATTTATTTTTAAAGTTTTTTATAAAAAAATTCGATAAAACATTCGCCTCAAATATAAACATATACCTAAAACAAAACCCATACGCCCAAGAAACACTTAAATATTTACACATTTGGTCGTTTCACCTCACTTCTAAAGGCACCACGGAAAACGCTTTTGAAAACATACATACTACTACACCCTCCAAAATTGTTTCATTCAACGCCATCGGATTGGATAAGGCAGCATTGATATAATTTGAGACAAGAACCAAGAGGTTATACTTTGGGACGACAATTGTCAATTTTTATTAAAGAACTGCTCTTTCTGATAATATCACAAAACGAGGGGACCAAGCTCCCAAATTAGAGTCCCATCCCATATATGTAATAATTGCCCCAACCGCAGTCCAAAAGATTTAGTATATATAAGCGTCCCCAAAGAGAGAGCCCTCTCCAATTCTCACAAAACTGATCGATCACCCCAAAACACACTAACACAGCTTATAATTATAAGTAAATATATGGCTTTGGCGGTGCTAACTGTGATGGTTATGACTATGGTGCAGTTGTCGCATGCAGCTGTTTACAAGGTTGGGGACTCTGCTGGTTGGACCACCATTGGCAATGTTGACTACAAGCAATGGGCTACTACTAAGTCCTTTCAAGTTGGCGACATTATCCGTAAGTAATTCGCTTAATTTCTTCCATCTTTATGTTTTTGGCAATTAGATTCCTGCACGCAAGTCTCTTGACACTAATTTTAGGGTTATTTGGTTTTGCTAATTCCTTTAAACATTGTTCATCCTTAATTGCATGTTCCTTTAGCTAAAATTTCTGGATCTGCTAGTTAGGCATGTCAAGTTTATCTGTAATATAGCTTCAATTCTTCTTCCTAATGAGCTTCTTAACTACAGTTGCTCTGTTCTTTAATTACCTTGTACAGTAGTTTCTTAAATTTTTGTCCTCCCTTTCCTTTTTCTTTTTTGGCTGGAGCAAATGGAGGAGTGGAAATAGAAACATCATTTCTAGATCTCCCCGCAATGGGCTGTTTTCTCGCAGATCCAGTAGTATGGGAAATAGTAAAATAAAGTAACCTTTGTAAGTTCAACATTTGGACGGTGGATAGCATCATCAATCAAGTGTAAGGTTGTCATAAACACCAAACGGGTAGTAGTTGTAGGAGAATTTCTTGATTATTGATTTTAGACCATTTTAAATTTAAAAAATTTACTGTGCTAACGTTATTAATAAATTTTTTACAAAATCACTCGTAATTTTTAACTATCTAAAATCAAATATCCAACCAAGTACTTTTGTGTTTGGTATGATTCATTATGTGGTGGCCCATCATCATGAGTCTAACTTTTGGTCGCCACGTAAATGTGTCTTATCCTTGTCTCCCACTCGAACTCGCACGCTTTCAGCAAATGATGGCTCTCGCTTTAGAGTTCACAGTTGACACACAATGAAAAGCCACCCACCTAGTAGGCTTGTAGGCTAGTAGGCCAATAACCATATGAGGCCATGACCCACCATTTGCACCACAAAGGTTTGGGGACTTAGGCTTAAGGGCCCAGTTTTAAAGACGTCCAATAAATTTGGGATGTCTGGTAGAAGAGTGGCGAGATGAAGATTCGGTTTCGTGAGAATTATCATGGAATTATAAAATTTATAATTATAAAAAAATTATAATCATTTTGATTTTTTTAAATTTTTTTGAAATAATTAACATTCAATTTTTTAGTGATTACGGATAAGATTTTTCGGTTTTGTGGTAATTTTCATATAATAGGATCTATGGGATCATTATTCCTGATAGAGTATCACATATGTTGACAAAATCAACCTATGAAATGGAGAAAAAAATGTGTTTATAAGAAACATAAACCAATTCTTGAAAGAAATATAAACTATTTTATTTACAAGAAAAATAAACAAAAAATATTTTATAAAACTTTTTTCTAAAAATGTCTGATCTGATTTCTATTTATAAGAAACATAAATCATTTTATAAACTCTCCAAATGAGTTCAAAAGTTTAGATATTATTTAAAAAACGTCTAATGGAATATGCACAGGAAGATGCATCTTTTAAGAAAACTTGTTTCATGGCTGAAAAAAAAAACAATTCTTGAAAAGTTAAAAGCAAGCATACTCTAGAATCTATAAATTTTTGGGATTATTTGGTTTTCACCTTTATATCATTTCTAAATTAGGTTGGTTTCACTCCAGGCACCAGTTCTTTGTGGTTTATAAGCACAAACTTTCTTAAGGAAGTTGTTAAACTTAAATCAAGAGCAAATAATGTTGGGTTCATATATAGCAATTTTTTCTTTCCCATCTTAAATGGTGTTATGATGTTGTCTTCAACAGTTCTTGCTCTAATAAAAAAAAGGGACTAAAACTTTCTTCATTACATTCAAACTTTTAGTTGTTAGAAGTAGAGCATAGCTCTTTTTTCATGCTTTTATTTTGGAAGGTCAATTCATGAACTTGCATCATCAACCACATAGTACTTTGTTAGGATATCCACATATTAGTAATCTCACATTTGAAAGAAATAAAAAATAAGAATAGATTATATATATGGTTTGGGTCTAAGACTCTTGAACTTAAGCTTTTGAGTCATAGTGTCCATCCATGTATATCAAACCCGTGTATATCAAACCCTTGTTCGTGTGAATTTCATGGGAACTCATTTTCAAGAATTTTTCTATATAAAAAAATTATTGTAGCAATTGCAGTAACTTGTGAATGTGAAGGAGCAGATTCTCGAGTTGGGGATTTTACCTGAAAAAGTCATTTACTATAAGCTATAATAACTATTTTTTTTTTTTTCCTTTTGGGCATAATGCTACATCTCATTTGACAAACCATTTTAATTAATGATGTTTTGTGTTAATGATGTGGCAGTTTTCGAATATAATTCGCAATTTCACAACGTGATGAGAGTTAGTCATGCCATGTACAAGGTATGCAATGTCTCAGCCCCTTTGGCTACCTTTACCACCGGCAATGACTCGATCACTATTACCAAACCTGGCCACCACTTCTTTTTCTGTGGTGTCCCTGGACATTGCCAAGCCGGACAGAAGGTTGACATCAACGTGCTTCGAACTTCCACAACTGCTCCAACTCCATCTGCCTCTGCATTGCCCTCTCCTTCAGTCCCTTCAGCCAGTGTCCCTGGGCCTTCGCCAAGTACTGCTGCTTCATTGAGAACTTTGAAGGGTCTTCATAGTAAGCTTGGTATGGCAGTGGCTGTTTTCGGAGCTTTTGTATTTGGTTTTGCTTAAACATGTCATTCTTAGGGTAAGTTTGTTGTCATTTTTGGGATCCTGTTGTGTTGTACTGTTTTGGGGTTGTATTACTTAGTATTCTAATGGTGTTGATTATATGTATAGAGATGTTGTTGCGTTGAGAAATACTGTAATAAAAGTACCCGATTAATACTGTTTACTCTCTTGATTAGAAGGGGTGATTAAGAGCCTGCCCGCCCCTCGCTTGAATCTATCATAAAACTTCGATGACTGGGCTGCATTTGAATGATAACAAAGAACACGACTGAATCTGCAAATTTGCCTGCTAAATTGTATGAAATTGTCTCAACGGTTGGAAGTTGGAAGTACTTCACAAAAATTTAAATGTGAGAGAACTCCCAACACAAAGAAAGACTTACCCTGCCATTTGGGGTTTGATGATTTCCACTTACATACTTTTGGTCTCTTAGACTCTCTGGGAGAAAGAAATAAAGGAAAAAACACAGAGGAAAACACTTTTCTGGTTACTGTTTATTGGTAAGAAAAAAAATTTGAGATGAAAGAAAATGAGAGAATCTTCTATATCAAATTCAGAGGAAAAAGATCTATCTTTTCTTTTTTCTTTTTTCTTTCATTTACAGTTTTCTCCTACCAATCTTAGAGTTAATATTAGAATGCATATTTGAACATTTGCCTCAAAATATGACAAACTCTACAAATTAAAAATTTTGTATTTTCAATTGAAGCATGAACCAAAAAAAAAATAAAAAATTCAGGAGATATCTTAGAAGCCTCCAAATCCCCCATCTATTGACAAGTAGTAATTATTAAAGCAAGAAAGTTTAAAATTGATAAACCATTAAAATTGTTTTACGGATCCTGTAAAAAAAAACCATTTAGATAATAACAATAACTTCACCTCCATTTGGTTCTTAATTCTGTGTCCTTCTGCCATTCTCTAAATTGTTGGCCTTGAATTCTCATCGGTATCATCCATGAATCTTTTCCAGACAGGATGTTTCTTCCAAACTCTAAATTTGTTTGGACAGAAGGATTGCAAGGGTAGGAAGGGCCTTGGGTAGTATAACCTGTTTAGGAGTTTTCTTGAGGAGGGAGAGGAAGAGAATTAATTAAAGGGGATTTAATCCCACCCTATCCCTTCCAAACCCCAATTTTTTCCCTTACAGTGTTTTTGGGATTGAGGGGAGAAAAAGGAAGGGAATTGGATATTATAATTTTGTTTGGAAGTTTTCTTTTAAGGGAGGGACGAAGGGGAATAAACTTCAATTATCTCTAAAGTCTGAACCTCAATTTTTCATATCCTTCATTTTAGGGGTAAGAGAGCGAAGAGAATTGAAACTTATTAATTTAACTATTCTCTTTCTCTTTCCTTTCTAACCAAACAAGAGGAATGCACTTTACTTTTTTAGCCCTCTAATTTTTTATTTCAACATCCAAATAAAGGAAGGATAGCCACCCTACCTTTTCATCCCATCCCCTTTTTTTAAATATCCATCCCTCCCTTCCTCTCCAAACTCTCAAACATAGTGTTAGGAAGGTATTTTACCCTAATTTACCCTTTCATTCTTTTTCTAACATCGAAATAAGGGGAGTGTAACCATCCTACCTTCTCTTCCCATCCCTTCCCATTCCCTCCCTTTTAAATACCCTCCTTCCTTCCTCTCTAATTTCCCAAACTTAGTTAATGCCAATTGTGCAGAAGTAGTTGTTAATCTTAAAACGCACAAAAATATTATAACTGCAAGAAATACATGGTTCAAGATAAGGAAATGACTATAAGACTTACCTGGCTGATGAACATTTGGACACAGGCTTGGAGAAGCAATTTCCTCCTACCGACCTTATCAACAGCATAGATTGAGACCAAAGTACTAAGCACATTAACAATGCCAGTAATTACAGAGGACAACAATGAAGCATCTTTCTTGAATCCAACAGTTTGAAACAGGACAGGTGCATAAAATATTATGGCATTGATTCCTGTAAACTGTTGAAACACTTGCAGCACTATACTGATAATCAGCGGGGGCATGCTAGAGCTGTTCATCAGTTTCTTGTATGGGTGCTTCACTTTTCTTGCTATCTCACAAGCCACCTTTATCTGCTTGAATTCAGCATCAACTTCTTCGACACCCCTGATTTTCTTCAGTGTTTTTTGCCTTGCTGTCTCTTTTCCGTGTTCGATTAGGCTTGTTGGTGTTTCGGTGATGATTATAGAGCCTATGAAGAGGAAGGATGCTGGTACACCAGCAAGGCCTAGAGATACTCTCCATCCAGAAGGATGCATCTTTGAAGTTGCGTAGTTTACAAGATTTGCAAAGAAAATGCCTATGGTTACAAAGAGTTGGAAGAGAATGTTCACAGCTCCACGATGCTGAACTGGGGCTATCTCTGACAAGAATAGAGGAACAGACTGCAGAATTTCAATCAGCAAAAGATCTTGTATTAAAAATTCAAAAAAGAAAAGAAAAAACAATTTAAGCCATAAAGTTTAGTTTTAACCTGGTCTCTTAAAATTCAATTTGTGTGCAATCCAAACCAAATTAAACTTTTTTATTTGTTCTCACATCCATTTTCACTGTTCATGTTTAAAATATAAATTCTTTTATTCGATCTATCACCAAAAGAATATATTGGAACGTAGTTGTTATATTTTAGTCCATTAAATATGTTGAATTATTGTTCATATCGAAATGAATTTAAATTAATAAAAAGTTGTCTAGTTGAACCTTAGACTTTAATATTGAACGAATTTAAGACTTTCATCATAAATCAACCAAATTTAAAGATGAACAAAAATCACGAAACTCATTCCTCAGATGGGGGAATATTCAGCCAATTGATCAGTAAAACCAGAAATCTAGTTTTGCTACCGAGTAATCCCCAACGAGTGGCTCAGGTGCTAACACCTTTTGAGTTGATTTCTGACAGAAGTCCTACATTAGTTCAATGTTGAAAATCTAAAGTTTCAATTGATACAAATTTAATTTTGAGAGACCACATTAAAACTTGGGGTAAACTTTCAAAAAAAATTATTGTACTAACTCATTATAGTAAAATACATTGCAACTTCAAATCTTGGTAAAAAAAACCCAATTATATTTTTGATCATGCATAAGAAATACTCATTAACTTGAAGGAGAATACTAATACATGTTGCTAAACTAGATGGTCTATTTTTATTAAGAGAAAGTGCTCTCGTTTTGAATAAATTCTTAATTATGTGATAAGGTCAGAAATTATGCAAAATGTAAGTTTATACCTCATTGCCAAATCCAACTCCAATGCCAAGAAGAATCCTCCCTGATGTGAGCATCCAGAGATTTTGTGCAGCAGCACTTAAAGCAGCTCCGACCAAGAAAAAGGAAGATGCGATTAGAATTGTGGGTTTTCCGCCGTATTTGCTGCAGACTTTTGATGCAGCAAAGCTGGAAACAAGAGCAGCGAGGTACAGGGAAGATGTGAAAAGCTGAAGATATTGGTTATCGTATTTACAATAATTATTTTCCTTGACTTGAAGCT
Organism: Bretschneidera sinensis; assembly: GCA_023935145.1. NCBI lineage: Eukaryota > Viridiplantae > Streptophyta > Magnoliopsida > Brassicales > Akaniaceae > Bretschneidera > Bretschneidera sinensis. Next base: position 88,702,922 of record CM043699.1, read on the forward strand.
TTCTTTCATGGACAGCAGGAAAGAATTCAATCAAGAAATCATCCATGGCTGTCACTCCACCTGCACAAACTCATTTATTAATCACTAACAAATTAATTTCAAGGGTATTAAAACAGAGAATCTTGCTCAAAATTTATTATTAGCATAATACATTAGTTCAAAATAAACACATGAAGTTTAAGGTCGCAACAAACACTGCCTTACTTTATTTTACTTCATTTTATTTTCCAGGAGCTACATGGAAAATGAACTAACAGTGTAGATCATAGAACCAGTCATATATCAACATAATTTGAAAATCTTAAGTATGACTTATTTTATTTCTTTCTTTCTTTTTTGGTTGTTTGGATCAATTAATAATTTCATCAATTCATAACACTTCTTAAAGTGCCAATTAACTGCAATGGCTGCATGACCCACAAGAAAGACTAAAGACCCAGTCTTCTATTTTTTGTTCCCACAAAAGATGGGCTTTCGATTTTTTCTTGTTTGTTTTTCCTCTTTAAATGGGAAAAATAAAGAGAAATAGTACTTAATTTCTATTGGCTAGATACAAAGAATTAAAATAAAATACAATAAAATCTTCATGTACGCAATGGATGAAAAATGTTCTTTTTGTGGAATTTAATATAACAAATTATTTTTTCTGTGTGACCCAGTCCCCAGTTTTTCAAATATTGTGGACATTTTTTTTTCTATATGGGCACCCTAGTAATTTCAACTCTATAATCGAGAAACCGGTGGTACATTTCTCACCGCCTTTTTTAACACTTATCAAATCATTTTAAATAAAGTTAAATTTGCTGTGAAATTAAATATTATATTATTAAATAAAATATTTAAATTTAAATTTATTAATCTCACATAACAAATTATTTTTTCTATTCATTTGGAAAAAAATGATTTGCACTGATCTTCTGCTTAATTTTATCCAAATCAAAGAATTAATCATGAAATCTTTTATGATTCTTTTAGTTTTCAGCCTCTCCCGGTACCCACACCTTTAAAAAAAGGAAGAAAAAAGATAAATGATTTTTGTACCGTTTGAAAGGGAATAAAAGTTAGAAGAAAGAGAATTAATCGATGTTTTCTTTCCACATGATAAAATTATAAATCACAATCACTTTAAAATTAAGATTTTTGGATGGAGAAAAACTATTAAAACTCACTACACCACAATACATTATTTTTCAAGATAAAACTGTATGAAAACTTTCCTCAATCTCACAACCTAAAACCTAAATATTGGTGTTTAATTGCTACACTCCCATCTAACCACCTATTACTGGTTAAGGAATAGCGGTGAGAAACTAACTCTTTTTATGCCCATATTTATAATAATTAGTACTCACATCGTTTTGTCACATTGACGATATGAGACTAGAACAATTTATAATAACACTTTTCTTCAACGTGTGATTTGAGGAGTATCTAAAAAAATTCCTTTCTCGACTCAAATCCCTAAATATTTCGATCTCCGCGATAGTTTGCTTCCACCTGATCAAAACCTTTATATTTTAATCAGACTTTCAATACCGTTTATTTAATCAGATTTTGGGCATAATCCAAAATGTACTGTACCTATGAACACACATCGGTCAAAATCTTGTAAGCATGATATTTTGAGGAAATTAAACATCTTTTTATCATCAGAAAGCCTAATCAAATTGAGAGAAAACAAACATGGATAAAGGAGTACCTGAGATTCCAATGGCATAACCAAACATTAAGCCCTCAAAAGCTGCAAGAATCCAACAGACTACGACGTAAACTGTGATTTTCGATTTAAAATCGTCGGTCTCACTCATCTTTGATTCTCCAATGTATTTGTTAATCAAACCTCAAAATGATCAATAACTGAGGAAAAATAATTTAGTTCGTCACACAAGGGAGAAGTTTTTCATTAGTTTTATAGGCAAACCAATATATAAGATATATATTTTTTTCCGCTAGTGTGGGGATTTTCTCTGTTAGGCCAATTCAGAAAGTAAGGAGAATTACATGGAATTCATAATTAAAGACAGCAAAGATTCAGAACATTTTAGGCAATACTTATCACTAATTTCCCACAATAAAATTAGTAATGAAAACAAAAAATTTTTGTTTGCTCCGAGTGCAAAACAAGATTTTGTACGAAGTTAAAACTTGAGTAGTAACTTTCAAAAACTTTATTGATAATAAAGTTTCAAAAAAATTATATTATTAATCAAGTTTTCACTCGTTACAAAAATCTTGTTTTACAACGGTGCAGTAAAAAATCTCTCCCTTAAAACCATTTTATATATGTAATAGTAACTCCACTCTTTATTTTTCCTAATATAGATGGCAGCTTGCCTTTTTATTTTTTTTGAGAGCCTGGCTTGTTGAGAACCATAACACTTGAATTTTTTTTTAAATTTTTTATATAGCTTACATCTAATTCTAGTCTTTCTTGAACGTTTCTTTTTTTTTGCCCCTTGAATATGAAGTTCTAATCTGCATTACAGAAAAATGTTTGCTACACTTTTTTTTTAAATGTGATGAAAAGTAATTCGATTCGAATTTGAGATATTGCTTTTACAAAAGGAGATTGAACTAATCTTTCAACCATGTTTTGTGACACTTTTTAGTATTAGAAGTGCTTCATTGTATGCATATTCATCAAAAAGGATTTTAAGCAAGAATATTGTTATTCTCACTGATAACTCCTTGAAATGAAACAAAGGAAAATTTTAAATCAACTTTAACTAATTTATGTTTCATGTTTGTAGAGATGATGCGAAACTAAGTGAGAACACTTGACTATTAGCAATAATTAGTTGTTGACGTACATTAGATTCAATGAATGCAGAGAGAGGAGAAAAATTATTGTCTGCACTCGATTCAAACACTGCATTTGAATGAGTTCATCACAATCGCTCATTAAATGTGAGAAAATTTGATGAACGGCTAGTTGTAAGGCACTCGATCCAAATGCACAGAGTGCAAGCAAAATTTCTTCGAAAAATAAAACGAGAGTAAGTCATGCATAGATTAAAACCTTTTAGATTTAGGCATTAAAATAAAAAAAATACAGGTAACATAAATTTCAAGATTTCAACATGGCCTGATATGTGACATGCCAAATTGGGATATATATTGAATTTTTCTTTTTTAGTAGCATCTATTATGGGAAAAAGGTTGTATTTTGAAGAAAAAGTTTGCAAGAGTGAGAAATGTCCAAATATGGATGCTGAAAAATTATCTGTTATTACAAAAAAAAATTGAGATTAACAAAAATTTAAAGATAAGAATCTATTGCTGGGAATTCTGTCACCCAATCAACAATCACATAATCACAACAGCAAAAGTGAAAAGAAAATAAACATAAGAATTTTAATGTTGTTTGACAACCTCCTTGCCTACGTCCACTAACAAACCCACTGTTTTATTAATTTTCAATTACAACTTTAAGAAGAGCAAAGTTGTTAAACTTTCTCTTCCTCACAACACAAATCTCTCAACTTAGCTCCAATTGTAAGTGCCATCTCTACTTGACAATCCAAAACCCCAATACACTCAAAGCTCTCATTCTAGCTCTAGTAATGTTATTTTCCTAACTACTTGTATAAGCAAAAATCTAATAGGAAACTACTACTAATCCTACTAGAATAATCAATTATAAAATAGACAACAACTTTTCTTAAACTACTTAGAAGTCTTCTTTATGGGATTTGAATCAAAATCCTAACATCTATCAATCCAATGAAAGAAAAGAAAATTCATTCAGTCAAATACTATTTTATGGGTTAAATAGATATTTTTGTCATTGAGATTTGTCCATGTTGGAAATCACCTTGACAGGATGCCCAGGTGGTGATCTTCCAAACATCGAAGTCTAGAATGACTTGTAGAAAGAAATACAACAATCGAAAGCAAGAAAGAAAAGAAGACAAACGATTTGTTATCAAGGTTCGACAATAGCCTATGTCTCCGTGAGTTCCTCTGAACTCTCTGCACTAAATCAATGGTTCTTTACAATTACAACAACCCTCTTCAAGAAGCTCAAGTTCTTGAAGAAACCAAGAAGAGAAGAAAGGAATAAGATAAGAACTAACAATGCTCTTTATCTAATCTAGACTCCTCTCTCTTTACAACTAGCCTCACTACAATGAGTCCCTCTTGTGTTTGTGTCTTTGCACTCTCTTGTATGTCACTCTTTATAATTGACCTCAAAGTATGTCACAAACTTATGTTATCATGTTGAGAATGAAGCTAGGTAACCCCTTATATAGTGCACCTACTTCTTGTCCAATCTTGAGAGTCAATCTCCACCCTTAGATCTTGATGACCACTTAATCATGGCCCTCCATCAATCCTAAGTGGTGCTGTGCATTTTAACCTTGCATCCATGCACCTAAGAGGAGGTTTAAACAAGCTGTCCATGTGTGCATCAGTTTTCCTAACGCCTAGACGCTGAACAGGCGGCGGTGAGGCGCTAGGCAAAGCTCCTTTGCACCACATTCTGGGCGGTGCGGTGCTGGTGGAGGGGCGGTGCGGCGCTGCCCTTCTCCAAGCTGCTTCCTTTCTGGGCGGTGAGGTGCTGGTGAAGGGGCGGTGAGGTGCACACTGATGCTGCCCTTCACACAACAGTGCGCACTACTTTGCTTTGTTGATTAGGGGTGTGCACACACACCCAAATGGATGCACACACATGTGTGCACTCCTTTAACATACTGTATTTTAATCTTTCAATCTTTGTTTAGACTTTAACCATCTTTGAACCATGTTTAGACATGTTTAAACCTTAGACAAATACCAACAATCTTTACCTTTGTCTAAGTGTTTAAACCTGAACCATTTTGCAGAGAGCTTCAGGATCCAAACTCATCTTGAGTCATCAATTAACCAATTCCAATCCTAATTAGTCCAAGGCAATGATTGAACTTACTTAGAGGTAGGAATTTAGTACCTAAATCCGCAGGATTTTCTTCCGTGGCTACCTTGTCCACATGGACGCATCATTTCGTAACATTTTCCCGAATGAAATGATACCGAACATCCATGTGCTCTGTCCTCTCATGGAACACTGGATTCTTACACAAGTGCAATGCACTTTGACTATCCAAAAACACCACAACTTGCTCCTCCAATACCTTCATCTCTTCCAGCAACCCTTTACACCACATAACTTCCTTAATGGCCTCTGTAGCCGCTATGTACTCAACCTCGGTTGTTGAGAGTGCTACCACCGTGTAATATCCGTATTTTAAAAGTTGGGTGAGTGTATATTTTTATCAATATGACAAAGAGTTAAATCCCTGAATGGCTGAATGAAGATTTCTGGAGACCAAGGTTGAAAAGCAAAAAAAAAAAAAAAAAAAAAAAAGAAGTCAACTTGGAATAGTAACTCGGGGCAGTATACTTGCTGCCACCGAGAGAACAATTTCAAGTGGAACGTTTGGTTTTATTTATTTTTGTTGTTAGTGGGGAAAAGTAAAGTAAAGAAAAGAAAAGAAAAACAAAGGTGAATCATTATGTTGGTAAGGCAATCATGTCTTATTTTTTTTAATCCTCCAAATCATGGAGACGATTGAAGGAGGGAGCTGCTGAAATTTGCAGCCAAGCTCTCCTATATAATGTATGCGAGAGATTTATGAAGAGAACGCGAAAGAATTTTTGATTAGTTCCAAATATTTCATCTGTGTTCTTAAAACACTTGGGAGTTTAAAGAAAGGTGGAAGGAACAAAATTTTGAGAGTATTTTTGAAAATATTTTAGGAAGCTATCAAAATAGCAGAAGGTAATAAGGTAATGTTATTTTATCATTTATGAAAGTTTCAGGAGGTTAAAATAGAATTTTTTTTCAAACTGTGTGGTTTATGGAGAAAAGAAGAAATAATAAGAAATTTAAATTCCAATATTATGTCAAGTGTTGGTAGTCAACAATCGGGAGAAAATTCGAGAAAGATCGGGAAAGACAAATAGGTGGCCCACGAGTAGCTTTAAGTGCTACGTGGTGAGTTGGATTTACTTTAAGTAGTCTAAATGAAAAATCAATTATTTTAGTGATAATCTTAAATTTAATTATTTAAGTATGTTTGGGTGATAGATGAAAAAGTGATTTATGGGAATGATAAAAAATTTGGATATGTAGAAATATTTCTCGGTGAGTAATAATATTTTTGGAATTTATAAGTTGACTTGAAAATAAAAGCAATAAATAAATTATTGATGAGACATACCGATGTTTTAACACGAATTATGACGAGATGAATTTTAGCAGATCTTGCTAAATTTTTATGGATGATTTAAGATGAATTTTAGTGGATCTTGACAAATTCTGATGGACAATTTGAGATGAAATTTAGTGGATCTGGACAGACTTTAATGGATTATTTGATGTGATTTGGGAAGAGAAAAATCTTGTGGATAATTAGGATAGCCAAATTAAGTGGCTTGAATCTTTATATTGTTTTTATATTTCTGTTTATATTACTGTTTCATATCATTGTTCATGCACATATGCATTAAATGATATAATCGAAAGAACCGGAAAGGCAGCCGGTCTAATGAAATAACCGTGACAGCCAGTATATGCTGGGATGAAAAATAAAAACCGTGATAGCCGGTATATGCTGGGATGAAAAGTGAAAACCGTGGCAGCCGGTATATGCTGGGATGAAAAGTGAAAACCGTGACAGCCGGTATATGCCGGAATTAACCGGGAAGGCAGTCGGTCTGATGAGAATAAAAGAACCGGGATGGCAGCCGATCTAAGATAATAATAACTTGTCGACAGGTGGGAAGACGTTCCCATCATAATCATTCATGCATCTGCATCTGTTTTAATTATCGTTGCATTATCTGAAATGCTGAGATGTGGTATATTAATTGCGAATTAAATTATAGATGGCTGGGTCTCATAAAAAGAGACAGTTATAATGATGAGATGTGTGAGATGCTGAGTTGTGGTATATTAATTGTGAATTAAATTATAGATGGCTGGGTCTCATAAAAAGAGACAGTTATAATGATGAGATGTGTGAGATGCTGAGTTGTGGTATATTAATTGTGAATTAAATTATAGATGGTTGGGTCTCATAAAAAGAGACAGCTATAATGATGAGATTTTCGAGATGCTGAGATGTGATACTTTTTGTGAATTTAATTATAGAAGGTTGAGTTTCATATAAAAAGACAATGATAAGACTTATCTAAATGATGAACTTTTTGATATGAACCTCATTACGAGGTAATTAGGAAATAATTGATAGTCTTAAGGTGAACCAATGATTGAGAAGAAGAGATTGATAGTAGAAAGTTGTCATCAGGTTATGCGAAAAATAAATTTTAATATTAAAGGATTATTGATAGAATTTGGAATACTTTCAGTAAATTAAATTCGCTGAGCTTGTGAAGCTCACTCCTCACTGTTCAATGATTTCAGGTAGCAGTCAAGATAAATAGTCTGGTGGGTTGAGAATCAGTCGAGATCTTTTTCTGTAAGCCAAGTACGTGTTAATATCCTTAGACAATCGAGTTAAAGACTTGTAAAAATTTTATTGTAAATATTCATGCATTTATGTATTTTATGTTTAAGTGAATATCAGATTTGTTACCTCTCCTGTTAAAGGATAAAAAAAAAAAATCTGGTAGTATTATATTTATTTTTGCATATATGTGTCGTGCTTGGATTTTCAAAATGTGATGACACCGTCTAGGGGTGGCCAACCTGGGATGGGTCGTTACACACCGGCTGCAACTGAGCCTTCCAACTTACACAACATTCGTTTAAGTTGAAGAAGTAGGAGGTAATTGATCTTCTTTTATCCCGGTCTGCTCCATAATCCAAATCTGCAAAACCCTCAAGGCAGATGGACTTGCCCCTCTTCTCATAAACCAACTCTACTTCTGGGCTTCCCTTCAAGTACCTTAGCAACCACTTCATCCCAAGCCAATGCTTCTTTCCGGGATTACTCATAAACCTGCTGAGAACACTTATTTCATGAGCAATATCAGGTCTAGTACTTACCATGGTGAACATAACAGAACCAACAACACTAGAATAAGGGAATTTTTCCATTTCCTTATTCTTCGCCTTCGATCTCGGACATTGATCGCTGGAGAACTTGAAATGACCAGCAAGGGGAACCTTCACTGGTTTGCTATCTTCCATAGAGAACTTAGATATCATCTTCTCTATGTAGGAAGTTTAAGAGATCTTCAATCTGTTTCTCTCCCTTTCCTGGATGATACACATCCCAAGGATCTTCTGTGCATGACCAAGATCCTTAATCTCAAACTCCTCACTGAGTTGAGCCTTCAATTTCCTTATCCTCTCCATGCTGCTCCCAACCAGCAATATGTCATCAACATAGATGAGGATGATCACCACTTCCTCAACCTTCTGCCCCTTATAATACAAGCACGAATCATAGTAGCTCCTCATGAAACCCAAGCTGATTACAAAGGAATAAAACCTCTTATTCCATTGTCGAGGTGATTGCTTCAGGCTATAGAGAGATTTCTTCAATTTGCACACCAACTCTCCCTCTTTCCTTCCTCATAGCCTTCGGGTTACCTCATGAAAATGGTCTCATCGAGCTCTCCATGTAAGAACGCTGTCTTCACATCCATTTGCTCAATTTTCCAATCAAATTGGACCACCAATGCTAACACTATCCGTATCGTCTTGTACTTTACAACTGGTGAGATGATTTCGGTGAAATCTATGCCTTCTTTTTGTGTGAACCCCTTCGCTACCAGCCTAACTTAATATCAGACTTCATCCCCTGGAGTATTCCCTTCTTTGATCTTGTAGATCCATCTACAATCCACAACTCTCTGTTTTTCAGGTTTGGGCACCAACTCCCAAGAGTTGTTCTTCATCAAAGAGTCCATTTCTTCCTCCATAGCCAGCAGCCACTTTGATGAATCCTTACACTCAATGGCATCCGTGTAAGTTTCTGGTTCAACCTCTCCTTCTGTTCAAGGAGCTGCTACATTAGCATCCGCAAACCCATATCTCAAAGGTGGTCTAACCATCACCCTTCTCCGATTTCTTGTGAGCTGGTAGTCATTATAACTTGCTGCATCAACCTCTTCTTGTTCGACCTCTTCTTGAGTTTCTTGAGCATGACCTTCATTCAAGGGCTCTACCTGGTCTGAATCCTCTTGTCTTCCTTGCTCTACCTGAACTGAACTCTCCTTGATGCGATGCTTCACAACTTCCGGACTGGTTTGCTCACTAGCCCCCGCAGGGTAAGTTTTCTCCAAATAGGGAAATAACAATTCATTAAAAATAACATCCCTACTTATAATGAGTTTCATGCCTTTCTTTTCTAAGTACCACAATCTATATCCCATAACCCCATCACTATATCCTAGAAATACACATTTTCTAGATCTTGGGCTAAGTTTATCCTCCTTTTGATGTGCATATGCAGCACACCCAAAAGTTCTAAGGTTGCTTAATTCAGGGGGTTTCCCACTCTGTATCTCCATGGGAGTCTTGAGCTCTAAAGCTCTAGAGGGTGATCTATTTATCAAGTATGCAGCTGTAGCCACAGCTTCTCCCCAAAAATATTTTGGTAAACCGGATCCTATTAATATGCACTTAACCTTTTCCATAAGGGTTCTATTCATCCTATCAGCAACTCCATTTTGCTGAGGTGTTTTTACAACCGTTCTATGTCTTAGAATACCATTTAATTCACAGAATTTATCAAAATTCTTATTGCAAAATTCTAAGCCATTATCGGTTCGTAAAGCCTTAACTACCCTACCTGTTTGAGTTTCCAGCAACTTCTTCCACACAATAAATTTATTCAAGGCATTTGATTTATTTCTAAGCAAATAAATCCACAGTCTTCTTGAATAATCATCAATTAAAGACAAAAAGTAAAAGTTACCTCCCTGTGTTGGTGTTCTTACTAGTCCCCAAAGGTCCGAATGAATGTAGTCAAGAATTCCGTTAGATTTCTGCACTCCGGTGTTGAAGCTGACTCGGTGTTGCTTCCTAAGAACGTAACTCTCACAGAAATCCAGTTTCTCTACTTTGTCACCACCAAGTAGACCATCCTTGCTAAGAAATTGCAGACCCTTTTCGCTCATGCGTCCCAAGCGAGTGTGCCAAAGGGCTGCATTATCCATCTCAGCCATCAAGCTTGCTGCTTGATTATTGATTTCTGTCTCTCTGGTCATCTCATAGAGTCCATAGTTTCTTGCTGCCTTGATCACTACCAAAGATCCCTTGGCCACCTTGATCTTTCCTCCCTCTACTTTGCATGTATACCCCATGGAATCCAGCTGCCCCAATGAGATCAAATTTCTCTTCAAATCTGGAAGCTACCTCACATTTCGTAGCAGCCTTGTGACTTCATCAAACATCCTCAATTGGATGTCTCCAATCCCTCTTACTTGGCAAGAATTGTCATTCCCCAAGAAGACCCTTCCATCATTGTTCTCCTTGAAATTCTTGAACCATTCCTTGTGAGGGCACATGTGATAAGTGCACCCGGAATCAAGAATCTAATTTTTGCTGCCTTGCCTCCTGCTCACATTTGAGCACGCAACAATAACATCATCTTGCTATTCTCCTTTGGCAACCAAAGCCTCTCCATTGTTGGTGTGGCTTTTCCTCTCATCTCACATCTGCTTCTTGCAATCTTTCTTGAAATGGCCCTCTTTGTTGCAGTAGAAGCATCTCTCTCCTCCTCCAAGTCTTGTCTTGGAATGAGATCTCCCATGATTCTGCCATCTACCTCTTGATTTCTCCTGGTAGTTGCCTCGGTTGTTACTGCCATTCTGAATTGCTGGCCTTTCTCTTACGAACAACCCATCTCCACTTGATGTCTCCTTCATCTTGGCTTTGAAGTTATGTGCCCTTATGGCATTGATCACAATCTCCTTTGTTAAAGAATCCCTTCCATACTCAATAGCATTAATCAAATTATCAAAGCAATCAGGAAGAGAATTTAACAAGATAACAACCAATTGTCATCCGGAAATGTAATACTACAGCTATTCAAATCTTGAACTAGCTTATTAAAGACATCAAGATTTTCTTGCAACTCTTTACTAGGATTCATTTTAAAAGCAAAGATTCTTTTAAGAAGATAAATTTTGTTAGGGAGAGTTTTGGTAAGAAACAACTCATCTAGTTTCTTCCATATGACAGTCGGATCTTCCGAGTCTCCGTACTCCCTTGTGACACTATCCGACATGTGTAAGAAAATGGTGCTGTATGCCATCTTCTTCATCTCAGTCCACTGATCATCCGTGAGACTTACTAGAAAAGCATCATCTTCTCCAATAGCCAAGTCCACTTTCTGTTGCATTAGAACTGCCTTGATCTTCCGCTTCCAAAGGGCAAAGTCTCCCTTTCCATCAAACTTCTCAACATAGAAATTTGAAGCCATCTTTGCGGATAAGATCCCAGATTTATAAAATACCCACAAATGCTTTCTTCAACCTCAAGAACATGATCGAAGATGGATCTTAACACCATTCTTGAATCACCCTCAAGAACACGATCTGATCTTGATCTTTACTCTGTTCTTGAATCACCCAAGAAGTTGATATTTGATTCTTGGAGTCTTGGCTCCGTCACCTTCTTGTTCTTGCTCCGATACCCAGCTGTGAAAGCTCTGATACCACTGTTGGAAATCACCTTGACAAGATGCCCAGGTGGTGATCTTCCAAACACCTAAGTCTAGAATGACTTGTAGAAAGAAATACAACAATCGAAAGCAAGAAAGAAAAGAAGACAAGCGATTTGTTATCGAGGTTCGACAATAGCCTATGTCCCCGTGAGTTCCTCTACACTTTCTGCACTAAATCAATGGTTCTTTACAATTACAGCAACCCTCTTCAAGAAGCTCAAGTTCTTGAAGAAACCAAGAAGAGAAGAAAGGAAGAAGATAAGAACTAACAATGCTCTCTATCTAATCTAGACTCCTATCTCTTTACAACTAGCCTCACTACAATGAGTCCCTCTTGTGTTTGTGTCTTTGCACTCTTACACAATTCTCTCTTGTATGTCATTCTTTATAATTGATCTCAAAGTATGTCACAAACTTATGTTATCATGTTGAGAATGAAGCTAGGTAACCCCTTATATAGTACATCTACTTCTTGTCCAATCTTGAGAGTCAATCTCCACCCTTAGATCTTGATGACCACTTAACCATGGCCCTCCATCAATCCTAAGTGGTGCTGTGCATTTTAACCTTGCATCCACACACATAAGAGGAGGTTTAAATAAGCTGTCCATATGTGCATCAGTTTGCCTAGCGCCTAGGCGCTGAACAGGGGGCGGTGAGGCGTTAGGCAAAGCTCCTTTGCACCACATTCTGGGCGGTGCGGTGCTGGTGAAGGGGTGGTATGGCGCTGCCCTTCTCCAACCTGCTTCCTTGTTGGGCGGTGAGGTGCTGGTGAAGAGGCGGTGAGGTGCACACTGATGCTGCCTTTCACACAGCAGTGCGCACTACTTTGCTTTGTTGATTAGGGGTGTACACACACACCCAAATGGATGCACACACATGTGTGCACTCCTTTAACATGCTGTATTTTAATCTTCCAACCTTGGTTTAGACTTTAACCATATTTGAACCATGTTTAGACATGTTTAAACCTTAAACAAATACCAACAGCCTATTTTAACATTTTGGTCCATGAAGTTTGAAATTGTGCAATGTCAGTACTGAAGTTTAAAAACATTAACAATCAAGTCATTATAGTTTAAGTTTTCGTTATAATGGATGAAAAACACTTACTCAGCGCTATAGTGGTAACTTAACTGTCTCTAGGACCCACATAGAATTTTAGAGGGAAACTTGGCACCTTTTTTTCCCTCTCTGTTTCCCCCCTCTGTCTCTTCCATTGAAAACGAAGACAAAATCTTTTTTTTATTCACCAAAATTCTTTTTCTATTGTTCTTTATCATCACCAAAATTCTGATATACGAGTACACACCAAACAAACGTGTGGACTCCATCTTTGGTATGAATCCTTCACTTTATGGAAATTTTTTCCTAGGCTGTTGACACATAAATCATTACAAAAAAAAAATTCTCAAAAGACTAAGAAATAATAAATGAAAAAGGGTCTTATATGTGTTAAGGTTGGGAGTACTTTCCACAGTGGGAGATTACACAAACACGAACTTGATATACATAGATGAGCCCCCTCATGTCTGAGTTATATACCAAACTTCCCCTTGAATAGAACCAATAGTCACTAATAGGAGAAGCCAAACCAAACTCAACCATAGGAGTTGTCATGGGATAAATAACTGTGGTCACACAAACGCTTCTCATTCATAGACTCAACCACGAGACAACATTGTGGGAGTCACACGATCGTGACCAGCTTGAGCTAGTCTTTGATACCAATTTGTTAAGGTTAAGAGTACTTCATATGATGGGAGATCACACATAAACACGAGCTTGATATACATGTATGGGCACTCATATGACTCAAAAGCTTAGGCTTATGAGTTTTGGGCCCATACCATGTATATAACTCTCTATTATTTTTTTTTATTTCTTTTCGATGTAGATATTCTAACACAATACTTTAGCAGAGTGTGGCCAACGTTTTAAGACTCAAACAACAATCACTATTTATGAGAAATGGAACTAGTGCATATCCTTCTCATATTTGCTTCTCTATCTACAAACTATAGGGAAAACCATCAAGAAAGAAATCTAAAATCACTCGGGAAGTACTAAATTTGCAACAAAATGATTTAGTGGGTCAAATTCCATGGACCTAACTGAGCTCAAGTATTTAGAAAAAGAAGATACCTCCCAACTAATGGGAATTTGCAACATAAAACTAAATAAAAAACCCACATAAGGGTAACTCAAACCAAACTTTGGTAATCTTTATATGTGAAACATCTTAAGCATCCCGTGCATATAATCAATGCTCAAAATGAAGTCTTGATATGAAAACCTACGAAATATTAGTAATAGAACTCATCAAAAAGGAGTATGGTTTCTATTTCGTTACTTATGCAAAAGTTAGGACCCATTTCAACCAAATAAATAGATACAGGGGAGTTACAGGTGCATTAATTATTATGTTTGAAAGAACAAGCAACATATTTTAGTCTATTAAAGCAAACCATCATTTAGAACTATAATACTATAGTAACCTTTCAATATGAGTTCCTTTTGGGATAAATACAAAATTTAGTTGATTGGATATTGCAGAATTGAACTATTGACCTCTCATAGTAGATATTTCAACATAACTTTGTAGATTATATGTTATAATATTATGTTGATCATTTTTTCGTTGGTAAAATCCACACTCACCAATACAATTTGAGATCTTTAGAACCCAGTGCCTCAAAGCTTAGCTGTATTCTAGATGTAAAAGAGTAAACCAACATGCATGGGTCTTTTTCTTTTTCTTCGCTCACTGTACTGAGTTGAATCTATCTTAAAAAAAAAATCACATTCTACCGAGTTGAATCTATCTTAAAAATAAAATCGATCTCAAAGTTATTTATTATCTTTCTCAAATTTTTGGCAACAAATAAAGAACAAATAACTATTTCAAGGAGCAGTAATAACAAAAGCGATATTACGAATAATTAGTTATAAAGCAATAAAAGAACTGCATACTACCATAATAAAAATAGAAGAAATATTATCTAATACAATAACACAAAACTGCAATCAAAGAAGCATGAGAGTTACAGAAACCTAATATCACGGAGAACAAAGACCTAAATAATAGATCGCCTAAAAACCGTTCGTTTATGAAAGTTCAAAAAACAAATTAGGATACTTGGTAAATAAGCTATTTATTTCATCAACCAAAACAATGACTACCAAAAAATGAGAAAACTCTATGGAAGATGGTTGTATTCAGTTTCTTAGCTTTTCTAGGCAACCAAACAGAGAAAGAGGAAGAGTACTTGTAATCAGATAATGAAGAAGGAGAAGAAGGAAGAGAAGAACTTCGCTGTGGCGTAGACAGAAGAGAGAACTTTGTTGCTAAATAGGCTCATTCTCTCTGCGTAACAGTTAGGGAAGAAAATGGTGAGGGAGATATCAGAGGGAGATCAACTTCTCTTTTGTAAAAAAAATTGTAAAGTAAAATTTGCAGTACACGTAAATTTTGGTATAAAGTGGTCCCCACCATATCCTAAAATTTAAGGAGTCCAAATTTATGTTCAAAAACAGTGTAATGCAAGCTTTACTTTACAATTTTTACTGCAAAAGAGTCGATCCCAATCACAGGAAGGTTTTATCTCCCCTCTCCCTCTCACATGTTCTGTTTCTGTCCACATGAAGTGCTGATTAAGTGACAAGTCAGCTTTAAAAGACTCATAACCACTTTCCGTTAAGTGTTGGATGGAAACTTAATTGGTAGTGGTTTGATTGTTAATGTTTTTAAGTTCATTACTAATCACATTGTACAATTTCAAATTTCAGAGACCAAAATGTTAAAAACGAACAAACCTT
Organism: Bretschneidera sinensis; assembly: GCA_023935145.1. Classification (NCBI taxonomy): domain Eukaryota; kingdom Viridiplantae; phylum Streptophyta; class Magnoliopsida; order Brassicales; family Akaniaceae; genus Bretschneidera; species Bretschneidera sinensis. Next base: position 88,718,365 of record CM043699.1, read on the forward strand.
AATGACAAAAATGACTATTTAACCCTATTTTATGATATGGAGTTCATACTTCCTTTTAGGATTTGTAGGCCAATTGGCAGCATGTTGGCTTAAGTACAAGGATTTGCTGATTTAAGAAGAAAAAAAAATACCCCATAAGGATTTGTGGACAAGTCATAATTTTATCAAGCAAACCCTTCTCAAATCCAAAATCTTTTTGGCAATATTAATGATCTGTCACCAAGTTTGACGCGAAATGTAATTAACAATTTTACATACTTTCTATATCAAGTATCAAGTCTAACACTGCATTTGGCAGAATGGCAGGTGCCACCAATAATATCAAATTCACTTCTCAGTTCTCACCAAAAAGGAAATTAAGTATGAAAAATTAAAGAAAAAAATCTCAATTATCTAGTAATGATATTAGGATTTTATTATTCTCCCTATGTAATGATATTAAGATAGTCAATTATTTTTTTATAGAAAAAATGTTAGAAGAGATAGAGTAGAGTCTGATAACCCTACATTTGGACCAAACATAAATATTTATTCATATCAGATCACCGAGTAAAGCCTGTCTCACCCACTACAACGAAATGACTCAAACTCAAATATTCTTGGCGAGAAAAACGTCTCAATCACCTCACTAAAGCTTTTGGTAACTTGGGACCACTAAGACTAAGAAGGTTTACTAGCTAGCAAATAATAATATGGTGAGATATTTTATTTTTAAATTATAATTTACCAATTTTATCCTTCATTTTCTTGGCTAGTGACATGTTTTATGTGGAATTATTTGTTTAAATGGTCAATTTTAGTAATACTAATATTTTTACTGAATATTCATTTTATTACAAAACCGATTGATATGAGCATTAAAAAAATACTTTATAAAATTCATAATGAAATGAAAATAAAAATTCGTTTGCAAATAAACTCAAATCAACTTTCTAGATATATTTCTACTTAAATTCTAAATTTAACATTCAAAGTAAACACTATATAATTATATATTATTATACAATCATTGCAATGAGCAAGTAAAGAAAGATAGAAAGGAACTAGTGAGCGCATGATAGACCAAAAACATAAACATTTGCTAACCATGTATATCTTTCAGCATCTACAAATTAGACACCAAATAAAACATCAAAATGGAAAGAAAAAAAACAAAGGATTTAGATATTTCTAGTCTTTTCTTTTTGTTTTTTCTCCTCTTCAGTGCCCATTCTTTATACTTACCATGATCAAAATACAGCTCTTACAAGTAAAGAAACTGGATTCCGCTAAGATTAAGATAGATCCAGATCCATATCCAGATCCAGATCTATTTGTTAAAAATTTATCAAATCGAATTTGGATCAAATTATTTATTGAAAATTTTAAAACTAAATCCATATCCGAATCCATCAGAATTCGAATTATAATCGAATTATCAGATCACCTAATACATATTTTAAAAACATTATATTATAAGATATTTAAAAAAATATATTAATATAAATTAAAAAAATATATTTATTTTAGATATCTAATCTTTTCGCCAATATATATATATATATATATATATATATATATATATATTATATTATATTATATAAGTTATATAAGATACTTGAATAATACGAACTTATAATATACTGTACAAACTGGATCTTTTCTGTACAACTACCAAAGCCACTCTCCCTCCAATTTTCCCCAATTTGACATTTATTGTTCTGCTTCTGGTTGGCTTTTTAAATGTGATGAGGATGAACCATCTCCAGAGATTTTTTTTGAAGTCATCATTATCATTGACCATGAATCGCCTCCGGAACCAGTGTTGCTTCCAATCTCTCTCAGGCATGTCGTCAATAGGGACACCTTTTGTCTCAGGTATAAAGAAAAAGGCAAAAATCCCCATGACAACAATCCAGGCACCAAAGAAGTAGAAGATCCACGCTTGCATTTTGCACAGCATTGATAAGAAAGCTTGTGCAATCACGAATGTGAAGATCATATTGCAGCTGACGGCTATCGAGAACCCTGCTGTTCTTGTCTCGAGAGGGAAAGTCTCACTTGGAATCAGCCATCCTAAAGGACCCCATGACCAAGCAAAACCCATCACAAACAGGCAAATAAAAATCACCACAACTACTGCCTGTGACTTGCCTAAAGAACCAGTGGGTGACAAGTCCGTTACTAGAATTCCTCCAACAACAACCTGCAGTTTTTTTAAAATTAATTGAGGTTAACTTAAATGGGTAATTGATTAGTCCAATTAATTTAATTAATCAAGAAAAAGAAGAAGAAGATTGATAATCAGAACCTGGGCAATTAACATATGAACAGTAGATTCAAGAAGCAGAATTCTCCTTCCTGCTCTGTCCACAACGTAAAGTCCAACAAATGTTCTCAACACATTGATTCCTCCAGTAATAACTGCTGAAAGCAACGATACATCGCTTCCAAATCCGACGGTCTGGAACAAAACAGGTGTATAGAACATGATGGCGTTGATTTCAGTGAATTGCTGGAAGATTTGCAACATGATGCCTGTTGGAAATCACCTTGACAAGATGCCCAGGTGGTGATCTTCCAAACACCCAAGTCTTGAATGACTTGTAGAAAGAATTTCAGCAATCGAACTCAAGAACAGAAAATCAAAGAAAGAAAGAAAACAAGTAATTTGTTGTCGAGGTTCGGCAATGTGCCTACGTCTCCGTGAGTTCCTCCGAACTCTCTGCACTATCTCAATGGTTCTTACAAAGTTACAGCAATCCCCTTCAAGAATCCAAGTTCTTGAAGAAACAAGAAGATAAGGAAGAAGATGAGAACTCAACAATGTTCTCTAATCTAATCTATACTCTCTCTATCTAATTACAACCAGCCTCACTACAAGAGTCCCTCTTGTGTTTATGTCTCTCTACACAATTCTCTCTTAGTGTTTACAATGATCTCACAATGTCACAAAACTCTCTTGTATGTGTGTTTTTGTATCTTGTACTATCTTATGAAATGAGGCCTTGAGAACCTCTTTTATAGCCTCTTAATTCTTGGACATTCTTGTGAGTCATTATCCTCCCTTTGATCATGTTCTTCCTTTAATCTCAGCCCTACATCACTCTCCAAGTGATGCTGTGTGTTTTGGTGTGGTGCTGTGTGCTGCGGCGTGACCTGATGCTGCAGCCACCTGATGCTGTGCGCACACCTCCTGCCTGTGGGCAGAAACTTCCACAGCAGTGTGTCTGCTCTTTCTATGCTTAAAATTGAAGCACACACATGTGTGCAACCTTATAACTTGCTGAAATTTGATATCCCACAATTGGTTTGGACATTAACCAACCTTAGACCATGTTTGGACATGTTTGAAACTTAGGCAAATAACAACAATCTCTACCTTTGTCTAAGTGTTCAAAAAAAAAAAAAAAAAAAAACAAAACCTGAACCATTGTGCAGAAAGTTTCGGGATCCAAACTCATATTGAGTTACCAATTAACCCACTCCAATCCTAAGTAATTCAAGGCAATGATTGAACTTACTTAGAGGTAAGACTTTAGTACCTAAGTTAGCAGGATTTTCTTCCGTGGCAACCTTGTCCACATGGATGCATCCTTTCGTAACATTTTCCCGAATGAAATGATACCGAACATCCATGTGCTTTGTCCTCTCATGGAACACTGGATTTTTACACAAGTTCAAGGCACTTTGACTATCCGAAAATACCACAACCTGCTCATCCAGTACCTTCAACTCTTCAAGCAACCCTTTGCACCACATAGCTTCCTTAATGGCCTCTGTAGCAGCTATGTACTCAGCCTCGGTTGTTGAGAGTGCTACCATTGGCTGCCACTAAGCCTCCTTGTTCCTCAGCAACCACTTCATCCCAAGCCAATGCTTCTTTCCGGGATTACTCACAATTTTGCTGAAAATACTAATTGCCCAAGAAACCCTCAATCGGCTTCTCTCCTTTTCTTGGATGATTCTCATCCCAAGGATCTTTTGTGCAAGGCTGAGATCCTTCCTCTTGAACTTCTCACTAAGTTGAGATGTAAACCTTTCCATCCTCTCCCTGCTGTTCCAAATCAACAGCCCATTAATGACATAGATGAGGATACTCACCATCTTCTCCACCTTGTGTTCAGGTGAGAAAGTTCTTGTGAAATCTATGTCTTCTTTCCTTGTGAACCCATTCACCACCAGCCTAGCCTTGTTATGGACTTCATCTCTTAGAGTATTCCCTTCTTTCATCTTGTAGAGCCACCTACAATCCACCACTCTCTGTTTTTCTGGTTTTGGCACCAGCTCCCAAGAGTTGTTCTTCATCAAAGAATCCATTTCTTCCTCCATAGCCAGCTGCCACTTTGACGAATCCTTACACTCCATGGCATCCGTGTAAGTTTCTGGTTCAGCCATCCCTCCTTCTATCCAAGGAGCTGCTACATCTACAGCATTTGCAAACCCATATCTCAAGGGTGGTCTAACCACTCTTCTTTCCCGGTCTCTTATGAGCTTGTAGTTATTTACTGCATCAACTACTTCTTGTTCAGCCTCTTCTTGAGTTTCTTGAGCTTCTTGGCCTTCTTCCAAGGGCTCTACCTGGTCCGAACCCTCTTGCCTCCTCTACTCTACCTGAACCGAGTGCTCTTTGATGTGATGCTCAACAATTTCTGAATTGGTTTGCTCACTAGCCCCTGCAGGGTTAGTTTTCTCCAAGTAGGGAAATAATAATTCATTAAAGACAACATCCCTACTTATAATCAGTTTCATGCCCTTCTTTTCTAAGGACCACAACCTATATCCCTTAACCCCATCACCATATCCTAGAAATACACATTTTCTAGACCTAGGGTCAAGTTTATCCTCCTTTTGGTGTGCATATGCTGCACATCCAAAAGTCCTAAGGTTGCTTAATTCAGGGGGTTTTCCACTCCACATCTCCATGGGAGTCTTGAGCTCTATTGCTCTAGAAGGTGATCTATTCACCAAGTATGCAGCTGTAGCTACAGCTTCTCCCCAAAAATATTTTGGTAACCCGGATCCTATTAGCATGCACCTAACTTTTTCCATAAGGGTTCGATTCATTCTTTCAGCAACTCCATTTTGCTGGGGTGTTTTTGCAACCGTTCTATGTCTTAGAACGCCATTTAATTCACAGAATTTATCAAAATCCTTGTTGCAAAATTCTAAGCCATTATCGGTTCTTAAAGCTTTAACTACCCTACCAGTTTGGGTTTCCAACAATTTCTTCCACACAACAAATTTATTCAAGGCATCCGATTTATTCCTAAGCAAATAAATCCACACTCTTCTTGAATAATCATCAATTAAAGATAGAAAGTAAAAGTTACCTCCCTGTGTTGGTGTTCTTGCTGGTCCCCAAAGGTCCGAATGAATGTAATCAAGAATCCCCTTAGACTTGTGCACTCCGGTGTTAAAGCTGACCCGGTGTTGCTTCCCAAGAATGCAACTCTCACAGAAATCCAGTTTTTCTACTTTGTCACCACCAAGTAGACCTTCCTTGCTAAGCACTTGCAGGCCTTTTTCGCTCATGTGTCCCAAATGAGTGTGCCAAAGGGCTGCCTTATCCAGCTCAGCCATCAAGCTTGCTGCTTGATCATTGGTTTCTGTTTCACCGATCATCTCATAAAGTCTATCATTTCTTGCTGCCTTGATCACTACCAAAGATCCCTTGGCCACCTTGATCTTTCCTCCCTCTAATTTGCATGTGTACCCCATGGAGTCCAGCTGCCCCAATGAGATCAAGTTCCTCTTCAAGTCTGGAAGATATCTTACATTTCGCAGCAGCCTTATGACTCCATCAAACATCCTCAATTGGATGTCTCCAATCCCTCTCACTTGGCAAGAATTGTCATTCCCCAAGAAGACTTTTCCCTCATTGATCTCCTTGAAATTCTTGAACCATTCTTTGTGATGGCACATATGATAGGTGCACCCGGAGTCAAGAATCCACTTTCCGCTGCCTTGCCTCCTGCTCACATTTGAGCATGCAACAAGAACATCATCTTTCTGTTCTCCTTTGGCAACCGAAGCCTCTCCATTGTTGGTATGACTTCTCCTCTCATCCCATATCCTCTTCTTGCAATCTTTCTTGAAATGGCCCTCCTTGTTGCAGTAGAAGCATCTCTTTCCTCCTCCGTATCTTGTCTTGGAGTGAGATCTCCCATGGCTTTGCCCTCTACCTCTTGATTTCTCCCGGTAGCTGCCATAAGTGCTACTGCCATTCCGAGCTGCTGGCCTTCCTCTTACGAACAGCCCTTCACCACTTGATGCCTCCTTCATCTTGGCTTTGAAATCATGTGCCCTTATGGAATTGATCACAATCTCCTTTGTCAAAGAATCCCTTCCATACTCAATTGCATTAATCAAATTATCAAAGCAATCTGGAAGTGAATTTAATAAAATGACAGCCAATTGTTCATCCGGAAAAGTAATGCTACAGCTATTCAAATCTTGAACTAGCTTGTTAAAGACATCAAGATTATCTTGCAACTCCTTGCTAGGGTCCATTTTAAAAGCAAAGATTCTTTTAAGAAGATAAATTTTGTTAGGAAGAGTTTTGGTAAGAAACAACTTATCTAGTTTCTTCCATATGACAGCCGGATCTTCCGAGTCTCCGCACTCCCTTGTGATACTATCCGACATGTGCAAGAAAATGGTGCTGTAGGCCATCTTCTTCATCTCGGTCCGCTGGTCCTCCGTGACACTTGCTGGAAAAGCATCATCTTCTCCAATAGCCAAGTCCACTTTCTGCTGCATTAGAACCGCCTTGATCTTCTGCTTCCATAGGGTAAAGTCCCCCTTTCCATCAAACTTCTCCACACAGAAATTTGAAGCCATCTTTTGCGGACAAGATCCCAGATTTGTGCACTAACCACAACTACTTTCTTTAACCTCAAGAACACAGATCGAAGATGAATCTTTAACACCGTTCTTGAATCAACCTTCAAGAACACGACCGGATCTTGATCTTTAACCGTTCTTGATTCACCCAAGAAGTTTGATCTTTGATTCTTGGAGTCTTGGCTCCGTACCTTCTACTTCTTGTTCCGATAACCAGCTGCTGTGCTCTGATACCACTGTTGGAAATCACCTTGACAAGATGCCCAGGTGGTGATCTTCCAAACACCCAAGTCTTGAATGACTTGTAGAAAGAATTTCAGCAATCGAACTCAAGAACAGAAAATCAAAGAAAGAAAGAAAACAAGTAATTTGTTGTTGAGGTTCGGCAATGTGCCTACGTCTCCGTGAGTTCCTCCGAACACTCTGCACTATCTCAATGGTTCTTACAAAGTTACAGCAATCCCCTTCAAGAATCCAAGTTCTTGAAGAAACAAGAAGAGAAGGAAGAAGATGAGAACTCAACAATGTTCTCTAATCTAATCTATACTCTCTCTATCTAATTACAACCAGCCTCACTACAAGAGTCCCTCTTGTGTTTATGTCTCTCTACACAATTCTCTCTTAGTGTTTACAATGATCTCACAATGTCACAAAACTCTCTTGTATGTGTGTTTTTGTATCTTGTACTATCATTGTAAACACTAAGGGAGAATTGTGTAGAGAGACATAAACACAAGAGGGACTCTTGTAGTGAGGCTGGTTGTAATTAAATAGAGAGAGTATAGATTAGATTAGAGAACATTGTTGAGTTCTCATCTTCTTCCTTCTCTTCTTGTTTCTTCAAGAACTTGGATTCTTGAAGGGGATTGCTGTAACTTTGTATGAACCATTGAGATAGTGCAGAGAGTTCGGAGGAACTCACGGAGACGTAGGCACATTGCCGAACCTCGACAACAAATTACTTGTTTTCTTTATTTCTTTGATTTTCTGTTCTTGAGTTCGATTGCTGAAATTCTTTCTACAAGTCATTCAAGACTTGGGTGTTTGGAAGATCACCACCTGGGCATCTTGTCAAGGTGATTTCCAACAATGCCAATCACTAGTGGTGGTCTGCTTTGAGGCGTGAATACTTTGCTGTAAGGATCCTTCACTTGCCTAGCGATCTCACTAGCATGCAAAATTGAATCAAATTCAGCATCAACATGTTCGACTCCACGGATCTTCTTCAAAACTTCCCTTCCTTCCTTCAAAATTCTTTCGCTCTATAAGACTTGTTGGTGTCTCACAAATGATTATGGAACCCAAGAGAAGAAACACAGCTGGGACCCCAGCACCTGCTAAGGCTAATCTCCATCCATAAGGATGTACTTTTGATGCTAAGTAGTTAATAATGTTGGCTATCAAGATTCCAATTGTTATAAAGAGTTGGAAGCAAACGTTAAGCGCTCCAAGCTGGAGCTATCTCTGACAAGAACAGAGGAACTGCCTGCAAAATTGTCATTTTTATTAGATTTTCTTGATAATAAACAAAACCAGAAAATAAACTGTCTCAAACAGGCGTATTTGTTAATAGTTCTTACTTGATTGCCAAATCCCACTCCACAACCGAAAAGAATTCATCCAATGATCAACATTTTTATTTTTACACCCCCTGATTGAAAGGTAACTCCTCCCACGAAAAACAGAGATGCTAACTGCATTGTGGGTTTTCTGCCAAGCTTTGAGCAACAAATTGATGCTAAAATGCTGGTGAAAAGAGCTGTTATGTACAAAGAAGATGCAAACAACTGGAGCAATTGGTTATCATATTTGCAGTAATTGTTCTCATGGGCGTGTTATTTCCTTTCATACATAGTGTGAAAGAATTTCTCCAAGAAGTCATCCATGGATGTTACCCCACCTACAAAAAATATCAACTCAATTTTTAGTTGATTATTGTTACTTAAATACATGGGCACACAACAAATTTTTTTTTTAAAATTTATTTAAAAAAGAAAAAGAAGAAGAAGTAAAGGACAACAGCCGAATATTAAGCCTCCAAAAGCAGCATTAATCACAGAGACTATAACATAAACAGTAATCCTACCTACAAACTCCGGCGCACTACCATTACTCGAAATTACAACAGCCGGCAGATTTACCTCTCCTAAAAGAATAATATATATTTAAAAAAATATAAATTATTGATTGTAGGAGAGGCTGAGGCAAGGTTACTTAAAGCATATACTGTGTAAAGGAGAGAGCGCTGTACTTTGGTGTGAAGAGCAAGGTTTTGTGCATGGATTTATATTGTAGAATTTGTGGATATGAAAACACTAAAATTAGAAGCAAAGTTAAAAATAGAGACACGTAGGGAGTGAAAATTGGATATTCTATGCATTGAGACCCGCATGGATAGCAGTCTCCCTGTTTTTCTGTGTGTCCTTGTGTCATTCTCGAAATTGTTGGCCTTGAATTCTTATCAGTATCATCCATGAATCTTTTCCAAACATAATGTTTCTTCCAATGTGGTCCCTCAAAATTCAAATTTTGAGCAATTCAAACTGATGTAGGGAAACTTCGCTTACCAATAACGTAATGACACTTGTCAATCTATCAAAGCATGGGGCCTAGTAGATTTCATAACTGAGACAACTTTCCTCGGGAGCTCGGTTGAAGTCAAAGCACCTAAGGAAGCCGAGCCGATACCAAATTGGATGCTATATGTGGACGGTTCATCCAATAGCAATGGCTTTGGGGCGGGCCTCATCCTCAGTAGCCCGGAGAGGTTCACAATTGAGAATGCCCTACGGTTTGGGTTCAAGGCCTCAAAAAATGATGTTGAATACGAGGCATTGCTCGCCGGGATGAAACTCGCCAAAACACTAGCCGTTGAGGCATTAGAAGCTTACAGTGATTCACAACTAATGGTGAACCAAATGACCAATGAGTTTGAAGCCAAAGGAGTGAGAATCGCAAGATATCTAGAAAAAGCCTGCGAACTTGCAACAACCTTCATAAGGTTCCGAATAGCTCAAGTGCCTCAGGCGGAGAACTTGAAGGTGGATGGCTTTCTAATACCTGTATTCGTAAAGTAAAGGTAAAGAAGTAATTTAATAAATATAATATGTAATTAAAATAATATATATACGTGAAAGAATTATTATTGAATAAAATAATTCTCTTGAAAAAAAACGGACGTGTTCAATGTGGGTAAGAAGAAGAAAAAAAAGAAAGAAAAAAAAACGTGGCAACGCTTGGAATCCAAGTGTTGCTAAAAGAGAAAGTATGATGTGCTGTGTATCATGCATGATACACAGCACAAAAGTGAACATTGGGGGGAAAAATTTGCATATATACACACACACACACACACACACACACACACACACAAACACTTTGTTTCTTTATTTTTTTTATACTTACTAAATCCTGATTGGTTTTCTTCCTTTAACAATTCAAACTACTCTATTTCTCTAAACCCTTAGGGATCGAAAGAAAGATTGAAAGAGTAAAAATTTGAAGGTGTTTACGGGAGAATTTTATAGAGAGTCATAGGAAGCTCTAAGAAAATAGAAGGTAATAACATAGGTTTTATTTTTGAGATCTAGCATACATGAAAATTTTCGGAATTCAATGTGAGAATTTTCAAAGGGTGTGAATTATGAAGGAATTGAAGAATAAATTAGAAATTTTAATATAAATATTATGTTAGATGTTGACGATCAGCAATCGGGGGAAAATTACTGAGAAGAGCAGGAAAGGCAAGGAGGTGATCCACGAGTAGCTCTAAGTGCTACGTGGTGAGTTAGATTTACTTTAAGTAATCAAGATAAATATGAAATATATAGTGATAATATTAGAATAAATTATTAACTTATGCTTTGGTGGTAGATGAAAAATTGGTTGATAGGTATGATAGGAATAATGGATGTGTAGAAAATTATTATATGAGAAGTAATATTATTAGAATAATGAGCTGATTTAATAATAAAGATGATAAATGAAATCCTTGACGAGCTATGGTTGATGATTTGATATGATTTATGAGGAAAAAAATTTAGTGAAAATTTTCAAATAATAATTTGAGAATAATCAGGATAGCTAGTTTAAGTGTTTGAATACATGCTTGTTTTTATTTTATTATTCATATGCATATGCATATTTATATCATTATTCATATGTATATGCATGAAATAAAAGAATCAGGAGGGCAACCAGTCTAAATGAAAATAAAAGAATCGGGAAGGCAGCTGATCTAAATGAAAATAAAAGAATTGTGAAGGCAACCGATCTAAATGAGAATAAAAGAACTGGGAAGGCAGCCGGTCTAAATGAGAATGAAAGAACTGGGAATGCAGCCGGTCTAAAATAAAAACATGTCGATATGTGGAAAGATGACCCCAATAATAATAATATTTAACTTTATGCATTGCATTTGCTTTAAATATTGATTGTTATTGCTTGAGATGTTATAGTGCTATTCATGATTGTAAATTTATTGATAGAGGAATGAGTCTCACAGAGAGACAAATATGCTAAGGAAGAAATATGAAAATATGATATGATGAGAATTGTTTGAGCGAGTTATTATATGTTGTGAACCTCATAATGAGGTAAATGATAATGTTGAATTGAGGATTTAGAGATGATTAAATATATGATTGAAAGATTGATATGTCTGATGAGTAACTTAAGAAGAGATTGTGTAATAGGGGAATTATAAAATTGAGTAGTGATTATAGAATATTGTTATTGAATTATTTGAGAAAAAAGATGAATGAATATCGAAAGATTTTTTAGAAGTAATTGAATTATAAGATGTAACTGAGAGTATAAAATCGAATACTTCTAGTAAATTTAATTCACTAAGTTTGTGAAACTCACTCCTCATTGTACAATGATTTCAGGTAGCAGGCAAGACAGATAGTTTGGTGAGTTGAGATTCAGACGAAGTCATTATCTGTAAGCCACGCGCATGTCTATATCCTCAGATTAATGAGAAAATAAAATTAAAAATTTATTTGTAAATATTCATGCATATTACGTTGTATATAATGTTTAAGTCAAGATCAGAATGATGTATCTCCCCTATTAAGGGTTGAGAAATGATGTAAAAATTTCAGTTGGTATTATTTTTATTGTTGCATATATGTGTCATGCTGAGATTTTCAAAATGTGACAACACCGTCTCGGGGGTGGCCAACCCGGGATGGGTCGTTACAGCCTTGGCTCGGCTCGCCTCCTCCAAACATTCTAATTTCACTAATGTAGTTTACTTGAAAGCCCTTCCGACTCCAAGAATTGATGAAGTACTAGTTATGCCACTCACTAGGAAGCAAACCTGGATGGATCCGATCCTCATTTACTTAGCGGATGGCACACTCCCAGATCAGAAGAGCGAAGCAAAGACTCATCTCTCGTGCCTTAAGATATGATGTGATCGATGGACAACTATATAAGAAGGTCTCACCACTCCTTATTTAAAATGTTTAGTGCTTACGGATGCTGATTACACCCTTAGGGAAGTGCACCAAGTGATATGTGGTAATCACCTCCGAGGACAGGCTTTTGCATTTAAAATACTCCGCCATGGTTACTACTTGCTCCAGATGAGCCGCGATGTAGCTGAGATGGTAACAAAGTGCAAAACTTGTCAAGAACATGCCTCCATACCTCAGCGACCGACTGATCTCTTGACATAAATCACTAGTCCTCTTCCCTTTGCCATGTGGGGAATGGATATCCTTGGCCCATTCCGAGAGGCACCGAGACAAAAGAAGCATTTGATGGTAGCCATCGGTTATTTTACCAAGTGAGTGGAAGCCGAACCTCTCCTTAGAATTTTTGACTATCAGACCGGAAGGTTCGTCTGGAAGTCGATTGTTTGGAGATTCGATATACCTAGGATATTGGTCACCGACAATGGTACGCAATTTGAGAATTCCCAATTCAAATATTTCTGCCAAGACCTCCAGATTGAACAAAAGTTTTCCTCGGTGACCTATCCCTAGGCAAACAGACAAGTCGAAGTAACAAACAGAACTCTCCTGCAAGGCATCAAGAAGAATCTTGATGATGTCGATAAACAGTGGGTCAATCACCTCCCAAACATTCTTTGGGCCTATCGGACCACTGCCCGAACGACGACAAGGGAGACTCCATTCTTCTTAGCTTATGGATCCAAGGCTGTAATACCCCTCGAGATAGGAATGCTATCTTTATGAACACAGAACTATAATGAAACAGTCATTGAAGAAGCAATCAAGATGAATGCTGACTTGATCGACAAGGCTAGAGACAAAGCCCAGATAAAGCTTGCCGCCTACCACCAGAGAGTATCGAGATATTACAACTCCCGAGTCAAGGAGAGAGCTTACAGATTGCACAACTTGGTTTTGAGAAAGAACAAGGTATCTCACCCCCGAAAGACAGGGAAGCTCCTGCCAAATTGGGAAGGTCCTTACCGCATTAAGAGAGTTTGTCTAGCTAGCACATTCGAGCTTGAAGACTTGGATGGCAAACCGGTGCCACACACTTGGAATGCGGAGAATCTTCGCAAGTTCTACTAGTAGATGAAGACTCCCTAGCTATAGCCAATTTTGTTTCGCCAATTTGATTCCGCTGATTTTGTTATGTCAATATTATTTCGCCATTTTCATATCGCCAAGTATTAATGTAATACTTACATATTCGTAAAAAAAGAACAACCTATTTTTCGCCAAGTTTTTTAGTTTTCTCTTATGCCAAGGGGAAGGCCTAGGGCTGGGAAAGGCTTAAGGCCTTTTCTTTTCGGATGCTTACTTCAGTCAGAGTATGGACAAATGCAATTGAAAATAAAAGGAGACTTTCATTAACTTGGAATTTTTTCACAAAAAGGCAATAAAGGCCAAAGTTGCAATATATATAAGTCCTAGTGTACATCTACTTCCTCCTCCTCAGCAGCAAGGGACTGGTCCTTGCCCTTGTCTTCGATATCCTTGTCATAAGAGGGGATCTCCACTATTAAGAAATCTTGATTCAGATAGGTAGCCAAAGCTTGCTACTTGGCTTCGTCGAAGCCCCTAAAGTAGAAGTTACCAATCGCAACCTCCACAACTGACTTAAACACTTAGGACTCTTCAAAGTCGGACAAGGGTTTCTCTGTAGCTTTCTTCTCAGCCCGAAGCTTTGTCATATCCGCTTCAGCTACTTTTCGCTCCGACCAGGCCTCTTCCAGATCTTTTATCAGCAAGGACCTCCCCCTCTCTAGCGATTGGTCTCCACCACGTGCTTTGCAAAAGACTCCCGCAAAGTCTAGATGAAGTTGTGGCAATCACCCAACTTCCTATCCAAATCAAAACACTGACTGGAAAAGGTATACTCGACTGAAAAATAAAGCAAGTTAAATATCCTCAGAGATAGACAAAAATATCATAACAAAACTTAAAAGACCATGGGATACATGAGAGGCCAAACCCTCGACCATCACTGCAAGGCTCTCCATAGGTTCCTAGGTTAGTCTAGCCATGTATTTTGGAAGGATACCCCAGATTAAGTGCTCTCGAGCAATATTGGTGCTTCCAATGTATGAGTCGTCGACCTTCACATACCAGTCCGCCCTGAAGACATCAGAAGGATGAGCCTGGACTGGTGCTTCAACCCTCATGGGAGGAGAGGAGGGAGTGGTAGCTGCATCATCCTCCACCATGATAAGAGTAGGAGGAGGGGTGCAAGAACTTTCCGCGTTAGTCTTCTTTGTAGATGACTGAGCCGCCAGCGCTCGAGCCTCTTTATCCAGCTTTCTCTTTTAGGATAGCTTCGTTGCTATCTGAGCAGCCTTTAGAGCATCTATAGTTGCAAAAGAATGATAAGACATAAATACAAGAGAAAGAAAGGAAAAATGAGTGTAGGGGAAGGGACTCAGACCTATCTCTTTGTCTGGACCCTCAGGGCAAAGTCCGAGCCTAGCTAACTCGGTATTCTGGTATAAGAGCTCAACTACTATCTTCCAACCAATCATATCCTATAAGCTGTTCGTCTCCCTCCTCATAAGGTTGGGTTTTTTATTTGACTTAACCAAATCTAAATCCCACTTAGTAGGCAAGTCAAAGCCCTTCTTATTCTAAACATAGAAGAAACTCTTCTTCCATTGTTTAATACTTGAGGGTATCTTCTTCAATAACCCTTTTTTCGGCCTAGAACTTAATACTACCCAGCCGTTCTCCTTATGCTTACTAATCAAAAGGAGACTCTTGAAATTGTTCATATTCATCACTCCCTTCACTTTGATACTGACGTAAATAAACACCATGAGAAGGCGTATGGAGTTTATTACAAACTGGCACAAAGTAATGCCATAATACCTAAGCACCATTCAAACAACAAGGTGAGTGAGGAACCTGAGCCTAACCTTAAAGTGATGATGGTAGACACATAACTCCCCCTCTTTCAGGTCATCACAAACACGCTCCCCAATCCCAATATTCATAAGTTTGAACTCCTCGGGGATCCTATATGTGATTCTTATCTGATTGAGCTCATCATCCTTCAGCTTATTAGGGGAGAGATTGGCCGAAAAACCTATATTTGGCCTTTCATCGTCTACTATCTCCTCTTGAAGCACACACAGGGCATGGTTGCCCTCGGAGGAGGAAGAAGATAACTTACCTCCCTCTTATAGAACCAGGGCACAAGAGTCACTTGAGGAATTGTTCACCCCAGCCTCCAGACTATTGTTACTGCCACAGTTGTCATCACCATTGCTACCCCTATAATCTCTAATAGTTTTGCTATCATTACTATTACTATCGCTATTACTAATACCACTACTTCTATCGCGGTAAACATCGAAAGAAGACGTGAGTAGAGAAAAATAGGACTCACCGATCGAGAGCTCTTAGAAGTTTTAGTTTGTCAAGCACTGAGCTCCCATTGAAACAAAAATTCTAAGCTCCCACTACTCTGAAGGCTCTTAAGATTGAAGGCTTTCAAATTTTTTTGATAACTAGTAGTGAAGTGAAGAGCAAAGGGAAGCCTCTCCCCTTATATAGAGCTCCTTACACATGGAACGAGGAGGAATTATTAACTTAGCCATATTCTCGAACATCGAAGTAACACCTTTCTCCAAAATCAAGAAAGATATCACCTCTTGGGAAACCCTAGGATGTACGCCGCCTCCTCTCAACATTTAAGAAAATGGCTCGAGGTATCCTCAAGTAATTTTAAAGGGCTGAGCCAAGAAACCTCGGCCAAACACGAAGGTCAAACTCTAAATCATAACATTTTAAGCCCAAATATATAACATCTTGGGCCTAAAACCAAATCCTGACCCACTACAACAAAGTCCACAAAAAATGGAAGGGTATATGATGAGTGCCAAATATTGCATATTTTGGCCCCTTAATTTACTTTTGTTAGCTTAGGAATTTATTATTTTTCATTGTTTTTCATTGTTTTACAGGTTCACAAGCACTTGGAAAGGAGTTTCACTAAATTGCTAGAATTGCCCGTACAGATTAGTCATTTTTGCAAATTAAACTGTATTGATTCAGGAAAAACCAGGAGACGAGCCATATATTCTTAGAAAGGTCCAAAAGTCTATTTTTTGGAGAATTTTATGACTCATGAAAATGATTTTTCTAGAGAAAGTTATGGCAGTTTTAGTAGACAAAGGTCAGGCAGTGCACCATGCTCCGCTCGAGCGCACCCGCAACATCCCACATCAATTCGAGACACTTTGTAGTGCACCTGCGCTCAAGCGTACTAGGCTGTGATCGAGCGCACTTGCACAGTATCCCACATCGGATTAGAAACACATTGCACTCGTGGTGTTTTCTTATAAAAGGCCCACTCCACTTTAGCTTTGTGGATCATCTGGGAGCAAATCTGAAGGGCTTTTAGGAGCAATCCAGAGGAATTTTGGAGAGCAAGCTGGGGAATCTCCATGGCTTTGCTACCAAGGGGGGATGCTCATGGTGAGATCAAATCTTTCCCTTGAGATTTTTGTTGTCCATTATATTTATAGGTAACTAAATTCTCAAGTGGGGCTAGGGATGAACTTGCACAGTTAATGATATTTTTTTTATTTTTAATTTATGTATGTGAGTTTCAATTACTAAAACTCTTTTGTTTTATCATTTGCAATTCATTGGTGATGTTTTCTTTTCCAAATAATCGTAGAATTTATTCTGTTTATGGATTCAGTCATGCTTTTTCTATTGAATGGTTTAGCTCTTTGATTATGTTGGGATTAAATATTTATCTATATTGATTTAGTTCTTTGCTGCAATATCACTTCATGAGTATATTGTCGTTGTTGGATTTTCTCAATAGTGGTAATAATTGACGTATTTTAAAAGTGGTAAATGATTTTTCAAAGGGTTACATTTGGTTTAATCTTGGTTTATAAATCTATATCTTCTGATTGGGAATTTTGGAAATTGAGTTCCCAATTGAATTATTCAATGAATTAAGAGTAATTAAGTATCGGATTTGTGCAAGGGATTCCTGATACTTTACTGTTTATCAAATTTGCTTTACTTTAATTTGCATTTAAAATTAATCTTTATTCTCCATTAATTATTCTATATTTCTCTTTAATTTCTTTATTCCTTCTACTATTCTTTTAATTTGTCTCCCTGTGGAATCGACACCCCCAAAGCTGTGCTACAACTATCGCGTTATTCTTTGGGTGTAATCAAATTTTGGTGTCGTTGCCAGGGAGACGGTAGAAGAATTTCTAGATAGTTTTTCTTTTCAGTAGTTTGTAAAGGCGGTAACTTCGTTCCTTCTTTTAGCTTGC
Organism: Bretschneidera sinensis; assembly: GCA_023935145.1. Taxonomy (NCBI): domain Eukaryota; kingdom Viridiplantae; phylum Streptophyta; class Magnoliopsida; order Brassicales; family Akaniaceae; genus Bretschneidera; species Bretschneidera sinensis. The sequence continues at coordinate 88,735,952 of CM043699.1, forward strand.
TATATTATTTATTTTTTTTCCTTTTCTTTCTTTTTATAGTCTTTTTGTTATTATTTTGTGACCTTGCATGCCCAGATATAGAGACACTTTAGGTAGATTTGCTTGTAAGCCTGTGCTAGAGTCAGAGTCACACTTTCTAAATCTTTTATTTGACAATCCATCTAGTCCTGAATAAATGAGTGAACACTAAGATCAACCCACTAGGACCCTTCAGGATTACCTCAACCCTACACGCATAGCCACACCATCATGCATCAGGTTTCCAGCCAATACTCGCCAACTGGATTTTAAAACAGGGATGATATAGTTACTCCCTACGTTTCATGGCTTGAAAAATGTAAACCCATATGTGCACATTAGAGAGTTTGAGGAAGTAGTTACGACTTTTCATAGTCAAAATGCAACTGATGACATTGTGAGACTTAAGTTCTTTCCTTTCTCTTTGAAGGATAGAGCTAAGGGTTGGCTATACTCACTGAGACCACGATCTATTGGGTCATGGAATGAGATGACTAAAGTTTTCTTTAATAAATATTTTCCCCAACATAAGACCAATGCTTTAAAAAGACAAATCTCCACCTTTACAAAAAAAGATAATAAGACTTTGTATCAATCTTGGGAGAGATTTAAGGAGTTGTTGAGTATGTGTCCTCATCATGGGTATGAGAATTGGTGTTTAGTGAGCTATTTTTATGAGGGACTTATATATAGAGAGTGCCAATTTGTGGAGATGATGTGTAATGGTGAGTTCTTACAGAAAGATCCTGATGAGGCCATAGAATACCTCAATGAGCTTGCTGAAAAAGCTCACACTTGGACTGGACCTTGTGCTACTGAAAGCACAAATAAGTCACGACCTGCAAGGAACCCAAATGGTGGTGGAATTTACTGATAGGTGCTTAAATAGTCATATTTAAGCCCCCTAATTTACACTTGTTAGACTCTTTACCTAGTTAATTATATGGATTTTACTTCATTTTCGTATTTTGTGTGTTTTTCTCAGGACTTGGACAAAAAGATAATAAATTGGAGTTTTTAGGAGCAAAAATGAAGTTCTGCCATCCAGCAAGAGCGCACCTCATTGAGATCGAGCGCACAAGGACAAGAGCGCACTTGAAGAAGGCTCGAGCGCACACCTGCACTCGAGCGCAACCCGCATACGCTCGAGCGCAATTACTCCAAAGGCAGCAGAAGCCAGAATTGGAAAGAAGTCCTCCGACTCCAAATAGGAATTAGGGTTTCAGGACCCTATAAATAGCCTTGTAAAAACACATAATAGATCATATTTTGTTCTAGACTTGAAGTAGAGAGCTTAGGGGAGGAATTGACGACTCATCTCCCGAGTCTTCTTCGGTTTTACTTTTCAGTTTTTATTTTCATAATGTTTAGCATGTTTATTCTACTTAGCATGTGTAACTAAAACACCTATAGGGCTTGATTGAAGCCCTAGTTATGCTTTTCCACATATCTATTCATTGACTATCTTTGTTATAGCCCTGTCTGAATGTTTAACTTGATTAATACTTGTTTGTATTTAAATTCCTCGTATGTGTGTGCTTGATCAACATATGCATGTGGTATGAATAGGTTAGTCGGATCAATTTGGATGACCGAGTCCTAAGTTCGACATTAGTAACAAGGGATATCCACACCGGATTCCGAGTTAATCAACATGGGAAACCGGGAGCAAACCAAGCCCTTGGTCTTGTATGATTGCCGATCTCCATAACTCTCATGCTTTCTTAAGGAACAACTCAGTATACACCCATGTTGAATCCCTTAAGAGAGAAAAGAGTTAGAGTATACACCATGCCTAACTCGTTACATAGGGAGATTAATAGCCTAAGGTGTGGGCCAAGCCCTTAGGTTGGCAACCATTAGATATTCATGATAAGGCTAGAGCATTGAAACTTTACTTAGTGGGAAAGTATAATTAGGGTGGATATCGTAGTCCTATATTCTCATTATTGTTATTCACTCATAATCAACTATTATTTCTCTTTCAAACTTGAAGAAATTAGTCCTAGAAAGAAATTTACTAATCCCAGTGAAAATGATCTTGCACTTGCACACTATGCTATCACAAACCTTGTGCACTTGCAAGTAAAATGAGTGCGATTATTTGCATATTAATTTAGGTAGATAATCGGTACAACAAGTTTTTGGCGTAGTTGCCTGGGATTGCGCTAAATTTCCTTTTAGTATTAATTTTTCATTTAATTATTGCTGTTTTTGAAATTATTATCTCATAACCCTGATTTTCTTTCAGGTACTCCTCTGTGCCGCTTGCGATCGAGCGCACCTTCCTGTGTGATCGAGCGCAATTGAGGCAGAGAGTGCTCCGAGCAGCAGTGTCTGACTACTGAACTCACATATCAGCCATCAATTCATGCATGGACGTCAGTCCAAGAATCCAGCAATCTTTCCCTTTGATATCGAGCTTGAGAAATCTATCCGACAAAGGTTTAGGGATAACCCAGAAGAAATAGGAGAAGGGAGTGAAGAAGAGACACCAATGGCAGAACAAATAGCTGAACCACAACCCCCTGAACAGAGGCCGATGAAGCAATCTTTCATCGCACAGAACCTCGAACAACCGTCATGCATTGCGTATCAACCTGAGGCGGAAGGAAACTATTACATATTGCAGCAGATACTCAGTGCACCAACTCTCTTTAGGGGTACACCTAGTGAGGATCCTCATCTACACCTTCGAGAGTTCTTCGACCTCTGCAAATGTCAACACATCCGAGGATTAGACCAAGAAGGAATAAGGTTAATTCTTTTCCCTTTTTCCTTGAAAGATAATGCTAAATTATGGTATAATTCTTTGCTTGCAGTTTCCATCCACACTTGGGAGGAGTTGTCGAGAAAATTTTTAAAAAAGTTTTTCCCAGCCCAGAAGACACGGCAAATGAGGAAAAAAATACAATCCTTCCAACAAAAGGATGGGGATCTGTTCTTCGAGGCATGGGGACACTTCAATGAGCTACAACTCAAGTGCCCACACCACAATCTACCCTAGGATGAACTGGTACAAGCCTTTTATGAAGGTTTAAGAGATTCTAACAAAAATATTGTTGATTCAGGTTGTGGAGGAGTGTTGATGGAAAAGAGCAGCGAAGAGGCGATGGAACTATTCGAAACCCTAAGTGAACACACACAGCAGTTCTCCTCACGAGGTAGACACATAACCAAAAGTAAGGGTCTGTATGAGGTAAGCATGAACGGAGGATCATCTCCTCAAATAGCCGCCATAGGAAGAAAAATTGACCTATTAGTGAAAGTCATGGCCGCTCAGAACACCTCGACTAATCCATCAGCTGCACCATTACAAGTATGTGCCATTTGCTCACAGTTTGATCATGATACTAATACTTGTCCTTTATATTCATCTGTAGATCATGAGCAAGCTAGTTTTGTGGGTCTGAACAATTATCCGCCAAAGAACAACCCCTATGCCAACACATACAACTCTGGATGGCAGAATCACCCGAACTTTTCATAGAGCAACAACCAAAACAATCAAGGGCAGCAAAGAACTTTCCAACCAGCAGCCCAACTTTCTCCTGAACCAAAGAAGAATGACCTTGAAAGCCTGGTGAGACAATTAGCGACTTAGCAACAACAGATCCTAAATAAACATGAACAATTCATGGAAGAGTCAAAGCAGTTTCGGACTAAAATGAGGCAGATCACTGCCAAGCACGAGCAAGCCATTCAAGGACTAGAGGTGCAAATGGGGCAGTTGGCCAAGGAATTGAGTACCAGAAAGCAAGGAGAACTTTCGGCCCAGCCACTGCCTAATCCAAGAGGACACCAACAGTTAAATGCTATAACAACCTTAAGGAGCGGAAAGATCATGGGCACCGACAAACCTGCACAAGCATCTCCAAACACAACCTCTAAGATAAAGGAAATAGAAATGGTAAACACGCCTCCACCTTTTCTTCAAAGGTTAGTTAAGCCTACAAAGGAAACTAAAATGATTGACATATTTGAAACCTTGAAAAAGGTAGAAATAAATATTCCTTTATTAGAGGCATTAAAACAAATACATACTTATACTAAATTTTTAAAAGAATGTTGCACTAACAAATGGAAGTTTCAGGAACATGAGACTGTAGCTTTGACTGAGGAGGTAAGTGCTGTATCATCGAGAAAATTGCCACCTAAACTTAAAGATCCTGGTAGCTTCACTATTCCTTCCAGGCTAGGTGACCAGCTATTCGAACGTGCATTATTGGTTCTAGGAGCGAGTGTTAATTTGTTACCTTACAGTTTATTTGAGACACTAGGGTTGGGAGAACTCTAACCAACCTCCATTACATTACAATTAGCTGATAGAAGCATCAAACGTTCTAAAGGTATCATCGAGGATGTTTGGGTAAGAGTAGGTAAATTTATTTTACCTGTTGATTTTATTGTATTAGACATAGAGGAGTGCCAGATGCCTGTACCACTCCCTATTATTCTAGGGAGACCATTTATGATCACTGCTGACACAAACATTAATGTAAAAAATGGTATTGTCACAATGAGAGTAAATGATGAGGAGTTGGAGTTTAAAATCTTTAATACCATAGACCCCCTTGAGACCAGTGATAAGTGTCATAATGTAAACTTCATACATGGTATTAATGAGAAAGTGTCTAAAGCCCAATTCACTGATCCAATAAAGACCATCCCCAGCCATGCCACTACAAGATTAGACAGTAGGCCAGAAAAAGATAAGGTAAACTCAAATACTCATGGAGCTATGCACACCCTCAAGATCATACTCAAACTCTCAAGTAAGTATAATGTTAAAAATCTGGCACTTACTAACATTGTTTCTCCTTGTTTTAAAGACCAGGAACCACAATTGGAAACAAAGCAGCTGTCCAAGGCACTAGACTCACTTGATGAGGGCCCTAAGTGCCCTCTTCATAAAACATAGCCTTAATAGCCACCATAGAGAGCACTTGAGGAAATCCAATTGCTCAGTTTATAGCTCAAGTGCCTCTATCACGATAAGTGGTACTGAGGCCACTACAAATTGGTAAGACTGTATCATTTCCATATTTTTTGCTTTTCCTCATTTCTTTATGCTTTTTACAATATATCAAATTTCTGGCATGCAATCGAGCTCATACCTCATGCGCTCGAGCACCACCTCGCCCTGCATTGCGAACGAGCGTAATACTTTACGCACTTGCGCATCATGTGGTCGAGTGCACTCAGCAAATGTGCTCGAGCGCAATTGGGGCAGGGAGTGCACGTATATATTATACACAGCTTCCTTTCTTTCTCTCATTTACGCTCTAGCGCACAATACACCCTAAAAATCGCACTTGCTTCCTCTCACCCTAAGTCATGCACGATCACTGCACTCAAGCCTTATCCATCACACCACCACCTCACCACCTAAAACCACCACCGATCCACCACATTTCCTTGCATATACGTTACCCTCCTCAACACACAAGGTATACACATATTCCTTTTGGTTTGGTTTTTCTTAAATACTCACACACATGAAATTTAAACTTCAATATGCATCTACATTATCTAGATATATGTTATTCTTGTGTATTGATCGGGTATCCTTACATTTGTAGGAGGTTTGAATCAAGGGTGTGAAACGTTCTACAACTTCTGGTTTTGGTGCACATCAAGTGTTCGACAAAGTGCCTGACCGAGTGTGATTGAGCGCTAGGCACTAACGATCGAGTGCATTACTCCTTGTGTGATCGATCGCATAATACCAAGCGATCGAGCGCAATTTTGACAGTAGTACTTACCCAGATTCTGAAAACATGGCTTCCACATCCCGAGCTGCAAGCAGTCGTCATCCGACATCCCAGCCCAGCTTCGAACGGTGTGAGGTACTACTTGAGACTACATTTAATATCGAAGAGGACTTCAAGACTTTGGACGCCTTGAGGTGGGCAGTCCAAGAATTCAAGCGCTGAGGACTTAAACGGCTATTTAATCCGGCCTGGTTGATAGCATATATTCGATTCGTGGTCAATTTCTACGAGAACCTAACCTATGACTGCACCAGGCCAAAGATCCTATCTTCTTCAGTCCAGGGCCGATTCATCGAGCTGACCACCACTGACATAGCCAGCTCTTTACACTGCTGCGATGAGTCCCCACCCAAGGACAGCCACATAGAGGAGTAGCCTGACTCATTCCCTCTCCTACACATCATTGAGGACATGTGTGCGGGGCAGTATGCTGACCGCCACAACAATACGGGGAGCTGATCGAGGTTGCCACCCCGTCTATGGTTCATCGACTCAGTCCTACAGCGGAATGTGTGTCCCCTTGGGCACAAGACTGATAAGTGCTTAAATATTCATATTTAAGCCCCTTAATTTACATGTGTTAAGCTCTTTGTCTATATGTTTTAGTCTGTTTTACTTCATTTTGTGTGTTTCACATGTTTTTATAGGTTTTGGAGAAAAAGGAAGCAATTTTGGCACTTAAGGGAAGAAGCCTGGAAATCCTGGAGCAGCTTCTGGTCAAAGTGCGATCGATCGCACTACTGCATGCGATCGAGCGCACATGCGATCGTTCATACACATGAAGGATCGAGCGCAGCAATACGATCGAGCACAAGACGCATGCGATCGAGCGCACATGTACGGGCGTGAACAGTAAACTGCAGAACCATATTTTGGAAATAACCCTATTTTGGAAATAAAGGAGTTTTATGTTTTAGGAAAGTTTAGGAACTCATGAGCCTTTTAGGACTACTCAAGCCCTATAAATACACCTGTAAAGCACACACAAATCATCAAATCATTTCTTTTAATCACTTATTCTATCTTTTACTTTTAGCTTGGAGAAGGAAACTGTGGAGGAGAATTGACAACTCTTCTCTCGGGTTTCTTCTTTCCTTTATTTTTATTATGTGTACTTAACTTTTAGTAAGGGCTTGATTGAAGCCCTAACTATGTTTACTCAATAAATTTAGTATTGGCACCTTTGCGATATTTATGTTGTGTTTCTTAACTTGATTAATACCTGCTTTTATTTAAATTCCTTATATGTATATGTCTGATCAATATGTGCATGTGGTATGGACTTGTTAGTTAGATCAATTTGGGTGACCGAGTCCTGGGTCTGACATTAGTAACAAAAGATATTCACACCGGATTCTTGGGCTAATCAACATGGGAAACCGGGAGTAGATACCTTGCCCTAGGTCCCGTGTGGTTGTCGATTTCCACAGATCCTATGCTCTCTTAAGGAACAACTCAGCATACACCAGGTTGAATCCCTTAGGAGAGAAAAGGGTTAGAGTAGATACCATGCCTAACTCATTGCTTAGGGAGATCAATAGCTTAAGGAGTAGATACCATGCCCTTAGGTTGACAAACATTAGGTATTCATGACATGAGTAAAACATTGGCATACTGTTTTGTTGTGGTAGCATGATTAGTGGTGGATATCAAGTCCCTACGCCTTTATCTTTATTATTTTACCTTTATGAAAATCAACTCTTTTATTATTTCTATCATTTTTACATTGCAAATATAATTCTAAATCGAACTTCACCAATCCCTATGGAGATAATCTTGCTTTCGCACACTATACTACACTATTGACCTTGTGCACTTGCAAGTAAAACGAGTGTGATTATTCGCCCATTAATTTAGGTGGATAATCGCTCAACAAGTTTTTGGTGCCGTTGCCGGGGATTGTGCTAAATTTCTTTTTGGAATTATTTTCGTTATTTTTTATTTTATTTTGTTTTAGTTTATTATCCTGTTTTATTTTATTTTTATTTAAAATCTAATTTTTTTTTTTTTTTTTTTTTAGTTTTACTTATTCTTTTAGTTTTATGCTTTTTTCAGGTCTGTGGCAGCGTTGTTTCTGGCCTTGCGCTCGAGCACAAGCTCAAGTGAAATCGAGCACACCTCTGTGATCGAGCGCACTCCTTGGTGCGATCGATCACCTTTGAGGTAGAAGCTACCCCGAGCAGCAGTGCTGAACTGCTGCACTAAAGCTGTTTTTACTAATTCATCCGAGGGAGAAGCACCAATGATGGAAGCTAGTTATGTTTATCTAGCTGCTATGGAGAGGAAGCTAGATATTCTTATAGAAGCCATGACTGCTCAGAGCATCCCACCTCGGCCACGAGCTACACAACTCCAAGTATGTGCTATATGTTCTCATTTTGATCATACTACTGAAACTTGCCCTTTATATTTATATGCAGATCAAGAGCAAGCAAATTATGAGGGACTGAACAATGCATATGCATATACCTACGATCCTGGATGGCAGAACCACCCCAACTTCGCATAGAACAATCAAAATGCCTTAAACCTTCAAGGGCAGCAAAGGGACTTCCAACAAGTAGCTCAATTAGTCCCAGAATCAAGAGAGAGTGACCTAGAGATTATTGTGAGGGAATTGGTCATTCAATAACAACAGCTGCTTACCTTACAAGAGCAGTTTATGACTGAGCAAAGACAAATAAATGCAAGGCATGAGCAAGCTATTCAAAGATTAGATGTACAAGTGGGGCATATAGCTAAGGAGCTAAGTAAACAAAAGCAAGGTGTTGTTGAACAAGTTTTTCATGACCATCACTTTGATCCATTAGAAACTGCTCTTACATATAGTCTCACAAGATTGAGTACAGTGCCAGAATCTGAGGATGTTACTGATGACATCATCGAAACTATGCACCTCATTGAAGCCTCTCCAAAGCATCAAAGTAAGTACACTGGTCCATTTGATATTCATGTGCCTACTAATACTATTTTCCCTTTTATTGTACAGGCACCTAACTTGGAATTCAAGCAGTTGCTAGAGCACTTACCTTATGCTTATATGGGAGAGAATAAGACACTTCCTATGCTAGCTGCTGCCACTCTTACTTTTGGGAAAAAATAAGGCTTGGTCCGGCTGAAGATGTTAAACTTAGTGCTCATGGGAGGCACCCCAGACTTATCCTTTTCATTTTAGTATTTTTATTTTATTTATATTTATATTTACATATCTAGTATTTATATTTCTTGTTTTATGGAATAATGTTTATTTTTCTTTGTCTGGTACTTAGTGCGCGCATCTAGTTCAAGTTTGGGGGCATGTTACAAGCAAAGCAAGAAACCTAGTTCTCCATCTCCCAGGTTAGATCTTTCCATGCCACACACATTGAATTATGGGAAATTTCATGTATACTAAATTTCAAAAATAAAATTCATATACCATTTGTTTTTCTTAGAGCTATTCTCAACTCTATTTAAAATTCTCCCGTAAACCCCTTCAAAATTTTACTCTTTCAACTTTTCTTTCAGTCCCCAAGTAATTAAAGAACGAGAGAAATTTGAATTGAAGAAATAAGAAAACCAAATAGGATTTGGTAAGAAGAATTAAAATAACACAAAAGAATTATATATATATATATATATATATATATATATATATATATATATATATATATAGACACACACACACACACGAATCGCCCCTTTCTGCCACTCTTTCATTATTTGTACAACGTGCAAAGACTTTGTGTGTTGGTGACAATACTTGGACGTCCAGGTGTTGTCCCACACATTTTTTTCAATGTCCAAAAACCCTCATAAACCAAAAGATATGGACAATTCTCTACACACAGCTCCCATTCTCTTTAACTTCCTATATTTTCTAGAAAAGAGCCCTATACAAACTTAGGCATCAGAGAGTCCTCCGGAGGCACACCCCCTTCCATCTTCCGTGACTTTAGGTTTCAACGTCATTTTAACCATGTTTTGTGACACTTTTTAGTATTAGAAGTGCTTCATTGTATGCGAATTCATCAAAAAGGGTTTTAAGCAAGAATATTGTTATTCTCACTGATAACTCCTTGAAGTGAAACAAAGGAAAATTGTAAATCAACTTTAACTATTTTATGTTTCATCTTTGTAGAAATGAAGCGAAACTAAGTGAGAACACTTGACTATTAGTAATAATCAGTTTTTGACAGACATTAGATTCAACGAATGCAGAGAGAGGAGAGAAATTCTTGTTTGCACTCGATTCAAACACTGCATTTGAATGAGTGCATCACAATCACTCATCAAATGTGAGAAAATTGCTGAACAGCTAGTTGTAAGGCACTCAATCTAAATGCATAGTGTGCAAGCAAAATTTTTTCGAAAAGAAAACGAGAGTAAGTTATACATAGATTAAAACTTTTTAAATTTAGGCATTAAAGAAAAAAATACAGGTAACATAAATTTCAAGATTTCAACATGGCTTGACATGTGACATGCCAAATTGGGATATATATTGAAATTTTCTTTTTTAGTAGCATCTATTATGAGAAAAAGGTTGCAAGAGCAAGAGATGTCCAAATATGGATGTTAAAAAATTATCTGTTACTACCAAAAAAAAAAATTAAGATTAACAAAAATTTAAAGATAAGAATCTATTGTTGGGAATTCTGATACCCAATCAACAATCACATAATCATAATAGTAAAAATAAAAGAAAATAAACACAAGAATTTTAATGTGGTTCGACAACCTCCTTGCCTACGTCCACCAACAAACCCACTACTTTATTAATTTTCAATTACAACTTTAAGAAGAGCAAAGTTATTAAACTCTCACTTCCTCACAACACAAACCTCTTAACTTAGTTCCAGTTGTAATTGCCATCTCTACTTGACAACCCAAAACCCCAATACACTCAAAGCTCTCATTCTAGCTCTAGTAATGTTATTTTCTTAACTACTTGTTTTAGAAAAAATCTAATATGAAACTACTACTAATTCTACCAGAAGAAGTAATTACAAAATAGGAAACAACTTTTCTTAAACTAATTAGAAGTCTTTCTTAGGGGATTTGAAATAAAATCCTAACACCTATCAATCCAATGAAAGAAAAGAAAATTCATTCAATCAATACTATTTTATGGGTTAAATAGATATTTTTACCATCGAGATTTGTCCATTTTAACATTTTGGTCCATGAAGTTTGAAATTGTGCAATGTTAGAATGGATAAAAAACACTTACTTAGCGCTATAGAGGCAACTTAACAGTCTCTACGACCCACATAGAATTTTAGAGGGAAACTTGGCGCTATTTTTTCCCTCCTTGTTTCCTCACTCTATCTCTTCCATTAAAAACAGAGACAAAACCCATTTGATATTCACCAAATTTTTTTTCTATTGTTCTTCTTCATCACCAAAATTCTGATATACAAGTACATGCTAAACAAAAGTTTGGACTCCATCTTTGGTATGAATCCTTCACTTCATGGAAACTTTTTTCGTAAGCTATTGACACACAACTCATTTTGTTTTCTTGACTATCACAATAGGATTAAAGCTTAACATAACTACAAAAAAAATTTCTCAAAATACTGAGAAATAATAAATGAAAAAAATGGTCTTATATGTGTTAAGGTATTTCTCAATAGATAGAGAAATAATAAATGAGAAAAAGGGTCTTATATGTGTTAAGGTTGGGAGTATTTCACACGGTGGGAGATTACACGAACACGAGCTTGATATATATGAATGGGCCCCTTATGTGTGAGTTATATACCAAACTCCCCCTTGAATAGAACCAGTGGTCACCAATAGGAGAAGCCAAACCAAACTCAACCATGGGAGAAAAAAACTGTGGGAGTCGTCACGGGATAGACAACCATGGGCACACTAATGCTTCTCATTCATAGACGCAACCACGAGACAACATCGTGGAGGTCACATGATCGTGACCAGCTTGAGCCAGTCTTTGTACCAATTCATTAAGGTCAGGAGTACTTCACATGATGGGAGATCACACATGAACACAAGCTTGATATACATTGATAGGCACTCATATGACTCAAAAGCTTAAGCTTATGAGTTTTGGGCCTAAACTATGTATATAACCCACTATTATTTTTTTTATTTCTTTTCGATGTGGATATTCTAACACAATGCTTTAGCGTAGTGTGGCCAACATGTGAAGACTCACACAACAATCATTATTTAGTTGAAATGGAACTAGTTCATATCCTTCTCATATTTGCAACTCTTTCGACAAACCATAGGGAAAACCATCAAGAAAGAAATCTAAAATCACTCGGGAAGTACTAAATTTGCAACAAAATGACTTAGTGGGCCAAATTCCATGGACCTAACTGAGCTCAAGTAGATACCTCCCAACTTAGGGGAATTTGCAACATAAAACTAAATAAAAAACCCAAAAAAGGGTAACACAAACCAAACTTTGGTAATCTTCATATGTGAAACATTTTAAGCATCCCATGCATATAATCCATTCTCAAAATGAAGTCTTGATATGAAAACCTATGAAATGTTAGTAATAGAACTCATAAAAAAGAAGTATGGTTTCCATTTTGTTACTCATCCAAATGTTAGGACCCATTTCAACCAAATAAATAGATACATGGGAGTTACAGATGCATTAATTATTATGTTTGAAAGAACAAGCAACATATTTTAGTCCATTAAAGCAAACCATCACTTAGAAGTATAATACCATAGTAACCTTTCAATACAAGTTCCTTTTGGAATAAATGCAAAATTTAGTTGATTGGATGTTGCAGAATTGAACTCTTGACCTCTTATACTAGATATTTCAACATAACTTTGTAGATTATACGTTCTAATGTTATGCTGACCATTTTTCATTGGTAAAATCCACATTCACCAATAGAATTTGAGATTTTAGAACCCAGTGCCTCAAAGCTTAGGTAGTATTCTAGATGTAAGAGAGTAAACCAACAGGTATGGGTCTTCTTCTTGTTCTTCTTCTTTTTCGCTCACTGTACTAAGTTGAATCTATCTTAAAAATAAAATCGATCTCAAAGTTATTTATTATCATTCTCAAATTTTTGGCAATGAATAGAGAACAAATTACATTTTCAAGCAGCAGTAATAACAAAAGTGATATTACGAATAATTAGTTATGAAGAAAAAAATTTTGCTTCTAAATAGGCTTCTTCTCTCTGCATAACAGTCAAGGAATAAAATGGTGAGGGATATAAACTTCTCTTCTGTAAAAAAAATTGTAAAGTAAAATTTGCAGTACATATAAATTTTGGTATAAAGTGGTCCCCACCATATCCCAAAATTTAAGGAGTCCAAATCTATATGCAAAAACAGTGTAATGCAAGCTTTACTTTACAATTTTTACTGCAGATGAGTCGATCGCGATCAAAGGAAGGTTTTATCTCCCCTCTCCCTCTTGCATTTCCTGTTTCTGTCTGCATGAAGTGTTGATTAGGCGACAAGTCAGCTTTAAAAGACTCACAACCACTTTCTGTTAAGTGTTGGACGGAAACTTAAATGATAGTGGTTTGATTGTTAACGTTTTTAAACTTCATTGCTAATCACATTGTACAATTTCAAATTTCAGAGACCAAAATGTTAAAAATGAACAAACTTTAATAAAAAAATGACTATTTAACCCTATTTTATAAAATGGAGTTCATACTTCCTTTTAGGATTTGTAAGCCAATTGACAACATGTTTGCTCAAGTACAAGAATTTGCTGATTTAAGGAAAAAAAAAAAAAACCCCATAAGGATTTGCGGACAAATCATAATTTTATCAAGCAAACCCTTCTCAAATCCAAAATCTTTTTGGCAATATTAATGACCTGTCACCAAGTTTGACGCGAAGCGTAATTAATAATTTTACATACCTTCTATATCAAGTATCAAGTTTAACAGTACATTTGGCAGAATGGCAGGTGCCACCAAAAATAACAAATTTGCTTGTCAGTTCTCACCAAAAAGGAAATTAAGTAGGAAAAATTAAAGAAAAAAACTCAATTATCTAGTAATGATATTAGGATTTTATTATTCTCCATGTGTAATGACATTAAGATAGTAAATTATTTTTTTATAGAAAAAAATGTTAGAAGAGAGAGAGAGAGTAGAGCTTGATAACCCTACACTTGCACCAAACATAAATATTTATTCATATCAGATCATCGAGTAAAGCATGTCTCACTCCACTACAATGAAATGACTCAAACTCAAGCACTCTTGGCGAGAAAAATGTCTCAAGCACCTCACTAAAGCTTTTGGTAACTTGGGATCACTAGGACCAAGTAGGTTTACTAGCTAGCAAATAATAATATGGTGAGATTTGTTTATTTTTAAATTATAATTTACCAATTTTATCCTTCACTTTCTTGGCTGGTGACATGTTTTATCTGGAATTATCCGTTTGAATGGTTAATTTTAGTAATACCAATATTTTTACTGAATATTCATTTTATTACAAAACCGATTGATATGAGCATTAAAAAATCACTTTATAAAATTCATAATGAAATGAAAATAAAAATTTATTTGCAAATAAACTCAAATCAACTTTCTAGATATATTTCTACTTAAATTCTAAATTTAACATTCTAAGTAAACACTCTTTATATAATTATATACTATTATACAATCATTGCAATGAGCAAGTAAAGAAAGATAGAAAGGAACTAGTGAACCCATGATAGACCAAAAACATAAACATTTGCTAACCATGTATATCTTTTAGAATCTACAAATTAGACACCAAATAAAACATCAAAATTGAAAGAAAAAAAACAAAGGATTTAGATATTTTCAGTCTTTTCTTTTTGTTTTTTCCCCTCTTAGGTGCCTATTCTTTATACTTACCATGATCAAAATACAGCTCTTACAAGTAAAGAAATTGGATTCCGCTAAGATTAAGATGGATCCAGATCCAAATCTATTTGTTAAAAATTTATCAAATCGAATTTGGATCAAATTATTTATCGGATATTTTAAAACAAAATCCATATCCGGATCCATCAGATACGAATTATAATCGAATTATCAGATCACCTAGTAGATATTTAAAAAAAATTATATTATAAGATATTTAAAAAAATATATTAATATAAATTAAAAAATAGATTTATTTTAGATATCTAATCTTTTCACCAATATACATATATATATATATATATATATATATATATATATATATATATATATATATATATAAATAAGTATATATAAATAAGTTATAAGATACTTTAATAATACTAACTTATAATATACTGTACAAACTGGATCTTTTCTGTACAATTACCAAAGCCAATCTTCCTCAAATTTTCCCCAATTTGACATTTATTATTCTCCTTCTGGTTGAATTTTTATATGTGATCAGGATGAACCATCTCCGGAGATTTGTTTTTGAAGTCATCATTATCATTGACCATGAATCGCCTCATGGATTTTTATAGTAGAATTCGTGGATATGAAAACACTAAAATTAGAAGCAAGGTTAAAAATAGAGAGACATAGGGAGTGAAAATTGGATATTCTATGCATTGAGACCCGCATGGATAGCAATCTCCTTGTTTTTCTATGTGTCCTTGTGTCATTCTCTAAATTGTTGGCCTTGAATTCTCATCAGTATCATCCATGAATCTTTTCCAGACAGGATGTTTCTTCCAATGTGGTCTCTCGAAATTCAATTTTTGAGCAATTCAAACTGATGTAGGGAAACTTCCCTTACTAATAACGTAATGACACGTGTCAATCTTCAGGGTAGAAATAGTAATTTTGTAACAATGATAAGACAACCAATCACCTCTTGACACGTGGCTAGAGGTATTATGGTAATTTCACACCATAAGACATGATGTTATTCCGCCATTTCAATTTTTGGATAAACTTGCACGGCTGATAAATAACTCCAAAAGAATACTACCCGTATCTTGAGACTACAGTTGTTCTCCTTATCAAACTCTACTCCCGCACACTATAAAAATGGGCCCTTATAAACCGAACGGTACGGACAATTCTCCACACATAGCTCACATTCTCTTTGACTTCCTATATTCTCTAGAAAAGAGCCCTTTATTAACTTAGGAATCAGAGAGTCCACCGGAGGCACACCTCCTCCTGGCCTCTGTAACTTTTGGTTTTAGCCTCGTTTCGTGTGTGCAGGTCCCACTTTTCGACGGCTCAGATTTTGGCAGATTTTCAGCATCAATATATTGGCTCTAGAAGGAAGACTTCTTTTATGAAGGATTAAGGACTTACCTATTATCATGCCGCCTAAAAGCACTGCTGGGACTAATTCAGTCACCACATGAGTGTCAATCTGCGAACGATAAGTTAATCCATAACTCTTTGCTATTTTGGAGCATACTGGCTCCGAGTACGACAACGAACCATCAGATGCACGGACTGGGCATGACCCTCACCTAGATTCGATAGAACCCAGATACCAAGGGAATCCAAGAAGCTTCTCTGGTTCACATCCTATTATCCCTCAGATCCACTAATAGTTCCATGAACTCACTCAACTTGTCTTTGATCTCACTGCTGAGGTAAGAGGAAGAGCTCGTTACCCCATGCCTCTGCCTCTCTCATAACGGAACTCTCACTAGAAGTCAACTCACAGGTGTAATAAATCCGTCAGGGGTCAGTCCTCAATTGGATCCTCCTTGCATGCCAAAGTAAGGTCTCAGAACTACTCTACCTCCAGGTTTCCTTCTAAAGTCAGATTATGAGGTTTCTCAATGTCCAAAAACCACACTAACCTGGACAAGATGTTGGAAGACATGGACCAAAGGATAAATGAAGCCTTTAAGGCATGAAACACCAACATCCTCGATTACCTTAGCTCAAAAGATCTGCCTTTCACTAAGGAGATCCTCAAAGCTTCTCTCATCCTCGACAATTTTGGATGCCAGTTATTAAGGCTTACAATAGAACCATAAATCCTGTAGATCATCTCCATCATTACAAGACCATCATGTTGCTACACCGCCATCATGATGTTGTTATGTGCAAAGCTTTTCCTCTGACCCTGGAAAACGCGGCCAACACCTGGTACAATCACCTTACACATGGTAGCATAAGCTCCTTCAAAGAGCTAAGTCGCGCCTTTGTGTCTCATTCCCTGAGCAGCGAGGGGCTTCGGAAGACCTCACAAAGGCTATTCAACGTCATCCAGCGTAAAGGAGAAAAGCTCTGGGAATAAATCCTGGTTTAACGCAGTTGCCTGAGAAATCCCTAACCTAGACCTTACTATCCAGCTTTTTGCATTTCAGAATGGGATCAAGTTGGGAACCTTTAGCTTCAAGTTGATCAAACACCCTCCCAGGGATATGAACGACATACTTGCTCGAGCTGAGGAACATATGATCACAGAAGACGATAAGGTATTTTGAAGGGAGAGAGAAGGTTGAATGGACAAGAGAAAAAAGATCCTAATGATCCGAGGGAAAGCTCCAAAAAAAACCATGCCCTAAGGGAGGGTAAGAGCTCCCCTTAACTTCGAGAACTTCACCCTACTATGTGCCTCCAAGACAAACGTAGTCTTGAGTATCCAAGATCAAGACCTCCTTCGTTGGCCTCCCAGACCTCTCTATCCAAGTAGGAATCGATTTAAGTGGTATCACTACCATAAGGATCACAGTCATGACATCGAAGAATACCACACCTTCAAACAGTAGGTTGAATCCCTCATTCAAAGGAGGTACTTAAGGGAATACATCGGATCTCGCCAAGTGCAAGACTACGAGGAGTGTTCCCAGTGTCCGTCTCGATGAGCTTAAGAGAGATCATATAGAGGATGCTAAAGTCTAAGAAAGAGCCCTAGGATGAGTCCTAGAAAACCTACCCGAGAAGAGAAGTTCTATCGGAATAATCAAGGGCATCCTCCCACTATTAAAATCATTTTCGGATGATTGACTACGGGAGGCCAGTCCGCTCGTAGAAGAAAAGCTTATACCTAGTCAGTGGCATCAATTAGTGGACCCACAAACAGATTAAAACAGATCAAGTAATACCTTTTACAAATGAAGATTTGGAGGGAATACAGACTACGCACAATGATGCTATGGTTATCTCTCTTATCATCGCTAACTACAATATTGAACGAGTCTTGGTGGACAACGGAAGCTAAGTAGATATAATTTTTTATGAAGCCTTCCAGTAGATTAAGCTGAGGAAGGACCAACTCAAGCCAGCATCATCTCCTCCGTATGGTTTTTCGAGGACGCTTTTGTTTCTCGAAGGGAGCATAGTTCTCCCAATCACTACAGGGAGTCCACCATAGCTCACTACTGTCCAACCCAAGTTATTGGTAGTAAGATATCCATCGTCATACAATGTGATACTCGGGAGACCAAACCTTAATGAGATGAGGACAGTAGTCTCTACATACCATTTGAAGGTAAAATTTCCTACTGATGAAGGTGTGGGGGAGGTTCGAGGCAACCAACAAACTTCTCGGTCTAGCTACTTGAATTTTATTAACGGTTAAAAAAAAGTTGATGCTTTGCCTTTGGAAATAGAATACTTGAGAGATGAACTCAAAACTCCACAAGGGTAGCCAGAAGAAGAACTCATCTCTATTCCCTTAAACGAAGAGGATTCAAAGGCTGTATTGGTTGAGTTTGGCCTAACTAAAGATCTAAGAGATTCCTTAATTTCCTTTCTACGAAGAAACTAAGATCTCTTTGCCTAGTTGGTCTTTGATATACTTGGGATCGATCCCTCACTTATTGTCCACCGACTAAGTGTGGACCCGAATCATCGGCCCAAAGTCCAAAAAATGAGGACATTTACCTCCAAGAAACAAAGTGCTATTAAAGATGAAGTAGAAAAGTTCTTAGCAGTTGATTTTATCGAAGAAATCAATTATCCGGAGTGGATCGCTAATGTTGTAATGGTCAAAAAGCCTAATGGTAAATGGAGGATTTGCATCGACTTTACTAATATCAACAAAGCCTACCCGAAGGATAGTTTTTCCTTGCCTCGAATCGACCAGCTGTTTGATGCCACCTCCAAGCATGAATTGCTCAGTTTTATGGACCGTACTTTGGGTACAATCAAATTTTAATGCACAAGTTCGACCGACCCAAGACCACATTTGTCACTGATCAAGGCCTGTATTGCAATAAGGTAATGCAGTTTGGACTCACCATCTACCAAAGGCTGGTCAATAAGATCTTCATGGAGCAGATCGGGAGAAATATGGAGGTCTATGTGGATGACATGCTTGTTAAAAGCATCAACACTAGGGATCATGAGTCTGATTTGGAGGAAGCATTTGGGATACTTCGACACCACCAAATGAAGCTAAACCCAACCAAATGTGCCTTTGAAGTCACCGCTAAGAAGTTTCTGGGCTTCATAGTAACGTAGCTAGGGATAGTAGCTAACCCCGAAAAAGTAAAGGCGATTATGAATATGACCCCTCATCGGAACGTTAAAGAAATGCAAAGATTAACTGGACGAGTAACCGCGCTCAACCACTTTACGTTTAAGTCTGCCGAATTGTGCCTAAAATTTTTCAAATTAACTAAGAAAGCTAAGAATTTCAGTTGAGATGAAGAACGTAAGAGAGCATTTGAAGAACTAAAAGAATACATGAGCTCACCACCTCTCCTAACTAAACCCGACATAGAAGAGGAACTCTTTCTCTATATATCAGTAGGCCAAGATATGGTAGCCTCAGTCTTGATCCGAGAAGATACTGGGATACAAAAACCCATCTATTATGTCTGTTGGATTCTGCACGATACTGAAACAAGGTATCTTCCGATCAAAAAATTAGCTTATACTCTTCTGATCACGGCTAGGAAGCTCCAACCGTATTTCCAAGCTCATACCATAGTGCTTTTTATTGATCAGTCTCTGCGGCAAGTTTTCCACAAGCCGAAAATCTCTAGAAGGATGGTTAGATGGTCCATCGAGTTAAGAAAATTTTATATTCGATACAAGCCCCGTAAATCTGTCAAAGCATAGGGCCTAGTATATTCCATAACTGAGACAACTTTCCCCAAGAGCTCGGTCGAAGTCAAAGCACCTAAGGAAGCCGAGCCGATACCAAATTGGATGCTATATGTGGATGACTCATCCAATAACAATGGCTCTATGGTGAGCCTTATCCTCAGTAGCCCGGAGAGGTTGACAATTAAGTTTACCCTACGGTTTGGGTTTAAGGCCTCAAAAAATGATGTTGAATACGAGGCATTGCTCACTGGGATGAAACTCACCAAAACACTAACCGTTGAGGCATTAGAAGCTTACAGTGACTCACAATTGGTGGTGAACCAAATGACCAACGAGTTTGAAGCCAAAGGAGTGAGAATCGCAAGATATCTAGAAAAAGCCCGTGAACTCGCAGCAACCTTCAAAAGGTTCCGAATAGCTCAAGTTCCTCGGGCGGAGAACACGAAGGCAGATGGCTTTGTAATACCTGTATTCATAAAGTAAGGGTAAATAAGTAATTTAATAAATATAACATGTAATTAAAATAATATATATACATGAAATAATTATTATTGAATAAAATAATTCTCTTGAAAAAAAACGGACGTGTTCAATGTAGGTAAGAAGAAGAAAAAAAAGAAAGAAAAAAAAACGTGGCAACACCTGGATTAGAGAAAGTATGATGTGCTGTGTGTCATGCATGATACACACAGCACAAAAGTGAACATTAGGGGGCAAAATTTGCATATTTATATATATTTTGTTTCTTTATTTTTTTTTTACTTACTAAATCCTGATTGATTTTCTTCCTTTTATAATTCAAACTACTCTATTTTTTTAAATACTTGGGGACTGAAAGAAAGATTGAAAGAGTAAAATTTTAAGAGGTTTACGGGACAATTTTATAGAGAGTCACAAGAAGCTCTAAGAAAAACAGAAGGAAATAACATGAGTTTTATTTTTGAGATCTAGCATACATGAAATTTCCCGGAATTCAATGTGGGAATTTTCAAAGGGTGTGAATTATGAAAGAATTGAAGAATAAATTAGAAATTTTAATATAAATATTATATCAGATGTTTACGATCAACAACCGGAGGAAAATTGCTGAGAGGAGCAAGAAAGGCAAGGAGGTGATCCACGGGTAGCTCTAAATGCTATGTGGTGAGTTAGATTTACTTTAAGTAATCAAGATAAATATGAAATAAATAGTGATAATATTAGAATAAATTATTAACTTATGCTTTGGTGGTAGATGAAAAATTGGTTAATAGGTATAATAGGAATAATAGATGTGTAGAAAATTATTATATGAGAAGTAATATTATTAGAATAATGAGTCGATTTAATAATAAAGGTGATAAATGAAATTCTTGACGAGCTACGGTTGATGATTTGATATGATTTATGAGGAGAAAAATTTAGTAGAAATTTTCAAATAATAATTTGAGAATAATCAGGATAGCTAGTTTAAATGTCCGAATACATGCTTGTTTTTATTTTATTATTTATATGCATATTCATATCATTATTCAATGCATATGGATGAAATAAAAGAATCGGGAGGGCAACTGGTCTAAATGAAAATAAAAGAACCAGGAAGACAACCGATCTAAATGAAAATAAAAGAACCAGGAAGACAGCCGGTCTAAATGAGAATAAAAGAACCGGGAAGGCAGTCGGTCTAAATGAGAATGTAAGAACTGGGAATACAGCCGGTCTAAGATAAAAACATGTCGACATATGGGAAGACGTTCCTCCTAATAATAACATTTAACTTCACGCATTGCATTTGCTTTAAATATTGATTGTTATTGCTTGAGATGTTAAAGTGCTATTCATGATTGTAAATTTATTGATAGAGGAATGAGTCTCACAGAGAGACAAATACACTAAGGAAGAAATATGGAAATATGATATGATGAGAATTGTTTGAGTTAGTTATTATATGTTGTGAATATCATAATGAGGTAAATAATAATGTTGAATTGAGGATTTAGAGATGATTAAATATATGATTGAAAGATTGATATGTCTGATGAATAACTTAAGAAGAGATTGTGTAATAGAGGAATTATGAAATTGAGTAGTGATTACAGAATATTGTTATTGAATTATTTGAGAAAAAAGATGAATGAATATCATAAGATTTTTTTAGAAGTAATTGAATTATAAGATGTAACTGGGAGTATAAAATTGAGTACTTCTAGTAAATTTAATTCACTGAGCTTGTGAAGCTCACTCCTCATTGTACAATGATTTCAGGTAGCAGGTAGGACAGATAGTTTGGTGAGTTAAGATTCAGACAAAGTCATTATCTGTAAGCCACGTGCGTGTCCACATCCTCAGACTAATGAGAAAATAAAATTATAAAGTTATTTGTAAATATTCATGCATATTACGTTGTATGTAATGTTTAAGTTAAGATCATAATGATGTATCTCCCCTATTATTGGTATTATTTTTATTGTTGCATATATGTGTCGTGCTGGGATTTTCAAAATGTGACAACACCATCTCTGGGGTGGCCAACCCGGGATGGGTCGTTACAGCCTTGGCTTGGCTCGCCTCCTCCAGACTTTCTAATTTCACTCAGGTAGTTTACCTGGAAGCCCTTCCGACTCCAAGAATTGATGAAGTACCAGTTATGCCACTCACTAGGGAGCAAACCTGGATGGATCCGATTCTCATTTACTTAGCGGATGGCACATTCCCAGATCAGAAGAGTGAAGCAAAGACTCATCTCCCGTGCCTTGAGATATGCTGTGATTGATGGACAACAATATAAGAAGGTCTCACCACTCCTCATTTAAAATGTTTAGGTGTTACCGATGCTGATTACACCTTTAGGGAAGTGCACCAAGGGATATGTGGTAATCACCTCGGAGGACAGGCTTTGGCATTTAAAATACTCCACCATGGTTACTACTTTCCCTAGATGAGCCGTGATGCAGTCGAGATGGTAAAAAAGTGCAAAACTTGTCAAGAACATGCCTTCATACCTTAGCAACCGACCAATCTCTTGACATCAATCTCTAGTCCTCTTCTTTTTGCCATGTGAGGAATGGATATCCTTGGCCCATTTCGAGAGGCACCGAGGCAAAAGAAGCATTTGATGGTAGCCATCAGTTATTTCACCAAGTGGGTGGAAGCCGAACCTCTCGCTAGAATTTCTGACTATCAGACTGGAGGGTTCGTCTGGAAGTCAATTATTTGTAGATTTGATATACCTAGGATATTGGTCACCGATAATGGTACGTAGTTTGAGAACACCCGATTAAAATCTTTCTGCCAAAACCTCCAAATTGAACAAAAGTTTTCCTTGGTGACCTACCCCCAGGCAAATGGATAAGATGAAGTAACAAACAGGACTCTCCTGCAAGGCATCAAGAAGAATCTTGATGATGTCGATAAATAGTGGATCAATCACCTCCCAAACGTTCTTTGGGCCTACCGGACCACTGCCAGAACGACTACAAGGGAGACTCCATTCTTCTTAGCTTATGGATCTGAGGCTGTAATACCCCTTGAGATAGGAACGCCATCTTTACGAATACAAAACTACAATGAAATAGACATCGAAGAGGCACTCAAGATGAATGCTGACTTGATTGACGATGCTAGAGACAAAGCCCAGATAAAGCTTGCCGCCTACCACTAGAGGGTATTGAGATATTACAACTCCCGAGTCAAGGAGAGAGCTTATAGATTGCACAACCTAGTTTTGAGAAAGAACAAGATATCTCACCCCCGAAAGACAGCAAAGCTCCTGCCAAATTAGGAAGGGCCTTACCACATCAAAAGAGTTTGCCGAGCTAGCACGTTCGAGCTTGAAGACTTGGATGGCAAACCGATGCCGCACACTTTGAATGCAGAGAACCTTTGCAAGTTCTACTAGTAGATGAAGACTCCTTAGCTATAGCTAATTTCATTTCGCCAATTTGGTTCCACCGATTTTGTTTTGTCAATCTTATTTCGCCATTTTCGTATCGCCAAGTATTAATGTAATACTTACATATTCGTAAAAAAAGAACAACCCAATTTTCACCAAGTTTTTTAGTTTTCTCTTATGCTAAGGGGAAGGCCTAGGGTCGGGAAAGGCCTAAGGCCTTTTCTTTTCAGATGCTTACTTCAATCAGAGTATAGACAAATGCAATGGAAAACTAAAGGCGACCTTCATTAACATGGAATTTTTTCACAAAAAGGCACTAAATGCCAAAGTTGCAATATATATAAGTCCTAGTCTACATCTACTTCCTCGTCCTCAGTAGTAAGGGATTGGTCCTTGCCCTTGTCTTCAGCACCCTCATCATCAGAGGGGATCTCCACTATTGAGAAATCCTAATTCGGATAGGCAGCTGAAGCTTGCTGCTTGGTTTCCTCGAAGCCCCTAAAGTAGAAGTTACCACCCGCAACCTCCACAACTGACTTAAACACTTAGGACTCTTTAAAGTCAGCTAAGGCTTTCTCCGCAGCTTTCTTCTCGGCCCGAATCTTTGCCATATCCGCTTTAGCTACTTTTTGCTCTGACCAGGCCTCTTCTAGATCTTCTATTAGCAGGGACCTCCCCTTCTCTAAGCGATTGGTCTCCACCACGTGCTTTGCAAGAGACTCTCGTAAAGTCTAGATGAAGTTGTGGCAATCACCCAACTTCCTATCCAAATCAAGACATCGATGGGAAAAGACACCCGAATCTATGCTCGATTGAAAAATAAAGCAAGTTAAATATCCTCAGAGATAGACAAAAATATCATAACAAAACTTAAAAGACCATGGGATACTTAAGAGGCCAAACCCTCGACCATCATTGTAAGGCTCTCCAAAGGTTCCTCGATTAGTCTGGCCATGTCCTTTAGAAGGCTACCCCAGATTAAGTGCTCTTGAGCAATGTTGGTGCTTCCAATGTATGAGTCGTCGACCTTCACGTACTAGTTCACCTTGAAGACATCAGAAGGGTGAGCCTGGACTGGTGCTGCAACCCTCACAAGAGGAGAGGAGGGAATGGTAACTCATCATCCTCCACCATGATAGGAGTAGGAGGAGGGGTACGAGAACATTCCGCATTAGTCTTCTTTGTAGAAGACTGAGCCACCAGCCCTCGAGCCTCCTCATCTAGCTTCCTCTTTTAGGATAGCTTCGTTGCTATCCAAGCAACCTTTAGAGCATCCATAGCTATAAAAGAATAAGTGTAGGGGAAGGGACTAGGACTTATCTCTTCGTCTGGACCCTCAGGTCAAAGTCCGAGCCTAGCCAACTTGGCATTCTAGTATACAAGCTCAACTGCTATCTTCCCACCAATCATATCCTATAAGCTGTCCATCTCCCTCCTCATAAGGTTTGGTTTTTTATTTGACTTAACCAAATCTAAATCCCACTTAGTAGGCAAGTCGAAGCCCCTCTCACTCTGAACATAGAAGAAATTCTTCTTCCGTTGCTTAATACTCGAGGGTATCTTCAATAACCCTCTTTTCGGCCTAGAACTCAATACTACCCAGCCGTTCTCCTTATGTTTACTAATCAGAAAGAGATTCTTGAAAATGTTCATATTTATCACCCCCTTCACTTTGATACTGATGTAAATAAACACTATGAGAAAGCATATGGAGTTTATTACAAACTGACACAAAGTAATGCCATAATACCTAAGCACCATTTGAACAACAGGGTGAATGGGGAACCTGAGCCCAACCTTAAAGTGATGATGGTAGACACATAACTCCCCCTCTTTCAAGTCATCATAAACACGCTCCCCAATCCCAATATTCGTAAGTTTGAACTCCTCGGGGATCCTATATGTGATTCTTATCTGCTTGAGCTCATCATCCTTTAGCATATTAGGGGAGAGATTGGCCGAAAAACCTATATTTGGCCTTTCATCCTATCCCATCTCCGCTCGAAGCACACACAGGGCATGGTTACCCTCGGAGGAGGAAGAAGATGACTTACGTGCCTCTTATAGAACCAGGGCAAGAGAGTCTCCTGAGGAATTGTTCACCTCAGCCTCCAAACCATCGTTACTACCATGGTTGTCATCACCATTGCTACCCCTATCATCTTCAATAGTTTTACTATCATTAATTTTACTATCGCTATTACTAATACCACTACTTCTATCACGGTAAACATCGAAAGAAGACATGAGTAGAGAAAAATAGGACTCACCGATCGAGAGCTCTGAGAAGTTTTAGTTTTTCAAGCACCGAGCTCCCACTGAAACAAAAATTCTAAGCTCCCACAACTCTAAAGGTTCTCAAGATTGAAGGCTTTCAAAATTTTTTGGATAACTAGTAGTGAAGTGAAGAGCAAAGGGAAGCCTCTCCCCTTGCTCCTCACATATGGAACGATGAGGCATTATTAACTTAGCCGTATTCTCGAACATCGAAGCAACACCTTTCTCCAAAATCAAGAAAGATATCATCTCTTGGGAAACCCTAGGATGTACTATTGGAAATCACCTTTGAGATGCCCAGGTGGTGATCTTCCAAACACCCAAGTCTTGAATGACTTGTAATAACATCAAAACAAAATAGGAATCAAACCAATCAAAGAAATAACAAAACAATTGTTATCGAGGTTCGGCAATGTGCCTACATCCCCGTGAGCTCCTCTGAGCCCACTGCACTAAATCAATGAGTTCTTACAAGTTACTGCAACACCTCTTCAAGAAACCTCTTATTCTTGAAGAATGAAACAAGAGAAAAGAAACTGATAAGGACTTAAGTTACCCTTTAATTTTCTCCCAAGAAAATTCCACTTACAAGGCCCTTGAATCCCCAATCTATACTATTCTCTCTCTAAACAACCAGCCTCTCTTGAATGAGTCTCTCCTGTGTTTAGTGTCTTTGCACTCTCACATACCTATGTGTTTTATTTTACACACATTCATATGTCATTTTACATCACACCTCTTTTGTTGAGATGATTGTCACACACTTTGAATGGTTCCTAGATGACCCTTTATATAGGGTAATGACTTCCTCATCCAATCTTAGAGATTAATCTTCACCCTTAGATCTCAAGAACTAAAGATCCATGGCTCTCTAAGAGTCTAAGTGATCTAGTGCATTTTAACCATGCTCCACACACCATCTAAAGTTGTTGGAAAAACTTGTCTCAGTGTGCCTGGCGCCGCGGCCCAGAACAAGGCTGGCCTCGGTGCACAACAGGGCCACACTTCTCCAGGTTCAGGGCACCGTGACGCGGCCTCTCTGAGGTGCGGCACACACCTGTGCTTGAACCACTCTCCTTGCTGTGGGGTGAGGCGCAGATTGCCTGAGGTGCGGTGCACACCTCCAAACCTGATGCTGAACTTCAACCCGTTTAATCCTTGGACAAATACTAACAATTTCTACCTTTGTCTAAGCGATTAAACCCGAACCCATTGTGCAGAGAACTCAGGATCCAAACTCAACTTGAGTCACCATTCATCCGACTCTAATCCTAAAAAGTCCAAGGCAATGATTGAACTTTCTTAGAGGTAGAACTTTAGTACCTAAATCTGCAGGATTTTATTCCGTTGCGACTTTGTCCACATGAATGCATCATTCCGTAACATTTTCCCGAATGAAATGATACCGAACATCCATATACTTAGTCCTCTCATGGAACACCGGGTTCTTACACAAATGCCACACACTTTGGCTATCCGAAGGCACCACCACCTGCTCTTTTAGGACATTCCACTAGTCCAACAAACCTTTGCACCACATAGCCTCCTTTATGGCTTCTGTAGCCGCTATGTACTCTGCCTCAGTTGTTGAGAGTGCTACCACCGGCAACCACTGAGCCTTCAAATACCTCAGCAACCACTTCATCCCAAGCCAAAGCTCATTTCCAGGATTACTAATAAATCTATTGAGAACTCTAATTGCCTGAGAAATGTCGGGTCTAGTGCTTACCATCATGAACATGACTGATCAAACCGCACTAAAGTAAGGGACCTTTTCCATTTCCTTCTTCTCATCATCTGTTCCATGACATTGTTCACTGGAGAACTTGAAATGACCAGCAAGGGGAATCTTCACTGGTTTACCATCTTTCATAGAAAACTTGTACAACACCTTTTCTATGTTAGAAGACTGAGAAACCTTCAACCCATTTCTCTCCCTTTCCCGAATTCTTCTCATCCTAATGATCTTTTGTGCAAGGCCAACCCATTTATCTTATCTTTCCACGCTGCCCTAGACACGTTTTTTTTTCTAAAAGGAATTATTTTATTCAAATAATAAACCTTTTATATATATTATTTTATTTTTAATTCCATGTTATATTTATCAAATTATTTTTTTACCCATACTTTAAGAACACGGTTATTACAATTTTACCCACCTTATAAAAATTTTGTCGTCGAAATTTCCTTACCTAATTCATGAAAAAGTTGGAGGTATTCTTCCCTTATCCTTGCATCATGCTCCTTTGTAATTTCTTCAACATATTTGTTTTGTTATAATACTTAGACTAATGGAATTATTTTATTACACAAAACTTGTTCTTTCTGTCTAAAATTCTCACTGGTACTTGTATAAAAGTCAAATCTTCCTGAATTTCTATCACTCGGCTCGAAATACTATGTGATTCATTATGTAAATGCTTTCTCAAAAGTGAAACATGAAACACATTATGTAATTACTTTAACTCTAGAGGCAAATCTAGGCAATGCATGACTAGCCCAACTTTCTCAACAACCTCATAGGGTCCCACATACCTCGGATTCAACTTTTTTTTCTTTTTAAATCTCAATACACCTTTCCATGTAGATATTCTTTTAAATATACCCAACCACCTATTTGAAACTCAAGAGGTCTTCTCCTATTATTAGTATAGCTATTTGGTCTACTCTGTGCTACTTTAAGGTTTCTCTAACCTGTTTGATCCTCCCAGTTGTTAACTCAATAATTTATGAACCAAATATATTTCTCTCTCTCACTTCTTCCCAACATATAAGAGTTTTGTACCTCCTACCATACAATGCATCAAACTATGCCATTCCAATACTAGATTAATGTTGATTATTATAAGAAAATTCAATCAATGACAAGTAAGCATCCCAACTTATTGAGAACTCATCACATTTGCCCTCAATATATCTTCTAACACTTTAATAATCCTTTTTGTCTGCTCATCTATTTGAGGATGAAGAGTTGTACTAAATTGTAACTGTGTACCCATGGCTTTCTGAAAGCCTATCCAAAACTAAGATGAAACTCTAGCATCTTTATTTGACACTATACTCAATAGTACTCTATACAACCTCACAATCTTAGCTACATATAGTTCAATCAACTTTTTAGGACTCCAATTAGTTTTAATTGGAAGAAATTGAAATGACTTAGAAAGTCTATCAATTATCACTTACACTGTATCATGACCTCTCTAGTTATTGGAAAATCCAGAAACAAAATCTATACTCACATTTTTCTATGGTCATTCCAGCACAGGAAGAGGCTGTAGTAAGCCTCCCAGATGTTTATTCTCTGACTTCACTTGCTGACAAACCAAACATCTAGAAATATATTCAGCTACATCCCCTTTTAATCCTGACCACCAGTAATTCTGTCTCAGTCCTCTATACATCTTATTATTACTTGCGTGCATTGAATATACATCATCATGTGCCTTTCTTAATATCTTATTTCTCAACTCCGCATCATTGGGAACATAAATTCTATGTTTCAATACAGAACACCATCATTTCAAATTTTTAATTCGTATTACTTTCTACTAAGCACTTCCTGCTTAATCTTCTTTATCGCGTCATCTCTACCTTGCATCTCTTACAAGTAATTTACTATAGATGACTGTACAATCATGTTTGTTAACATTGATCCTCTCACACATATTCAACTTCATTCTTATCTCTCTTAAATCTATCATCAGTTTCACATTAGAACTCTTAATAGCAGTTAATCTTCTTGTAGACTTTCTACTTAATGCATCAACTACTACATTAGCCTTCCATGAATGATAAAGAATTGTATAGACATAACCAATAATCAACTCCATTCACCTCCTCTATCTCAAATCCAACTCTCTCTAGGTAGGTAAGTATATTAAACTCTTGTGATCAGTAAATATCTCACAAGTGGCTCCATACAGATAATGTCTCCAAATTTTCAAGCAAGCACTATGACAGCTAACTCTAAGTCATGGGTAGGATAATTTCTCTCATAATTCCTCAATTGACTAGAAACATATGCCTTTACTTTCTCATGTTGCATCAACACACATCCCAACTCTTGATGGGATACATCACTATTCACCACAAATCCTTCATCACTAGAAGGAAGCACCAATACTGGAGTTGTAGTCAATTTCTCCTTTAGTAATTGGAAAGTTTTTTTTTACACTCCCTAGACCATACAACTTCATATCTTTCCTGGTGAATCAAGTCAACATTACTGCGATAATAGAAAATTTCTGAATGAATCTTCTATAATAAACAGTTAACCCAAAGAAGATTCTAATCTCAGTTACATTAGTTTATCTCTCCCAACTCAACATTGCCTCTACCTTTTTTTTTGGATCAACTGTTATGCCATCTCCAAATACTATATGTTCCAAGAAAGTTATTTCATTCAGCTAAAATTCCCATTTAGGAAATTATAGCACACAATCTCTCTTTTTCTCAAAATCTCCAACATAATTTCTTAATGTTTTACATGCTCTCCCTTAGTCTTAGAATACACCAAGATGTGATTAATGAAAACGGCCACAAAATTAACAAGAAATGGTTTAAACATTTTATTCATCAAGTCCATGAATATTACTGGAATACTAGTCAACCCAAATGGCATCACTAGAAACTTATGACCATAACGTGTCCTAAAAGCCGTCTAAGACACGTCTCATTCTTTTATTCTCAAATGGATGATAACCTGATCTCATGTCTATCTTAGAAAATATCGTTGCTCCTTGCAACTTCTCAAATAATTCATCTATCATGGGTGAAGGATATTTGTTCTTAATGGTGATCTTATTCGGCTATTTGTAATCTATACACCACATCATCGTTCTATCTTTCTTCTTTACAAACAATACAAGGGCTCCTCATGGTGACACACTTGGTCGAATAAATTGTTTATATAACAACTCTTGAAGCTGAACTTTCAGTTCTCTCAACTCAGCAAGTGTTATTCTGTAAGGTGCTATATATATATGATGAACCTGGTATCACATCAATAGAGAATTTAAATTCCCTACTAAGAGGTAAACTAGATAACTCATTAAGAAATACATCAGAAAAATCTTTTACTACTAAGATTTCTTCCAACTCTTTACTATCATTTCTAAAATCCATCGCATATGCCAAATACCCCTCACATCATTTCCTTGACCATTTACTAGTAGTCAGAGCAAAACAGGATAGCTCGAGAGTATCTTACGTTCTCCTTGAAACTAAGTTCCTCTTATCCATATCCTGAACGCTACATTCGTTTTGGAATAATCAACCCAAGCGTAATATGCCGACAACCAATTCATTCCCAAAATCAAGTGAAATTCTATCATATTCAAAGGTAATAAATCAAATTCAAATTCTCTATCATTGATATGAATCACACAACCCTTGTATACATTTATAATTATCACTCTATCTCTAGTGGAAACTTCAACAATAATATTATGCATCAAAGGACTAATACATGTATTAATAGACTTCATATATACATTGGATGTAAAAGAATGAGTTGCACCAAGATCAACCAACATTGATATGTCCGCCTTTTCTACATACAATGCACCTCAATTTAGACAATTCTGGGATAAATATCTCTTTTGATTTCATTTATAACATGCTCTAGTCTTTGTATCACATTACCACATCCTCTAGGTAGTACATAGATCCTGCTTATTTTTGGCTCGGTATTACAGTTCCCTGTAACAAGGAATGCCCCCCTCTGGGGTGGTCTCCTGCCCTATACACTCATATTACCACTACTTTTAGAACCTTCATATCTATAACTTTTCAACCACTCTTTCTCTCTCCCTTACATTCTATCACATCTTTCTCAATCTGAAGTGCTATATCCACCAACCTAAGATAATTTATATGCCTTGTGTAAGATAGTTTCGATTTAATCTCAAAATGTAGTCTATCTATGAACCTCTTACACTTTTTCTCTTCTAGGTCTACCATTTCCAGTACGAACCTCGACAAAGCCACAAATCTCCTATCATACTAAGCCATAGTTAATACATTTGCCTCAAATAAATAAAATCTCTCTCTCTTGTTAAGCTCTAAAGGTATAAGGAAAGTATTTATCATGGAAAACCTCTTTAAACCTATTCCAGGTTAAGGGTCTATCAACATATACACTTACCTTGGGGAGAGTATTCTCCCACCATCCTAAAGCTTCTCCTTCTACCTCAAACGAAGCAAATGCGACCTTCTGCCTGTCAGTCACTAGTAAAGTACCTAAATAATCGCTCTACATGTTTCACCCATAGCTCAGGCTCAAAAAGATTCATAAATCCTTTAGACAACAAAGCATTCAACTTAATATATTTAACAAAACAATCTCCCTGCATCTTGTGCATAAACTCACTTTTCTCCTTTTGAATGTTTACCATTACTGGATTTACAAAAACCTCAGGCACTACTCTAGCATGTACATCAAGTCTATGCTATAAACTATCAAATCTCTCATTTGTTACATTCATTTTCTCAAGAGCATGAGCAAGAGCTTTTCTTAGCTCATTTCTTTCAACTCTAGACAATCTCATACCCCTTCTAGTATCAGTTATACTGTCAACACGTTCCTTTCTAGGATCCACAGACTCAGACTCAACTTCTATCTCAACCTCAGCTTGTTTAAAAATTGGGGCCTACCACGCCCTTTCAACTCAACAACTCTAACTTTAACTCTAGCACGTCCACGTGTCAGCCTCAAACTATTCATTAAAATATAATTTATTTTAATCTTCCACTTTCTTTCTTTTTATGCATAGAATCATAAAACCTAATGCTCTGATACCAAAATTGAAATGACCCATCCCAGGTTGGCCACCCCCGAGACGGTGTCGTCACTTTTTGGAAATCCCAGCACGACACATATATGCACAATATAAAAATTCCAACTGCAATTTTTTACATACATCAATCTTTAACCCTCAACAGGGAAGATACATCATTCAGATCTAAACTGAACATTATATACAACATATTATGCATGAATATTTACAAATATTTTTTTTCTCATTAGTCTTAAGACGTAGACAACGTGGCTTATAGAAAATTATTTAGTCTGAATCTCTGCTCACAATTCTATCTATCCTGCCCGCTACCTAAAATCATTAAACAATGAGGAGTGAGCTTCACAAGCTCAGTGAATTAAATTTACTAGAAGTATTCGATTATATAGTCCTTGTCACATCTTATAATTCAATTACTTCTAATAATATTATGATATTCATTCATCTCTTTCCTCAAATAATTCAATAACAATATTTTGTAATCACTTCTCAATTTCATAATTCCCCATTATACAATCTCTTCTTAAGTTACTCATCAGACATATCAATCTTTCAATCATATATTTAATCATCTCTAAATTCTCAATTCAACATCATCATTTACCTTGTTATGAGGTTCACAATATATAATCAATCACTCAGACAATTCTCATAATATCGTACTTCCATATTTCCTTCACATCATATTTGTCTCTCTATAAGACTTATATATCTATCAATAAATTTACACTCAAGAATAACACTTTAGCATCTCAAGCAATAACAATAAATATTTAAAGCATATGCAATACGTGAATTTAAATGTTATTATTATTTCGGAATGCCTTATCACATGTTGACATGTTTTTACCTTAGACCGGTTGCCTTCCCGGTTCTTTTATCACCAGCACATACCGCCTGTCACGGTTTTCATTTATTTCCAGCATATACTGGTTGTCATGGTTTTCATTTATCTCCAGCATATACCGGCTGTTACGATTTTCATTTATCACCAACATATACTGGCTGTCACAGATTTCATTTAGACCGGCCCCTCCCGGTTCTTTTATTTCATGCATATGCATATGAACAATTATACGAAATATGTATAT
Source organism: Bretschneidera sinensis (assembly GCA_023935145.1). Lineage (NCBI taxonomy): Eukaryota > Viridiplantae > Streptophyta > Magnoliopsida > Brassicales > Akaniaceae > Bretschneidera > Bretschneidera sinensis. The sequence continues at coordinate 88,769,723 of CM043699.1, forward strand.
GAATAATAATATAAAAAGAAGCATACATTCAGACATTCAATTTAGCTATCCAATGTTTTCTCAAAATTATTATTTTGCAACAAAATGACTTAGTGGGTCAAATTCCATGGACCTAACTGAGCTCAAGTAGATACCTCCAAACTTAGGGGACTTTGCAACATAAAACTAAATAAAAAAACCCACAAAAAGGGTAACTCAAACCAAACTTTGGTAATCTTAATATGTGAAACATTTTAAGCATCCCATGCATATAAATCATTCTCAAAATGAAGTCTTGATATGAAAACCTACGAAATATTAGTAATAGAACTCATCAAAAAGAAGAATGACTTCCATTTTGTTACTCATGCAAATTTTAGGACCCATTTCAACCAAATAAATAGATACATGGGAGTTACAAGTGCATTAATTATTATGTTTGAAAGAACAAGCAACTTATTTTAGTCCATTAAAGCAAACCATCACTTAGAAGTATAATATCATAGTAACCTTTCAATATAAGTTCCTTTTGGGATAAATGCAAAATTTAGTTGATTGGATGTTGCAGAATTGAGCTCTTGACCTCTCATACTAGATATTTCAACATAACTTTGTAGATTATACGTTATAATGTTATACTGACCATTTTTCATTGGTAAAATCAACATTCACCAATAGAATTTCAGATTTTAGAACCCAGTGCCTCAAAGCTTAGGCGATATTCTAGATGTAAAAGAATAAACCAACATGCATGGGTCTTCTTCTTATTCTTTTTCTTTTTCTCTCACTGTACTAAGTTGAATCTATCTTAAAAATAAAATCGATCTCAAAGTTATTTATTATCTCTCTCAAATTTTTGGCAACAAATAGAGAACAGATAACAATTTTAAGTAGCAGTAATAACAAAAGTGATATTACGAATAATTAATTATGAAGAAAAAAAACTTTGCTTCTAAATAGGCTTCTTCTCTCTATGTAACAGTTAGGGAATAAAATGGTGAGGGAGATAAAATTCTCTTATGTAAAAAAAATTGTAAAGTAAAATTTGCAGTACATACAAATTTTGTTATAAAGTGGTCCCCACTATATCCCAAAATTTAAGGAGTCCAAATCTATGTGCAAAAACAGAATGCAAGCTTTACTTTACAATTTTTCCTACAGATGAGTCGATCGCGATCAAAGGAAGGTCTTATCTCTCCTCTCCCTCTCACACGTCCTATTTCTGTTTGCATGAAGTGCTGATTAGGTGACAAGTCAGCTTTAAAAGACTCGCAACCACTTTCCATTAAGTGTTGGATGGAAACTGAAATGGTAGTGGTTTGATTGTTAACGTTTTTAAACTTCATTACTAATCAAATTGTACAATTTCAAATTTCAGAGACCAAAATGTTAAAATTGAACAAACCTTAATGACAAAAATGACTATTTAACCCTATTTTATGATATAGAGTTCATACTTTCTTTTAGGATTTGTAGGCCAATTGGCAGCATGTTGGCTCAAGTACAAGGATTTGCTGATTTAAGAAAAAAAATACCCCATAAATATTTGTGGACAAATCATAATTTTATCAAGAAAACCCTTTTCAAATCCAAAATCTTTGGCAGTATTAATGATCTGTCACCAAGTTTGGCGCGAAGTGTAATTAATAATTTTATAAACCTTCTATATCAAGTATCAAGTTTAACACTGCATTTGGCAGAATGGTAGGTGCCACCAAAAATAGCAAATTTGCTTCTCAGTTCTCACCAAAAAAGGAAATTAAGTAGGAAAAATTAAAGAAAAAAACTCAAATATCTAGTAATGATATTAAGATAGTAAATTATTTTTTTATAGAAAAAAATGTTAGAAGAGAGAGAGTAGAGTTTGATTACCGTACACTTGGACCAAACATAAATATTTATTCATATCAAATCACCGAGTAAAACCTGTCTCACCCCACTACAACAAAATGACTCAAACTCAAACACTCTTGGCGAGAAAAACGTCTCAATCACCTCACTCAAGCTTTTGGTAACTTGGGACCACTAGGACCAGAAGGTTTACTAGCTAGCAAATAATAATATGGTGAGATCTGTTTATTTTTAAATTATAATTTACCAATTTTATCCTTCACTTTCTTGGCTAGTGACATGTTTTATGTGGAATTATCCATTTAAATGGTCAATTTCAGCAATACAAATATTTTTACTGAATATTCACTTTATTACAAAACCGATTGATATTAGCATTAAAAAAATACTTTATAAAATTCATAATGAAATGAAAATAAAAATTCATTTGCAAATAAACTCAAATCAACTTTCTAGATATATTTCTACTTAAATTCTAAATTTAACATTCCAAGTAAACACTCTTTATATAATTATATACTATTATACAATCATTGCAATAAGCAAGTAAAGAAAGATAGAAAAGAACTAGTGAACGCATGATAGACCAAAAACATAAACATTTGCTAGCCATGTATATCTTTTAGCATCTACAAATTAGATATTTCCAGTCTTTTCTTTTTGTTTTTTCCTCTCTTCGGTGCCCATTCTTTATAATTACCATGATCAAAATACAGCTCTTACAAGTAAAGAAATTGGATTCCGTTAAATTAAGATGGATCCAGATCCAAATCCATTTGTTAAAAATTTATCAAATCGAATTTGGATCAAATTATTTATCGGATATTTTAAAACAAAATCCATATCTGGATCCATCAGAATACGAATTATAATCAAATTATCAGATCACCTAGTAGATATTTTAAAAACATTACAGTATAAGATATTTAAAAAATATATTAATATAAATTAAAAAAATACATTTATTTTAGATATCTAATCTTTTCATCAATATATATTTTAAATATGTTATATAAGATACTTGAATAATACTAAATTATAATATATTGTACAAACTGGATCTTTTTTGTACAATTACCAAAGCCACTCTCCCTCCAATTTTCCCCAATTTGACATTTATTGTTCTGCTTCTGGTTGACTTTTTATATGTGATGAGGATGAACCATATCCAGAGATTTGTTTTTGAAGTCATCATTATCATTGACCATGAATTGCCTCCAGAACCAGTGTTGCTTCCAAACTCTCTCAGGCATGTCGTCAATGGGGACACCTTTTGTCTCAGGTATAAAGAAAAAAGGCAAAAATCCCCATGAAAACAATCCAGGCACCAAAGAAAACAGGAATTAATCAGTTAAGCATCATAATATAACCATCACAAAGGCGCCAATATTGAATTATCGAGTAAACATAATTGAATTATAGAGTAAACATAATCAGGGCTTCAATCAAGCCCTAGTAAAAGTTTAATTACACATGAGTTTGATGTTAAACATCTTCATAAAGTAAAATAGAGATGAAAAAATAAACCTGAAGATATTTCCTGGACGAGTCGTCAATTCGTCTCCAAAATCTCTCCTAGACAATCCTCCCCTCTTTCTGTGTTTACAGGCTTATTTATAGGGTTTAGAAACATCTGGAAACCCTAAAACTCGTAAAATAAAACCCTAAACGTATTTTCAAAATAGGTTCTGCCATTTTACTATTCACTGATGCACGTGTGCACTTGATCACAGACTAGTTCGCTCGAGTGCAGGTGCGCTTGAGCCTTCTTCTTGTGCGCGAGCGCAGGTGCACTCGATCCTGGCATGGGCGCTTGAGCGCTGTTGCACTTGATCGTAGATCTATGTGCTTGATTGCACTAGGCAGACACCAGCTTTTCCCAGTTTTTCTCTTTAAGCCAGAAATTTCCATAATGCTCCATTTTCTCCAAAAACCTATAAAAACACAGAAAGGAAATAAAATAGAATGAAATAACACAAATTAAGAGCTTAACATATTTAAATTAAGGGGCTTAAATATGAATATCTAAACAATTATCAATGGCGACCTTCATTAACTTAGAAATTTTTCACAAAAAAGGCACTAATGGAAAAAGCTACAATATATATATATATATATATATATATATATATATATATATATATATATATATATATATATATATATATATATAAGTCCTAGTCTACATCTACTTCCTCCTCCTCAACAGCAAGGGCTTGGTCTTTGTCCTTATCTTCAGCACCCTTGTCATCAGAGAGGATCTCCACTATAGAGAAATCCTAATCCGGATAGACAACCGCAGCTTGCCGCTTGGCTTCCTCGAAGCCCCTAAAGTACAAGTCACCAGCCATAACCTCTACAGCTAACTTAAACTCTTAGTACTCTTTAAAGTCATCCAATGCTTTCTCTACAGCTTCCTCTCGGCCCAGAGCTTTGCAATTTCTATCTCAGCTGCATCCCACTTCAACCAGACCTTCTCTAGATCTTCTATCAGTAGGGACTTCCCTCTCTCTAAGCAATCGGTCTCCACCACATGCTTTGCGAAAGATTCCCACAAAGTCCAGATGAAGTTGTCTCAATCCCTAAACTTCTTATCGAAATCAAGACACCGTTGGGAAAGGATTCCAGAAGCTATGTTCGATTGAAAAATAAAGCAAGTTAAAACTCCTCAGAGATTGGCAAACATATCATAACAGAAATTAAAAGACTATGGGATACTTGAGAGGCTAAACCCTCAACCATCACTGTAAGGCTCTTCATAGGTTCCTGGGTTAGTTTAGCCATGTCCTTTGGAAGAATACCCCAGATCAAGTGCTCTTGAGCAACGTTGGTGCTTCCAAAGCATGAATCGCTGACCTTCACGTACCAGTCCGCTCAGAAGACATCAGAATGATGAGTTTGGATGGGTGCTGCAACCTTTACGGGAGGAGAAGAGGGAGTGGTCACCACATTATCCTCCACTATGATAGGACTAAGAGGAAGGGTACAAGAACTTCCCTCATTAGTCTTCTTTACAGAAGACTAAGTCACCAGCGCTCAAGTCTCCTCATTCAGCTTCCTCTTTTGGGATAGCTTCGTTATTCTTTGAGCAGCTTTCAGGGCATCCATAGCTACAAAAGAATGATAAGACATAAATACAAGAGAAAGAAAGGAAAAATGAGTGCAAGGGAAGGGACTCAGACCTATCTCTTCGTTTGGACCCTCAAGGCAAAGTACGAGCTTAGTCAACTCAATATTTTGGTATAGGAGCTAAACTGCTATCTTTCCACCAATCATATCCTATAAGCCATCTCCCTCCTCATAAGGTTGGGTTTTTTATTTGACTTAACCAAATCCAAATCCCACTTAGTATGCAAGTCGAAGCCCCTCTCACTCTGAACATAGAAGAGACTCTACTTCCATTGCTTAATACTTGAGTGTGTCTTATTCAATAACCATCTTTTTGGCCTAGAACTCAATACCACCCACTAGTTCTCCTTATGCTTACTAATCAGAAAAAGACTCTTGAAAACGTTCATATTCATCACCCTTTTTACTTTGATACTGAAGTAAATAAACGGCATGAGAAGACATATAGAGTTTGGTACAAACTGGCACAAAGTAATGCTATAATACCTAAGTACTGTTCGATCAAAGGGGTGAAAAAGGAACCTGAGCCTAGCCTTAAGGTGATGATGGTAGACACATAACTCTCCCTCGTTCAGATCATTACAAGCATGCTCCTCAATCCCAGCATTCCTAAGTTTGAACTCCTCGAAGATCTTATATATGATTCTTATCTCTTCGAGCTCATCATCCCTCAAATTATTAGGGGAGAGGTTGGCCGAAAAACCTATATTCGGCCTTTCATCCTCTCCTATCTCCTCTTAAAGCACACACAGGGCATGGTTACTCTCGGAGGAGAAAGAAGATGACTCACCTCTGATAAGTGCTTAAATAGTCATATTTAAGCCCCCTAATTTACGCTTCTTAGGTTCTTTATTTATCTATTTTAGTAGATTCTACTTCATTTTCGTGTTTTATGTGTTTTTCACAGTACTCGAACAAAAAGATGATAATTTGAAGCTTTTAGGAGCAAAAGTCAAGTTTTGCCATCCAGCAAGGTGCACTCGAGCGCACCTCCCTTGTGATCGAGCACACAAGCACACGAGTGCACTTGAAGAAGGCTCAAGTGCACATTTGCGCTCGAGCGCATCCCGCATACGATCGAGCGCAATCATTGCAGAGGCGACAGAGCCAGATATGGAAAGAAGTCTCTGGATTCCAAATAGAAAATTAGGGTTTTCAGACACCATGAGGACCCTATAAATAGCCCTGTAAAACAAATAAATCATACCTTTTGTTTTTAGTTTCGAAGTAGCAAGCTTAGGAGAGGAATTGACGTCTCGTCTCCCGGGTCTTCTTCGGTTTTATTTTTCTGTTTTATTTCATTATGTTTAGAATGTTTAGTTTAACTAGCATGTGTAACTAAACTCTTATAGGGCTCGATTGAAGCCCTAGTTATGCTTTTCCACATGTTTATTCATTAATTATCTTTGCTATAGCCTTGTTAGAATGTTTAACTTGATTAATGCCTGTTTGTATTTAAATTCCTCATATGTGTGTGTTTGATCAATGTATGCATGTGGTATAGATAAGTTAGTCGAATCAATTTGGATGACCAAGTCCTGGGTTCAACATTAGTAACAAGAGATATCCACAACAGATTCTCGGGTTAATCAACATAGGAAACCGGTGCAGACCAAGCCCTAGGTCCTGTGTGGTTGTCGATCTCCATAGCCCTCATGCTCTCTTAAGGAACAACTCAGTATACACCCATGCTGAATCCCTTAAGAGAGAAAAGAGTTAGAGTATACACCATGCCTAACTTGTTGCATAGGGATATCAATAGCCTAAGGTGTGGGCCAAGCCTTTAGGTTGGCAACTATTAAATATTCATGATAAGGCTAGAGCATTAACGCTTTACTTAGTGGAAAAATATAATTAGTGGTGGATATCGTAATCCTATATTCTCATTATTATTCACTCACAATCAACAGCTATTTCTCTTTTTTACTTTGAAGAAACTAATTCTAAATCAAAATTCACCAATCCCTGTGGAAATGATCTCGCACTTGCACACTATGCAACCATTGACCTTGTGCACTTGCAAGTAAAACTAGTATGGTTATTTGCGTATTTATTTAGGTAGATAATCGTCACAACAAGTTTTTGGAGCCGTTGCCAGGGATTGCGCTAAATTTCTTTTTAGAATTGATTTCTCGTTTAGTTTAATTACCATTATTTATTTTTTTATTCTATTCTTATCTCAAGAAATTTTTAAGTTATGTTTTTATCTTATTTTTTGTTTCATTAAAACCCTAATCAATTTCTTTTTTCTCTGTTTCAGGTACTTCAGGAGAGCTTTCTGTGCCACTTGCGATCGAGCACACCCTGTTGTGCGATCGAGCGCAATTGAGGCAGAAAGTCATCCGAGCAGCAGTGTTTGACTGCTGCACTTACGTAACTGCCACTGATTCATGCACGGATGTCGATCCAAGAATCTGACATTCCTTCCCCTTGATACCGAGCTTGAGCGGACTATCAAACAAAGGCTTAGAGATAACTCAGAAGAGGTAGAAGAAGGAATTGAGGAAGAAATACCAATGGCATAACAGATAGCCAAACAGCAACCACCTGAGCGGAGGCCGATGAAGCAATCCTTCATCCCACAAAACCTTGTTCAACCTTCGTGCACTGCGTATCAACCTAAAGCTGAAGGAAACTGCTACATATCTCCGCAGATACTCAGTGCACTGACTCACTTTAGGGGTACACCTAGTGAGGATCCACAATTGCATCTTCGAGAGTTTTTCGACCTCTACAAATTCCAGCACATCCAAGGCTTAGACCAAGAAGGAATAAGGTTAATTCCTTTCCTTTTTTCCTTGAAAGATAATGCTAAATTATGGTATAATTCTTTGCCTACAGTTTCTATCCACACTTAGGAGGAGTTGGCTAGCAAATTCCTAAGGAAGTTCTTCCCAGCCTAAAAGACGAGGCAAATGAGGAAGAAAATTCAATCCTTCCAACAAAAGGATGGAGATCTATTCTTCGAGGCTTGGGGACATTTCAACGAGCTACTACTTAAATGCCCCCACCACAACCTACCTCAAGACAAACTGGTACAAACTTTCTATGAAGGTTTGAGTGACTCTAACAAAAATATTGTGGATTTAGATTGTGGAGGAGTACTGATGGAGAAGAGCAGTGAAGAAGCGATGGAACTCTTTGAAACCCTAAGTGAACATACGCAGCAGTTCTCTTATCGAGGTAGACATATAACCAAGAGTAAGGGTATGTATAAGGTAAGCCTGAATGGAGGATCATCTCCTCAAATAGCTGCTGTGGAGAGAAAGCTAGACCTATTGGTTAAAGCTATGGCTGCTCAGAACACCTCAACTAACCCACCAACTACACCACTCCAGGTATGTGCCATTTGCTCACAATTTGATCATAATACTGATACGTCTCCCTTATATTCATTTGCAGATCATGAGCAAGCTAACTTTGTGGGACCAAATAATTATTCGCCAAAGAACAACCCTTATGCAAACACATCTAACCCTGGATGGCGGAATCACCCAAATTTCTTACGGAGCAACAACCAAAATAGTCAAGGGTAGTAAAGAAACTTCCAACCAGCAGCCCACTCAGCTCCCGAGACAAAGAAGAATGACCTCGAAAGTCTTGTGAGGCAATTGGCATCTTAGCAGCAACAAATCATGACTTCACAAGATCAGTTCATGGCAGAAGAAAGGCAATTCTAGACTAAACTAAGGCAAACCACAGCAAAACATGAACAAGCCATCCAAAGGCTAGAGGTACAAATGGGACAAGTGACTAAGGAGATGAGTAGCAAAAAGCAAAGGGAGATTCCAGCTCAACACCCAGGGGGACATCAACAACTTAAAGCTGTCACGACCCTAAAAAATGGTAAGGTGATAGGGTTTAATGAATCTGCAACAGCATCAAAAGTGAGTGAGACGGAGAAGGTGAATGCCCCACCCTTCCCACAAAGGTTAGTAAAACAAAAGAAAGAGAATAAATTACTTGATATTTTTAAAACCTTGCGAAAAGTTGAAATAAATATTCCTTTGTTAGATGCAATTCAACGGATACCAGCTTATGCTAAATTTCTAAAGGATTGTTGCACTCATAAAAGAAAGTTTCAAGAACATGAGACTATAGCCTTAACTGAAGAGGTAAGTGCTGTGCTGTTAAGAAAACTCCCACCAAAACTAAAGGTTCCGGGGAGTTTTACTATTCCTTGTAGGATAGGTGATAAAGTTATTTGAGCGAGCATTACTAGATTTGGGAGCGAGTGTAAATTTGCTACCATACACAGTATTTGAAACCCTAGGATTGGGGGAGCTACAACCAACTTCCATTACCTTGCAGTTAGTAGATAGAAGTATAAAAAGACCTAGGGGTATTCTTAAGGATGTCCTAGTGAAGGTGGGTGAGTTCATTCTACCTACGGATTTTATTGTGTTAGATATGGAGGAATGTCCTATGCCATTAACCTTACCCATCATTTTAGGAAGACCCTTCATGAGAACTGCCGATACAAAGATTTGCGCGAAAAAGGGTACAGTAAGTATGAAGGTGAATGGGGAGAAAATAGAATTCAAAATATTTGATGCATTAAGATTACCTCAAGATGATATGGAATGCTTTAATGTATGTATGATACACTATTTTGTTGAGCAAGCTTTTCAAGTCTAGCACATCGATCCCTTAGAGACTAATCTTACCCATAGCCTTACAATAATGGATATTGAGCAAGAGCCGGAAGATGTCACTAATGGCATCATGAAAGCTGTGCACCTCCTTGAGGCTTCTTCAAAACATTCAAGTAAGTATGCTCCTCCATTTGAAACTCTCATGCTTACTAATACCATTCTTCTTCCTTCTATTGTCCAGGCACCAACTTTGGAATTAAAGCAGCTGCTAGAACATTTAACTTATGCCTACTTGGGAGAGAAGAAAACATTACCAGTGATTGTGGCTGCTAATTTGAGTATTGGAGAAGAAGACAAATTATTAAGAGTTCTAAGGGAGCATAGATCCGCCATTAGATGGACCATTGCTGACATTAAGGGAATAAGTCCATCCAAGTTCATGCATAATATATACCTTGAGGATGAAGCAAGGCCCACTCAAGACGCTCAAAGAAGACTTAACCCACACATGAAAGAGGTAGTAAAGGACGAGATATTACAACTTTTAGATGTTGGCATTATCTACCCTATTTCCGACAATAAGTGGGTAAGCCCGGTTCAAGTTGTTCCTAAAAAGAGTGGGATCACAGTAGTGAAGAATGAAAATGAAGAGCTCATACCCACAAGAAAAATAACTGGTTGAAGAGTATGTATTGACTATCGAAGATTAAACAAGGTTACTAGAAAAGATCATTTCCCCTTGCCGTTCATTGATCAAATGTTAGAAAGATTAGTTGGCCACAGTTACTATTGCTTTTTGGATGGGTACAGTGGATACAACCAAATTGCCATAGCACCTGAAGATCAAGAAAAGACTACCTTCACATGCTCTTTCGGTACATTTGCTTATCGGAGGATGGCATTCGGATTATGCAACGCACCAGCCACTTTTCAAAGATGTATGATGAGCATATTTTCCAATATGGTGGAGAAATACATTGAGGTATTCATGGATGATTTCAGTGTCTTTGGTTCCAGTTTTGATGAATGCTTAAGTCATTTGGAGAGTGTCCTAAAGAGATATGAAGAAAGTAACTTAGTGCTGAATTGGGAGAAATGTCACTTCATGGTTCAACAAGGCATTGTGTTGGGTCACTTCATCTCCAACAAAGGTATTGAGGTAAACAAGGCTAAAATAGACATTATTTCAAAGCTACCTCCCCCTCTCACAGTCAAGGGTGTTAGAAGCTTTTTCGGGCATGCGGGTTTTTATAGAAGATTCATCAAGGACTTTTCCAAGATTTCAAGACCTCTGTGTGCATTGTTGGCTAAAGATACCAAATTCGAGTGGACTGATAACTGTATGACAGCTTCCAACACATTGAAGGATGTTCTAACCTCCGCCCCAATAATGATGGCACCAAATTGGAGCCTTCCATTCGAGTTAATGTGTGATGCTAGTGATTTCGCCTTGGGAGTTATCTTAGGTTAAAGAATCAATAAGGTACCTTATGCTATTTACTATGCTTCTAGAACTTTAAATGATGCTCAACTTAACTACTCTACTACTGAAAAATAATTGTTAGCTGTTATTTTTGCTTTAGAGAAGTTTAGATCATATCTTATTGGCTCTAAAGTTATTATATACACTGACCATGCTACTTTGAGATATCTGTTTTCTAAGAAAGATACAAAGCCTAGGTTAATCAGATGGGTGCTCCTATTGCAAGAATTCGATTTGGAAATCAAAGATAAGAAGGGCAGTGAGAACATGGTTGCAGATCACTTATCAAGGCTACCCTATGAGAATGATACAAATGGATTACCTTTAAATGAGAACTTCCCTGATGAGCAATTGTTCGCACTAGAGGTAAAACTCCCATAGTATGCTGATATTGTCAATTATCTATATGCTAAAGTTTTTCCCCTAAGTATGACAACACAAGGAAAGAAGTGGTTAATATCTATGTCTCGACACTACCATTGGGATGATCCCTACATTTTCAAATTCTATCCTGATCAGATCATTCGACGGTGTGTCTTGAAAGAGGAGCATTTGAGCTTCTTACAACACTACCACCAGTTTGCTTGTGGAGGATATTTTGAGACCAAGAAAACATCACTTAAGGTACTATAATCTGGTTTTTATTAGCCTAATCTATTTAAAGATGCCTTCACATTCTGCAGCTCATGTCATAGATGCCAACGGATAGATAACATCTCATCCCAAAATCAAATACCCCTACAAAATATCCACATAGTAGAACTTTTTGATGTATGGGGCATTGATTTCATGGGTCCTTTCCCCAATTCCTTTGGTAATTTATATATTCTTGTGGACGTGGATTATGTATCTAAATGGGTCGAGGCAGTCCCCTCAAAGACTAATGATCATAAAGTGGTGTTAAAGTTTCTACAGGATAATATTTTTACCCAGTTCGGAACACCAAGAGCGATCATCAGTGACGGAGGCAACCACTTCCATCATCATTCTTTTTCCGCACTCATAAGAAAATATGGAATCACCCATAAGGTTGGCACCCCATATCACCCTCAGACTAGTGGCCAAGTGGAGATAAGTAACCGAGAAATCAAAAGCATCTTGGAGAGAACCGTGAATCCTAGTCGGAAGGACTGGTCTTTACGACTCAACGATGCTCTGTGGGCATATTGGACAGCTTATAAGACCCCAATTGGGATGTCCCCATACTGCTTAGTTTTTGGCAAAGCTTGCCATTAACCCGTAGAGCTAGAACATCGAGCCTATTGGGCCATTAAACAATTCAACTTCGATATGAAACAAGCGGGTGAGAAAAGGAGGCTGCATTTAAATGAGCTAGAAGAGTTATGGTATGATGCATATGAGAATGCTAAGCTTTACAAGGAAAGGGCAAAGGCCTATCATGACAAACAACTAGTGCGAAAAGAGTTTCACGTAGGACAAAGGGTGCTACTCTACAATTCAAGATTAAGGCTGTTCCCTGGCAAACTAAAGTCCTGTTAGGCTGGTCCGTATGTGGTCACCAAGGTCTTTCCTCATGGGGCTTTGGAAATTCATAGCTCAAACAATAATCAGACTTTTACAGTCAATGGATATCTCGTCAAACCATACCTCAATCTCACCATACCTCCTCGGGACAAGGACTTGACACTTCAAACTGTGCACTATATAGCTGATCCACGGGCACTTGACCCACCTAAATTCCTAGTTTCTGTCGCACATAACGTCACCACTTGATGCATTGCGATCGAGTGCAATATCCCTTGTGATCGAGTGCATTTACACCAGAAGCTACCTTTTGCACTCGGTACCTCTTCAACTGCACCCATAGATGATCAGCAGTGAGAGGATACCCCGTCTGGATGAAGACGTAAAACTTAGTGCTCATGGGAGGCACCCCAGACATATCTTTTTCATTTTAGTACTTTTATTTTGTTTATATTTATATTTACATATCTAGTATTTATATTTCTTGTTTTCTGAAAAAAATGTTTATTTTTCTTTGTCAGGTACTTAGTGCGTGCATCCAATTCAAGTTTGGGGGCATGTTACAAGCAAAGCAAGCAACCTAGTTCTCCATCTCCCAGGTTCCATGCCACACACACATTGGGGACAATGTGTATTTTAAGTTTGGGGGTAGTGGGAGATACTGTTACGAACACACTTGAAACACATGCACACACTAGGTCCCAGTCTTTTTTTTAGAAAAGATAAATGCATATTCATTTGGTAACAAAAATTTTGGTTGATTTAAAAATTTGATAACACTTCATTAGTAAGCTTGAAAGCTAGAACACATAGTGTTGTAATAGGAATTTACAAAGTTTAGTTACCTACCTTAAGGCACCTAAGAATTCACGAGTTTGATCCAAATTTGCACGAGCACATTTAGCATGCATTTATGTGGGGTATGACGCATAATTCTTTTATATATGTTTCCATAACCTAACTGTAATTGGATAACTTGTTAAAAAGAACACTTTGGCATAAGAAAAATAAAGAAAAATGTTCATCATTCAAAAATAAAATCAAAAGCTTCTAATGATCATTAAAAACTTTCCACTGAGTAACTGGGCCTCTTGCCTCAGTAAGCATTGATTGTTCATGTCAAAAGGTGGGAATTTCATGTAGAAGCATTAAAACTTGTTAGTTCTGTAGCCTTTTTGCCTCGAGTTAGTAAGTCCTTAGGGGTATCTTTACACCTAATGCCCTAAAACCATCTGGTTTGGGAGTCATTGGCCAAACACTCGTTACAAAGGTCAAATAGAAAGCTCGATGGAACTCAACAATGCAAAGATCCCATGATAAAAGGAAAAGAAAAAAGAAGCAAGTTTTATGCCATTTTCACTCTCTTTGATAAGGAATTCGACAAAGGTTTGGGCACCGAAACACTATACACTAAAATAATGTGGAAGCCTCATCTTATATGTGCTAATTCATCACACACAAATCAAACTTGCGATGCCTTAAGCCAGCCTTAGGTAAGTAACATGAGCTTTTGATAATCCTTTTTCAATAAAAAAGTGTGTTTTTATTATAAGCTTACTCATGAACGGTTATCATAGTTTTATGCACAACCCAAATCTTTGAGTATCATAGAAATGAATTTATCTTTAATTTTGCTTTAACATAGTCTTTAGTTTTGTATTGCTAAGGGACTAGCAATATATAAGTTTAGAGGTGTGATAAGTGGTTAAATAGTCATATTTAAGCCCCCTAATTTACACTTGTTAGGTTCTTTATTTATCTATTTCAGTAGATTCTACTTCATTTTCGTGTTTTATGTGTTTTTCACAAGACTTGAACAAAAAGATGATAATTTAGAGATTTTAGGAGAAAAATTCAAGTTCTGCCATCCAGCAAGGTATGCTCGAGCGCACCTCCCTTATGATCGAGTGCACAAGCACACGAGCACACTTGAAGAAGGCTCGAGCGCACGCTTGCGCTCGAGCGTATGAGCTCGAGTGCATCCCGCGTACGATAAAGTGCAATCATTGCAGAGGCAGCAGAGCCGGATATGGAAAGAAGTCTCCGAATTCCAAATAGGAAATTATGCTTTCGGGACACCATGAGGACCTTATAAATAGCCCTGTAAAACACATAAATCATACCTTTTGTTTTTAGTTTCGAAGTAGCAAGCTTAGGAGAGGAATTGACGACTCATCTCCCGAGTCTTCTTCGGTTTTATTTTTCTGTTTTATTTCATTATGTTTAGAATGTTTAGTTTAACTAGCATGTGTAACTAAACTCTTATAGGGCTCGATTGAAGCCCTAGTTATGCTTTTCCATATGCTTATTCATTGATTATTTTTGTTATAGCCTTGTTAGAATGTTTAACTTGATTAATGCCTGTTTGTATTTAAATTCCTCTATGTGTGTCTAATCAACGTATGCATGTGGTATGGATAAGTTAGTCGAATCAATTTGGATGACTGAGTCCTGGGTTCGACATTAGTAACAAGAGATATCCACACCGGATTCTCGGGTTAATCAACATGAGAAACCGGGAGCGGAACAAGCCCTAGGTCCCGTGTGGTTGTCGATCTCCACAGCCCTCATGTTCTCTTAAGGAATAACTCAGTATACACCCATGCTGAATCCCTTAAGAGAGAAAAGAGTTAGATACACCATGCCTAACTCGTTGCATAGGGAGATGAATAGCCTAAGTTATGGGCCAAGCCTTTAGGTTGGCAACCATTAAATATTCATGATAAGGCTAGAGCATTGACACCTTACCTAGTGGGAAAGAATAATTAATGGTGGATATCGTAGTCCTATGTTATCATTATTATTTACTCACAATCAATAGCTATTTCTCTTTTTACTTTGAAGAAACTAATTCTAAATTGAAATTCATCAATTCCTGTGGAAATGATCTTGCACTTGCACACTATGCTACCATTGACCTTATGCGCTTGCAAGTAAAACTAGTACGGTTATTTGTGTATTTATTTAGGTAGATAATCGTCACAACAACCTCCCACGTACAAAACCAAGGCACGAGAGTCTCATGAGGAATCGTTCACCCCATCCTCCAGACCATCGTTACTTCCACAGTTGTTATCACTAGTGCTACCCCTATACTCTCCAATAGTTTTGCTATCACTACCATTACTACCGCTATTACTAATTCCATTACTTCTATCGCTGTAAACATTAAAAAAAGGCATGAGTGGAGAAAAATATGACTCACCGATTGAGAACTCTAAGAAGTCTTAGTATGTCAAGCACTGAGCTCCCACTGAAACATAAATTCCGAGCTCCCACTACTTCGAAGGCTATCATTTTTTTTTGATAGCTAGTAGTGAAATGAAGAGCAAAGGGAAACTTCTCCCCTTATATAGAGCTCCTTACACATGGAACGAGGAGGCATTATTAACTTAGCCATATTCTCGAACATCGAAGCAACACCTTTCTCCAAGAAAGATATAGCCTCTTGGGAAACCCTAGGATGTACACCGCCTCATCTCAGCATTTAAGAAAATGGCTCAAGGTATCCTGAATTAATGTCAAAGGGTCGAGCCAAGAAACCACGTCTAGACACGAAGGTCAAACTCTAAAGCATAACATTTTAAGCCCAAAAATATAACATCTTGGGCCTAACACCAAACCCTGTCCCATTACAACAAAGTCCATAAAAAATGGATAGGCTAAAAAGTCCTATGAAAGTCACCCTAAAAAATGGATGACCAAGTCTTTCCTCATCGGAAGCAACCTGTGTTCTCCAAAAACTCGAAGCAGTTTGACTCCATGTTTAACTCTTCAGACTTCTGCAAGAACTCTGAGCAGTTGGATTCCATGTTCAATTCCTCGGACTCGATCGTGAAACTCTGAGCAGTTTAGACTGAGTGTCAACTCCTTAGACTCAATTGCAAAACTTTGAGCGGTTTTTTACATCCACAAACTTGCTTAGTAAACTCCGAGGGTAACCCGTCTGGCGAACCTGCTCGCTGTCTCCTCTCAAACCAGTTCGAGCCACCAAAAACCTGATACTATTCCGTCATTCTAACTTTTGGATAAACTCGCACGGCTGATAAATAACCCCAAAAGAATACTACTACTATCCTAACACTATAATTGTTTTCCTTATTAAACTCTACTCCCACACACTATAAAAAAGGGCCCTCATAAACCAAAAGGTGTGGACAATTCTCTACACACAGCTCCCATTCTCTTTGACTTCCAATATTCTTCAGAAAAAAGCCCTATACTAACTTAGGCATCAAAGAGTCCTCCGGAGGCACACCCTTTCCAGCCCTCTATGACTTTAGGTTTCAGCCTCATTTCAACCATGTTTTGTGACACTTTTTAGTATTAGAAGTGTTTCATTGTATGCACATTCATAAAAAAAGGGTTATAAGCAAGAATATTGTTATTCTCCCTGATAACTCCTTGAAATGAAACAAAGGAAAATTGCAAATCAACTTTAGCTAATTTATGTTTCATATTTGTAGAGATGAAGAGAAACTAAGTGAGAACACTTGACTATTAGCAATAATTAGTTGTTGACGGACATTAGATTCAGCAAATGTAGAGAGAGGAGAGAAATTCTTTTTTGCACTCGATTTAAACACTGCATTTGAACGAGTGCATCACAATTGCTCATTAAATGTGAGAAAATTTGATGAATGGCTAGTTGTAAGGCACTCGATCCAAATGCATAGTGTGCAAGAAAAAAAATTTCAAAAAAGAAAGCGAGAGTAAGTCATGCAAAGATTAAAACTTTTTAAATTTAGGCATTAAAGAAAAAAAATACAGGTAATATAAATTTCAAGATTTCAACATGGTCTGACATGTGACATGACAAATTGGGATATACATTGAATTTTTCTTTTTTAGTAGTGTCTATTATAGGAAAAAAGTTGTATTTTGGAGAAAAAATTTACAAGAGCGAGAAATGTCCAAATATGGATGCTGAAAAATTATCTGTTATTATAAAAAAATTTGAGATTAACAAAAATTTAAAGATAAGAATCTATTGCTGGGAATTCTGATACCTAATCAACAATGACATAATCATAATAGTAAAAATAAAAAGAAAACAAACATAATAATTTTAATATGGTTCGGCAACCTCCTTACCTACGTTTACCAACAAACCCATTACTTTATTAATTTTCAATTACAACTTTAAGAAGAGCAAAGTTTTTAAACTCTCACTTCCTCACAACACAAAGCTCTCAACTTAGCTCTAGTTGTAAGTGCCATCTTTACTTGACAACCCAAAACCCCAATACATTCAAAGCTCTCATTCTAGCTCTAGTAATTTTATTTTCCTAACTACTTGTACAAGCAAAAATCTAATAGGAAACTACTACTAATCCTAATAGAACAAGCAATTACAAAATTGGAAACAACTCTTCTTAAACTAATTAGAAGTATTCCTTATGGGGATTTGAACCAAAATCGTAACACCTATCAATCTAATGAAAGAAAAGAAAATTCATTTTGTCCATTTTAACATTTTGGTCTATGAAGTTTGAAATTGTGCAATGTCAATATTGAAGTTTAAAAACGTTAACAATCAAGTCATTACCGTTTAAGTTTTCGTTAGAATGGATGAAAAACACTTACTTAGTGACACAATGGCAACATAACAGTCTTTACGACCCACATAGAATTTTAGAGGGAAACTTGGCGCCATTTTTTCCCTCTTTGTTTCCTCCATCTGTCTTTTCCATTAAAAACAGAGACAGAACCCTTTTTTTGTTCACCAAAATTCTTTTTCTATTGTTCTTCTTCATCACCAAAATTATGACATACGAGTATATGCCAAACAAAAGTTTGGACTCCATCTTTGGTATGAATCCTTCACTTCATGGAAACTTTTTTCGTAGACTGTTGACACACAACTCATTTTGTTTTCTTGAGTATCACAATAAGATTAGAGCTTAACATAACTACAAAAAAAAAAAAAAAAAAAAAATTCTGAAAAGACTCAGAAATAATATATGAAAAAATGGTCTTATATGTGTTAAGGTCTTTCTCTACAAACTGAGAAATAATAAATGAAAATAGGGTCTAATATGTGTTAAGGTTGGGAGTACTTCACACGGAGGGAGATTACATGAACACGAGCTTGATATACATGGATGACCCCCCTTATGTGTGAGTTATATACCAAATTCCTCTTTAAATAGAACCAATGATCACCAATAGGAGAAGCCAAACTATAATCAACCATGGGAGAGACAAATCATGGGAGTCATCATAGGACAGAAAACCGTGGACACACAAACGCTTCTCATTCATAGCACACGATCGTGACAAGCTCGAGCCAATCTCTGATACCAATTTGTTAAGGTAACAAGTACTTCACACGATGGGAGATCGCACATGAACACAAGCTTAATATACATAGATGGGCACTCATATGAATCAAAAGCTTAAGCTTATGGGTTTTGGGCCTAAACAATGTATATAACCCACTCTTATTTTTTTTATTTCTTTTCGATATGGGTATTATAACACAATGCTTTAGCAAAGTGTGGCCAATGTGTGAAGACTCAAACAACAATCACTATTTAGTTAAAATGGAACTAGTGCATGTCCTTCTCATATTTGTTTCTCTCTCTACAAACCATAGGGAAAACCATCAAGAAAGAAATTCAAAATCACTTGGGAAGTACTAAATTTGCAACAAAATGACTTAGTGGGTCAAATTCTATGGACCTAACTGAGCTCAAGTATTTAGAAAAGGAAGACACCTCCCAATTTAGGGGAATTTGCAACATAAAACAAAATACAAACCACACAAAAGGGTAACTCAAACCAAACTTTGGTAATCTTCGTATGTGAAGCATTTTAAGCATCCTATGTATATAATCCATTCTCAAAATGAAGTCTTGATATGAAAACCTATGAAATTTTGGTAATAGAACTCATAAAAAAGAAGTATGGTTTCCATTTTGTTACTCATACAAATGTTAGGACCCATTTCAACTAAATAAATAGATACATGGGAGTTACATGTGCATTAATTATTATGTTTGAAAGAACAAGCAACATATTTTAGTCCATTAAAGCAAACCATCATTTAGAAGTATAATACCATAGTAACCTTTCAATACAAGTTCCTTTTGGGATAAATACAAAATTTAGTTAATTGGATGTTATAGAATTGAACTCTTGACCTCTCATACTAGATATTTCAACATGACTTTGTAGATTATACGTTATAATGTTATGCTGACCATTTTTTCATTGGTAAAATCCACATTTACCAATAAAATTTGAGATCTTTAGAACCTAGTGCCTCAAAGCTTAGCAGTATTCTAGATGTAAAAGAGTAAACCAACATGCATGGGTCTTGTTCTTGTTCTTGTTCTTCGCCGCTCACTGTACTGAGTTGAATCTATCTTAAAAATTAAATCACATTGTACTGAGTTGAATCCATCTTAAAATAAAATCGATCTCAAAGTTATTTATTATCTTTCTGAAAAAGAAAATGAGAGTAAGTCATGTATAGACTAAAACTTTTTAAATTTAGGCATTAAAGAAAAAAAAATACAGGTAACATAAATTTCAAGATTTCAATATGGCCTGACACATGACATGCCAAATTGGGATATATATTGAATTTTTATTTTTTTAGTAGTGTCTATTATAGGAAAAAGGTTTTATTTTGGAGAAAAAGTTTGCAAGAGCGAGAAATGTCCAAATATAGATGTTGAAAAATTATCTGTTATTAAAAAAAAAATTGAGATTAACAAAAATTAAAAGATAAGAATGTGTTGCTCGGAATTCTGATTCACAATCAACAATCACATAATCACAATAGTAAAAATCAAAAGAAAATAAACACAAGAATTTTAATGTGGTTCAACAACTTTCTTGCCTACGTCCACCAACAAACCGACTACTTTATTAATTTTGAATTAAAACTTTAAGAAGAGTAAAGTTGTTAAACTCTCACTTCCTCACAACACAAAGCTCTCAACTTAGCTCCAGTTGTAAGTGTCATCTCTACTTGACAACCCAAAACCCCAATACACTCAAAGCTTTCATTCTAGCTATAGTAATGTTATTTTCCTAACTGCTTATACAAGTAAAAATCTAATAGGAAACTACAACTAATCCTACTAGAACAAACAATTACAAAGTAGGAAACAACTTTTCTTAAACTAATTAGAAGTCTTCCTTATGGGGATTTGAACCAAAATCCTAACACCTATCAATCCAATGAAACAATAGAAAATTCATTCAGTCAATACTATTTTATGGGTTACATAGAAATTTTTGTCATTGAGATTTGTCCATTTTATCATTTTGGTCCATGAAGTTCAAAATTGTGCAATATCAGTATTGAAATTTAATAGTCTCTAGGACCCACATAGAATTTTAGAGGGAAACTTGGCGCCATTTTTCCCTCTATATTTCCTTCCTTTGTCTCTTTCATTAAAAACAGTGACAAAACCTTTTTTTATTCACCAAAATTCTTTTTCTATTGTTCTTCTTCACCACCAAAATTTCGATATACAAGTACATGCCAAACAAAAGTTCGGACTCCATCTTTGGTATGAATCCTTCACTTTAAGGAAAAAATTTTCGTAGGCTGTTGACATAACTCATTTTGTTTTCTTAAGTATCATAATAGGATTAGAGCTTAACATAACTACAAAAAAAATTCTCAAAAGACTGAGAAATAATAAATGAAAAAAGGGTTTTATATGTGTTAAGGTTGGGAGTACTTCACACGGCGGGAGATTACACGAACACAAGCTTGATATGCATGGATGAGGCCCCTCATGTGTGAGTTATATAACAAACTCCCCCTTGAATAGAACCAGCAATCACCAATAGGAGAAGCCAAACCAAACTCAACCATGGGAGTTGTCACGAGACAGACAACCGTGAGCACACAAACGCTTCTCATTCATAGACTCAACCACGAGATAACATCATGGGATTCACACGATCGTGACTAACTCGAGCAAATATTTGAGACCAATTTGTTAAGGTTAAAAGTACTTCACATGGTGAGAGATCACACATGAACATAAGCTTGATATACATGGATGGGCACTCATATGACTCCAAAGCTTAGGCTTATGAGTTTTGGGCCCAAACCATGCATATAACCTACTCTTATTTTTTTCATTTATTTTCGATGTGGATATTCTAACACAATGCTTTAGCAGAGTGTGGCCAACATGTGAAGACTCAAACAACAATCACTATTTAGTTGAAATGGAACTAATGCATATTCTTGTTATATTTGCTTATCTCTCTACAAACCATAGGGAAAACCATCAAGAAAGAAATCTAAAATCACTCGGGAAGTACTAAATTTGCAACAAAATGACTTAGTGGGTCAAATTCCATTGACCTAACTGTAATACTCTTGTTCCTAAACTACGGGTAAAGAAGTAATTTGATAGATATTACATGAAGTTAAAATAATATATATATATATATATGAAAGATTTACTATTATGATAAAAAAAACACACCTGGAAGCGTCCAAGTGTGGTTACAAAGAAGGAAGAAGAAAATTGGGGGGGGGGGGGGGAGGGGGGGGGAGGGGGCAACACCTGGACGTCCATGTGTTGGATGGCCATTATGAAAAATGGGCGTGTTGGACAACAAGGAGAATTGGTGGCATATGGTTAATATATAAATTTAGTTTAGTTTTATATTGTATTTTTACCAAATCCTATTTGATTTCTTTCTTTCTTCAATTCAAATTTCTTAGCAAAAAAATATAAAGAAAATTTCTCCAATATTAGAGATAGTACAATCATTCAATTACAATAGCAAAACTTCATCACATTTGAGGTAAATTTTCAATAAGACTCATAATTAAATAATTATATTGTTTGAATTAAGTTATGAAA
The DNA here is from genome assembly GCA_023935145.1 of Bretschneidera sinensis. Taxonomy (NCBI): domain Eukaryota; kingdom Viridiplantae; phylum Streptophyta; class Magnoliopsida; order Brassicales; family Akaniaceae; genus Bretschneidera; species Bretschneidera sinensis. The sequence goes on from CM043699.1 coordinate 88,792,093, forward strand.
TAGTAAGATTCATGAAAGTTTATAATTAGGTGTTGGTGATCAGTAATCTCAAGAAATTGCTGAAAAGAGTAGGAAAGGCAATGGGGTGATCCACAGGTAGCTTTAAGTGCTATGTGATGAGTTAGATTTAATTTTAGTAAACGAAACCAATAAAAATATGAATTTATGATATTTGAATAAATGGGTGAATTATTATGAATTAATGATGCATATTCTGTTATATGTGAAAATTGATTGATTAGGAATTTAATAGTATGTTGAATATTAATTGTATAATAATTTATATTTTAAAAATGATTGATTAATGAAAAATATACTGAGAAGTCATATGAAATTTATGAAAATATGATTGAAAAATTTATATGATTTATGAGGAGAAAATTTAATAAATATGATAAAAATAATAATTTTGAGAAAGAGCTAGATAGTTGAATTGAATGCTTGAATGTGTGCTTGTTTTCATATTATTGCTCATATGCATAAAAAAAATGAGGCAACCAATCTAGCTGAAAAGACCAAGAAGGCAACTGGTCTAGTTAAAAAGACTAGAAAAGTAGCTGGTCTAGCTAAAAAGATTAGGAAGGCACTTGGTCTAGCCGAAAAGACCAGGAAGACAGCTGGTCTGGCTGAAACATGTCAACATGTGGGAAGACGTTCCCAGATGATAATATGAAATGATCTAATGAGAAAGAAAGAAAGAAAATTTAAATTTAAGCATTGCATTTGTTTTAAATATTGATTATTATTGATTGAGATGCTAAAGTATCAGTCTTGATTATGAAATTATTGATAGACAAATGAGTCTCGCAGAGAGAAAAATATAATAAGAAAGAAATATGATAAAAGATTAGAATTATGATATGAGTAATGATAATAGACTGTTATTATTGAATTAAATGAGATAACAGATGAATAAATATTTGAAGATTATTTGAAAGATTGAATTATTATATGTGAAGAAATAGATGATGAATATTGGTGAATTAGAAACTGTTGACCCATATTTGATTTTAATAATGACAAAACACTACTTAAATTGCACTAACATTTTTATCTAAGTATTTAAGCGGTAAAAACATTCAGTTCATAAACAAGATGCAAGAACTCAACACGTTCAGTCACCAAAAGAAGACAAAAGGTCTAGAATAGGTATTAAGGTAATTGAATCACTCTGTAAATCTCTAAATTCAATTACTTAGCTTGATCTATGGCTCAATTTACAAAAGGCTTTGACAAAACTAAAACATAAAAGGTTTCTAAGTCAAAAAATAGTTTTGAAACATAAAAACTTGGTTGAAGGACAACCCAGTCGATTGGGAAATGGGACAGTAAGTTCCTAGTCGACTGGCACTAAGGACCCAATCGACTGGTAACTTCACCCAGTTGACTGGTCCTATGACCCAGTCGACTAGTACTCTCCCTAAGCCTAAAAGTGAAGATTTTTCATTTGACCTAGTTGATTGGTACAAGGACCCAGTCGGCTGGTAATTAAAAAGTGACCGTTTGAGACACGTGACTTGAGAATTTAATGCCCTAAACCTACCAAGTCAGTGTCAAATGGCTATATTAGTTCAAGGCTATATAAACCTACTTCAATGAGCATTTAAATAGGGAAGATAACACATTCAATTCATCATATAGCTCATTAATTCTCAAAAGCTTTGTTCAAGGCTATATAAACTCACTTCAACATGTCTACAATTATAAAGCACCTTATAATATTAAGAAAGTATGGGTCCCAAAAGGAACCATATTTTCTAGGTTTAACCCCAAAGGACCCAAGAAATTTTGGGTACCTAAGAGTGCAATCGTATATCCTTATGTAATGTAGATATGTCTCCACACCAAGGAAAAATGTAACTATTGGTAACTTGATAGTGGATGCTCAAAGCAAGTGACTGGTGATCAAAGCATGTTCAAAGAGCTAACTCTAAGGGATGGTGAACACATCACCATTGGAGACAACACAAAGATAAAGATCATCCAGCATGGAAAAGTTGGTAATGATTTCTCAACTATTGATCATGTTTTATATGTGCAAGGCCTTAAGGCAAACTTACTTAGTATAAGTTAACTATGTGACAAAGGCAACAAAGTCATATTTGAAACCTTTCATTGACTAGTAATAGACATCAAAAGTAATAAGATCAAGTTTGTTGGCCATAGACACGAAAATGTCTATATAGTTGATTTAAAATCTTTGAATTCAGAAAATGAAAAATGTTTTCCCACTTTTAGTGAAAACCCATGGCTATGGCATAGAAGACTTGGCCATGTGAACATGGATTTGCTTAAAATCATTTCAAGAAAATATTTAGTCATTGGACTTTCAAAAATCAAATTTGAAAAAGACAAAATGTGTGATGCTTGTCAAATGGGAAAACAAACAAGAATTTCTTTTAAATAAAAAAAATATAATCTCAACTTCTAGACTATTGAAACTTTTGTATATTGATTTGTTTAGTCTAATAAGTACCATTAGTCTAGGTGCCCATCAATATGCTCTTGTTATTGTTGATGATTATTCAAGAGATACCTTTGTTATTTTTATTGCTTATAAGGATGAAACATATAAAGGATTTGTGAACTTTTGCAAGAAGGTTCAAAATCAAAAAGGTATTTCTATTTCAAGTATTAGAAGTGATCATGGAAAAGAATTTGAAAACCAAAGCTTTTCAAAATTTTGTGATGAAATGAAATTTATCACAATTTTTCAGCACCTAGAACTCCTCAAGAATACAGAGTTGTTGAGAGGAAAAATAGAGTTCTAGAAGAGTTTGCTAGAACAATTCTTTGTGAAAATAGTTTGCCAAAATACTTTTGGGAGAAAGTCGTAAACATTTCTTGCAATGTTTTAAATAAAGTATTAATTAGGCCTATGCTTGACAAAACTCCATATGAACTATGGAAAGGTAGAAAGCCTAATATCTCTTATTTTCGTGCTTTTGGTTGCAAGTGCTTCATCCTAAATAACAATAAAACTAATTTAGGAAAATTTAACTCCAAGACTGATGAAGGTATATTTTTAGGATATTCAACTTCTAGTAAAGCTTATAGAGTCTTTAACAAAAGAACTCTAGTGGTTAAAGAATCCGTACATGTTGCTTTTAATGAGTCTAACCCAATTAGTAGTAGAGTAGTTTCTTTTAATGCTGATACAGATTTTATTCCAAGAATGGAAACACCTACTCCCATTGTTGACCCGAAGGAGAGTCAATCTCAAACAAGACAAAAGGTAGATTCTCTCAATCTTGGTCAACCATCTACAAGTCAAAAAGAGGATAGTCTTCCCAAAGATTGGAGGTATGCGAATTATCATCCAATCGATCAAGTGAATGGTGATCCTTCACAAGGGGTAAGAATTCGTTCCTTTATAAGAAATATTTACAATTTTGTAGCCTATTTCTCTCAAGTAGAGCCTAAAACTTTTATAGAAGCCAAAAAAGATGTTGAATGGATAAATACTATGCAAAAAGAATTAAATCAATTTGAAAGAAACAAAGTATGGTATCTAGTTCCTAGACCAAAGAATAATACTATAATAGGAACTAAATGAGTATATAGAAATAAAATGGATGAAAATGAAATAGTATCCAAGAACAAGGCTAGAATAGTTGCTAAGGGATATAATCAAGAAGAAGGAATAGACTTTGATGAGACCTATGCTCCCGTAGCTAAATTAGAAGCTATTCGAATAATGTTAGCCTTTGCATGCTGTAATAAGTTTAAGTTATTTCAAATGGATGTAAAAAGTGCCTTTTAAAATGGCTTTATAGAAGAAGAGATGTACATTGAGCAACCTCTTGGATTTGAAAATCCTAGTGTTCCAAATCATGTTTATAAGCTTTCTAAAGCTCTATATGGGTTGAAGCAAGCTCTAAGAGCATGGTATGAAAGACTAAGTAAGTTTTTGTGTTGGTATTTGTCTAAGGATTAAACAGAAGAAGAAGTTAGCTTCAGATACAACTGTGCGCCGTGGCTTAGGAGGTGTGCGCTGCGGCCTCCAGCAAGGGATGCAAAATGGAGAAGACTTGGAGGAGGTGTGTGCCGCAGCTCAGCCTCCCCCACACTGTAGTGCCCAGAAAGGATGAAGAGGGTGCCCTGGTCCACGCCGCGACCCAGCCCATCTAAGCCTCAGCACGAAGCACCAAGCCTCAGTACGCCCTGTTCCAAGCCTCAACACGAGGCATACCTAATGCTTATGTTTCAACATTTCAAATGGTGTGTGGGGCATGATCAAAATGCACAGGATCACTTAGGATTGATGAGGGGCTATGATTGGTTAGTCCTCAAGATCTAAGGGTGGAGATTGACCTTCAAGATTGGTCAAGAAGTTGGTGCACTATATAAAGGCTCACCTAGCTTTAATCTCAATAAGTGTGAGATAACGTGTGTTGACATGTGAGTGTATGTGAAATAGAACACATGGGTGTGTGAGAGTGCAAAGACACTAAACACAGAAGAGATCTCATCATAGAGAGGCTGGATGTTTAGAGAGAGTAGTATAGATTGGGGATTCAAGGGACTTGTAAGTGGAATTTTCTTGGGGAAAATTCCAGGGTAACTCAAGACCTTATCACTTTCTTTTCTCTCTTATTTTGTTCTTCAAGAACGATGTTAAGATCAAGATCTGATCGTGTTATTGAAGGTGATTCAAGAGCGGTTAAGATCCATCTCTGATCGTGTTCTTGAAGAGGTGTTACTGTTTGTAAGAACTCATAAGATTTAGTGTAGAGGGCTCGGAGGAGCTCACGAGGATGTAGGCACATTGCCGAACCTCGATACCAAATTTCTTGTGTTCTTTCTTGCTTTCGCTTGCTGTTTCTTTTCTTTACAAGTCATTCTAGACTTAGGTGTTTGGAAGATCACCACCTAGGCATCTTAGAAGGTGATTTTCAACATTTTGCTTGAAAATAATTTTAGAAGAGGAAAAATAGACACAACCCTCTTCACAAAAACTCACAAAAATGACACACTAGTAGTCCAAATATATATGTTGATGATATCATATTTGGGGCTACTAATGAATCTATGTGTCAAGAGTTTGCTAAGTGTATGCAAGGTGAATTTGAAATGAGCATGAGATTTATGACTCTTTACCCTTTACAATAAATGAGATTTGCTGTAAAGTAAATGATAGAGAGATAGATATAAATGCTTTTACAAATGAACAATATCTCTCTTTCAAGAACAAGCTTGAAGAATGGCTTAACAATAAATTTTTCAAAGCTTTTGAGAATTAATGAGCAAACTTGTGAATTGAACGTGTTATCTTCTGATTTTAAATGCTCATTGAAGTTGGTTTACGTAGCCTTGAATCAATATGGCTATTAGAAACTGACTTGGTAGGTCTTGCATTAAATACTAAAGTCTCGCATCTCAAACGGTCATATTTTTGAATTATTAGTCGATTAGGTCAAGTGAGAAACTTCACTTTTAGGCTATTGGGGAGTACCAGTCGACTGGGTTCTAAGTACTAGTCGACTGGGAACTCTCTGTCCTAGTTGCTAGTCAACTGGGTTTTTGACACCAATCAACTGGAGACCTTCTGTCCTATACCCCAATCGACTAGTATAAAGAGCCAGTCGACTAGGTTGCCTTTCAACCCAGTTTTTCATGTATTAAAACTATTTTTGACTTGGAAACGTTTGTATTAATAGTTTTGTCAAAATATTTTTTGTAAAATGAGCCATAGATTAAGCTAAGTATTTGAACATGAGAGATTTACAGTTGTTTTCAATACATTAATGCCTATTCTATATCTTCTGTCTTGTCTTGGTGTCTGAATCTAGTTGAGTTCTTACATCTTGTTTCTTTGCTAAATGCTTTTACCGCTTAAACACTTAGATAAAATTGTTAGTACAATTAGAGTAGTGTTTTTTCATTATTAAAATCAAATATGGGTAAACAATCTCCCCTTTTTTGATGATGACAAAACTAATGAGAGAAAAACAGTTTTAAAAACTAAGTGTTGGGATTTTAGAGAAAATTGGGCAGAGTTTCCTCTGTTTTTCGGATAAAACCAACCTGTTAAACAGTTCAAACATAGTTTATAATCAACCAAACCAATCAAAGTAAGATAGAATTATATTTATCAAAGTGTTCAGAGCAATACTCCCCCTAAATCTATTATATATTATAAGTTTACATTGATTTTTCTATTTTTCTTATTTTTCTCTCCCACTTTGATAACAGTAGAAAATAGACTGTAAACTTAAAAAATAAGCATGATAAACACTAAGCTATGAAGATAAGGTAAAAACAAACTTGTAGGTAAAAACTAGGCATGTTTCAGAATTGGAAATACTTCCCGGGAAGAGTTAGAAGTTTTTACTCTCATATTAGTAGTTAAAGCATATAGGTGAGCATGAATATTATAAGCCAAACAACCATATAGCATAAAATTAAGATATATAAATATGAGATAAATGCTAAAAGCGTAAATCAAAGCAGTAATATATATATATATATATATATATATATATATATATATATATATATATATATATATATATATATATATATAATGTGAGCTTATAGAAAACTTGTCTGAGTATAAAATATGAATGAAAACTGAATGTTCATGCTACAACCATCTAAAAGCTATATATACATGAAAAATGATAAAACAAAAAGCTCAGCGAGCAAGAGAATCATAACTGTCTCGAATAAGATCCTGAAGCTTAGCTAATAAGCCTTTTGTGTGCTCTTGGTGTAGCTCAAAATCATTATGAAGTGTGTGAAGGTCATGGTGTATAGAATCAACGGAAGAGCTCAAGCTCTGGAACTTGGACTGCATGGATAGCTGGAGGCTCAAAATAGCTTGTAGTAGATCGTTGCACCTAGCTTGACCAGCACTAGAACCACCATGATGTGGACTAGGTGCTCGGTCATCAATATCCATAGCAATGGGAGGAGCTGCATCACCAGGAACCTCATCCTCCTCCTTGCTGTTGTCACCCTCTCTAATCCTTATATTCTTCCAAACCTTGGAGTAGATCATTCCATTATGGATAGTGCACCCCATCTTCTTTAGAGAAGAGACATTGATGATGTCTTTGGGGTCAATGTACTGAGCCTTAGAGGTAGCAAGGGGGACCCAAAAATACTGGAGGATAAAGACGATGAGCATCCCATAGGGAAGGCACTCGGAGTCATTAGTTTTAATTTTTATCATGTTGGCAAGTAGTAGGGGGTAGATATTGAAGTTGTGTCCAGTTTTGAGACACCAAATCAGTACTATGTCTCTCTTCGAGAGATAGCCCCGACTCGCAAGTCGTGGATGGATGGTCCAACTCACGATGAGATTGAACAACTTCGAGTCGAGGGGCATATCACTACATGTGTGAAATGTAGTGGGCCTAAAGATGTAGTTAGGGTCTGCCCTAATGATCTAGAATGCCTCCTTATAATCGAAGTTGTCTGGCCATCCATCTAGGCTCCATTGGATCATTCCCACTAGGATCCTCTGAATGTTGACCAGGAGGTCAGTATTCACCTCAAACTCCATGCCCATCACATTGTTTCTGAAATGAAGAGCCAGTGGACCAGGCTTCACCAAGTTAACGTAGAACTGGTGAATGAGCTGTGGGTAGTATTTTTGGTGAATCTTGACAAGTGGTGTCAAGTGCCTTACCTCGAAAGGAGGTAGAATGTCAAAATTTGCATGATGGATAGAATTGAAGTCAATGAATCTACTTGTCATGATCTTTTTGTGGCGAACGACGGAGTTATACCTTTCTTTGGCAGCTGGACTTTAGAAGAGTGAGTTGTCGAGCCCAGTCCTTGCCTTTTGCTCGAGGAACCTGCCAAGCTCTTTCCTTTGGCATCCAGTGCCATGGATTTCTTGGACCATAGTGGTGTAGGCGCGTGAGGTCCTCCAACGGTGCTTTTGATCCAGATTCTCTCAGACATTTGGAAGAAAGTGTTTTTAGGGATAAATTTGATAGATTTTTGGGAAAAATAGATTTTTCAACAGTGGAAAATTGAAATAAAGGTGATGAGGGATGAGATTAAGGATTATATGGAGTATTTTTGTGAGATTGCGGATAGAAATCAAAGATTTTCTAGAGAGAGAGCTTAAGGGTTTTAAAAATGGCGTGAAAAACCTAAAAAACTGAAGTGACTATTTATAGAATCGCGATACCAGTCGACTGGGTCCTTCTTAATTTGGAAAATTTTGATATACCGATCGACTGGGTCAGGATACCAGTCGACTAGGTAAACTGGTAGAGAAATACTAGTCGACTGGGTCATCCATACCAGTCGACTCGGTAGGTTACCAGAAATTCAAATTTTGGCTCCAAACAATGTTTTATACTACCAGTCGACTGGGTACATGAAGTAGTCGATTGGTTTAAATGGGAGTGTGTTACCAATCAACTAAAAAGATGACTAGGTACATGAAGTAGTCATATAACCAGTCGACTGGACCCTTTTACAAGCTTAAAATGATGAGCTCTAGCTTAGAGTTTTAGCATAAATTTTTTTTTATCTATGCCATCTTGAGTGAGAGACATATTAAATAAGAGTTAATACTCATTCCCTAGATGTCAAATATACATAAGATGAATGTTGATGCAATCAAACATACAGTTTATCATAGTCTTTTAAACCCATCAATAGTCTAATCTTACAAAAACTAACTTACTTAAGGGTGTTGTAAGAATATCAGCTATTTGATCTTCTGAATAAATGAATTCTAGTCTTATATCACCCTTTTGAGCATGGTCACTTATGAAATGATTGATAGGTGCTGAATGGAGAGGGCGATTACATGAGTGTGAGTGAGTATGAAGAGAGTGTGAGTGAGTGAGAAAACAAAAATAAGTTGTTTTAAAGTGAGCACGTGAGTCTCTGCCACGAGTGTGCTCGATCGCACTCTTGCGCTCGAACACACTGAATAGTGCACTCGATGCTAAGTGTATCTATGGACAAAAATAAAAACTTACCAAGGCCGGAATGATAAAGCAAGAACAATATAACCTTACCGTGCATTAGTGGCCTCAGTACCACTAACCTCAGTAGAGGCACTTGAGCTACATGATTGGCAAATGTGAAACGTCTCAAACGCTCTCTTGATACAGTGCTACTCCCGTTGAAGGGGGCACTTATAGCCCACATCAGGTGGTTCAAGGGCCCTTGACGGCGGCTGCATTTTCAATCTTAGTGCTTGGTTAATAAAATAAGGAAAAACAATGTTAGTAAGTTCAGGATCTTCAATTTGAGGATTATACTTACTTGGAGGCTGTAATGTGTTCTTGATGAGGTGCATAGTTCGATTAATGTCTTTAATCACATTGTCATCCTCTGGCCTAATGTCCAATCTTGTGTTCTCATGGTTGGGGATGGTCTCCGAAGGAACAGTGTGATGGACCTGAGAAACTTTCTCAACAACACCTTGCATCAAGCTTACGTTAGAGTATGCATCATCACCTTTGGTTGATTTTAATGTATTAAATATTTGGAATTCTATTTCCTCATCATTTACTTTCATAGTGATAATTCCCCTTTTTACATTAATTTTGGTATCAGCAGTTATCATAAAAGGTCTTCCCAAAATGATGGGGAGGGGTGATGGCATATGACATTTTTCCATATCTAAGACGATAAAATCAGCAGGTAAAATAAATTTCTCTACTCTTACCAAAACATCCTCGAGGATACCTCTTGATCGTTTGATGCTTCTGTCAACCAATTACAGAGTGATGGAGGTCTTGAATACACTATGTGGCAGTAGATTGACGCTTGCTCCTAGATCCAATAGTGCATGCTCAAATAGCTGGTCACCTAGCTTGCATGGAATGGTGAAACTACCCGGATCTGTTAGTTTTGGTGGTAGTTTTCTTTATAGTACAACACTTACCTCTTTGGTTAAGGCTACTATCTCATGTTCCTGAAACTTCCTTTTATTAGTGCAATAATCTTTTAAAAACTTAGCATATGCAGGTATTTGTTTGATTGCATCTAATAAAGGAATGTTTATTTCCACTTTTTTCAGGGTTTCAAAAATATCAATCAGTTTAGTCTCTTTCTTAGGTTTCACCAACCTTTAAGGGAAGGGTGGAGGTATATTTACCTTTTCCATCTCTCTTACCTTAGATGTAAAGGTATGGCCTGGAGATGCTTGTGTAGGCTCATTGGTGCCGATGATCTTACCACTTCTTAAGGTTGTTACAGCATTCAGTTGCTAATGTCCTCTTAGATTAGGCAGTGGCTGGGCTGGGAGCTCTTCTTGCTTTCTGCTACTCAATTCTTTGGCCAACTGTCCCATTTGTACCTCTAATCCTTGAATGGCTTGATCATGTTTTGCAGTAGTTTGTCTCATTTTAGTCTGAAATTGCCTTGTTTCTTCCATGAACTGATTTTGTGAGGTCATTAATTATTGCTGCTGAGATGCCAATTACCTCACAAGACTTTCGAGGTCATTCTTCTTTGGTTTGGGAACAGATTGGGCTGCTGGTTGGAAGTTTCTTTGCTATTCTTGATCGTTCTGATTGTTGCTCTATGAGAAATTCGGGTGATTCTGCCATCCAGGGTTGTATGTGTTTGCATACAGATTGTTCTTTGGCGGGTAGTTGTTAGGTCCCACGTAATTGGCTTGTTTCGGATCTGCAGATGAATACAAAGGACAAGTAGCAGTATTATGATCAAATTGGGAACATATCGCACATACCTGGAGTGGTGTAGCTGATAGGCTAGATGAGGCATTCTGAGCAGCCATGGCTTTAACCAACAGGTCTAGTTTCCTCTCCACAGCAGCTATTTAAGGAGAAGATCCTCTATTTAGATTTACCTCATACATACCCTTACTCTTGGTTACATGTTTACCTCTAGTGGAGAACTGCTGAGTGTGTTCGCTTAGGGTTTCGAAGAGCTTCACAGCTTCTTCACTGCTTTTCTCCATCAGCACTCCTCCACAACCTGAATCTACAATACTTTTGTTAGTATAACTCAAACCTTCATAAAAAGTTTGTACCAGTTCATCTTGAGGTAGGTTGTGATGTGGGCATTTGAGTAGCAACTCATTGAAGTGTCCCCACGCTTTGAAGAAGAGGTCCCCATCCTTTGTTGGAAGGACTGAATCTCCTTCCTCATTTGCCTCGTTTTTTAGGCTGGGAAAAACTTCCTTAGGAATTTGCTAACCAACTCTTCCCAACTGTGGATAGAAACTGCAGACAAAGAATTATACCATAATTTAGCATTATATTTTAAGGAAAAAGGGAAAAGAATTAACCTTATTCCTTCTTGGTCTAAGCCTTAGATGTGCTGGAACTTGCAAAGATCGAAAAATTCTCGAAGGTTCAAGTGTGGATCCTCATTAGGAGTACCCCTAAAGTGAGTCAAAGCATTCAATATTTGCGGAGATATGCAATAGTTTCCTGCCGCCTCTGGTTGATATGCAATACATGATGGCTGATCAATGTTCCATGGGATGAAGGATTGCTTCATTGGTACTTGTGTAGGTGGTTGTTGGTTTTCGAGCTGTTCTGCCATTGGTGCTTTGTTCTCGAATTCTTCTTCGTTCTCCTCGAAATTGTTCCTAAGCCTTTGTCGGATGGTCCACTCACGCTCCGGATCGAAGGGAAAAAATGTTGGATGTCGGGATCGAAGTCCATGCATAAATCAGGTAAACCAACTTCAGTGCAGCAATTCAACTCTGCTGCTCGGGTAACTCTCTACCCTAATTGCGCTCGATCGCACAGTATAACAGAAAATGCGATTAGGGTTTGATGTGCCTGAAACAGAAAGGAAATTGATTAGGGTTTGATGAAAATAAAAATAAAGGTGAAAAACAGAGACTAAATTTTTTAAGAAAAATTAAAGTAAAGTGAAATTTATCAGATGATTAAACTAAACGAAAGTAATTCTGAAAGGAAATTTAGCGCAGTCCCTGACAACAGCGCCAAAAACTTGTTGCGCGTTTATCTACCTAAATAAATAAGCAAATAACCGTACAGTTTTACTTGCAAGTGCACAAGGTCAATGGTAGCATAGTGTGCAAGATCGAGATCATTTCCACAGAGATTGGTGAATTTCGTTTTTAGAATCAGTTTCTCAAGATAAAAAGATAGCAATAACAGTTGAGTGTGATTTAATAATAATAAGAATATAGGGCTTTGATATCCACCTCTAGTTATACTTTCCCAATGAGTATTATGTCAATGCACTAACCTTACTATGAATACCTAATTGTTGTCAACCTAAGGGCATGGTATCTACTCCTTAAGCTCTTGATTTCCCTAAGCAACGAGTTAGGCATGGTATCTCCTCTAAATCTTTTCTTTCTTAAGGGATTTAGCATAGTATCTACTGAGTTGTTCCTTAAGAAAGCATAAGATTTATGGAAATCGACAACCACATGAGGCCTAGGGCATGGTATCTACTCTCGATTTCCCATGCTGATTAATTCAAGAATCCGGTGTGGATATCTTTTGTTACTAATGTCAGACCCAGGACTCGGTCATCCAAATTGATCTAACTAACAAGTCCATACCACATGCACATATTTATCAAACATATACATATAAGAAATTTAAATAAACACAGGCATTAATCAAGTTTAAGCATCATAATCAAGGCTATTACAAAGATAATCAATGAATGTATATATGGGAAAGCATAACTAGGGCTTCAAACGAGCTCTATAAAGAGTTAGTTACAGATGCTGTCTAAAATAAACATCATAACATAAACTAAACATAAACTATAAAACCCGAAGAATACTGTGGAGACGGGTTGTCAATCCTCTCCAAAGTTTACAACTCCAAGCTAAGTAAAGGATAAAAGAAGTGATGTCTTTTATGTGTGTTTATAGGTGTATTTATAGGGGTTGAGTAACCCTAGAAGACTCAGGAAACCCTAAACTTCCTAAAATGTAAAACCTCCTCTATTTCCAAAACTGGTTCTGCCGTTTTACTGTTCACGCCCATACATATGCACTCGATCGCAAGGTTGCACTCGATCCTTCTTGTGTGCGCACGAGCGCTTATGCGCTCGATCACACCCAATATTGTGCTCGATCGCACTTTTGCCAGTAGCTGTTCCAGGATTTCTAGATTTCTTCCTTTAGGTTCCAAAATGCTTCTTTTTCTCCAAGACCCTACAAAAACATGTGAAACACATAAATGAAGTAAAATGGACTAAATTAACATAACTAAGGACTTAACAAATGTAAATAAGGGGGCTTAAATATGAATATTTAAGCACCTATCAATGATGTCTAATTTCTATATGTTTGGTTTCAGAATGCTAAATAGGGTTTTTGGTTAAGTTGATAGCACTGGTGTTATCATAATGAATTGGAATATCTTTAAAGTTCATGCCATAGTCTTCTAGTTGTTGTTTAATCCACAACACTTGTGCATAACAACTTTCAGTTACTATATTTTTCGCCTCAGCAGTTGATAGCGCAACCGAATTTTATTTCTTGGAAAACCAAGAGGTTAGCATTACACCTAAGAATTGGCATGTTCCACTAGTGCTTTTTCTATCTAGTCTACACCCCGCAAAATCAACATCTGAATATCCTACAAGCTCAAAATATGAATCTCTAGAGTACCATAATCCTAGGTTTTGAGTCCCTTATAGATATATAAGGATTCTTTTTACAGCAATTTACATGTGATTCCTTAGGATTAGCTTAAATTTAGCACACATGCATACACTCAACATTATATCAAGTTTACTTGCAGTTAAAAAAGTGTAAAGCTCCTATCATGCTTCTCTAAGTTTTAGTGTCTACACACTTACCTCCTTCATCAAGGTTAAGTTTTGTAGAAGTGCTCATAGGAGTGCCAAGTTGATGAGGACACGGCTAATAAATGGGAGGTAGATCCTATTCAAGTTCCAATTGGTCAAGTTACAAGGGCCCAAGCTAAACGGTTTATTCAAGTTCTAATTGGTCCAGTTACAAGGGCCCGAGCTAAATGGTTCAAGAAAACTCTCAATGGGCTTATTTAACATTTTTGGGCAAAGAACCATCTTTGGGGGCCAAAGGATGATGCTATACATGATCCACAAGGATGGGTTTCCATGATCCAAGGGAACTTCCACTTTGGAATTTCAGGAGGACCCAATGACCAAAATTAAAATGGTCATATCTTCTTGCTCGCAATTTCAAATGGGCTGAAACTTCTTAGGGTGGAAAGATGACGTCTTGAACTTCAATTTAGACCTAAGAAAGTTCTAAAAAGGATATCGTTTGGGCCTGTTATGATGGGCCTAAATCCAGCAGGTTGTTGCATTCGAATCTTCTTCCACTTTGGGCTTGCACCTTGCACCTTTTCATAATTGTTTCATTCTGAATTTAATTGTTGCATTATAAGGCTTGCATGCCAAGTTAGGTACTTTCTTTATTTGGATTTTAGGTTACCAAAATTCTATTTAGGTTTATTTCCTATTTCATAGTTTCTTATTCCTACCAGAATTCTGTTTAGGTTTATTTCCTATTTCTTAGTTTTCGTTTTTCTAATTGGTTATGAATTCTCTTGTATTTAAATAGCCATTGGCTTTTGGAATAAGACAATTCAGATTTGATTCATACTTTTGGAGAGAAATTTCTCTTTGGTTCTTTTAGAACTTCTGAACTTATCGGAGTTTCTGTGGCATTCATCTTCGACTTATCAATCAATCCTTCCATAATTGATTGTGGTGTCTTCATTATACCAAGGTTCTTGCTTCAATATAAGTAATGGGTCGCGGTCTCACATAAATCTGCTTCTAGATAATCTTGGAAGTTTTCTTGATCCATCAATTTCTTAGTTCTTGGCGTGGATCATATCAGTTGGTATCAGAGCCTTCTAGTTGCAGGTTTGCTTATCTTTTGTTTTGATTCATATAAAAAAAAAAAACATGAAAAAAACGAAATTGAAAAAAAAAAGAACAAATTTCCAGTTTAAGAAAAAAAAACGTGAAAAAAAGAAAGTGCATAATATTTAGATTCAATCCTTTCAATTCATATTTCAATTTCTCATCTTTGTTTCCTTGTATTCTAGCCTTTAAATTAGCCTTTAAATCCGAATTTCTTTGTGAGTTATTGGTGAATTATTGCTAAAAACTTTGATACTTGTTCGGTTAGTTTGATAAGAACCTATAGAGGATTATTACTAGTGGAAAAAGGCAAGAGTGGTGAGCACATAAGAGGGGAAAAGCCAATCTAATTTTTGTGTGAAAACACGAGTGAAATTGAGTGACTTATTCTTTGAGTGAAACATGTGAGGGAGTGTGTGAGGTCATTTTGTTTTTCTAATGTTGTTTTTGCAGCAAATATATTAGACGATAAGAACAAAAATAATTCCAGAGATAAGTCGGGAGAAGGTGATCCGAAGTTGCTCATGGAGGCTTTAATGGGTGAGATGAGAAGAGTATTGAGAACGGAGATGGAACAGGTTCATGAACAGATAGATCGGGTAGAGAATGCACGTGTGGGATGATAACTCTAAATAATCATGTTATTATACTGCTTTTAGGCACGTTTTTGGTGTTAATCTTAAGCATTAGAATTATGTTGTACGTGTTTTTAGCAATTTGAGTTTAGTCTATCTTATTTTACTAATAAGTTGTTTTAGTTGAATGATCAATGCTAAGTCATGGAAATCTATTGTGCAGACACTTGCTGGAGCACTAGAAGGCCAAAATGCGCAAAGGAGACAGAAACTCAAGGCTGCAGCACCGGGATGTTGGCGCTGCAGCGCTGGAAGCTGACAAAAAGAGAGGATTTGGACAGAAAGTTGGCGCTGCAACGCTGGGATGCTGAAGTTGCAGCGCCAGACTAGGGTTAGAAATTCATCCTGAAGCTAAAGTGCCGGGATGTTGGCGCTGCAGCGCCAGCCCGCGGATTCTGAAAGTTATAAATTGAAACCCTAGCTGAAAAAGAGGGGGGAGTGTGACCGTAGAAGAAAAAAACAGAATTTGGAGGAGAGGAGACGTAAAAGGAGAGTTGGAGACACTCCGGGCTACGCATCAAGCTTTTAAATCATTCTTCTCCAGTTTTGTATTATTCTTATCTAGCTATGTTGATGTTTTATAATATGAACATGGGTTGTTTGAATATTATTATGGAGTAGATATTTTTGTGTTAAGGATAGATGGATCCTAAACCTATATCTTGAGTGCTATTTGGACAAGTTGGAATTTATTTTGTTTTTCAAAGAGTGTGTTTTATTGTTCTTAATGCTGTTTATTATTTTGATTCCTTCTTGAGGCATAGTGATGTGTCGAATAGAGAAGCTATGCTTTTATGAATAGTTGAATTAATAAATATGATTTTGGATTGTTAACTATGCAAAGCCAGGGTAAAACATGCCATGAATGAAATAGGAGTAACTGAATAGGGATTCTAGGAAGTTCATGTGGTCCGTTTAAACCGTAACCGAATAGGGAGATTTAACTGAAAGGAATTCTGTTGAACTTAATGCTTCTTAAGTTGAATCAATCTAGAATAGATCTGGAATATGGATATTTGAAGTTGATGATTCTCAAGATTATGGTTAGACCTGAATAAGGATAACCAATTGATTGAGGATTCTACCATCTTGAAAAACATAGTAAGTGAAACTTGTCCATTCAAAACTCTTGTCAATTATGGTTTAGGTGAAGTCGAGTCCTTAGCACGTTAGTTCATAAGAGTCTTCATTCCAAAGTTTGTAAATCTTCCGTTAATTATTAGTGCTTTTGTTTTTTTTTCTTTAGTTAATTGCTAGTAAACTTTTCTCCTACAATTATTCGTTTGCTCAAATAACAGCAAGAGTTGAGTCATAATTGCTGTAGTATTTGCTCAGTCCTCGTTGGGAACGATATTTACTCATAATTTTATTACTTGAAAGATTAGTGCACTTGCTAGTGTTAATTTCATCGCACCATGTTTTTGGTGCCGTTGTCGGGGACTGAAATAAAATATTACATTTATTGTGATTCTACTAGTTAATTTGAGAGTTTATTAATTTGCTTTGTAAGTCTATTTTGCAGGGTTTTCGTTACTAATGCATGACACGTACTAGTGGGAGAATACTTGCAGAACTGAATCCAGAGATTGAGTGCACTCTTCACGCTTTGAGAAGAGCAGCACCAATAACAGTTAATACAATGGCAGAAGGAAACAATGCAGAGGTGCAACGTGCACTGTGGGATTATGCTATGCCAAATATGGATGGTGTTGAATCTAGCATTCGACGACCACCTATACAAGCGAACAATTTTGAAATTAAGCCCGCCATCATTCAGATGATTCAACATTCAGTACAATTTGGGGGACTATCGCAAGAAGATCCAAATGTTCACTTGACGAATTTCCTAGAAATTTGTGATACATTTAAGCATAACGGAGTATCGAAGGATGCAATTCGCTTAAGGCTTTTCCCATTTTTATTGAGGGATAAAGACAAAAGCTGGTTGACTTCTTTGCCTGCTGGATCCATAACAACATGGGCAGAATTGGCACAAATTTTTTTAGGGAAATACTTCCCTTCTACAAAAACTGCAAAGTTATGTAATGAAATTACTATGTTCTTGTAGGTCGATCGGGAGTCACTCTATGAGGCATGGGAATGTTTTAAAGACCTGTTGAGAAGATGTCCTCATCACGAGCTGCCCACTTGGATGCAGGTACAAACGTTTTATAACGGTTTAACTAGTACAACCCGCAACATGATTGATACAGCTGCAGGTGGCACTATCATGAGAAAAACTCCAGAAGAAGCCATTGAATTACTAGAAGAAATGGCCACAAACTCTTATCAATGGCCAATTGAAAGGTTACCTGTCAACAGAGCCTCAGGATTGCACAATGTAGATGCTATTACAGCTCTAGCAGCACAACTAGAGACTCTCAACAAGAAGATTGATGGACTTAGTCCCAACTCACATACAATCTGTGAATTGTGTGGTGGTAGTGGTCAAATTTTCACTAGCAGAACAATCTATACAGCAACACATATAATCCAGGATGGAGGAATCATCCGAACTTCTCGTGGAATCAAAGCAATGTGAAGCAACATCATCTTGAATACCCTCCTCAAGAAAAAAAGCTCAACTTGGAGGATATGATGGCCAAATTCTTAAGTATAGCAGAAACTAGATTCCAAAATCAAGAAGCATCTATCAAAAACCTGGAAGTTCAGGTTGGTCAACTAGCAACCATAATTTTTGGATGTGTACAAGGTTCCCTCCCGAGCAACACAGAAAAGAATCCTAAGGAGAATGTCAAGGCCATAACACTAAGGAGCGGCACACAATTGGAAAAGCCACAACCTAAGGAAATTACTCAGCAAGTTGGCGAGAAAGAAGAGACTGAGCAAGAAGAAAAACGAGTTTCAGCAAAGAAGTCTACTGGTAAAGGTTTGATTGATTCCAACTCCGAAACTAAATATATGCCACCTCTTCCTTATCCTCAGAAATTCCAAAAAGAAAAATTAGACAAATAATTCTTAAAATTTTTAGAGATTTTCAAGAAGTTGCATATTAACATACCATTTGCAGAGGCATTAGCACAGATGCCTAGCTACACTAAATTTTTGAAGGAAATTTTGTCTAATAAACGGAAGCTAGAGGAATATGGAACGGTAATGTTGACTGAAAAGTGCAGCGCCATACTACAAAACAAGCTACCTCCAAAATTGAAAGATCCAGGGAGTTTTACTATACCCTGCACTTTGGGAAGTTCATTCTTTGATAAAGCTTTATGTGACCTTGGTGCAAATATCAATCTTATGCCTCTTTCAATTTTTAGGAAACTTGGATTAGAAGAAATCAAAACAACAACAGTGTCATTGCAATTAGCTGATCGATCTATTAAGAGACCACGGGGAATTATAGAAGATGTACTGGTAAAGGTTGATAAATTTATATTCCCTGTAGACTTCATTGTTCTCGACATGGAAGAGGATCGTGAGGTACCTCTTATACTTGGACGTCCATTCCTTGCTACAGGGAGAGCCCTAATTGATGTACAATAAGGGAAATTGACTTTAAGAGTCAATGATGAGCAAGTAATTTTTGATATGTATAACATTATGAAATACCCTTCTGGCTTTTCTACTTCTTCTTGTTTTCAAGTAGATATTGTTGATAACCTCATTGAGGAGTTTCAGGAGAAAACATTAAATGAAGATACTTTGGAGAGGTACATCATGGAATCAGGAACTAATACCACTGAAAAACTTGTCATTGAAGAAGAAGCAAGGAACTTGAAGTCTGAAATGGGAAAAGAAGAGCCAAAGGAACAAATAATAATAACTGAATTGAAAACTTTAGTTGCTCATTTGAAATATGCTTGTTTAGAGAAAAATATTTTCTCTGTTATAATATCTTCTTCGTTGACAGGTAAAATGGAAGAACGGTTGCTGGAAATCCTAAGATGGCACATATCTTTGGGAAAGCTGAAATCTCGGTGGACTGGACCATACACCGTCATAAGTGTATCACCTTTTGGTGCCATTGAAATACGACACGAGAAAAATAAGGAGACATTCAAGGTCAACGGGCACAGATTGAAGCACTATATTATGGGGACGTTTGACCCTCAATCATCCACAACCATTCTCCAAGAGCCATAAATCAGAAAGTCAAGCTAAAGACTATAAATTAGAACTACCATTTTGGTTCTTATTTTTTAATTTTCTTACCTTTTGAAGTTGTTTTGTCTGTTTAAATTTTTTTTGTTATGTTTAGTTTGTCTGTTAATTCAATTTTTATTGCTTTAAAATGTGTTATTTTTGGTTTAGTTTCAGGACTAATTGGAGTCAAGACAGAGACTCCGCGCTGCAGCCTTACACTTTGGGCGCTGCAGCGCTGATCCTGCCCTTACACGCTGATCTGACCAGAGATTCAGCGCTGCAGCGCTGGGAAGTTAGCGCTGCAGCGCTGGGAAGTTGGCGCTGCAGTTCCAGGTCGTACACTGGGCTTTTAAATAAACAGATTTGCCACTGTTAGGTCAATTCAAATTCTGATTCCTAGCACTTCTCTCTCTCCAAATCACTAAAATTCAACATTATTCCCTCATCACACCACCATATCCTGGTCATAGCAATGATTCGGAGGATGAGGACATTGACAAGGACGATTAATTCGACCTTTGTCTAATCAGGGGAGTTCCTTTCTCTTACTTTATAATTCAAATTTTATACATTGCGGACAATGTATCATTTAAGTTTGGGGGTGGGAACTTTATCTGAGTGTTGTGTGCTGCTCATGTTTCTAGTTATTTTTCTGTTTGTTTTATCTGAGTGTTTTCTGTTGTTTGATTTTGATTCTGCCAATGATGAGAAATAGATTGACTTGATTATAGCCATTGAAAATTTGAAAAATGTTGTGTTTGTCTGTGTGCTTGAATTTGTTATTGGATTTATTTTACATCGAACTCTTTGAACACAATGAGCACTTACACCTAAGCACTTTGTTGTCTTGCTGTTTCGGAGAACGTTTATATGAGCAGTGTAGTTCTTGTGATCTCTTAGACTCTAAAACTTGTTTGAAGACCACTCAAGGCGAAATCCTAGGTAGTACTATACCAAAGAAAGGATCCAGGCCATGTTTGGAAAGTTTGAGCCTTTCTAGCCAACCCTTGATATGTGATTATCCTTAGTTTTCCCCTTTTGAGCTTGGATATCTATTGTTTTGTCACCCGATCATCTAACCTATTTCTTTTTCAAAGAAAAAAAAAACATAAAAAAAAATTGCTACAACTCTACCTTTCACCTGTAAGCACATCGATTAATGAATGAACTATTCTCTTAAGTGGTGGCAGAGGATTGAGCAAGAGAAAGCGGTCTTCGACTTGGCTATGTTAAGTACCAAATATTTTCCATCGAGAATGACCAAGGGAAAGATCGAAGTTAAAAAGTGTACCACACGAACTATTTGATCAAGTTGTATTTTGCCTATCACAGGCAGCTGGCAAATCCGTGTTTGATCGTCGTGTACATGCTATGTTATGGTTTCATTAATGCACACGGAAATAAAGACTGGTGCTACTATAGTACAAGCATATGAAAAAAAAAGAGAAGAAGAAAAGAAGAAGAAGATGTGACAACAACAAAAGTATTGGAAGTATTCCATGATAACTGAGGGAAAGTTTGAAATAAAATTGTTATTGGTTGATGTGCTTGAGGTGATGTGAGCCTCAAATCAATCTTTTACCATACCTTAACCTTAGCCAAAGTTATAAGTTGAATAAAGTCCTGGTGATCTCGGGT
Organism: Bretschneidera sinensis; assembly: GCA_023935145.1. NCBI lineage: Eukaryota > Viridiplantae > Streptophyta > Magnoliopsida > Brassicales > Akaniaceae > Bretschneidera > Bretschneidera sinensis. Next base: position 88,813,284 of record CM043699.1, read on the forward strand.
ATTGTCATGTCCTACATTAGTGGAGAGTGGTGTGAAAAGCAAGCTTATAGACTTTGAAAGTTTGGCATTATCCTACCTGCTTGCATAAACCGATCAGAGTGGCGAAATGATTAGTTTATAAAGGTGTTACACACACACACACGTTTGAAGAATTTGATGTAAGATAAAGCTGGCAATAAATTTGAAATTCTAGACATTAGCAACATTTGGAAAGTTTTCATGCGTTATAATCTATATACAATCTTTGAGGCATGTTATATCAAATCTAATCAAACCATCTCTCACTCTTAAGTTGTGTGTGCATAAAATTTTGTTCTAGTTTGCTTGAGGACTAGCAAAAACGTAAGTTTGGGGGTGTGATAACTCTAAATAAATCATGTTATTATACTGCTTTTAGGCACATTTTTGGTGTTAATCTTAAGCATTAGAATTATGTTGCATGTGTTTTTAGCAATTTGAGTTTAGTCTATCTTATTTTATTAATAAGTTGTTTTAGTTGAATGATCAATGCTAAGTCATGGAAATCTGTTGTGCAGACACTTGCTGGAGCACTGGAAGGCCAAAATGCGCAAAGGAGACAGAAACTCAAGGCTGCAGCGCCGGGATGTTGGCGCTGCAGCGCTGGAAGCTGACAAAAAGAGAGGATTTGGATAGAAAGTTGGCGCTGCAGTGCCAGACTAGGGTTAGAAATTCGTCCTGAAGCTAAAGTGCAGGGACGTTGGCGCTGCAGCGCCAGCCCGCGGATTCTAAAAGTTATAAATTGAAACCTTAGCTGAACAAGAGGGGGGGAGCGCGGCCGTAGAAGAAAAAAAACAGAATTTGGAGGAGAGGAGACGCAAAAGGAGAGTTAGAGACACTCCGGGAGGCTACGCATCAAGCTTTTAAATCATTCTTCTCCGGTTTTGTATTATTCTTATCTAGCTATGTTGATGTTTTATAATATGAACATGGGTTGTTTGAATATTATTATGGAGTAGATATTTTTGTGTTAAGGATAGATGGATCCTAAACTTATATCTTGAGTGCTATTTGGACAAGTTAGAATTTACTTTGTTTTTCAAAGAGTGTGTTTTATTGTTCTTAATGCTGTTTATTATTTTGATTCCTTCTTGAGGCATAGTGATGTGTCGAATAGAGAAGCTATGCTTTTATGAATAGTTGAATTAATAAATATGATTTTGGATTGTTAGCTATGCAAAGCCAGGGTAAAACATGCCATGAATGAAATAGGAGTAACCGAATAGGGATTCTAGGAAGTTCATGTGGCCTGTTTAAACCGTAACCGAATAGGGAGATTTAACTGAAAGGAATTCCATTGAACTTAATGCTTCTTAAGTTGAATCAATCTAGAATAAACCTGGAATATAGATATTTGAAGTTGATGATTCTCGAGATTGTGGTTAGACCTGAATAAGGATAACCAATTGGTTGAGGATTCTACCATCTTGAAAAACATAGTAAGTGAAACTTGTCCATTCAAAACTCTTGTCAATTATGGTTTAGGTGAAGTCGAGTCCTTAACATATTAGTTCATAAGAGTCTTCATTCCAAACTTTGCAAATCTTCTGTTAATTATTAGTGCTTTTTTTTTTCTTTAGTTAATTGCTAGTAAACTTTTCTCCTACAATTATTCGTTTGCTCAAATAACATCAAGAGTTGAGTCATAATTTTTGTAGTATTTGCTCAGTCCTCGTTAGGAATGATATTTACTCATCATTTTATTACTTGAACGATTAGTGCACTTGCTAGTGTTAATTTCATCGCATCATGGGACAGCAACAAAATGCTCCTAATGTGCATAGGAGGGAGAGAGTTCAACCTAGGGGAGAAAGAGTTGAAGATGAAGAGTATTATGGGAATGGATTTGATGAAGAAGATGATCGGGAATCAGTTGTTAGCCATAGGAAATTTGGTGGTTGAGGTAGAGAAGCTAGGAATCGGGAAGACAATAACTTGGGTAGTATTAAGATGAAGATTCTATCATTTCAAGGCAAAAACGATCCTGAAACTTACCTTGAGTGGGAGAAAAAGATAGAATTAGTGTTCGATTGTCATAATTATTCCGAGCTTAAAAAGGTTAAACTTGCGGCCATTGAATTTTTTGACTATGGGATTGTTTGGTGGGATCAACTAGTGTTAAATAGGAGGAGAAATAGAGAGTGTCCAATAGAGACTTGGGAGGAGATGAAAATCGTGATGTGGAAACAGTTTGTTCCAAGCCATTACTACTGTGAGTTGTACCAAAAATTACAAAGTCTTGCACAAGGTAGTCAGAGTGTGGAGGATTATTACAAAGAGTTGGAAGTAGCTATGATCCGAGCAAATGTAGAGGAGGATCGAGAGGCTACTATGGCTAGGTTCTTGGCTGGTTTGAACATGAAAATTACTAATTCGGTGAAGTTGCATCATTATGTGGAGTTGGAAGATATGGTGCACATGGCTGTCAAAATTGAGAACCAACTCAAGAAGAGGGGCAACAATACACGATAAAACCCTAACTCGGGTTCATCTTGGAGGCCGAGTTTTGTGAAGCAAGCCACGGCCAAGCCCAAAATCGAGAAAAAGCAAGAAAGTACCAGCCATGGAAATCAAGGTAAAACTGTCTCTTCCACCACTAGAAATCGTAATATTAATTGTTTTAAACGACAAGGTAGGGGTCACATAGCATGCCAATGTCTGAACAAAAGAGTTATGGTATTGTGAGATAATGGTGAAATTGAAACCGAGGGCGAAGAAAATACCGAATCTATGCCACCATTGGAGGATGTGAGTGATGAGGAATATGCTGCCCAAGGAGAATTATTGGTTGCAAGGAGAGCTCTAAGTGTACAAATCAAAGAAGATGACGAAGTATAGCGAGAAAACATCTTTCATACTAGATGCCACGTGCAAAACAAGGTATGTAGTATGATTATTGATGGAGGTAGTTGTACTAACATTGCTAGCACTACAATGGTTGAGAAATTAGGGCTGCCAACGATTAAACATCCTCGGTCTTACCAGTTACAATGGCTCAATAATAGTGGTGAACTGAGGGTGAACAAACAGGTGTTAGTTTCCTTCCGTATTGGAAAATATGAAGATGAAGTTTTGTGTGATGTAGTTCCGATGCAAGCTGGACACTTGTTACTACGCCAGGCATTGCAATTTGATCGGAATGTTAAGCATGATGGCTTCACCAACAAATATTCGTTTGTAAGAAATCAAAGAACAATCACTTCCTTTGACACCAAAGAAGGTTTATGAAGATCAAGTGAGGTTACAAAAAGATAGTGAGCAAAAGAAAGAGAGTGAGAAAAAGAAAACGAATAAAAACCAGAAAGAGAAAATGAGAGAGGCTGGAAAAATTGAGATAGAAAATAAGAGAGCTGATTCGGCCATTGAGAGAAAAACAAATTTCTATGCAAGAATGAGTGAAATAAAAAGAGTGATGATTTTAAATCAGCCAATGATTGTACTTTTGTACAAAGAGGTGTTAAACACTAACTAATTTGACTCATCTTTGCCTAGTTCTATTGTTTATCTTTTACAAGAGTTTGATGATATATTTCTCGAGGAGACTCCACATAGCTTACCTCCTATTCGAGGAATTGAACATCAAATTGATTTCGTGCCTGGTGCTACAATTCCAAACCGACCAACCTATCGAAGTAATCCTGAAGAGATAAAGGAGCTACAAAGGCAGGTTAGTGAATTAATGGAAACGGGGTACGTAAGAGAAAGCATGAGGCCGTGTGCTGTTCCGGTGATTTTGGTTCCTAAAAAGGATGGGATGTGGAGAATGTGTGTTGATTGCCAAGCAATCAACAATATAATGGTAAAGTATCGACATCCTATTCCTCGTTTAGATGAACTGCATGGTGCATGTGTATTCTCTAAAATTGATTTAAAAATAGATATCATCAAATAAGAATGAAAGAGGGTGATGAATGGAAAACTTCTTTTAAAACGAAATATGGTTTATATGAGTGGTTAGTTATGCCATTTGGACTAACAAATACACCAAGTACCTTCATGAGATTAATGAACCATGTTTTGCGAGCTTTTATAGGCAGATTCGTTGTTGTTTAATTTGATGATATTCTCATTTATAGCACAAACTTAGATGATCATGTTGTACATTTCAAATCAGTTTTGGATGTGCTTAGAAAAGAAAAGTTGTTTGCTAACTTGAAGAAGTGCACTTTTTGCACTGATAAACTTGTGTTTCTTGGTTTTGTTGTGACTGCACAAAGAATACAGGTTGATGATGAGAAGATCCGTGCAATTAAAGAATGGCCAAGTCCCACGAGTATAGGTCAAGTTCGTAGTTTTCATGGGCTTGCTAGTTTTTACAAGAGGTTCATGAAATACTTTAGCAATATTGTCGCACCGCTTATCGAAGTCATCAAGAAGAACGTTGGATTCAAATGGAGAGACGAGCAAGAAAAAGGGTTCTAATTGATCAAAGAAAAATTAACTAATGCTCATTTTCAAGTCCTTGAGCGCATCAATAACAATGCTTACAAATTGGATTTACTAAGTGAGTACAATGTTAATACCACTTTCAATGTTTCTGATTTACGCCCTTTTGATGTAGGTGATGATTTGAGGATAAATCCTTTTCAAGAGGAGAGGAATGATGAGGACACAACTAACAAATGGGAGGTATATCCTATTCAGGTTCCAATTGATCAAGTTACAAGGGCTCGAGCTAAACGGTTTATTCAAGTTCCAATTGGTCCAGTTACAAGGGCCCGAGCTAAATGGTTCAAGAAAACTCTCAATGGGCTTATTCAACACATTTGGGCTAAGAACCATCTTTGGGGGCCCAAGGATGATGTTATACATGATCCACAAGGATGAGTTTCCATGATCCAAGGGAACTTCCACTTTGGAATTTCGAGAGGACCCAATGACCAAAATTAAAATGGTCATATCTTCTTACTCGCAACTCCAAATGGGCTCAAACTTCTTGGGGTGGCAAGATGACGTCTTGAACTTCAATTTAGACCTAAGAAAGTTCCAAAAAGGATATTGTTTAGGCCTGTTATGATGGGCCTAAATCTAGCAAGCTGTTGCATCCGAATCTTCTTCCACTTTGGGCTTGCACCTTGCACCTTTTACTAATTGTTCCCTTCTGAATTTAATTGTTGCATTATAAGGCTTGCATGCCAAGTTAGGTACTTTCTTTATTTGGATTTTAGGTTACCAAAATTATATTTAGATTTATTTCCTATTTCGTAGTTTCCTATTCCTACCAGAATTCTATTTAGGTTTATTTCCTATTTCTTAGTTTTCCTTTTTCTAATTGGTTACGAATTCTCATGTATTTAAATAGCCATTGGCTTTTGGAATAAGACAATTTAGATTTGATTCATACTTTTGGAGAGAAATTTCTCTTTAGTTCTTTTAGAACTTCTGAACTTATCGGAGTTTCCGTGGAGTTCATCTTCGACTTATCAATCAATCCTTCCATAATTGATTGTGGCGTCTTCATTATACCAGGGTTCTTGCTTCAATATAAGCAACAGGTCACGGTCTCACATAAATCTGCTTCTATACAATCTTGGAAGTCTTCTTGATCCATCAATTTCTTAGTTCTTGGCGTGGATCATATCACAAGTGACTTTAAGCTTTCCATCCCGAACCTCTTTAAAAGGTCCTTGGTGTATTTTGATTGATTGATGAAAATGCCTCCTTTCAATTGTTTGATTTGAAGTCCAAGAAAGTAGGTAAGTTCTTCCATCATGCTCATTTCAAATTCACCTTGCATTCACTTAGCAAACTCTTGACACATAGATTCATTAGTAGCCCAAAATATGATATCATCAACTTATATTTGGACTAGTAGTGTGTTATTTTTGTGAAGATGATTGTGTCTATTTTTCCTCTTGTAAAATTATTTTCAAGCAAAAACTTACTTAGTCTTTCATACCATGCTCTTAGAGCTTGCTTCAACCCATATAGAGCTTTAGAAAGCTTATAAACTTGATTTAGAAGACTAGGATTTTCAAATCCAAGAGGTTGCTCAACGTACACCTCTTCTTCTATAAAGCCATTTTAAAAGGAACTTTTTACATCCATTTGAAATAATTTAAACTTATTAAAGCATGCAAAGGCTAATAGCATTCGAATAGCTTCTAATCTAGCTACGGGAGCATAGGTCTCATCAAAATATATTCTTTATTCTTGATTATATCCCTTAGCAACTATTCTAGCCTTGTTCTTAGTTACTATTCCATTTTCATCCATCTTTTTTTCTAAATACCCATTTTGTTCCTATTATAGTATGATTCTTTGGTCTTAGAACTAGATTCCATACATTGCTTCTTTCAAATTGATTTATTTCTTCTTACATAGCATTTATCCAAACAACATCCTTCTTTGCTTCTACAAACGTTTTAGGTTCTATTTGAGATAAATAAGCTACACAATTGCAAATATTTCTAATAAAGGAACGAGTTCTTACCCCTTGTGAAGGATCACCAATCACTTGATCAATTGGATGATAATTTAGATACCTCCAATTTTTGGAAAGATTATCCTCTTGTTGACTTGTAGATGGTTGATCAAGATTGAGAGCTTCTACCTCTTGACTTGTTTGAGGTGGGCTCTCATTTGTGTCAATAATGGGAGTAGACGTTTCCATTCTTGGAATGAAATCTGCATCGTCATTGAAAGAAACTACTCTACTACTAATTGGGTTAGACTCATCAAAGGCTACATGTACGGATTCTTCTACCACTAGAGTTCTTTTGTTAAAGACTCTATAAGCTTTACTAGAAATTGAATATCCTAATAATATCCCCTCATCGGTCTTTGAGTCAAATTTACCTAAGTTAGTTTTATTGTTATTTAGGATAAAACATTTACAACCAAAGACAAGAAAATAGGAGATATTAGGCTTTCTACCTTTCCATAATTCATATAGAGTTTTGTTAAGCATAGGCTTAATTAAAACTTTATTTAAGATATAGCAAGAAGTGTTTACGGCTTCAGCCCAAAAATATTTTGGCAAGCTATTTTCACAAAGCATTGTTCTTGCAAATTCTTCTAGAACTCTATTTTTTCTCTCAACAACTCCATTTTGTTGAGGAGTTCTAAGAGCTGAAAAGTTGTGATCAATTCCATTTTCATCACAAAATTTGGTTTTCAAATTCTTTTCCATGATCACTTCTAATGCTTGAAATACAAATTCTTTTTTCATTTTGAATCTTTTTACAAAATTTTTCAAATCCTTTGTAAGCTTCATCCTTGTAAGCAATAAAAATAATAAAGGTATATCTTGAATAGTCATCAACAATAACAAGAGTATATTGATGACCACCTAGATTAATGGTACTTATTGGACCAAATAAGTCCATATGCAAAAGTTGCAATGGTCTAGTGCTTGAGACTATATTTTTTGATTTAAAAGAAATTCTAGCTTCTTTTCCCATTTGACAAGCATCACACACCTTATCGTTTCTGAATTTGATTTTTGGAAGTCTAATGACTAAATATTTTCTTGAAATGATTTTAAGCAAATCCGTATTCACATGGCTAAGCCTTCTATGCCATAGCCATGAGTTTTCATTAAATGAGGGAAAATATTTTTTATTTTTCGAATGCAAAGATTTTAAATCAACTATACAGACATTTTCGTGTCTATGGCCAACAAACTTGATCTTGTTATTCTTGATGCCTATAACTAGAAAATGAGAGGTTTCAAATATGACTTTGTTGCCTTGGTCACATAGTTGACTAATACTTAGTAAATTTGGCTTAAAGCTTTGCACAAATAATACATGATCAATGGTTGAGAAATTATTACCAATTTTTCCATGCCCGATGATCTTTATCTTTGTGTTATCTTTAATGGTGACATGTCCACCATCTCTTAGAGTTAGCTATTTGAATACACTTCAATCAATGGTTATGTGCTTTGAGCATCCACTGTCAAAGTACCAATAGTTACATTTTTCCTTGGAGTGGAGACATATCTACATTACACAAGGATATACAATTGCACTCTTAGGTACCCAAAATTTCTTGGGTCTTTTGGGGTTAGTCCTAGAAAATACGGTTCCTTTAGGGACCTATACCTTCTTAAAATTATAAGGTGCTCTATATTTATAGACATGTTGATGATGCACAATCCTAGGATAATAGTTATTGAAATTTTTAGGATTTCTTAATTGTGCATGTTTATAGTTCATTTGATAAGTATTCCTATGATACATGTTTCTATTGTGAAGATTATGAACCCGCGTGTCATTTCTAAGAAATGTATGATAATGATTTCTAGGATGTGTACTTGCATTATAATGAACATACATATTGTTTCTAGGATACACATGTTGGTAATTCCTAGGATGTGCATGTGTAGTGTGCAAGTTATGAGTATACATATTATCTCTAGGATGCAAATGATGGTTACTCCTAGGATGTTTATACGCATTTCTTGAATGATTGTTCCTAGCATTTGCATTTCTTGAGTGAGCATACATATATGCATGAGTATTTCTAGGATGCCTACCTCTAGTATATGCATTAGAATTTACATTCGCATTTTTAGACTTACTAGCATATATTAAGGGAGTACTTTTGATCTTGCTAGTAGCCTTGGAAGTAGAGGCTTCATTCACACATGTTGCTTTCATGAATAAGGTCTCTTTTGATTTTTGCTTGCTTAATAGAGAATAACCCAACCCGAATTTTCCTCCACTTAACCTTTGGCAAGATAGCACTTCATCTAGATTTTCTTTTCCAAGCATAAGTCTTAATATAGTGCCATTCAATTATGTTATTTTCTTCTTTAAGTTTTCATTTTCATCTTTAAGAAAATCGTGAGAAGAATTATAAAGTATGGAAGATAGTTTTTTTTTTTCTTCCTTTAAGCCTTCCAACTCTTTAGAAAGAGACAAGACTTCCTTTTTTAGGGTTGTATTCCTAGAATCGAATTTATTCAATTCTTCTTGCATTTCATTTATAACCTTTATTAATTCTTCACTGCTACTAAAATGTTATTATTAGAAGAGGAAGAATTTGATACCTCATTTTCATCGTCGATTGCCATTAGACATAGATTGGCAATCTCCCCGTATCCGACCTCATTGTCCGAGGATTTTTCTTCTTCGTCATCACTCCAAGTGGTTGCAATCATAGCTTTCTTTTTGAAGCTCTTATATGGTTTTCTTGTCATTGTACATTCGGCCTTGAAGTGATCGGGCTTCTTGCAAACATAACACATAAGTGGTTCCCTTTTTGAAGTGGGATCCTTTGTGTAAGGTTTCTTGCTATTCTTCAAGAACCTCTGAAACCTCTTGGTGATTAAAGCCATCTCACCATCTTCTTCACTGCTCTCTACCTCTTCTTCCATTTCTTCCTCTTTGTTGCTCGTAGAGGCTTTAAGAGCAATCATCTTTTCCTTATTCTCATCATCATTGACAACGGGATTCATTTCTTCCATCTCATATGTCAATAGTGATCCAGGAAGTGTTTCGACATCAAGTTTGTCGAGATCTTTGGCCTCTGTGATGGCTGTTTTCTTTGCTTTCCTAGTGGGTGGCAAAGACCTTAAGATTTTCCTTGTTAGTTCAAATTCCTCAATGTTCCTACCAAGAAGCTTTAAACCGTTAACAATAGTGGTGAAACTTGAGTGCATTTGAGAAATTGTTTCGTTAGGAGACACTTTGAAAGATTCGTACTCGGACACTCGTATATAGATTTTTGAATTTTTAACTTTGCCAATTCCTTCATATGTAACTTGCAATTTGTCCCAAATCTCCTTAACCGAAACACAAGCAAAATTTTTATTATATTCAGAAATATCTAAAGCACAATGTAAAATACTTGTGGCTCTACTATTTAAAGACATCATTCTACAATCCTCTTCATTGAACTCAGTTTTGAGTTTAGGTATTATATGATTGATTTCTCCAATATTAATTTCCCTTATAGGAATTCTAGGTTCTTCCTCAGTGACTCTCCATAAATTGTAATCTTATCCTTCAACAAAGATTTTAATCCTATTTTTCCAATAGTTATAGTTGTAGCCATTGAACAAGGGAGGCTTAGTATAGGAATGACCTTCGGAATAGCTATTAGTGCTATTGGAGCAACTCAAGGATTTTAAACTTGAAATTGAGAACGAAGCTCTAATACCAATTGTAAACTGAGGTTCAAACCCAAGAAGGGAGTGAATTAGGTTTATAAAAACTGTTGCTAATTACTTGCAAGTTTATAAAAATAGTTAAATACACAAGGCATACAAACAAGTAATGTTCTTTAAGTAAAAGAGTTTAAGGAAGAGAAAGTGCAAACTCAGTTTATAGTGGTTCGACAATATCAGATTCCTTCCGACCTTACGTCCACTCTCTTCAAGGAACCTCCTTGAAGTAATCCACTAAAACTTTTAGTTGTACAACTTCACGAGTGTTGTATAAACCTTATAACCAATTATTTCCTCACAGAAGCTATTCCCTTCCTTACAAAAGCTAATCTCTTCCTCACGGAAGCTTACAAAGAAGTGTTTAATCCTAAACGCTCTAAGAGTTATTACAACTCTTTCCTCTTTACAATAAATGAGATTTTCTATAAATTAAATGGTAGAGAGATAGAAATAAATACTTTTACAAATGAAAAATATATCTCTTTTAAGAATAAGCTTGAAGAATGGCTCAACAATAAAATTTTCAAAGCTTTCGAGAATTAATGAGAAAACTTGTAAATTAAATGTGTTCTCTTCTTGTTTTAAATGCTCATTGAAGTGGGTTTATATAGCCTTGAATCAATATAGCCGTTAGACACTGACTTGGTAGGTTTGGTGCATTAAATGCTAAAGTCCCATGTCTCAAACAATCATATTTTTGAATTACCAGTCGACTGGGTCCTTGTACCAGTCGACTGGGTCAAGTGAGAAACTTCACTTTTAAGCTATTGGGGAGTACCAGTCGACTAGTGATAGGTGCTTAAATATTCATATTTAAGCCCCCTTATTTACATTTGTTAGATCCTTAGTTATGTTAATTTAGTTCGTTTTACTTCATTTGTGTGTTTCACATGTTTTTTATAGGTCTTGGAGAAAAAGAAGTAGTTTTGGCACTTAAAGGAAGAAGCCTGGAGATCCTGGAGCAGCTTCTGGTCAAAGTGCGATCGATCGCAATACTGCATGCGATTGAGTGCACATGCGATCGTTCGCACACATGAAGGATCTAGCGCAGCATTACGATCGAGTGCAAGATGCATGCGATCGAGCGCACATGTACGGGTGTGAACAGTAAAACGGCAGAACCCTATTTTGGAAATAAGAGAGTTTTGTGTTTTAGGAAAGTTTAGGAGTTCATGAGCCTTCTAGGACTACTCAAGCCCTATAAATATACCTGTAGAGCACACACAAACGAGGACTTATAAGAGAACCCTTCTTTTAGCTTTTAGCTTGGAGTTGTAAGCTTTGGGAGAGAATTGACGCCTCTTCTCTTGGGTTTACTCTTCCCTTTATTTTTATGTTATGATGATGTTTTTCATAAACAGCATGTGTAACTAATTTTCTTATAGGGCTCGATTGAAGCCCTAGTTATGCTTTCTCATATATTTATTCATTGATAAATCTTTGCCAATAGCCTTTATTATGTTGCTTAACTTGATTAATGTATGTGATTATTTAAATTCTTCATATGTATGTATATGGCCAATGTATGCATGTGGTATAGATTGGTTAGTTAGATCAATTTTGATGACCGAGTCCTGGGTCTAACATTAGTAACAAAAGATATCCACACCGGATTCTTGGATTAATCAACATGGGAAACCAGGAGTAGATACCATACCCTAGGTCTCATATGGTTATCGATTTCCATAGTACTTAGGCTTCCTTAAGGAACAACTTAAGTAGATACCATGCTGAATCCCTTAAGGAAGAAAAGAGTTAAAGTAAATACCATGCCTAACTCGTTGCTTAGGGAAATCAATAGCTTAAGGAGTAGATACCATGCCCTTAGGTTGGCGACCATTAGGTATACATGATAAAGCTAGTGCACGGATACATTATACAATTGGGAAAGTATGACTAGTGGTGGATATCAAAGCCTTATGTCTTTATTATTATCAAATCACATTCAACAGTTATTTATTTCTTTTTACTTTGAAGAAACTAATTCTAAAACCGAACTTTATCAATCCCTGTGGAGATGATCTTGCTTTCGCACACTATACTACACTGTTGACCTTGTCCACTTGCAAGTAAAACAAGTGCAATTATTCGCCCATTTATTTAGGTAGATAATCACTCAATAAGTTTTTGGCGAGGTTGCCGGGGATTGCGCTAAAGTTCCTTTTAGAATTACTTTCGTTTAATCATTATTATTATTACTTTATTTTCTGTTTACCATCTTTGTTTTTCATCAAAACCTAATCAATTTGTTTTCTTTTTCAGGCACATCAAACCCTAAATCACACTTTCTGTGATACTTGCGATCGATCGCAGCCTTCTGTGCTATCGAGCGCAATTAGGGCAGAGAGTTACCCGAGCAGCAGAGTTGAACTGCTGCACTGAAGCTGGTTTGACCTGATTTATGCACGGACTTTGATCCCGAGCTTAAGTGGACCATCCGACAAAGGCTTAGGAACAACTTCGAGGAAAACGAAGAAGGATTCAAGAACGAAGCACTAATGGCGGAACAACTCGAAAACCAGCAACCACTTGCACAAGTACCAATGAAGCAGTCCTTCATCCCACGGAACCTTGATCAACCATCATGTATCGCTTATCAACCTGAGGCGGTAGGAAACTATTACATATCTCCGTAAATATTGAATGCTTTGACCCACTTTAGGGGTACTCTTAATGAGGATCCACACTTGCACCTTCGAGAATTCTTTGATCTATGCAAGTTCCAGCACATCCAAGGCTTAGACCAAGAAGGAATAAGGTTAATTCATTTCCATTTTTCCTTAAAAGATAATGCTAAATTATGGTATAATTCTTTGCCTACAGTTTCTATCCACACTTGGGAGGAGTTGGCCAGTAAGTTCCTCAAAAAAATTTTCCCAGCTCAAAATACGAGGCAAATGAGGAAGGAGATCCAGTCCTTCCAACAAAAGGATGGAGACTTATTCTTTGAAGCATGGGGACATTTCAACGAGTTACTACTCAAATGTCCGCATCACAACCTACCTCAAGATGAGCTGGTACTAGCCTTTCATGAAGGTCTAAATGACCTGAATAAAGGTATTGCTGATTTTGGTTGCGGAGGTGTGTTGATGGAAAAGAGCAGTGAAGAAGCCATGGAGCTGTTTGAGGCATTGAGTGAGCATACCCAATAATTCTCTTCTAGAGGTAGACAAGGAGTCAAGAGCAGAGGTATGTATGAGGTTACTCTGAATGGTGGACCCTCTGCCCAAATAGCTGCTTTGGAGAGGAAGCTAGATATGCGGCTAGATATGATTGTAAAAGCCATGTCTACTCAAAACATCTCTCCTCGACCACAAGCTACACTAAGCCAGGTATGTGCTTTATGTTCTCAATTTGATCACACTACTGAGACTTGTCATTTGTATTCATCTACAGATCCCAAACAAGCGAACTATGTGGGACTGAACAGTGCATATGCAAACACACACAACCCTGGATGGTGGAACCACCCCAATCTATCATGGAGTGACAATCAAAATGCCTTGAACCTTCAAGGAAAACAAATGAACTTCCACCAAGCAGCCCAACCAGTTCACCTAGAGAGTATGATGAGGCAATCAATAGCATCACAAGATCAGTTTATGACTCAGCAAAGACAAACCAATGCAGCACATGAGCAAGCAATTCAAAGGTTAGAGGTACAAATGGGGCAATTGGCTAAGGAGCTAAGTGAAAGAAAGCAAGGTGAACTCCCTGCACAAACACTACCAAATCTAAGAGGACATCAGCAGCTGAAAGCCGTTACAACTCTCTGAAATGGTAAGATCATAGGAGTTAATGAGCCAGCTCAAGCATCTTCAGCTAAACCATCCACATCCAAGGTAAGTGAAGTAGAGAAGTGGAATGCACCACCCTTCCCTCAAAGGTTAGTAACACCAAAGAAAGATCAATTGCTTGATATTTTTGAAACTTTGAGAAAAGTAGAAATTAATATTCCCTTATTAGATGCAATTAAACAAATACTTGCTTATGCTAAATTTTTAAAAGATTGTTGCACTAATAAAAGAAAGTTTCAAGAACATGAAACAGTGGCTCTAACTGAAGAGGTAAGTGCGGTATTGTTAAGAAAACTACCACCAAAACTAAAACATCCGGGTAGTTTTACTATTCCCTGTAAGATAGGTGATCAATTGTTTGAGCGAGCATTACTAGATTTAGGAGCAAGTGTCAATTTGCTACCATACACAGTAGTTGAAAAGCTAGGTTTGGGGGAGCTTCAACCAACCTCCATCACTTTGCAATTGGCAGATAGAAGCATCAAAAGACCTAGAGGTATACTTGAGGATGTCTTCGTAAAGGTCGGTGAGTTTATTTTGCCTATTGACTTCATTGTGTTAGATATGGAAGAATGCCCTATGCAATTACCTCTGCCCATCATCTTAGGAAGACCCTTTATAAGAACTGCTGATACAATAATTAATGTGAAAAAGGGTATTGTAAGTATGACGGTAAATGGTGAGATCATAGAATTTAAGATATTTGATGCAATGAAATTACCTCAAGATGATAATGATGATGAATGTTTTAATGAATGTATGATGCAAAGTGCTGTTTAGATCCATCACACTGATCCATTAGAGGCTGCCCTCACCCATAGCTTCAAAAGATCGGATATTGAGCCTGCATCAGAAACTGTCCCTGATGGCATCTTTAAAGTTGTGCACCTCTCTGAAGTCTATTCTATGCATCCAAGACCAGGTGATAAGAAGAAATCCCATTTGAATGAGCTGAATAGATTGAGTCATGATGAATGTGTGGCACCATCAAGAGCATTTGAGCAACATGAAGTGGGATTTAAGTACTCCTTACCAAAAGACTAAAGTTGAGAGGATACCCCGTCTGGTTGAAGACGTTAAACTTAGCGCTTATGGGAGGCACCCCAAAGCATATCCTTTTTATTAGTTTATTTTATTTTATTATTCGTATTTTCTAGTTTATTTTTCTATAGTTGTTTATTATTAATTGTTTGCCATTTTATGTTTGTTTTTTTTTCTTTTTCAAGGACAGTGTGAGTGCATTCAGTTGAAGTTTAGGGGCGTGCTACGAGCCATACCAGCCATCAGTTCTCCATCTCCCAGGTCAGCTCTTTCCATGCTATTCAAACATTGGGGACAATATGCAATTTAAGTTTGGGGGTATGGCGACACATTCACATACTCACTATGTCCCATTTTGTTGTTGTTTTGTGTGTTGTTGTTTTCATAGATAAATGCATGTTCATTCCGTTCTAAAAAATGTTTGGTGATCTAAGCAAAGAATATGATTTGACTTTATAAGTGAGCTTAACACCTTGAACATATAGGCTAATAATTAAGTTTTGAACATAGATCACCTCCTTTTTAGGCATTTAAGGATTCACAAGTTTGACCTAAACTAACACAAGCACATTAGCACATAATTATGTGGGGTATGACATGTAATTTTGATGTATATGTTTCTTTTGCGCAAATGTGAACTAGATGACTTGTTAGATTAACACTTTCGCATAAGAAAATAGAAAAAATTGTTATTGCTCAAAAAGAAAAAAAAATGCTCCTAAAGATCATTAAAAAGAACTTTTCACTGAGTAACTGGCCCTCTTGCCTCAGTAAGCAGTGAGTGTCACGTCAAAAGGTAAAAATTCTGATCGGTAACATTAAGACCTGTTAGTTTCATAGCCTATTTGACTCGGGTTAGTAAGTCCTTAGGGGTGTCTTTACACCTAATGCCCTAAGACTATCTGGTTTGGGAGTCATTGGCTAAACGCTCGTTACATGAGTCAAATAGAAAGCTTAAGGGAAGTAACTTGGCAATTATATCACAAACAAAATAAAAGAAGAAAATGTATGTCATCTTTGTTGATTCTAATAGGAAATTTGGTGAATTATGAGACATCGAAACACACACGTTAGAATTATTTGGAAACCTAATCTTTTATGTGCTAGTTCACCACACACCAAAGTCGAACTTGTGATGTCTTAAACTGCCTCATGAAAGTGATTTGCGTTCAAAACTCTTATTCATTACAAAGATATGTTTATAAGTGTTAAGCTTGCTCATGAATGCACATCATTATTTTGTGTGACAGCCTAAAATTTTTGTGGACATTATGATTATTGGATTTATCTATGTGCTGTTATTTTTTTCATTTTAGTTTTTAGTTTTGTATTGCTAAGAGACTAGCAATATGTAAGTTTGGGGGTGTGATAGGTGCTTAAATATTCATATTTAAGCCCCCTTATTTACATTCGTTAGGTCCTTAGTTATGTTAATTTAGTTCATTTTACTTCATTTGTGTGTTTCACATGTTTTTTATAGGTCTTGGAGAAAAATAAGTAGTTTTGGCACTTAAAGGAAGAAACCTGGAGATCCTGGAGTAGCTTCTGGTCAAAGTGCGATCGATCGCAATACTGCATGCGATCGAGCGCACATGCGATTGTTCGCACACATGAAGGATCGAGTGCAATATTGAGATCGAGCGCAAGACGCCTGCGATCGAGTGCATATGTATGGGTGTGAACAGTAAAACGACAGAACCCTATTTTGGAAATAAGAGAGTTTTGTGTTTTAGGAAAGTTTAGGAATTCATGAGCCTTCTAGGACTACTCAAGCCCTATAAATACACCTGTAAAGCACACACAAATGAGGACTTATGAGAGAACCCTTCTTTTAGCTTTTAGCTTGGAGTTGTAAGCTTTCGGAGAGAATTGACACGTCTTCTCTTGGGTTTACTCTTCCCTTTATTTTTATGTTATGATGATGTTTTTCATAAACAACATATGTAACTAACTTTCTTATAGGGCTCGATTGAAGCCCTAGTTATGCTTTCTCATATATTTATTCATTGATAAATCTTTACCAATAGCCTTTATTATGTTGCTTAACTTGATTAATGCCTATGCTTATTTAAATTCCTCAGATGTATGTGTATGGCCAATGTATGCATGTGGTATGGATTGGTTAGTTAGATCAATTTGGATGGCCGAGTCCTGGGTCTAACATTAGTAACCAAAGATATCCACACCGGATTCTTGGATTAATCAACATGGGAAACCGGGAGTAGATACCATACCCTAGGTCTCATGTGGTTGTCGATTTCCATTGTACTTAGGCTTCCTTAAGGAAAAACTCAAGCAGATATCATATTGAATCCTTTAAGGAAGAAAAGAGTTAGAATAGATACCATGCCTAACTCGTTGCTTAGGGAAATCAATAGCGTAAGGAGTAGATACCATGCCCTTAGGTTGGCGACCATTAGGTATACATGATAAGGCTAGTGCACTGATACATTATACAATTGGGAAAGTATGACTAGTGGTGGATATCAAAGCCCTATGTCTTTATTATTATCAAATCACATTCAACAGTTATTTATTTCTTTTTACTTTGAAGAAACTAATTCTAAAACCGAACTTTACCAATCCTTGTGGAGATGATCTTGCTTTCGCACACTATACTACACTGTTGACCTTGTGCACTTGCAAGTAAAACGAGTGCGATTATTTGCCCATTTATTTAGGTAGATAATCGCTCAACAACTAGGTTCTAAGCACCAATCGACTAAGAACTCTCTGTCCTAGTTGCCATTCGACTAGGTTTTTGACACCAGTTGACTGGAGACCTTCTGTCCGATACCCCAGTCGACTGGTATAAAAAGCTAGTCGAGTGGGTTGCCCTTCAATCTAGTTTTTCATGATTAAAATTGTTTTTGACTTGGAAACTTTTATATTAATAGTTTTGTCAAAATCCTTTTGTAAAATGAGCCATAGGTCAAGCTAAGTATTTGAACATGAGAGATTTACAGTTGTTTTCAATACCTTAATTCCTATTCTGTATCTTCTGTCTTGTCTTGGCGTCTGAATCTAGTTGAGTTCTTGAATCTTATTTCTTTGCTGAATGCTTTTACCACTTAAACACTTAGTATAATTAGAGTAGTGTTTTATCATTATTAAAATCAAATATGGGTCAATAAACTCAAAGTCAATTGGCACCCCTATGAGCACTTCTACAAAACTTGACCTAGATGGGGAAGGTAAGTGTGTAGATACTAAAATTTATAGAAGCATGATAGGAGCTTTACTTTATCTAATTGCAAGTAGACATAATATAATGTTCAATGTATGCATGTGTATTAGATTTCAAGCTAATCCTAAGGAATCACATGTAATTGCTGTAAAAAGAATTCTAAGATATTCACAAGGTACTCAAAACCTAGGGTTATGGTATTCTAGAAAATCAACTTTTGAGCTTGTTGGATATTCGAATGCTGACTTGGCGGGCTACAAGCTAGATAGAAAAAGCACTAGTGAAACATGCCAATTTTTAGGTGCAATGTTAACCTCCTGGTTTTCCAAGAAACAAAATTCGGTTGTGCTATCAACCGTCGAAGCGGAATATGTAGCCACCGGAAGTTGTTGTGCACAAGTGTTGTGGATGAGACAACAATTAGAAGACTATGGCATGAACTTTTAAAATATATCAATTCATTGTGATAACACTAGTGCTATCAACTTGACCAAAAACCCTATTCAGCATTCTAGAACCAAAGACATAGAAATAAGGCATCACTTCATAAGAGACCATGCTCAAAAGGGTGATATTAGATTAGAATTCATACCTTTAGAGGACCAAATTGCTGACATTTTTATTAAGCCATTGAACGAAGACAACTTTAGCAAGATTAGATCATTAATGGGATTACCTATTATGGAAATATATATGTTTGATTGCATCTACATTTCATCATATGCATATAATGAATGAGTATTAACTCCTATTTAGTATATCTCTCACTCAATATGCCATAGATAAATCATTTTTTGCTAAAATTCCAAGTTAGAGCTTAAAATTTTATTCTTTGTGAAAGACCCAGTCGGCTAGTATATTGATCCAATCAACTGGTATCTCTTTGTCTAGTTACCCAATCAACTAGTTGAGTCAATCCAGTCGACTGGTAACTCATTGCCCATTTCATCAGTCGACTAGTATAAGGATACAGTCGACTGGTATCACACGAGAAAGTTAAAGCCAAAAATTTGAAATTTCTTCTGATGAACCCAGTCGATTAGTAGGGTCAATACAATCGACTGGTATAACACTAACCAATTCCATAGTCGACTGGTACCCTGACCCAGTCGACTGGTACATCAAGAAAATACTTGGAGCCAAAAATTTAAAATTCTCTTAGACAACCCAGTCGACTAGTAGGGTACATCTAGTCGACTGGTATCCCGACCTAGTTGACTAGTATGTCGAAATATCCTCAAAATATGAAGGATGCAATCGACTGGTACCCAAACGTAGTCGACTGGAATCGCGATTCTATAAATAGTTGCTTTAATTTTTTTTTTCCAGTTTTTATGCCATTTTTGCAAACCCTAAGCTTTCTCTTTCTAGAAAATATTTGATTTTAGACCGAAACCTCGCAAAATAACTCTATAGAACCGTTAATCTTCCTTCAAATCACATTCATTTCCACTTTTCACGGTTGAATCATAATTATTTTTCAAAAATCTCCCACCTACCCAAATTCCTAAAATGTTTGACAGAATCCGAGTAAAAACGACGGTTGTCGGGCTGATGAGAGTTATAAAATGCATCTTAACAGTACTTAATTGTTAGCATTTTAGGGCTGATCTAGCTTTTAATTGCACTTTTAACAACTCTAAAGTGTCATTCTTGGATCATTGATCTATTTCAGTGCATTTTCAAGTACTTTCAGTTCGAAAGAGAAGGAAAAATTATCGTTACTTGAAGCACAAAGATTCGAGGCATACCGGAGTGAAGGCATGGTTGTGGAAGGACAAATGAAGAGAAATTAAGTCTTGAGTGTGTGCGTTGCGGCCTGAAGAAGTCCAAGCCTCGGCTTCCAGAAAGAATCACAAAAGAACAAGGAAACCAACCAGTGTGCGCCGCAGCCTGGACTAGGCAGGGCCGCGGTGCCTAGAAGCATACCCAACCAAGAACAGACAGAGTCGTGGCTCTAGTAAGTGAGAGCCACGGCGCGCACACGATCCCCTTCTCCGAGTTATGACCTAATTAGGACTTTAATGATTGTTTAAACCTAAAATACCCTTGGACCTTTTATATTATAAATAGATCACTTAGGGTTTGAGAAGAGGACATCCATAAAGGTTAGAAACGGAGGAGAGAGCTCAATATTATAGTGTTCAAGCATGAGCCCCATGGCCAACTAATCTCCAAGCAAGGCAAAGGGATGAATCCCTAGGTGTAGTTGTTCTTATTTTCCATTATTGATTCAGCTGTATTTTGGATTTATTGCCAAAACATTGTTATGATTTACTCTTTAATTTAATTAGAAGATTATCTTAATCCGGTGATTGCATACTTCTTCTCCATATAAGTTTAGTCAAGCTCTTCTTATGTCAAGTTGTTTGGATGTGATTGAGTCCGATAGATTTATCTTTTAGGTTTGTCCATTACTGCGATATTGTCATTGAGATATATTGTCATTTCTTGATAAATCTATAGGATAGGTCATGTGTGCTTGAATCAAAAGTAAAGAGTAATTCATATCAATTACATTAGGGTTTTCATATACTTTGATTGAATATACATCGATTGCTTGTGTGGGATGTGAAACTTGCAATTGAGATAAAAACAATTGAATCGAGAGTAGGCAACGAACATAGGGAGGATTCTCGGAACCTTGTTGTTTCCCATTTATATTCTTCATTATAATTACACAACTCCTTCACACTATTTCATTATCAAACTCAGCTTTACTCATTTGAATTTTATCATTTCGTATTAAAGTTTACACTTTTCCTTGTAGTTCACTTTTCCTCGTGGGATCGACACCTCAACTATACACAATAACCGAGTATTAGTTTGAGCATAATCAAACTTTGGCGCTGTTGCTGGGGAAACGCTCTTAAGTACAAGGAAGATTGTCAATTTTGAGACAAGACGGTAATATCGTTCTTTGCTCTTTGTTTTGATTTTCTAATTTTTTTCTTTCTGTTTTATTTGTTTCCCTCTAATCCTTTTGGTGTATGCATAGACCAAAAGATTTGCGAGGTAGATTCATTAAAAGACTTGAAATAGAGTTACTCTCTCTTTGCACATCCGTTAGTGAAACCTCGCCTAGATCAAACCATCGTGCACACCCAAGTGAGAATTTAGACGATTTTGTTAACATGGCCGAAAATCACAATGAAAATGTTGCTAGGACACTTAAAGACTATTTGCATCCTAGCTGAACGGCCACACCATTCTGCATCATGTTCTCCCCTAATGTTCAACAACCTGATTTTAAGCTGGGCATGATCCAAGTGCTACCAGCTTTCCATGGGTTTGAGAATGAAAACCCTTATATCCATATTAGGGAATTTGAGGAAGTAGTAGCAACCTTTCAAGGTAGGGCTGATATGGTAGACACCGTCAAACTTAGGTTTTTCCCTTTTTCACTTAAGGAAAAAGCTAAGGTTGGCTGTACTCGTTAAGGCTTAGGTCTATAGGTAGTTGGGATAAGATGACACGAGTTTTCTTCCAAAAGCACTTCCCAACCCATAAGACCAATAATCTCAAGAGACAAATCTCAAACTTTACACAAAAGGAGAGTGAAACCTTATATCAAGTTTGGGAACGTTTCAAGGACCTTTTGAATTCTTGTCCACACCATAGGTATGAGAGTTGGCGAGTAGTTAGTTATTTCTATGATGGACTTCTAAGTAGGGAAAGACAATTCATAGAAATGATGTGTAATAAATATTTTCTTCAAAAAGATCTCGATCAAGCCATAGATTTTCTAGATGACCTGTCGGAAAAAGGCCACACTTGGACAGGACCAAATTCCATAGAAAGTACTAGGAGAAATCAACCCGCTGGGATTTATCAACTTAAGGAAAAGGATAGCCTTAAAGCCTGTTTAGAGGTCCTAACTAAGGAAATTGAAGCCTTAAAAACTAAGGATGCTAGAGCCTTTGAATCGGTTGCTAGGGTAGAGTCTAATGAACCTTGTTTTATGTGTAATGGATTAGATCATGTACCTACGGATTGTCCAACTTATTTTGAGATGAAGGGAGAGTGTAATACTTTAGGCATACCCTTTAGGAAACCAGACTCACCCTAATCTAACATCTACAATCCCGGTTGGAAGAATCACCCTAAGTTTAGTTGGAGATCCAATATGCAACCTCCTGCCTAATCTAGCACCCATTGGAGATCCGATATACAACCTCATCCCCACTCTAGTACCCAATGGCAACTGAAAGCAACCTTATCTAATGCACCGCAACAATCTTTACCTTTGGAAGATATGTTTATATCATTTATGCAGGTACATGCCAAGAGTAATAAATCAATGGTTGCTAGAGGAGCAATAAGCAATCAAAGAGGAACAAAAGGTGATAAAGAATCAACTCACCAAGTTGACTAGTTTCTTGATGGTTCAAGAGCAAGGTTGTTTTCCTTCACAGCCACAACATAATCCAAGGGAACAACATATGGCACAAACCTCCGAACTTGAAAATCAAAATGTCGGAGAGGTTAATGCCATAATCACCTGCAGTAGTAAGAAAATTGATAGACCCACTCTACCATCACACTTGATTCCTAATACCGAAAGCAACAAGGATGAAGTCCCTAAGGAACAAGAAGCCCATGATGATTGTTCTCCACCGATGCCTTTCCCTCAAGCACTCCTTAAACCTAAGGAGAGAAATTCAACATTAAAAGGTGAGATTCTTGATCAACTTTAACATGTTAAAATTAACCTCCTCTTCTTTATGTTATAAAATAGATTACCAACTATGCTAAAGTCATCAAGGATCTATGCACGCTCAAGAGAAGGCACAATGTGAAGAAGATGACATTCTTAATGGAGCAAGCAAGTGCAGTAATTGACAGCAAGACACCGCCCAAAATATAAAGATCCAGGTTGTCTAACGTTGGCTTGCCAAATTGGAAACAAATCTTGTGGCCAAGCATAGCTAGATTTGGGAGCTAGTGTGAACCTCATGCCATACTCCATGTACTTGTAGGTCGCTCTAGGTGAGATCAAACCAACCTCTGTGGTACTTCAATTAGCAAATAGATCGGTAAGAAAACCAAGAGGTATTGTGGAAGATGTTTTGTTGCAAATTGATAATTTCTATTATCCTGTTGACTTTTTGGTTTTAGATACCGTTTCTATTGTGAATACAGAGTCAAAAATTCCGTTGATACTTGAAAGACCATTCCTTGCCACCGTCAATGCCCTCATTAATTGTAGGAATGGCCTAATGATTCATTTGGAAATATGACTCTAGAGGTAAATGTTTTTCGAGTCTCAAGGTAGCCATATGAAGAGGATGAGTACATTAAAGATAATTCTAACTCTTCGGAATTCATTCTTAATAATTTTGAGTTCAATGATTCTTCAATTTATCCCTATGCCGTTAATGTTGTTGATGTTTTCGATAAGTCACAGGGATTTTTTAAGAAATCATGGCAACCATGCTTTGAGGAGTTGCTTGAGAGAAGTCACATGGATGCGAGAATCAAATACCCTACTATTGATAGTAAAAGGGCAACACCAAGAAAACTTTAGCCACATGTGGTGGACTTTAAGTATTCATTGCCGAAAAACTAGCACTGAGGCCATTGAGTTTGGAGCCTCATCTTCAGCACCACAATTAGGCCAACAGTGAGAGTGGTGCAGCGTCTAGTTGAATACGTAAAACTTAGCGCTCATGGGAGGCACCCCACAGTATATCCTTTAATTTTATTATTTTTGTTTCTATATTTCTTTTTCTTGTTTATTATTAGTATTTTGTTGTTTTCCAGTATTACTTTCGTATTTCTTTTTCAGGGACAAATATGCGCAGCAGTTCAATTGGTCGTGCACAACTTTTGGCTCCACTCACCTTTGGTTAAAAAAGGAGTTTCCTTAACTTTTGCTTTTACATTGAGGACAATGCTTATTTTAAGTTGGGGGTGGAGGAAACACATTTCTTATTGCATACATTGAATTGTTGGGTGTCACCTCCCTTTTCTTTTTCGTTTTAATTCGTTTGTTTTTATTTGTTTAATCTTAGCATGCTTTGTGTTAAGCCTTAGAATTAATTCACATGTCAATGATATGAGCTTAATTGAGATAGCATACAACATTTAGAAGAAGTTAAATCTTGCTTCGGTTTGAAAATAATTTAAGTGTCAATCTTCATTTGGTTTGAGACTCTAGTTTGCGGTAAGATTGTATGATTAGTCTAAAACATTCAGAGAAGTTTTATGTGTGATTGTTTGTGAATACTTTTGCAGTCTTGACAAGCTCTAGAACTTATTTGATAATCACTTGAGGCAAATTCCTAGAATGCACATTACGTAGGATATGATATAGGTCATTTTTGAACTGTTTGAGCCTTTCAAACTTACGATTGCTATATTTATCACTAGTCACCTATTTGAGCCTTTTTCTTGAAAAGAATTTGAGCTTTGTTTCTTTCAATAATCCATTTACTTACTCTTATGAGCCTACAAATATTTTATCCTTACCCTTCTTTTAAAAGAACTTAGTTATACACATTTGTTGAGAAGCACTTGAAAGGAGTAAGGATGGAAATATGAAAAAAAAAAATATTACTGCCATAACCCAAGTACATTAAAAGAGATAAGTTGGGGGTTATGGAAAAGAAACGAAAAAACAAAAAAAAAGGGGGGAGAGAAGAAAAAGAGAAGTGAAGTATGGCAAAGAAAGAAGAAAAGAAAAGAAAAGTGGTGACTTATCGAGAGATATGCTCTTATAAAAAAAATGGTTGAAAGAGTTGGGTGTTGAAGTAAGGTTATGCAGTGCTTAAAAGAAGGTTGTATTTAAAACTAAGAGATTAAGTTCTTGTATTGGTTGAATCCTTCCCGTTCTTTCTTAACCTTTACCTTAGCCTAACATTACAAGCTTATTAAAGACCTATTGATCCAATGTAGTGTGACTTTTCTACAATAGTGGAGAGTGATTTGAAAAATAAGCCTATGGAGCTTGATTTGTGATTGATGTCACGCAATTTATTATGTTTTTAGAGGCCAAGACTTGTATTCATAAATGTTATGCATAAAAACATCCGGGTGTTCGGATTAATGAATTATGGTAAGATGGATGTTAAGAGTCGATAACAATTTTAAGATTGATGTTTGGATTACTTTTGGACTTGAGTGATATTTAATGATTCTATGTGTGTGTGTTATGTGCGATTTATGAGACAAAAAGTGAAATACTCCTATTTTAACACTAACATCGCTTTACTTTGTTTTGATTTCTACCGTAGAATTCATCTCTTGTTTTCGCTTGAATTGCTAGGGACTAGCAATAAGCTAGTTGGGGGTTGTGATGAGAGTAATAAAATGCATCTTAACAGTACGTAATTTTTAGCGTTTTAGGGTTGATCATTTTAATTTCACTTTTATACATTAACAACTCTAAAGTGTCATTCTTGGATCATTGATCTATTTCAGTGCATTTTCAGGTACTTTACGTTCAAAAGAGAAGGAAAAGTTATCGTTGCTTGAAGCACAAAGATTCGAGGCATACCGGAGTGAAGGCATGGTTGTGGAAGGACAAATGAAGAGAAATCGAGTCTTGAGTGTGTGCGCTGCGGCCTGAAGAAGTCCAAGCCTCGGCCTCCAGAAAGAAGCACGAAAGAACAAGGAAACCAACCAGTGTGTGCCGCGGGCTAGACTAGGCAGGGCTGCGGCACCCAGAAGCATACCCAACCAAGAACAGACAGAGCCGTGGCTCTAGTAAGTGAGAACCGCGGCGCACACACGATCCTCTTCTACGAGTTATGGCCTAATTAGGACTTTAATGATTGTTTAAACCCTAAAACACCCTTGGACCTTTTGTATTATAAATAGATCACTTAGGGTTTAAGAAGAGGACATCCATGAAGGCTAGAAATGGAGGAGAGAGCTTGACATTACGGTGTTCAAGCATGAGCCCCATGGCCAACTAATCTCAAAGCAAGGCAAAGGGATGAATCCCTAAGTGTAGTTGTTCTTATTTTTCATTATTGATTCAGTTGTAGTTTGGATTTATTGTCAAAATATTGTTATGATTTACTCTTTAATTTAATTAGAAGATTTTCTTAATCCGGTGATTGCATACTTCTTCTCCATATAAGTCTAGTCAAGCTCTTCTTATGTCAAGTTGTTTGGATGTGATTGAGTCCAGTAGATTTATCTTTTAGGTTAGTCCATTACTACGATATTGTCATTTCTTGATAAATCTATAGGATAGGTCATGTGTGCTTGAATCAAAAGTAAAGAGTAATTCATATCAATTATATTAGAGTTTTCATATAATTTGATTGAATATACACCGATTGCTTGTTTGGGATGCGAAACTTGCAATTGAGATAAAAACAACTGAATCGAGAGTGGAATAAAGCAACGAACGTAGGGAGGATTCCCGGAACCTTGTTGTTTCCTATTTATATTCTTCATTATAATTACACAACTCCTTCACACTTTCATTATCAGTTTTAATCATTTGGATTTTATCGTTTCATATTAAAGTTTACACTTTTCCTTGTAGTTCGCTTTTCCTTGCGGGATCGACACCTCAACTATACACAATAACCGCGTATTAGTTTGAGTGTAATCACGGACCTTATGTTCGCATAAGGCTTTGTTCAAAGAAGTCTATGGCACCAGATGCAAAGGGAAAAGTGTAGCTAGCTCCTCAAACAAATAAGCGATGACCAAGCTCGATGACTTGCTCTTCTGGAGTCCAGCCATCAAGGACAGGGGACGGGTAGATTCATCAATTTTGATTGTATCTATGATGCCAATTTTGATATTCTACCAGTTTTTGAGGCTATAAACCTAACTCCCATTATCAAAATATACCAAAAATAGTACCCACACCTCATTCACCAATTCTATGCCAACCTGGTCAAATCAAGTCCACTGGCTCTTTGTTTCAAGACCAGGGTCATGGGCATAGAATTTGAAGTCACTACTGACCTCTTAGTCAAACTACTAAGAATCCTCGTGGGAGGGGTCCAGTGGAGTCTAGATGGATGGCCATAAAATTTTGACTACGAGAAGGCATATCAGACTATTAGGGGTGAGCCTAATTATATCTTTCGACCGACTACTTTTTTCCAATGTAGTGACATACCCTTTGATTCAAATTGTTCAACCTCATAGTGAGTTAGACCATTTACCCGAGACTCGGGAGTCGAGGCTATATGTCTAAAATTGACATAGTATTGATTTGGTGTCTCAAAACTAAAGACTATTTCAATATTTACCCCCTCTTGCTCGCCAACATGATAAATGGTGAAGCAAGTGACTCCGGGTGCCTCCCATACAGGATGTTCATCACCCTGTTCCTTCACCATTACAACGTCCCCCTGCCTGCCTCTGAAGCACAGGATATCGATCCCAAATACATTATTAATGTCTCTTCACTGAAGTAGATGGGTTGCTCTATTCGGGATGACATGATCTACTCCAAAGCGGGGAAGAACATCAGGATCGGTGATGATGACAACGATGAGGATGACGAGATGCCTCCTCCTACTACTATGGTCATTAACGAGCAATCACCTAATCAATAGCATGGTGACTCTAGTGCTGGTTAGTCTAGATATGATGACGTACTACAAGCTGTTGCGAGCCTCCAGCTATCCATGCAGTCCAGTTTCCAGAGCTTGAGCTCTTCAGTCGATCATATGTGTTGCGACATCAGCACACTCCAGGACGATTTCGAGTTACTCCAAGAGCACACGGAGGGTTCTTTGGCTGAGATTCTGGATTTTCTTCGTGACAACTCTAACTCCCTCACTCGCTAAGTCTTTTACATTTATCATTTCTATTATCTTTGTATATAGCTCCATGGATAGTTTAGCACAAACATGTATTTTCCTTATGTACATTCATATGCTTGGATTGTACTTAATTTTCAGACAGCTCTTGGTCTATGGATATGTGTATATTATTGCTTATTTATCGCTTATTTAACTTTTAGCTCCTGTATGTGCTTTACTTGTTAGCTATATCATTGCTTAGTTTGAGCTCTTCTTGCTCATCTCTATGCTTTAACTATTTAAGCTTATGTGCAAACTTCTGATTCTTCTCGGGATGTCTTCTCCACACCCATTAATGCCTAATTTTCTTGCACAAGTTCTTTTATGTCTTATCTTCATGTTTATTGTGATAATATTATTATTTTTCATGTTTGTGCCACCTTTTTTGCTATTGTTAAAACGGGAGAGAAAAAGAGAAAAACCTATGTATGCATAAATTTAGGGGGAGCATCGCTCTGAACATGTTGAAAAATGTAAGCTAAACTTGCATTTCTTCATTGTGATTGATATAACTATATTTGAATGCTTACAGGTTGGTTTTTATTAGAAAAACAGAGGAGATTCTATCCAAAATTTTCAAAAATACCAACACTTAGTTTTAAAACTGTTTTTTCTCTTCTTAGTTTTGTCATCATCAAAAAAGGAGAGATTGTTGACCCGTATTTGATTTTAATAATGATAAGACACTAATTAAATTGCACAAAAATTTTTATTTAAGTATTTAGGCGGTAAAAGCATTCAGTTCAGAACCAAGATGCAAGAACTCAACACGTTCAGTCACCAAAAGAAGACAGAAGATCTAGAATAAGCACTAAGGTAATTGAATCACTCTATAAATCTCTAAATTTAATTACTTAGCTTAATCTATGTTTCAATTTACAAAAAGCTTTGACAAAACTAAAATACAAACAGTTTCTAAGTCAAAAAACAGTTTGGAAACATAAAAACTGGGTTGAAGGACAACCCAATCGATTGGGTTTACATACTAGTCGACTGGGAAATGGGACAGTAAGTTCCCAGTCAATTGGTACTAAGGACCCAATCGACTGGTAACTTCACCCAATCGACTGGTCCTATGGCCCAACCGACGGGTACTCTGTCTAAGATTAAAAGTGAAGATTTTTCACTTGACCCAGTCGATTGGTACAAGGACCCAACTGATTGGTAATTCGAAAATATGACCGTTTGAGATGCGGGACTTGAGAATTTAATGTCCCAAACCTACCAAATCAGTTTCAAACTGTCATATTAGTTCAAGGCTATATAAACCCACTTCAATGAGTATTTAAACAAGGAAGATAGCACATTCAATTCATCATATAGCTTATTAATTCTCAAAAGCTTTGAAAAATTCATTGTGAGCCATTCTTTAAGCAAGTTCTTGAAAGAGAGATATTATTCATTTGTAAAAGCATTCATTGTTATCTCTCTACTATTTACTTTACAGTTAATACAATTTATTGTAAAGGGAAAGAGTTGGTGTAACTCTTAGAGCGCTAGGATTAAATAATTTGTTTGTAACTTACGTGAGGAAGATTGCTCGACTAACGATTAGTACATTACTTCAAGGAGGTTCTTTGAAGAGACTGGAAGTAGAGTCGGAGAGATTATGATATTGTCGAACCACTATAAACAAAATTTGTATTTTTTATTCCTTAACTCATTTATTTACAAGCATATTATTTGATTGTGTGAATTGCTTATCAAACTGTTTTAAAAACCAACATGTTAATTAGCAAAAAGTTTTTAAAACCCAACTCACCCCCCTTCTTGGGTTTGAACCTTGGTTCACATAAATGATTGGATTATAAGATGTGACTAGAAGTATGCAATCGAGTACTTCTAGTAAATTTAATTCACTGAGCTTGTGAATCTCACTCCTCATTATTAAATAATTTCAAGTAGCAGGCAAGAAAGATAGATTTGTGAGCTAAGATTCATACTGAATTATTATCTGTAATCCTCGTAGTCCACATCCTCAAACTAATGGAAGAAAAAAAAATTTGTAAATATTCATGCATAATATGTTGTATATATTATTTCAACTGAAATTTTAATAACGTAACTTCCCTGTTGAGGGTTAAGAATTGATGTGTGTGTGTGTGTGTATCTATATGTATATTCAGTCAATGTATGTTTGTATATTGCTGCATATATATGTCATGCTGGGATTTCAAAATGTGACGACACTGTCTCGGGGGTGGCTAACCTGGGATGGGTTGTTACACTAACTGAGCTCAAGTATTTAGAAAAGGAAGATAAGTAATCTCCGCATGTGAAACATTTTAAGCATCCAATGCATATAATCCATTGTAAAAATGAAGTCTTAATATGAAAACCTACGAAATATTAGTAATAGAACTCATCAAAAAGAAGTATGGTTTCCATTTTGTTACTCATGCAAATGTTAGGACCCATTTCAACCAAATAAATAGATACAAGGGAGTTAAAGGTGCATTAATTATTATGTTTGAAAGAACAAGCAACACATTTTAGTCCATTAAAGCAAACTATCATTTAGATGTATAATACCATAGTAGCTTTTCAATACGAGTTCTTTTTGGGATAAATCCAAAATTTAGTTGATTGGATGTTGCAGAAATGCACTCTTGGCCTCTCATACTAGATATTTCAACATAACTTTGTAGATTTTACATTATAATGTTATGTTGACCATTTTTTCATTGGTAAAATCAACATTCACAAATATAATTTGAGATCTTTAGAACCCAGTGCCTCAAAGCTTAGCAATATTCTAGATGTAAAAGAGTAAACCAACATGCATGGGTCTCCCAATGCCTCAGAGCTTAGCAGTATTCTAGATGTAAAAGAGTAAACCAATATGCATGGGACTTCTTCTTCTTCGCTCACTGTACTGACTTGAATCTATCTTAAAAATAAAATCACATTGTACCGAGTTGAATCTATCTTAAAAATAAAATCAATCTCAAAGTTATTTATTATCTTTTTGGCAACGAATAGAGAATAGATAATGATTTCAAGGAGTAGTAATAACAAAAGCGATTTTATGAATAATTAGTTATGAAGCAACAAAAGAACTGCATACCATCATAATAAAAATCAAACTGTTTGATTGTGTGCATTGCTTATCAAACTGTTTTAAAAACCAGCATATTAATTAGCAAAAAGTTTTTAAAACCCAATTCACCCCCTATCTTGGGTTTGAACCTTGGTTCACAGAAATGATTAGATTATAAGATGTGACTAGAAATATACAATCGAGTACTTCTAGTAAATTTAATTCAATGAGCTTGTGAATCTCACTCCTCATTGTTAAATAATTTCAAGTAGCAGGCAAGAAAGATAGATTTGTGAGCTAAGATTCATACTGAATTATTATTTGTAATCCTCGTGGTCCACATCCTCAAACTAATGGAAGAAAAAAAATTTGTAAATATTCATGCATAATATGTTGTATATATTATTTCAACTGAAATTTTAATAATGTAACTTCCCTGTTGAGGGTTGAGAATTAATGTGTGTGTGTGTGTGTATATATATATTCAGTCGATGTATGTTTGTATATTACTGTATATATATGTCGTGCTGGGATTTCAAAATGTGACGACACTGTCTCGGGGGTGGCCAACTTGGGATGGGTTGTTACACTAACTGAGCTTAAGTATTTAGAAAAGGAAGATAAGTAATCTTCGTATGTGAAACATTTTAAGCATTCAATGCATATAATCCATTGTCAAAATGAAGTCTTAATATGAAAACCTATGAAATATTAGTAATAGAACTCATTAAAAAGAAGTATGGTTTCTATTATATTACTCATGCAAAGTTAGGACCCATTTCAACCAAATAAATAGATACAAGGGAGTTAAAGGTGCATTAATTATTATGTTTGAAAGAACAAGCAACACATTTTAGTCCATTAAAGCAAACCATCATTTAGATGTATAATACTATAGTAGCCTTTCAATATGAGTTCTTTTTGGGATAAATCCAAAATTTAGTTGATTGGATGTTGCAGAATTGCACTCTTGGCCTCTCATTCTAGATATTTCAACATAACTTTGTAGATTTTACGTTATAATGTTATGCTGATCATTTTTTCATTGGTAAAATCCACATTCACCAATAGAATTTGAGATCTTTAGAACCCAGTGCCTCAAAGCTTAGCAATATTCTAGATGTAAAAGAGTAAACCAACGTGCATGGGTCTCCAAATGCCTCAGAGCTTAGCAGTATTCTAGATGTAAAAGAGTAAACCAACATGCATGGGACTTCTTCTTCTTCTTCTACGCTCACTGTACTGATTTGAATCTATCTTAAAAATAAAATCACATTGTACCTGAGTTGAATCTATCTTAAAAATAAAATCAATCTTAGAGTTATTTATTATCTTTTTGGCAACAAATAGAGAATAGATAATGATTTCAAGGAGTAGTAATAACAAAAGTGATATTATGAATAATTAGTTATGAAGCAACAAAAGAACTGCATACCATCATAATAAAAATCAAAGAAATATTCTCTAATACAATAACACAAAATCGCTACCAAAGAAGCATGAGAGTTATAGAAACCTAATATCACGGAGAACAAAGATCCAGATAGTAGATTGCTTAAAAACAGTTCATTTATGAAAGTTCAAAAAACAAATTAGGATACTTGGTAAATAAGCTGTTTATTTCATCGAGCAAAACCTACAGTAACAGTTAGGGAAGAAAATGGTGAGAGAGATCAAAAGGAGATCAACTTTTCTTCCGTAAAAAAAATTGTAAAGTAAAACCTGCAGTACATAAATTTTGGTATAAAGTGGTCCCCACTATATCCCAAAATTTAAGGTGTCTAAATCTATGTGCAAAAACAGTGTAATGCAAGCTTTGCTTTACAATTTTTACTGTAGATGAGTCGATCCCGATCAAAGGAAGGTTTTATCTCCCGTTTCCCTCTCGCATGTCCTGTTTCTGTCCACATGAAGTGCTGATTAGGTGACAAGTCAGCTTTAAAAGACTCAACCGCTTTTCGTTAAGTGTTGGATGGAAACTTAAATGGTAGTGGTTTAATTGTTAACATTTTTAAACTTCATTACTAATCACATTGTACAATTTCAAATTTTAGAGACAAAAATGTTAAAATTGAACAAACCTTAATGACAAAAATGGCTATTTAACCCTATTTTATGATATAGAGTTCATACTTCTTTTAGGATCTGTAGGCCAATTGGCAGCATGTTGGCTCAAGTACAAGGATTTGCTGATTTAAGAAAAAAAATACCCTATAATGATTTGTGGACAAATCATAATTTTATCAAGCAAATCATTCTCAAATCCAAAATCTTTTTGGCAATATTAATGATCTGTCACCAAGTTTGACGCGAAGTGTAATTAATAATTTTACATACCTTCTATATCAAGTATCAAGTGTAACACTGCATTTGGTAAAATGGCAAATGCCACCAAAAATATAAAATTTACTTCTTAGTTCTCACCAAAAAGGAAATTAAGTAGGAAAAATGAAAGAAAAAAACTCAATTATCTAGTAATGATATTAGGATTTTGTTATTCTCCCTGTGTAATGATATTAAGATAGTCAATTATTTTTTTATAGAAAAAAATGTTAGAAAGAGAGAGTAGAGACTGATAACCCTACACTTGGACCGAATATAAATATCTATTCATATCAGATCGCCGAGTAAAGCCTGTCTCACCCCACTACAACAAAATGACTCAAACTCAAACACTCTTGGTGAGAAAAACGCCTTAATCACCTCACTAAAGCTTTTGGTAATTTGGGACCACCAAGACCAAGAAAGTTTAATAGCTAGTAAATAATAATATGGTGAGATCAGTTTATTTTTAAATTATAATTTTCCAATTTTATCCTTCACTTTCTTGGTTGGTGACATGTTTTATGTGGAATTATCCGTTTAAATGGTCAATTTTAGTAATACAAATATTTTTACTTAATATTCATTTTATTACAAAACCGATTGATATGAGCATTAAAAAATACTTTATAAAATTCATAATGAAATGAAAATAAAAAATTCATTTGCAAATAAACTCAAATCAACTTTCTAGATATATTTCTACTTAAATTCTAAATTTAACATTCCAAGTAAACACTCTTTATATAATTATATACTATTATACGATCATTGCAATGAACAAGTAAAGAAAGATAAAAAGGAACTAGTGAGCGCATGATAGACCAAAAACATAAACATTTGCTAAAGAAAATGGATTCCGCTAAGATTAAGATGGATCAAGATCCAAATCCATTCGTTAAAAATTTATTAGATCAAATAATTTATCAGATATTTTAAAAGAAAATCCATATTTGGATCTATCAGAATTCGAATTATAATCGAATTATCAGATCGCTTAGTAGATATTTTAAAAACATTATATTATAACATATTTAAAAATATATATTAATATAAATTTAAAAATATATATTTATTTTATATATCTAATCTTTTCACCAATATATACATATTTTAAATAAGTTATATAAGATACTTGAATAATACTAATTCATAACATATATGTATTTGTATATTATAAAAACAATATATACATACATGATACTTATTATATCACGTTAAAATCAGATCAGTTGTTATCAGAGTAGATCAATGTAAATTTAAATTTGATTTGTTTGTTAAATAAATTAATGAGTTCGAATTAAAATCGGATTCTATCAATATTTGATTATATGAATCGAACACATCGGATTCGGATCAAAATTTGATCCGTTAAATGGTTGATAGGCAAAGGTGTAGCCATGTAGTAAAATAGAGTCCATTGCTTCCCAAACTAAAAAAAAAAAAAAAAAGGTTTAGAACATAGTGTACAAATAGGATCTTTTCAGTACAATTACCAAAGCCACTCTCCCTCCAATTTTCTCCAATTTGACATTTATTGTTCTACTTCTGCTTGACTTTTTATATGTGATGAGGATGAATCATCTCCGGAGATTTGTTTTTGAAGTCATCATTATCATTGACCATAAATCGCCTCCAGAACCAGTGTTGCTTCCAAACTCTCTCAGGCATGTCGTCAATGGGGACTCCTTTTGTCTCAGGTATAAAGAAAAAGGCAAAAATCCCCATGACAACAATCCAGGCACCAAAGAAGAAGAAGATCCACGCTTGCATTTTGCACAGCATTGATAAGAAAGCTTGTGCAATCACGAATGTGAAGATCATATTGCAGCTGACAGCTATCGAGAACCCTGCTGTTCTTGTCTCGAGAGGGAAAGTCTCACTTGGAATCAGCCATCCTAAAGGACCCCATGACCAAGCAAAACCCATCACAAACAGGCAAATAAAAATCACCACAACTGCTGCCTGTGACTTGCCTATAGAACCATTGGGTGACAAGTCCGTTACTAGAAGTCCTCCAACAACAACCTGCAGTTTTATGAAATTAATTGAGGTTAACTTAAAGGGGTAATTGATTAGTCCAATTAATTTAATTAATCAAGAAAAAGAAGAAGAATATTGATAATCAGAACCTGGGCAATTAACATATGAACAGTAGATTCAAGAAGCAGAATTCTCCTTCCTGCTCTGTCCACAACGTAAAGTCCAACAAATGTGCTCAACACATTGATTCCTCCAGTAATAACAGCTGAAAGCAACGATACATCGCTTCCAAATCCGACGGTTTGGAATAAAACAGGTGCATAGAACATGATGGCATTGATTCCAGTGAATTGCTGGAAGATTTGCAGCATGATGCCAATCACTAGTGGTGGTCTGCTTTGAGGCTTGAATAGTTTGCTGTAAGGATCCTTCACTTGCCTAGCGATCTCACTAGCATGCAAAATTGAATCAAATTCAGCATCAACATGTTCGACTCCACGGATCTTCTTCAAAACTTCCCTTCCTTCTTCAACTTTCTTTCGCTCTATAAGACTTGTTGGTGTCTCACAAATGATTATGGAACCAAAGAGAAGAAACACAGCTGGGACCCCAGCACCTGCTAAGGCTAATCTCCATCCATAAGGATGTATTTTTGATGCTAAGTAGTTAATAATGTTGGCTATCAAGATTCCAATTGTTATAAAGAGTTGGAAGCAAATGTTAAGAGCTCCACGGATCTTGGCTGGAGCTATCTCTGACAAGAACAGAGGAACTGCCTGCAAATTGTCATTTTTATTAGATTTTCTTGATAATAAACAAAACCAGAAAATAAACTGTCTCAAACAGGCGTATTTGTTAATGGTTCTTACTTGATTGCCAAATCCCACTCCACAACCGAAAAGAATTCTTCCAATGATCAACATTTCTATATTTACACCCCCTGATTGAAATGCAACTCCTCCCACGAAAAACAGAGATGCTAACTGCATTGTGGGTTTTCTGCCAAGCTTTGAGCAACAAATTGATGCTAAAAGGCTAGCGAAAAGAGCTGCTATGTACAAAGAAGATGTAAACAACTGGAGCAATTGGTTATCATATTTGCAGTAATTGTTCTCATGGGCGTGTTGTTTCCTTTCATACACAGTGTGAAAGAATTTCTCCAAGAAGTCATCCATGGATGTCACCCCACCTACAAAAAATATCAACTCAATTTTTAGTTGATTATTGTTACTTAAATACATGGGTACATAACAAATTTTTTAAAAAAAAATTATTTAAAAAAGAAAAAAGAATAAGAAGTAAAGGACTAGATTAATCAAACCTGAAATTCCAATATCATAACCGAATATTAAGCCTCCAAAAGCAGCAATAATCACACAGACTATAACATAAACAGTAATCCTGCCTTCAAACTCCGGCGCACTTTCATTACTCGAAATTACAACAGCCGGCATGTTTTACCTGTCCTAAAAGAATAATATATATATATATATTATTGATTGTAGGAGAGGCTGAGGCAAGGTTACTTAAAGCAGATGCTACGTAAAGGAGAGAGCGATGTAGTTTTGTGTGAAGAGCAAGGTTTTGGGCATGGATTTATATAGTAGAATTTGTGGGTATGAAAACACTAAAATTAGAAGCAAGGTTAAAAATAGAGAGACGTAGGGAGTGAAAATTGGATATTCAATGCGTTGAGACCCGCATGGATAGCAGTCTCCCTGTTTTTCTGTGTCCTTGTGTCATTCTCTAAATTGTTGGCCTTGAATTCTCATCAGTATCATCCATGAATCTTTTCCAGACAGGATGTTTCTTCCAATGTGGTCTCTCAAAATTCAATTTTTGTGCAATTCAAACTGATGTAGGGAAACTTCCCTTACCAATAACGTAATGACACGTGTCAATATTCAGGATAGAAATAGTAATTTTGTAACCATGACGAGACAACCAATCACCTCCCGACACGTGCCTAGAGGTATGATGGTAATTTCACACCATAAGACATGTTGCTATTCCGCCATTCCAATTTTTGGATAAACTCGCACACTTGATAAATAACTCCAAAAGAATATTATTTGTATCTTAACACTACAGTTGTTCTCGTGATCAAACTCTACTCCCGCACACTATAAAAATGGGCCCTTATAAACCGAAAGGTACGGACATTTCTCCACACACAGCTCTCATTCTCTTTGACTTCCTTATTCTCTAGAAAAGAGCCTTTTACTAACTTAGGAATAAGAGAGTCCACCGGAGGCACACCCCCTCCTGCCCTCCGTGACTTTTGGTTTCAGCCTCGTTTCGTGTGTGCAGGTCTCACTTTTCGACTGCTCAGATTTCGACAGATTTTCAACATCAACATATTGGCGCTAGAAGGAAGACCTTCTTTTATGAAGGATCAAGGACTTACCTGTTATCATGCCGCCTAAAAGCAAAGCTGGACTAGTTCAGTCGCCACATGAGCGTCTATCCGCCAACGATCAGCTAATCCACAACTCCTTGCTATTTTGGAGCGTACTGGCTCCGAGTGGGACAACGAACCATCAGACGTATGGACTGGGCATGTCTCCACCTAGATCCTATAGAACCTAGATACCAAGGAAATCCAAGAACCTTCTCTGGTTCGCATCCTACTATCCCTCAGATCCACGAATAGTTCCAAGAACTCACTTAACTTGTCTTTGATCTCGTCGTCGAGGTAAGGGGAAGAGCTCGTTACCCCATGCCTCTGCCTCTCTCACAATGGAACTCTCACCAGAAGACACCTTACAGGTCTAATAAATCCGTTGGGGGTCAGTCCTCAATTGGATCCTTCTCGCACGCCAAAGTAAGGTCTCAAAACTACTCTACCTCCATATTTTCTTCTAAAGTCAGATCCCGAGGTTTCTCAACATCCAAAAGCCACACTGACCTAGACAAGAGGTTGGAAGACAAGGATCAAAGGATAAATGAAGCCTTTTAGGCAAGAAACACCAACATCCTCAATAACCTTAGCTCAAAAGATCCACCCTTCACTCAGGAGATCCTCGAAGCTCCTTTCCCTCAACACTTTCGGATGCTAGTTATAAAGGCTTATGATGGAACCACAGATCCCGTAGATCATCTCCAGCATTACAAAACCATTATGTTGCTGCACCACCATCCTGATGTTGTTATGTGTAAAGCTTTTCCTTTGACCCTGGAAAAGGCAACCAACACTAGGTACAGTCACCTTAAACCTGGTAGCATCGGCTCCTTCAAAGAGCTAAGCTATGCCTTTGCGTCTCATTTTCTGAGCAGAAAGGGGCCATGGAAAACCTCATAAAGCCTATTCAGCATCATCCCATATAAAGGAGAAAAGATATGGGAATACATCTCCTAGTTTAATGCAGTTGCCTGAGAAATCCTGACCTAGACCCTGCTATCCAGACTTTAGCATTTTAGAATGGGTTCAAGCTGGGAACTTTTAGCTTCAAGTTGATTAAACACCCTCCCAGGGATATGAACGACTTACTCGCTCGAGCCGAGGAACATATGATCACAGAAGACGAAAAGATATTTAGAAGGGAGAGAGAAACTGGAATGGACAAGAGAAAAAAAGATCCTAATGAACCCAGGGAAAGCTTCATATAAAAATCACACCTAGAAGGGAGGGTAAGAGCTCCCCTTAACTTCGAGAACTTCACCCCACTGTGTGCCTCCAGTACAAACATACTCCTGAGTATCAAAGATCAGGACCTCCTTCGTTGACCTCCCAGACCTCTCTATCCAAGTAGGAATTGATTTAAATGATGTTATTTCCATAAGGATCATGGTCACGACACCGAAGAGTACCACACCCTCAAATAGTAGATTGAATCCTTCATTTGAAGGAGCTACCCAAGGGAATACATCGGATCTCGCCAAGTCCAAGATTACGAGGATTGTTCCCAGTGTTTGTCTCAACAAGCCTCAGAGAGGCTATATAGAGGACACCAGAGTCCAAGAAAGAGCCTTAGGTTGAGTCCTAGAAAACCTACCCGAGAAGAGAAGCACCATCGAAATAATCAAGGGCATCCTCCCACCATCACTGGCACCATCAAAACCATTTTTAGAGGACTGACTGCGAGACGCCAGTCCGCTTGTGGGAGAAAAAACTTTTGCCCAGTTAGTAGCATCTGTTAGTGGACCCCACAAACGGATCAAAATGGATCAAGTAATATCTTTTACAAATGAAGATCTAGAGGGAATATAGACTACACACGATGACGCTATGGTTATCACTCTTGTCATCGCTAGCTCAGCAGATATCATTTTTTATGAAGCCTTCCATAGATTAAGCCGAGGAAGGACCAACTCAAGCCTGCATCATCTCCTCTATATGGTTTTTCGGGGATGCCTGCGTTTGCCGAAGGGAGTATAGTTCTCCCAATCAATAGAAGGATTCCACTGCAGCTCACTACTGTCCATACCACGTTATTGGTAGTAAGATATCCATCGTCATACAATGTGATACTTGGGAGACCAACCCTTAATGAGATGAGGACAGTAGTCTCTACATACCATCTAAAGGTAAAATTTTCTACTTATGAAGGTGTGGGGGAGGTTCGAGGAAACCAGCAAATTTCTCGGTCTTG
The DNA here is from genome assembly GCA_023935145.1 of Bretschneidera sinensis. Taxonomy (NCBI): domain Eukaryota; kingdom Viridiplantae; phylum Streptophyta; class Magnoliopsida; order Brassicales; family Akaniaceae; genus Bretschneidera; species Bretschneidera sinensis. The sequence goes on from CM043699.1 coordinate 88,853,160, forward strand.
CTACTTGAATTCTATTAACGGCTAAAGGAAAGTTGATGCTTTACCTTTGTAAATAGAAGACTTGAGAGATGAACTCAAAAGACAAGGGTAGTCAGAAGAAGAACTCATCACCATTCCCCTAAACGAAAGGGATTCAAAGGCTGTATTGGTCGATTCTGGCCTCACTAAAGATTTAAGAGATTCCTTAATTTCCTTTCTGCGAAGAAACCAAGATCCCTTCGCCTGGTCAGCCTCCGATATACTTGGGATCGATCCCTCACTTATTATCCACTGGCTAAGTGTGGACCTGGATCATCTTCTCGAAGTCCAAAAAATGAGGTAATTTACCTCCGAGTGACAAAGTGCCATTAAAGAAGAAGTAGAAAAGCTCTTAGCAGTTGATTTCATTGAAGAAATCGATTATCCGGAGTGGATCGCCAATGTCATAATTGTCAAAAAGCCTAAAGGTAAATTGAGGATTTGCATCGACTTTACTTATCTCAACAAAGCCTGCTCGAAAGATAGTTTTCCCCTGCCTCGAATCGACTAGCTGGTTGATGCCTCCTCCAAGCATGAATTGCTCAGTTTTATGGATGCGTACTTCGGGTACAATCAAATTTTAATGCACAAGTCCTACCGATCCAAGACCACCTTTGTCACTGATTAAGGCCTGTATTGCAATAAGGTAATGCCGTTTGGACTCAAGAATTTAGGGGCCACCTACCAAAGGCTGGTCAACAAAATCTTCAGGGAGCAGATTGGTAGAAATATGGAGGTCTATGTGGATGACATGCTTGTTAAAAGCATTAGCACCAGGGATCATGAGTTTGATTTGGAGGAAGCATTTAGGATACTCCACCGCCACCAAATGAAGTTAAACCTAACCAAATGCGCCTTTGGAATCACCGATGGGAATTTTTTGGGATTCATGGTAATATAGCCAGGGATAATAGCTAACCCCGAAATAATAAAGGCGATTATGAATATGACCACTCTTCAGAACGTTAAAGAAGTGAAAAGATTGACTGGACGAGTAGCCGCGCTCAACCACTTTATGTCTAAGTCTGCCGAATGGTGCCTAACTTTCTTCAAATCAATTAAGAAAGCTAAGAATTTCACCTAGGATGAAGAATGTCAGAGAGTATTTGAAGAACTAAAAGAATATATGAGCTAACCACCTCTCCTAACTAAACCCGTCATAGGAGAGGAACTCTTTCTCTATATATCAGCAGGCTAAGATGTGGTAGCCTCGGTCTTGATCCGAGAAGATGCTGGGATATAAAAACCCATCTATTATATCAGCTGGATTCTGCATGATCCTGAAACAAGCCGAACATCTTCGAAAGGATGGTCAGATGGTCCATCGAGTTATGCAAATTTGATATTTGATATAAGCCCCATAAATCTATTAAAGCACAGGCCCTAGTAGATTTCATAACTAAGACAACTTTCCCTGGGAGTTCGGTCGAAGTCAAAGCACCTAAAGAAGCCGAGCCGATACCAAATTGGATGTTATATGTGGACGGTTCATCCAATAGCAATGGCTTTGGGGTGGGCCTCATCCTCAGTAGCTCGAAGAGTTTCACAATTGAGTATGCCCTAAGGTTTGGGTTTAAGGCCTCAAACAACGATGTTGAATACGAGGCATTGCTCACCGGGATGAAACTCGCCAAAACACTAGCCGCTGATGCATTAGAAGCTTACAGTGACCCACAAATGGTGGTGAACCAAATGACCAATGAGTTTGAAGCCAAAGGAGTGAGAATCGCAAGATATCTAGAAAAAGCCCACGAACTCGCAACAACCTTGATAAGGTTCCGAATAGCTCAAGTGCCTCTGGCGGAGAACACAAAGGTGGATGCCTGGGCTCGGCTCGCCTCCTCCAGACATTCTAATTTCGCTCAGGTAGTTTACTTGGAAACCCTTTCGACTTCGAGATTTGATGAAGTACCAGTTATGCCACTCATTAGGGAGCAAACTTGGATGGATCCGATCATCATTTACTTAGTGGATGGCACACTCCCATATCAGAAGAGCGTAGCAAAGACTCATCTCCCGTGCCTCGAGATATGCTGTGATCGATGGATAACTATATAAGAAGGTCTCACCACTCCTTATTTAAAATGTCTAGGCTTTACTGATGTTGATTACGCCTTTAGGGAAATGCACCAAGGGATATGTGATAATCACCTCAGAGGATAGGTTTTGGCATTTAAAATACTCCGCCATGGTTACTACTTGTCCCAAATGAGCTGCGATGCAGTCGAGATGGTAAAAAAGTGCAAAACTTGTCAAGAACATGCCTCTATACCTCAGCGATCGACCGATCTCTTGACATCAATCGCTAGTCTTCTTCCCTTTGCCATGTGGGGAATGGATATCCTTGGCCCATTCTGAGAGGCATCAAGGCAAAAGAAGCATTTAATGGTGGCCATAGGTTATTTTACCAAGTAGGTGGAAGCCGAACCTCTTGCTAGAATTTCTGACTATCAGATCGGAGAGTTCATCTGGAAGTCAATTGTTTGTATATTTGATATACCTAGGATATTGGTCACTGACAATGGTACGCAGTTTGACAACACCCGATTCAAATCTTTCTGCCAAGACCTCTAGATTAAACAAAGGTTTTCCTCGATGGCCTATCCCCAAGCAAACAGACAAGTCGAAGTAACAAACAGAACTCTCCAGCAAGGAATCAAGAAGAATCTTAATGATGTCGATCAACAGTGGGTCAATCACCACCCAAATGTTCTTTAGGCCTACCGAGACACTGCCCGAACGCCCATAAGGGAACTCCAATCTTCTTAGCTTATGAATTCGAGGCAGTAATACCCCTCAAGATAGGAACACCATCTTTATGAATATATAACTATAATGAAACAGACATCGAAGAGGCACTCAAGATGAATGATGACTTGATCGACGAGGCTAGAGGCAAAGCCCAGATAAAGCTTGTCACCTACCACCAGAGGGTATCGAGATATTATAACTCCTGAGTCAAGGAGAGAGCTTACAAATTGCATGACTTGGTATTAAGAAAGAACAAGGTGTCTCACCATTGAAAGACGGGGAAGCTCCTCCCAAATTGGGAAGGTCCTTACCGCATCAAGAGAGTTTGTCGAGCTGGCACGTTCAAGCTTGAAGACTTGGACGGCAAACCGGTGCTGCGCACTTAGAATGTCGAGAACCTTCGTAAGTTCTACTAGTAAAACCCCTCCAAAGACTCCCTAGCTATAGCCAATTTCGTTTCGCCAATTTGGTTCCGCCGATTTTGTTTTGTCAATCTTATTTCGCTAATTTAGTATCGCCAAGTATTAATGTAATACTTAGATATTCGTAATAAAAGAGCAACCCATTTTTCGCCAAGTTTGTTAGTTTTCTCTTATACCAAGGGGAAGGCCCAGGGCTTCAAAAAGCCCAAGGCCTTTTCCTTTTGGATGCTTGCTTCAGTCCGAGTATGGAAAAATGCAATGGAAAACAAAAGGTGACCTTCATGAACTTAGAATTTTTTCACAAAAAGGCACTAAAGGCCAAACTTACAATATATATATATACTTCCTCCTTCCTCTACTTCCTCTTTCCTCCTCCTTAGCAGCAAAGGACTGGTCCTCGCCCTTATCTTCTGTACCTCGTCATCAGAGGGGATCTCCACCATTGAGAAATCCTGATCCGGATAGGTAGCCGAAGCTTACTGCTTAGCTTTTTCGAAGCTCCTAAAGTAGAAATTACTAGCCGCAACCTCCACAACTGACTTAAACACTTAGGACTCTTTAAAGTCGGCCAAGGCTTTCTCATCAGCTTCTTTCTTGGCCTGAAGCTTTGCCATTTCTGCTTCAGCTGCTTACCACTCCGACCAGGCCTCCTCCAGATCTTCTATCAGCAGGGACCTCCCCTTCTCTAAGCGACTAGTCTCCACCACGTGCTTTGCGAGAGACTCCCACAAAGTCTAGATGAAGTTGTGGCAATCACCCAACTTCTTATCCAAATAAAGATAGTAGGGGGAAAGGATGCCCAAAGCTATGCTCAACTGAAAAATAAAGCAAGTTATATATCCTTAGAGATAGGTAAAAATATCATAACAAAACTTAAAAGACCATGGGATACCTGAGAGGCCAAACCCTTGACCATCACTGTAAAGCTCTCCATAGGTTCCTACGTTAGTCTGGCCATGTCTTTTGGAAGGATACCCCGGATCAAGTGCTCTTTAGCAATGTTGGTGCTTCCAATGTATGAGTCGTCGACCTTCACGTACCAGTCTGCCCTGAAAACATCAGAAGGATGAGCTTGGACAGGTGCTGTAACCTTCACGGGAGGAGAGGAGGGAGTGGTAGCTGCATCATCCTCCACCATAATAGGAGTAGGAGGAGGGGTACTAGAAATTCCCGCGTGTAACGACCCATCTCTGGTTGGCCACCCCCAAGACGGTGTCATCATGTTTTGAAATCCCAGCACGACACATATATGCAACAATATAAAAACAACAACTGAATGATTTACATACATAAATCCTCAACCCTCAAAAGGGGAGTTACATCATTCGGATCTCAACTGAACATTATGTACAACAGATTATACATGAATATTTACAAATATTTTTTTTTCTTTCTCATTAGTCTAAGGATATGGACCACGTGGCTTACAGAAAATGATCTAGTCTGAATCTCCGCTCACAATTCTATCTGTCCTGCCTGCTACCTGAAATCATTGTACAATAAGGAGTGAGATTCACAAGCTCGGTGAATTAAACTTACAATAAGAAGTATTCAATTTGTATAATTAATCTTCCAATATTTATTCATCTATATCTCATATATTTTGATAATAACATTCTATTATTACTACTCATATCAAATCCTCATCCTTTATAAATCACTTCTTCTCATATAATTAATCATCATCTTGAGACTATCAATTCTATCTCATAATAACCTTATTATGAGGTTCACAGCATATAATCAATCACCCAGATAATTCTCATCATTTTATATTTCCATATTTATTCTCAGTATAATTGTCTCTCTGTGAGACTCATTCATCTATCAATAAATTTACAATTATGAATAGCACTTTAGCATCTCAATAATAAAATCAATATTTAAAACATATGCAGTATATGAATTATTAATTCGGAACGTCTTCCCACATGTCGACATGTTTTATGTTACACCGGGTGCCCTCCTGGTTCTTTTATTTTCAGCATATACCAGCTGTCACAGTTTTCATTTATTTCCAGCATATACTGGCTGTCACGGTTTTCATTTAGACTGACTGCCTTCCCGGTTCTTTTATTTTCATTTAGACCAGCTTCCTTCCCGGTTCTTTTATTTCATGCATATGCATATGAATAAGGATATGAAACATACATATAAATAATAATATAGAAACACACATTTATTCAAACATTCTAATTAGCTATCCTGATTATTCTCAAATTATTATTCAAAAAATTCCACTAAATTCCTCTCATAAATAATTTCAAATCATCAACCATAGCTAGTCAAGAATTTCACTTATCACCTTTATTATTAAATCGTTTCATTATTTCTCATAAAATAATTCTCTACACATCCATTTCCTATCATATCTATCAACCAACTTTTATCTATCACCAAATCATAAGTTAATGATTTATTCAAGTGCTATCACTATATATTTCATATTTATCTTGATTACTTAAAGTAAATCTAACTCACTACGTAGCACTTAGAGCTACCCGTGGATCACTTCCATGCATTTTCTGTTCTTTTCAGCAATTTCTCCCGGTTACTGATTGTCAACACCTGACATAATATTTATGTTAAAATTTATAATTTATTCTTTAATTCCTTCATAATTCATACCCTTTGAAAGTTCCCACATTGAATTCTGGGAATTTCATGTATGCTAAATTTCAAAAATAAACTTCACGTTATTACTTTATGTTTTTCTTAGAGCTTCCCATGACTCTATAAAATTCTCTCGTAAACCCCTTCAAAATTTTATTCTTTCAACTTTTCTTTCAATCCCTAACTGTTTAAAGAAAGAGAGTAATTTGAATCATAGTTGAAGAAAACCAAACAGGATTTGGAAAGTAATAAATAAAATAACTAAAATTACACACACATACACACACACACACACACACACACACACACACACACACACACACACATATATATATATATATATATAAAACTTTAGTCAGCAACCCCCCTAAATTGTGCCACGAAATGCAATGCTGTCTTATATGCAGCACTGCATTTCCTTTGGCAACACCTGTTGCCACATTTTTTTTTCCTTCTTTTTGTTCCTTCTCCACATCTGGACACTTTCGTTTTTTTTTCTTTTTTATTTTTCTTTTTCTTTGTACCCACACCACCATACATCTAATTTTTTTTCTTTTCAAATGGATTATTTTATTCAATAATAAATCTTTCATATATATATAATTTTAAATTCCATATGATATTTATTAAATTACTTCTTTACCCTTTATTTACGAATACAGGTATTACACCGCGTTAGTCTTCTTTACAGAAGACTGAGCCGCCAGCGCTCGAGCCTCCTCATCCCACTTCCTCTTTTGGGATAGCTTCGTTGCTATCTGAGTGGCCTTCAGAGCATCGATAACTACAAAAGAATGACAAGACATAAATACAAGAGAAAGAAAGGAAAAATAAGTGTAGGGGAAGGGACTTTGACCTATCTCTTCGTTTGGACCCTCAGGGCAAAGTCCGAGCCTAGCCAACTCGGCATTCTGGTATAGGAGCTCAACTGCTATCTTCCTACCAATCATATCCTATAAGCTGTCCTTCTCCCTCTTCATAAGGTAGGGTTTTTTATTTGACTTAACTAAATCCAAATCCCACTTAGTAGGCAAGTCGAAGCCCCTCTCACTCTGAACATAGAAGAAACTCTTCTTACATTGCTTAATACTCGAGGGTGTCTTCTTCAATAACCCTCTTTTTGGCCTAGATCTCAATACTACCCAGCCGCTCCTTATGCTTACTAATCACAAAGAGACTCTTGAAAACGTTCATATTCATCACCCCTTTCACTTTGATATTGACGTAAATAAACACCATTAGAAGGTGTATGGAGTTCATTACAAACTAGCACAAAGTAATGCTATAGTACCTAAGCATCGTTCGAACAAAGGGGTGAATGGGGAACCTAAGCCTAGCCTTAAGGTGATGATGGTAGACACATAACTCTCCCTCTTTCAGGTCATCACAAACACGCTCCCCAATCCCAGCATTCCTAAGTTTGAACTCCTTAGGGATCCTATATGTGATTCTTATCTACGTAAGCTCATCATTCTTTAGCTTATTAGGGGAGAGATTGACCGTAAAACCTATACTTGGCCTTTCATCCTCTCCCATCTCCTCTCAAAGCACACACAGGGCATGGTTGCCTTTGGAGAAGGAAAAAGATGACTCACCTCCCTCGTACAGAACTAGGGCACGAGAGTCTCCTGAGGAATCGTTCACCCCAGCCTCTAGACCATCGTTACTACCATGGTTGTCATCACCATTTCTACCCCTACCTTCTCCAATAGTTTTGTTATCATTACTATTACTACCACTATTACTAATACCACTACTTCTATTGCGGTAAACATCGAAAGAAGACATGAGTAGAGAAAAATATGACTCACCGATCGAGAGCTCTGAGAAGTTTTAGTTTGTCAAGCATCGAGCTCCCACTGAAACAAAAATTCTAAGGTCCCACTACTCCAAAGGCTCTCAAGATTGAAGGCTCTCAAATTTTTTTGATAACTAGTAGTTAAGTGAAGAGCAAAGGGAAGCCTCTCCCCTTATATAGAGCTCCTCACACATTGAACGATGACGCATTATTTACTTAGCCATATTCTCGAACATCAAAGCAATACCTTTCTCCAAAACCAAGAAAGATAACGCCTCTTAGGAAACCCTAGGATGGTCGCCACCTCATCTGAGCATTTAAGAAAATGGCTCAAGGTATCCTCAATTAATTTAAAAGGGTCGGGCCAAGAAACCATGGCCAGACACGAAGGTCAAACTCTAAAGCATAACATTTTAAGCCCAAAAATATAACATCTTGGGCCCAAAACCAAACCCTGACCCACTACAACAAAGTCCACAAAAAATAGAAGGGCCAGAAAATTCCATGAAAGTCACCCTATATTACCAAGTCTTTCCTCATCGGAAGCAACCTACATTTGCCAAAAAGTCCAAGCAGTTGGACTCCAAGTTCAACTCCTCGAACTTCTCCAAAAACTCCGAGCAGTTGGAGTCCATGTTCAACTCCTCGGACTCAACCGCCAAACTCTGAGCGATTTTTTAACTCATCAGACTTGCATAGTAAACTCCGATGGTAACTAGTCTGGTGGACCTGCTCGCCGTCTCCTCTCAGACCGGTTCGAGCCATTGTAAATGAAATGACCCATCCCGTTTTGGCCACCCCCTAGATAGTGTTGTCACTTTTTGAAAATCCTAACACGACATATATATGCACAATATAAAAATACCAACTAAATTTTTTTACATACATTAATCCTTAACCCTCAACATTGGAGATTTAGATCTCAACTGAACATTATACACAACATATTATGCATGAATATTTACAAATACTTTTTTTCTCATTAGTCTGAGGATGTGGACCACGTGGCTTATAAAAAATGATTTAGTCTGAATCTCTGCTCACAATTCTATCTGTCCTACCCACTACCTAAAATCATTAAACAATAAGGAGTGAGTTTCACAAGCTGAGTGAATTAAATTTAGCAAAAGTATTCGATTATATACTCCCAATCACATCTTATAATTCAATTACTTCTAATAATATTCCGATATTCATTCATCTCTTTCCTCAAATAATTCAATAACAATATTTTGTAATCACTACTCAATTTTATAATTCCCCCATTACACAATCTCTTCTTAAGTTACTTATCAGACATATCAATCTTTCAATCATATATTTAATCATCTCAAAATTCTCAATTCAACATCACCGTTTACCATGTTATGAGTTTCACAACATATAATCAATCCCTCAGACAATTCTCATCATATCATACTTCCATCTTTCCTTCTCATCATACTTGTCTCTCAGTGAGACTCATTCATCTATCAATAAATTTACACTCAAGAATAACACTTTAGTATCTCAAGCAATAACAATAAATATTTAAAGCATATGCAATGCGTGAATTTAAATGTTATTATTATTTGGGAACGTCTTCCCACATGCCGACATGTTTTTATCTTAGACCGACTGCCTTCTCGGTTCTTTTATCTTTAGGACATACTGCCTGTCACGGTTTTCATTTATTTTCAACATATACCGACTGTCATGGTTTTCATTTATCTCTAGCATATACCGGCTATCACGGTTTTCATTTATCTCCAGCATATACCGGCTGTCACGGTTTTCATTTATCACCAGCATATACCGGCAATCACTGTTTTCATTTATCGCCAGTATATACCGGCTGTCACTGTTTTCATTTAGACTAGCCCCTCCCGATTCTTTTATTTCATGCATATGCATATGAACAATGATATGAAATATGCATATGAACAATAATATAAAAACAAGCATACATTCAAACATTCAATTTAGCTATCGAACTTTTTCTTAAAATTATTATCTGATCATATTCATTAAATTTTCTCCTCATATATTATATCAAATTATCATTCATAGCTTGTCAAGAAATTCATTTATCCCTTCATTATATATTTAATCAACTCATTATTTCAATAATATTACTTCCCATATAATAAATCTCTAACATATCAATTATTCCTATCATACCCATCAACCAACTTCATCCCTCATAAAATCATAGGTTAATAATTAATTCAAATATCCTCACCGTATATTTCATATTTATCTCGATTACTAAAAGTAAATCTAAGTCACCACGTAGCACTTAGAGCAACCCGTGGATCACCTCCTTGCCTTTCCTCATCTTTTCAGTAATTTCACCCGATTGCTGTTCATCAACACTTGATATAATATTTATATTAAAATTTATAATTTATTCTTCAATTCTTCCTGAATTCACCCCCTTTAAAATTTTCACATTGAATTATGAGAAATTTCATGTATGCTAAATTTCAAAAATAAAATTTACATTATTACCTTTTGTTTTTCTTAGAGCTTTTCTCGACTTTCTTTAAAATTCTCCCGCAAACCCCTTAAAAATTTTACTCTTTCAACATTTCTTTCAGTCCCCAAGTGTTTAAAGAAATAGAGAAATTTGAATTGAAGAAAAAAGAAAACCAAACAGGATTTGGTAAGAAGAATTAAAAAAAAAACAATATATATATATATATATATATAAACAAACCGCCCCTCTTTGCCACTCTTTCACTATTTGTACAACATGCAAGACTTTGCATGTTGGTGACAACACCTAGACGTCCATGTGTTGTCCCCCACATTTTTTTTAACATCCAAATTTTGTTTTGTTTTGTTTTTCTTTTTCTCTTTTTATCTTTCCATGCTGCCATGGACGCCTTTTTTTTCAAAAGAATTATTTAATTTAAATAATAAACCTTTCATGTATATATTATTTTATTTTAATTCCATGTCATATTTATCAAATTAATTCTTTACTCATACTTTAAGAACACGGTTATTACAATTCTATCCACCTTATAAAAATTGTCCCAAAAATTTTCGGACCTAATTCATGAAAAACTTGGGGGTATTCTTCCCTCACCCTTACATCATGCTCCCATGTAATTTCTTTAACATGTTTGTTCTGTCATAATACTTAAACCCGTGGAATTACTTTATTACATAAGACTTGTTCTTTTCTGTCTAAAATTCTCACTGGTACTTGTATAAAAGTCAAATTTTTCTGAATTTCTACCGCTTGGCTTGAAATACTATGTGATTCATCATGTAAATGCTTTCTCAAAAGTGAAACATGAAACAAATTATGTAATTACTTTAACTCTGGAGGCAAATCCAGGCTATACACGACTAGCCCAACTTTCTCAACAACCTCATAGGGTCCCACATACCTTGGATTCAACTTTCATTTCTTTTTAAATCTCAATACACCTTTCCATGGAGATATTTTTTTTAAATACACCCAACCACCTATTTGAAACTCAAGAGGTCTTCTCATATTATCAACATAGCTATTCAGTCTACTCTGTGCTGCTTTAAGGTTTCTCTAACTAATTTGATCCTCCCAGTTGTTAACTCAATAATTTATGAACTGAATATATTTCTCTCTCCCACTTCTTCCTAACATATAGGAGTTCTATACCTCCTACCTTACAATGACTCAAACGGTGCCATTCCAATACTAGATTGATGTTGATTATTATAAGAAAATTCAATCAATGATAAGTAAGCATCCCAACTTACTGAGAACTCGTCACATTTGCCCTCAACATATCTTCTAGTACTTTAATAATCCTTTATGTCTAGTCATCTGTTTGAGGATGAAGAGTTGTACAAAATTGTAACCATGTACTCGTGGCTTTCTGAAAGCCTCTCCAAAATCAAGATGAAACTCTAGCATCTCTATTTGACACTATACTCTATAGTACTTAATATAACCTCACAATCTTAGTTACATACAGTTCAACCAACTTTTTAGGAATCCAATTAGTTTTAATTGGAAGAAATTGAGATGACTTAGAAATTCTATCTACTATCACTTACATTATATCGTGACCTCTCTAGTTATGGGAAAATCTAGAAACAAAATCCATACTCACATTTTTCTATGGTCATTCCAGCACAGGAAGAGGCTGTAGTAAGCCTCCTGGATGTTTATTCTCTTACTTCACTTGCTGACAAACCAAACATCTGAAAATATATTCAGCTACATCTGACAACCAGTAATTCTATCTCAGTCCTCTATACATCTTATTGTTACTCTGGTGCATCGAATATACATCATCATATGCCTCTCTCAATATCTTCTTTCTTAACTCCACATCATTGGGAATATAAATTCTATGTTCCAATACCAGAACACCATCATTTCAAATTTTTAACTCATATTACTTTATACTAAGCACTTCATGCTTAATCTTCCCTATCGAATCATCTCTACCTTGCATCTCTAACAAGCATTTTACTATGGATGACTGTACAACCATGTTTGTTAACATTGATCCTCTATCACTGATATTTAACTACATTCTTATCTCTCTTAAATCTATCATCAATTTCAAATCAGAACTTTGAATAGCAGTTAATTTTCTTGTAGACTTTCTACTTAATGCATCAGCTACTACATTAGCCTTCCTTGGATGATAAAGAATTGTACAGCCATAATCACTAATCAACTCCATCCACCGCCTCTGTCTCAAATCCAACTCTCTCTAGGTAGGTAAGTGTGTCAAACTCTTGTGATCAGTAAATATCTCACAAGTGGCTTTATACAGATGATGTCTCCAAATTTTCAAGTAAGCACTATGGCAGCTAACTCTAAGTTACGAATAGGGTATTTTCTCTCATGATTCCTCAATTTCTTGGAAGCATATGCCATTACCATCTCATGTTGCATCAACACACATCCCAACTCTTGATGGGATGCATCACTATTCACCACAAATACTTCATCACCAGAAGGAATCACTAATATTGGAGCTGCAGTCAATTTTTCCTTTAGTGATTGAATTTTTTTTCACACTCCCCAGACCATACAACTTCACATTTTTCCTGGTCAATCAAGTCAACAGTACTGCGATAATAGAAAATTTTTGAATAAATCTTCTATAATAAGCAGCTAACCACAAGAAGATTCTAATATCAGTTACGTTAGTTGATCTCTCCCAGTGTTTTCAGAGGCGAAGGCATTGGGCGAGGCGTTGGGACATAAGCCTTGAGACGTTGGGGTGTAAGTCTTTTGAATATTTTGGGGCGTTTCAAAATTTTAATAAAACAATATTAATTAATTAATTAGAATAATAAAATAAAAATAATTTAAATTAATTAATTAATTATCAAAGTTTAATACTTTACTAACTTTCTGTAGTGATAATTATAATTTTATAAATATCAGTTTTTTCAGAAGAGAGGGTGTTGGCGAGATGTTTTGTCCCAGTGAGATGAGGTGTAAACCCCGAGGCATTGGGACGTTCTAAATAAAATAATAATTACAAAAAATATCAAATTAATATTTAAATTTAGAAAAAAAATCAAATTATTAAATTCATTTGTAAATGTATCTATTAAAACAAACTTTTGGTAACTAAAAAAAATAAATGTACTAAATAATTTGTATTAAGTTTAGTACCAAATTACCAATCCTTGTTACTTAGTCTAAGTAGAAGCCCAAATCTATGTATAAGCCCAAGTGACACATACAACAACCCAAGCCCATTTTATTTATTTTTAATATTCCTTCATCTTTTAGACTTTTCTTTCCAAAATTTTTGAAATCGAATACTCAACAGTCAACACTCAACAGAGCTCTCTCTTATTGTCACATTTTCTTCCTCTCTCTCTCCAGTCTCCATTACCTACTCTTTTTCACCATTTTTATTTTTTCTTTCTTTTTCTCATCTCTCTCTAGATTTTGTCAATCATGAGAAGAAAAAAAAAGCCATGTGAACAGCCCTGTTTTGGGTATTGTAACACCAAAACTTTGAGTTAAATGGGAGTCACCATCAGCCATGAAATCAGACCACCAACCACTGGATTCCGACGACTATCTTTAGGAGGAGAAATAGGAAGTAGAAACAATTTTACATATTCGTTTGTTATTCATCCACAATCAACATCAAGCTTCTAGTTCATTTGAGTAAGTTTCAATGGAATCCCATATTCTAATTTTGTGTAAATTACTCATGTAGATTTCAAGTATATAGTTCCTAATTAATTGAGTTGTGTAAATCATCAATGATTTGTATTTAACTTAGAATTTAATTCATGAAAATTTCGTTGGTTGCCTCTGAAAACACTGGGACTTTGCAGCACAACAAATTGATCAACCAAACTCCAAAAGGGCGTACACCCTGACCTTTTAGGCGCAAAAAGCATACGCACTAGGGTGAGGCGTACACCCCAGAGTGAAAAATGATCGCTTTTTGAAGGAACACCTTTACTTTCACACCCAAAGGCATTTTACTTCCGCCTCTCCTTGGGGCGTGCCCTGAGACTCGCCCAAGACCGCCTCTGAATATACTGATCTCTCCCCACTTAACATTACCTCTACCTTTTGTGGATCAACTGTTATGCCATCTCCAGATATTACATGTTCCAAGAAAGTTATTTCATTCAGCAAAAATTCACATTTAGGAAATTATAGCATACAATCTCTCTCTCCTCGAAATCTCCCACACAATTTCTAAATGTTTTGAATGCTCTCCCTTAGTCTTAGAATATACTAAGATGTGATCAATGAACAGGATTACAAAATTATCTAGAAATGGTTTAAATATTTTATTAATCTTGTCTATTAATGTTGCTGGAACATTAGTTAACCCAAATGGCATCACCAGAAACTTATGACCATAACATGTCCTAAAAGCAGTCTTAGACACATCTCCTTCTTTTATTCTCAAATGGGTGATAACTTGATCTTAAGTCTATCTTAGAAAATACCTTTGCTCCTTGTAATTTCTCAAATAAATCATCTATCCTGGGTAAAGGATATTTGTTCTTAATGGTGATCTTATTCGGCTGTTTGTAACCTTTACACCACATCATCGTTCTATCTTTCTTCTTTACAAACAATATAGGGGCTCCAAATGGTGACATACTTGGTCGAATAAATTATTTATATAACAACTCTTGAAGTTAAACTTTCAATTCTCTCAACTCAGTGAGTGTCATTTTGTAGGATGCTATAGATATATGTGATGAACCTGATATCACATCAATAAAGAATTTAATTTCCTTACTGATAGGTAAACTAGACAACTCATCAAGAAATACATCAGAAAAATCTTTTGCTACTAAGATTTCTTCCAACTCTCTACTATCATTTCTAAAATCCATCACATATACCAAATACCCCTCACATCTTTTCCTTGACCATTTACTAGTAGTCAGAGCAAAATAAGATAGTTCAAGAGTATCTTACGTTCTCCCTGAAACCAAATTCCTCTTATCCATATCCTAAACACTACATTCTTTCTAGAACAATCAACCCAAGTGAAATATGTCACCAACCAATTCATTCCCAAAATCAAGTGAAATTCTATCATAGTCAAAGGTAATAAATCAACTTCAAATACTCTATCACCGATATGAATCACACAACCCTTATAAACATTTATGATTATCACTCTATCTCTAGTGAGAACTTCAACAATAATATTATGTATCAAAAAACAAATACATGCATAGATAGACTTTATAAATACATTGGATGCAAAAGAATGAGTTGCACCAAGATCAACTAACATTTATATGTCCACCTTTCTACATACAACGCACCTCAATTTAGGACAATTATGGGATAAATATCTCATCTGATTACATCTATAACATGTTCTAGTCTTTGTATCACATTACTAGATCCTCTAGATAGTACATTCCCACCTCTACGATAACTTCTAGTTCCTAAAGACTATCTCCCAAACCTAGGGGTCCCACCAATATTACTCTGAGCTACAGAAGCAACAGATCCTGCTTACCTCTGGCTATGTATTTCAGTTCCCTGTAACAAGGAACACCCCCCTCTAGGGTGGTCTCACACCCTGTACACTCATACTACCACTACCTCTAGAACCTTCATGTCTATATCTCTTCTACCATTCTTTCTATCTCCCTTACATTCTATCACATCTTTCTCAATTGGAAGTGCTATATAAACCAACCTGACATAATTCATATGCCTTATTAAGATAGTTTCGATTTAATCTCAAAATGTAGTCTATCTATGAACCTCTTACACTTTTTCTCCTCTAGGTTTCCTGTACAAATCTCGACAAAGCCATAAATCTCTTATCATACTGAGCCATAGTCAATACATTTGCCTCAAATAAATAAAATCTCTCTTTTGTTGGGCTCTAAAGGTATAAGGAAAGTATTTATCAAGGAAAGCCTCCTTAAACCTATTCTAGGTTAAGGGTCTATCAACATATACACTTACCTTGGGGAGAGTATCCTCATGCCATTCTAAAGCTTCTCCTTCTCCCTCAAACAAAGCAAAGGCGACCCTCTGCCTGTCAGTCACTAGTAAAGTACCCAAATAATATCTCTACATGCTTCACCCATAGCTCAAACTCAAAAGAATTCATAGATCTTTTATACAACAAAGCATTCAACTTAATATATTTAACAAAACAATCTTCTTACATCTTGTGCATAAACTCACTTTCTCATTTTGAACGTTCATCATTGCTAGATTTACAAAAACCTCAAGCACCGCTCTAGCCTGTTCATCAAGTCTATGCTATAGACTATCAAATCTATCATTTGTTACATTCATTTTCTCAAGCGCATGAGAAAGAACTTCTCTTAGCTCCTTTCTTTCAACTCTAGATTCTCTCATACCCCTACTAGTATCAGTTATACTGTCAACATGTTCCCTTCTAGGAACCATAGACTGAGTCTCAACTTCCATCTCAACCTCAACTCGTTTAAAAATTGGGGCCTACCACGCCCTCTCGAGTCAACAACTCTAACTCTAGCTCCAACACATCCATGTGTCATCCTCAGACTATTCATTGAAATATAATTTATTTTAATCTTCCATTTTCTTCTTCTTATGTAGTCTATAGAATCATAAAACCTAATGCTTTGATACCAAAATTGAATCGACCCCATCCCAAGTTGGCCACCCTCGAGATGATGTTGTCACTTTTTGGAAATTCCAGCATGACACATATATGCACAATATAAAAATTTCAACTGCAAATTTCTACATACATCAATCTTCAACCCTCAACAGGGGAGATACATCATTCAGATCTCAACTGATCATTATATACAACATATTATGCATGACTATTTACAAATATTTTTTTCTCATTGATCTAAGGATGTGGACCACATGGCTTACAGAAAATGATTTAGTCTGAATCTCCACTCACAATTCTATTTGTCCTGCCCGCTACCTGAAATCATTAAACAATTAGGAGTGAGCTTCACAAGCTCAGTGAATTAAATTTACTAGAAGTATTCGATTATATACTCCCAGTCACATCTTATAATTCAATTACTTTTAATAATATTTCAATATTCATTCGTCTCTTTCCTTAAATAATTCAATAACAATATCCTGTAATCCCTACTCAATTTCATAATTCCTCCATTACACAATCTCTTCTTAAGTTGTTCATCAGACATATCAATCTTTCAATCATATATTTAATCATCTCTAAATTTTCAATTCAACATCATCGTTTACCTTGTTATGAGGTTCACAACATATAATCAATCACTCAGACAATTCTTATCATGTCATACTTCCATATTTCCTTCTCATCATATTTCTTTCTCTATGAGACTAATTCATCTATCAATAAATTTACACTCAAGAATAACACTTTAGCATCTCAAGCAATAACAATAAATATTTAAAGCATATGCAATGCGTGAATTTAAATGTTATTATTATTTGGGAACGTCTTCCCACATGTCGACATGTTTTTATCTTAGACCGGTTGCTTTCTCGGTTCTTTAATATCTAGTACATACCGCCTGTCATGGTTTTCATTTATTTTCAGCATATATCGGATGTCACGGTTTTCTTTTATCTCCAGCATATACCGACTGTCACGGTTTTCATTTATCTCCAGCATATACCGGCTGTCACGGTTTTCATTTATCGCCAGCATATACCAGCTGTCATGGTTTTCATTTAGACCGGCCCCTCCTAGTTCTTTTATTTCATGCATATGCATATGGACAATTAGATGAAATATGCATATGAAAAATAATATAAAAACAAGAATATATTCTGACATTAAATTTAGCTATCCGACTTTTTCTCAAAATTATTATTTGATCATATTCATTAAATTTTCTCCCATATATTATATCAAATTTTCAATCATAGCTTGTCAATAATTTTATTTATCTCTTCATTATATATTTAATCAACTTATTATTTCTATAATATTACTTCTCATATAATAAATCTCTAACATATCAATTATTCCTATTATACCCATCAACCAACTTTTATCTCTCATCAAATCATAGGTTAATAATTAATCCAAATATTCTCACTGTATATTTCATTATTATCTCGATCACTAAAAGTAAATTTAACTACCACGTAGCACTTAGAGTACCCGTGGACCACCTCATTGACTTTCCTGCACTTTTCAGCAATTTCACCCAATTGCTGTTCGTCAACACCTGACCTAATATATTAAAATTTCTAATTTATTCTTCAATTCTTCCAGAATTCACACCCTTTAAAATTTTCACATTGAATTCCGGGAAATTTCATGTATGCTAAATTTCAAAAATAAAATTCACATTATAACTTTTTGTTTTTCTTAGAGCTTTTCTCGACTTTCTTTAAAATTCTCCCGTAAACCTCTTCAAAATTTTACTCTTTCAACTTTTCTATCAGTCCCCAAGTGTCTAAACAAAAATAGCAATTTGAATTGAAGAAAAAAGAAAATCAAACAGGATTTGGTAAGAAGAATTAAAATAAAACAAAAAAAATAAATTATATATATACATATATAAACACGAACCGCCCCCCTCTGCCACTCTTTCATAATTTTTACAACATGCAAAGACTTTGCATGTTGGTGACAACACCTGGACATCTAGATGTTGTCCTACAATTTTTTTTTTTAATGTCCAAAAAGGGGCCCTCATAAACTAGAAGGTGTGGAAAATTCTCTATACACAGCTCCCATTCTCTTTGACTTCCTATATTCTCTAGAAAAGGGTCCTATACTAACTTTGGCATTGGAGAGTCCTCCAGTGAAACACTCCCCTCGACCCTCCGTGACTTTAGGTTTCAGCCTTGTTTCAACCATGTTTTGTGACACTTTTTAGTATTAGAAGTGCTTTATTGTATGTGTATTCATCAAAAAGGGTTATAAGCTAGAATATTGTTATTCTCACAGATAACTCCTTGAAGTGAAACAAGGAAACTTGTAAATCAACTTTAACCATTTTATGTTTCATCTTTGTAGAGATGAAGCGAAACTAAGTGAGAACACTTGACTATTAGTAATAATCAGTTGTTGACGGACATTAGATTCAACGAATGCAGAGAGATGAGAGAAATTCATGTCTGCACTTAATTCAAACATTGCGTTTGAATGAGTGCATCACAATCGCTCATTAAATGTGAGAAAATTTGATGAACAACTAGTTGTAAGGCACTCAATCCAAATGCATAGTGTGCAAGCAAAATTTTCCCGAAAAAGAAAACGAGAGTAAGTCATGCATAGATTAAAACTTTTTATATTTAGGCATTAAAGAAAAAAAAATACAGGTAACATAAATTTCAAGATTTCAACATGGCCTGACATGTTACATGCCAAATTGGGATATATATTGAATTTTTCTTTTTTAGTAGTGTCTATTATAGAAAAAAGGTTGTATTTTGGATAAAAAGTTTGCAAGAGCGAGAAATGTCCAAATATGAATGTCAAAAAATTATTTGTTATTACAAAAAAAAAAATGAGATTAACAAAAATTTAAAGATAAGAATCTATTGTTGGGATTTCTAATACCAATCAAAAATCGTATAATCACAATAGTAAAAATAAAAGAAAATAAACACAATAATTTTAATGTGGTTTGGCAACCTCCTTGTTGGTATTTGTCTAAGGTTTAAACATGTCTAAACATGGTTCAAAGATGGTTAAAGTCTAAACCAAGGTTGGAAGATTAAAATACAACATGTTAAAAGAGTGCACACATGTGTGTGCATCCATTTGGGTGTGTGCACACCCCTAATCAACAAAGCAAAGTAGTGCGCACTGCTATGTGAAGGGCAGCATTAGTGTGTGCCTCACCGCCCCTTCGTCAGTGCCTCACCGCCTAGCAAGGAAGTAGCTTGGAGAAGGGTAGCACCGCACCGCCCAGAATGTGGTGCAAAGGAGCTTTGCCTAGCACCTCACCGCCCCCTGTTCAGCGCCTAGGTGCTAGGCAAACTGATGCACACATGGATAGCTTGTTAAAATGTACAACACCAAGATTGATGGAGGGCCATGATTAAGTGGTCATCAAGATCTAAAGGTGGAGATTGACTCTCAAGATTGGACAAGAAGTAGGTGCACTATATAAGGGGTTACCTAGCTTCATTCTCAACATGATAACATAAGTTTGTGACATACTTTGAGATCAACTGTAATGAGTGACATACAAGAGAGAATTGTGTAAGAGTACAAAGACACAAGCACAAGAGGGACTCATTGTAGTGAGACTGGTTGTAAAGAGAGAGGAGTCTAGATTAGATAGAGAACATTGTTAGTTCTTATCTTCTTCCTTTCTTCTCTTCTTGGTTTCTTCAAGAACTTGAGCTTCTTGAAGAGGGTTGCTGTAATTGTAAAGAACCATTGATTTAGTGCAGAGAGTTCAGAGGAACTCACGGAAACGTAGGCTATTGTCGAACCTCGATAACAAATCGCTTATCTTCTTTTCTTTCTTGCTTTCGATTGCTGTATTTCTTTCTACAAGTCATTCTAGACTTGGGTGTTTCGAAGATCACCACCTGAGCATCTTGTAAAGGTAATTTCCAACAGTGGTATTAGAGCTTGCACAGTTGGATATCGGAGCAAGAACAAGAAGGTGACGGAGCCAAGACTCCAAGAATTAAAGATCAACTTCTTGGGTGATTCAAGAACGAAGTAAAGATCAAGATCAGATCGTCTTCTTGAGGGTGATTCAAGAACGGTGTTAAGATCCATCTTCGATCGTGTTCTTGAGGTTAAAGAAAGTATTTGTGGGTATTTCATAAATCTGGGATCTTGTTCGCAAAGATGGCTTCAAATTTCTGTGTTGAGAAGTTTGATGGAAAGGGAGACTTTGCCCTTTGGAAGCGAAAGATCAACGCGGTTCTAATGCAACAGAAAGTGGACTTGGCTATTGGAGAAGATGATGCTTTTCCAGCAAGTGTCACGGAGGACCAGCGGACTGAGATAAAGAAGATGGCTTATAACACCATTTTCTTGCACATGTCGATAGTGTCACAAGGGAGTGTGGAGACTTGGAAGATCCAGTTGTTATATGGAAGAAACTAGATGAGTTGTTTCTTACCAAAACTCTCCCTAACAAAATTTATCTTCTTAAAAGAATCTTTGCTTTTAAAATGGATCCTAGTAAAGAGTTGCAAGATAATTTTGATGTCTTTAATAAGCTAGTTCAAGATTTGAATAGCTGTAGCATTACGTTTCCGGATAAACAATTGGATGTTATCTTGTTAAATTCTCTTCCTGATTATTTTGATAATTTGATTAATGTTATTGAGTATGGAAGGGATACTTTAACAAATGAGATTGTGATCAATGCCATAAGGGCACATGACTTCAAAGCCAAGATGAAGGAGACATCAAGTGGAGATGGGCTGTTCGTAAAAGGAAGGCCAGCAACTCGGAATGGCAATAGCAACCATGACAACTACTGGGAGAAATCAAGATATAGAGGGCAGAACCATGGGAGATCTCATTCCAAGACAAGACTTGGAGGAGGAAAGAGATGCTTCTACTGTAACAAAGAGGGCCATTTCAAGAAAGATTGCAAGAAGAAGATGTGGGGTGAGAGGAGAAGCCATACCAACAATGGAGAGGCTTCGGTTGCCAAAGGAGAACAACAAGATGATGTTCTTGTTGTGTGCTCAAATGTGAGCAGGAGGCAAGGCAGCAAAAAGTAGATTCTTGATTCCGGGTGCACTTATCACATGTGCCCTCACAAGGAATGGTTCAAGAATTTCAAGGAGATCAATGATGGAAGGGTCTTCTTGGGGAATGACAATTCTTGCCAAGTAAGAGGGATTGGAGACATCTAATTGAAGATGTTTGATGGAGTCACAAAGCTGCTACGAAATGTAAGGTATCTTCCAGATTTGAAGAGAAATTTGATCTCATTGGGGCAACTGGATTCCATGGGGTATACATGCAAAGTAGAGGGAGAAAGATCAAGGTGGCCAAGGGATCTTTGGTAGTGATCAAAGGAGCAAGAAATGATGGACTCTATGAGATAATCAGAGAGACAGAAATCAATGATCAAGCAGCAAGCTTGATGGCTGAAATGGATAGGGCAACCCTTTGGCACACTCGCTTGGGACACATGAGTGAAAAGGGCCTGCAAGTTCTTAGCAAGGATGGTCTACTTGGTGGTGACAAAGTAGAAAAACTGGGTTTCTTTGAGAGTTGCATTCTTGGGAAGCAACACCGGGTCAGCTTCAACACCGGAGTGCACAAGTCTAAGGGGACTCTTGATTACATTCATTCAGACCTTTGGGGACCAGCAAGAACACCAACACAGGGAGGTAACTTTTACTTTCTGTCTTTAATTGATGATTATTTAAGAAGAGTGTGGGTTTATTTGCTTAGCAATAAATCAGATGCCTTGAATAAATTTGTTGTGTGGAAGAAGTTGCTGGAAACTCAAACGGGTAGGGTAGTTAAGGCTTTACGAACTGAAAATGGCTTAGAATTTTGTAATAAAGATTTTGATAAATTCTGTGAATTAATTGGCATTCTAAAACATATAACGGTTGTAAAAACATCTCAGCAAAATGGAGTTGCTGAGAGGATGAGTAGAACACTTATGGAAAAGGTTAGGTGTATGTTAATAGGATCCGGTTTACCAAATATTTTTGTGGAGAAGCTGTAGCTACAGCTGCATACTTGGTGAATATATCACCCTCTAAAGCTTTAAAGCTCAAGACTCCCATGGAGATGTGGAGTGGAAAACCCCCTGAATTAAGCAACCTTAGGACTTTTGGGTGTGCTGCATATGCACATCAAAAAGAGGATAAACTTAGCCCAAGATCTAGAAATTGTGTATTTCTAGGATATGGTGATGGGGTTAAGGGATATAGGTTGTGGTCCTTAGAAAAGAAAGGCATGAAACTCATTATAAGTAGAGATTTTATTTTTAATGAATTGTTATTTCCCTACTTAGAGAAAACTAACCCTGCAGGGTTAAGTGAGCAAACCAGTCCAGAAGTTGTGGAGCATCGTATCACGGAGAGTTCGGTTCAAGTAGAGCAAAGAAGGCAAGAAGGTTTAGACCAGGTAGAGCCCTTGAATGAAGGCTAAGCTCAAGAAACTCAAGAAGAGGTTGAACAAGAAGAGGTTGATGCAGCAAGTCATAATGACTACCAGCTCATAAGGGACTGGGGAAGGAGGGTGGTTAGACCACCTTTAAGATATGGGTTTGTTGATGCTAATGTAGCAGCTCCTTGGGCAGAAGGAGAGGTTGAACCAAAAACTTACATGGATGCCATGGAGTGTAAGGATTCGTCAAAGTGGCAGCTGGCTATAGAGGAAGAAATAGATTCTTTGAGGAAGAACAACTTCTGGGAATTGGAACACATTCTGATAAAACAGAGAGTTATGGATTGTAAATGGACTTACAAGGTCAAAGAAGGGTACTCTCCAGGAGATGAAGTTCAAAACAAGGCTAGGCTGGTGGCGAATGGGTTCACAAGAAGAAAAGATATAGATTTAACAGAAACTTTCTCACCTGGACACGAGGTGGAGAAGATGGTGAGTAGTATCCTCATCTATGTCATTGATGGCTGTTGGTTTAGAACAGCAGGAAGAGGATGGAAAGGTTTACATCTTAACTCAGTGAGGAGTTCGAGAGGAAGGATCTCAGCCTTACAGAAAAGATCATTGGGATATGTATCATCCGGGAAAGGGAGAAAAACATATTGAAGATCTCTCAAACTTCCTACACAGAGAAGATGATATCTAAATTCTCTATGAAAGATAGCAAACCAGTGAAAGTTCCCCTTGCTGGTCATTTCAAGTTCTCTAGTGATCAATGTCTGAGATCGGAGGCGGAGAAGAAAGAAATGGAAAAAGTGCCTTATTCTAGTTCTGTTGGTTCTATTATGTTCACCATGGTAAGCACTAGACTTGACATTGCTCATGTAATGAGTGTTCTCAGCAGGTTTATGAGTAATCTCAGAAATGAGCATTGGCTTGGGATGAAGTGGTTGCTAAGGTACTTGAAGGGAAGCCCAGAAGTATGGCTGGTTTATGAGAAGAGGGGTAAGTCCATCTGCCTTAAGGGTTTTGCGAATTCGGACTATGGAGTAGATCGGGATAAAAGGAGATCGACTACCTCCTACTTCTTTAACTTAAATGGATGTTGTGTAAGTTGGAAGGCTCAGTTGCAGCTAGTTGTAGCACTCTCAACAATCGAGGCTGAGTAGCGGCTACGGAGGCCATTAAGGAGGCTATGTGGTGCAAAGGTTTGCTGGAAGAGTTGAAGGTACTGGAGGAGCAGGATGTGGTGTTTTCAGATAGTAAAAGCGCGTTGCACTTGTCTAAGAATCCGGTGTTCCATGAGAGGACAAAGCACATAGATGTTCGGTATCATTTCATTCGGGAAATTGTTACGAAATGATGCATCCATGTGGACAAGGTAGCCACAGAAGAAAATCCTGCGGATTTAGGTACTAAAGTTCTACCTCTAAGTAAGTTTAATCATTGCCTTGGACTACTTAGGATTGGAGTTGGTTAATTGATGACTCAAGATGAGTTTGGATCCTAAAGCTCTCTGCACAATGGTTCGGGTTTAAACACTTAGACAAAGGTAGAGATTGTTGGTATTTGTCTAAGGTTTAAACATGTCTAAACATGGTTCACAGATGATTAAATTCTAAACCAATGTTGGAAGATTAAAATACAGCATGTTAAAGGAGTGCACACATGTGTGTGCATCCATTTAGGTGTGCAAATCAACAAAGCAAAGTAGTGTACAAAAGCTGCGTGAAGGGCAGCATCAATGTGCGCCTCACTGCCCCTTCACCAGCACCTCACCACCCAGCAAGAAAGCAACTTGGAGAAGGGCAGCACCGCACCACCCCTCCACCAGCACTGCACCACCCAGAATGTGGTGCAAAGAAGCTTTGCCTAGCGCCTCACCGCCCCCTGTTCAGCACCTAGGCGCTAGGTAAACTGATGCACACACAGACAGCTTGTTTAAACCTCCTCTTAGGTGTGTGGATGCAAGGTTAAAATGCATAGCACCACTTAGGATTGATGGAGGGCCATGTTTAAGTGGTCATCAAGATCTAAGAGTGGAGATTGACTCTCAAAATTGGACAAGAAGTAGGTGCACTATAAGGGGTTACCTAGCTTCATTCTCAACATGATAACATAAGTTTGTGACATACTTTGAGATCAATTGTAAAGAGTGACATACAAGAGAGAATTTTGTAAGAGTGCAAAGACACAAACACAAGAGGGACTCATTGTAGTGAGGCTGGTTGTAAAGAGAGAGGAGTCTAGATTAGATAGAGAACATTGTTAGTTCTTATCTTCTTCTTTTCTTCTCTTCTTGGTTTCTTCAAGAACTTGAGCTTCTTGAAAAGGGTTGCTGTAATTGTAAAGAACCATTGATTTAGTGCAGAGAGTTCAGAGGAACTCACAGGGACGTAGGCTATTACCGAACCTCGATAATAAATCGCTTGTCTTCTTTTCTTTCTTTCTTTCGATTGCTGTATTTCTTTCTACAAGTCATTCTAGACTTGGGTGTTTAGAAGATCACCACCTGGGCATCTTGTCAAGGTGATTTCCAACACTCCTTGCCTACGTCCACCAACAAACCCACTACTTTATCAATTTTTTGTTGGTATTTGTCTAAGGATTAAACGAGTTGAAGATGATCTTCAGCAGCCTGGTGTGCTCCGCCGCCCAGCCTTGGTGTGCCACGGCCTCTAGCATAAGAAGAAGTCCTAGGAGGTGCGCGTCATGACACAAGGTGGTGTGCACCACGGCCTCCAGCAGATGGGGAACTTATGTTATGTTGTGTGCCGTAACCAGCCCTGTTTTGGGCCGTGGCGCCAGGCACACCTGATGCCTTTTGTTATGCACTTTGGAATGATGTGTGGGACTAGATTAAAATGCACAAGATTACTTAGATGACTTGGAAGGCCATGATTATTTGGTCCTCAAGATCTAAGGGTTGAGATTGATTTCAAGATTGGTTCAAGAAGTGGTTGCACTATATAAAGGATCATCTAGGAGCAATATCAAGCATGATGTGTGAGAGTGCAAAGACACTAAACACAAGAGAGACACAAGAAGGGGTCTAATTCCAAGAGTGGCTAGTGTTAAGAGAGATAGACTCTCAAATCTTCAAAGGTGTCTAGAGTGAGAGAGAGCAATCAAGAAATGGGGTTCAAGAGCTTTGTAATTGGAATTTTCTTGGGAAAAATTCGAGGGAAAAACTTAGTTCCTATCTCTTTCTTTTCTCTTCTTTCATGTATCAAGAATAAGAGGATTCTTAGGGAGGTGTTGCTGTAATTGTAAGAACTCCATTGATTTAGTGCAGAGAGCTCAGAGAAGCTCATGGGGACGTAAGCATTTGCCAAACCTTGATAACAATTGCTTGTGTCCTTTCTTTGATTGGTCTGATTGCTATTTATTACAAGTCATTCTAGACTTGGGTGTTTAGAAGATCACCACTTGGGATTCCGCAATATTAGGATTTGTCAAAGAATTAAACGGATCAAAAGTTTAGCATCAGGTCCAGGTTGTTCATCGTGGCACAGGTTGTGCACCGTGGCCTCCAGCAAGTGGAGGAAGTTGTCCTTCAGGTGCGCGCTATGGCACGAACCAGCCATGCTTTGGCCTCTAGCAAGGCAGTAAGTTTCCCCTCTTCTGAGCCTCAGCACGCATTGTTATGAGCTTCGGTATGAAGCACACCTGAAACCAATTTTTCAGCACTTTGAGATGGTGCGTGGGACTTGGTTAAAACACTCAAGATTACTTAGACTCTTAGAGAGCAATGAGTCTTTAGTTCTTGAGATTTAAGGGTTGAGATTGATCTCAAAGATTGGATGAGGTTGTCGTTGCTCTATATAAAGTGTCTTCTAATAACAAGTGAAGACATCATCTCAACAAGAGCAAATGACATATGAATGTATGTGAAATAGAACACATGGTGTGTGAGAGTGCAAAGACACTAAACACAAGAGAGACTCATTCAAGAGAGGCTAGTTGTTTAGAGAGAGTAGTATAGATTAGGGATTAAAGGGCTTTGTAATTGGAATTTTCTTGGGGAATTCCAGGGAAACCCTTAGTCCTTATCACTTTCTTTTTCTCTTCTTTTGTTCTTTAAGAACTAGATGAGTCTTGAAGAGGTGTTGCTGTAATTGTAAGAACTCCATTGATTTAATGCAGAGAGCTCGGAGGAGCTCACAGGGACGTAGGTACATTGTCGAACCTTGATAACAATTGCTTGTGTTTTTTCTTTGATTGTCTTATTGCTGTTTGCTATTTATTACAAGTCATTCTAGACTTGGGTGTTTGGAAATATCACAACCTGGGATTCTGCAAGAAGGTGATTTTCCAACAGTGGTATCAGAGCTCAGTTCTAAGAATCAAAGGATTCATTGGTGGTGATACAGTGGTATCAGAGCTCGGTTCCAAGAATCAAAGGATTCTTTGGTGGTGATACAGTGGTATCAGAGCTGTGGTTCAACAATAGCTGGTATCGGAGCAAGAACAACGAGTATCGGAGGAAGACTCCAAGAATCAAAGAAAATTTCTTGGGTGATTCAAGAACGGAGTAGAGATCAAGATTTAATCGTGTTCTTAAGGTTCAAGAACGGTGTTGTGATCAAGATTTGATCTTGTTCTTAAGATTTAAAAGTTTGAAAGCAATTGTGGGTTCTGCATAAATCTAAGATTTTCTCCACAAGATGGGTTCAAACTTCATTGTTGAGAAGTTTGATGGAAAGGGAGATTTTTCCCATGGAAGCAGAAAATCAAAGCGGTTCTTATGCAATAAAAGGTGGATTTGGCGATTGGAGAAGATGATGCTTTTCCAGCAAGTGTCACAGAGGTCCAGTGGAATGAGATGAAGAAGATGGCATATAACACCATCTTTCTGCACATGTCGGATAGTGTGACCAGGGAGTGTGGAGACTCAAAAGATCCAGCTGTCATTTGGAAGAAACTAGATGAGTTGTTTCTTACCAAGACTCTCCCTAATAAGAGATATATTCTAAAATGAATCTTTACTTTTAAAATGGATCTTGATAAAGAGTTGCAAGATAATCTTGATGCCAAGATGAGGGAAGCATCAAGTGGAGAAGGGATGTTCGTTAGAGGTAGGCCAGCAACTCGGTATGGCAGCAACATACATGGCTACTACCGGGACAAACCACAAGGTAGAGGACAAAGCCATGGGAGAGTGCACTCTAAACTGAGATTTGGATACGGTAGCTAGATTCCATGGGGTACACATATAAAGCAGAGGGAGGAAAGATCAAAGTAACTAAGGGACCTTTGATAGTGATCAAAGCAGTAATGAAGGATGGTCTCTATGAGATGATCGGAGACATAGACATCAAGGATCAAGCTGCAAGCTTGATGGCTGAGATGGATAAGGCAGCCCTTTGGCACAATTGCTTAGGACACATGAATGAAAAGGGCCTGTAAGTTCTCAGCAAGAACGGTCTACTTAATGGTGACAAAGTAGAGGAACTTGATTTCTACGAATGTTGTGTTCTTGGGAAGCAACATCGGGTTAGCTTCAACACCGGAGTGCACAAGTTATAAGAGTCATAAAATGCATCTTAACAGTACTTATTTGTTAACATTTTAGGGTTGATCTAAGTCTGAATTACACTTTTATACCTTAACAACTCTAAAGTGATATTCTTGGATTGTTGATCTATTTTGGTGCATTTTCAGGTACTTTGAGTCCAAAAGAGATGGAAAGCTATCATAGCTTTAACAACGATGCTTTGATGCACATCAGCGTGAAGGCATGGTTGTGGAAGGACAAAATGAAGAGAAACCAAGTTTTTAGTGTTCCATGCTATAGCCTAGAACTTCGAGCCTCGGCCCTCAAAACCATCAACTTCTCAGATAGGAAAATGAGTGTGTGTGCTGCGGCCTGGAAAGGCTGAGCCGCGACCTCTAGAAATCATGACCAGAAGGACCAAGAACCCATCAGTGTGCGCCACGGCCTGGACTAATTTGAGCCACGGCCTAGCAGTTTGAGCCGCCGCCTAGACTAGTTTGAGCCGCGGCCTCTAGAAGCATGAAGAAAACCCAAAAGGCTGAGTCGCAACCTGAATTAGTGTGAGTCGCGGCACAAGCGCGATGTCCTGTTTCCTAATTAGGGTTTTAATGATAGTTTAGACCTGAAAATACCCTAGAACCTTTCATAATATAAATAGATCACTTAGGGTTTGATAACCAACATATCATTAAGGCTGGAAAACTCAAGAAAGGTGGTACATTCTTCTCCATTACGGTGTTCAAGCATGAGCCCTATGGCCAACTAATCTCCAAACAAGGCGAAGGGATGAATTCTTAGGTGTAGTTGTTCTTATTTATATTCTTGATTTAGTTGTAGTTTGGATTCATTGTTAAACATTGTTATGATTTACTTTTTGATTTAATTAAAAGATTTTCTCTTAATCCGGTGATTGTGTCTTTCACCTCTATATAAGTCTAGTCATGCTCTTCTTATGTAAAAATTGTTGGGTGTGATTGATTCTGGTAGATTTAACTTTTAGGTTTGTCCATTACTACGATATTGTCATTTCTTGATAAATCTATAAGATAGGTCATGTGTGCTTGAATCGAAAGTAAAGAGTACTTCATAGCAATTACATTAGGGTTTACATATGCTTTGATTGAATATTTCACCGATTGCTTGTTTAGGATGTGAAACTAGCAATCGAGATAAAAACAATTGAATCGAGAGTGGAATAAGGCAACAAACCTAGGGAGGATTCCCGGAACCTTGTTGTTTCTTATTTATATTCTTCATTATATTTACACAATTTTCTTACAATACTTTATTATCAAAACTCTGATTCTCTCACTTGATCTTTATCGTTCGTGTTAAGGTTTACACTTTCCCTTATAGTTCGCTTTTCCTCGTGGGATCGACACCTCAACTATACACAATAACCACGTATTCGTTTGAGTGTAATCAAATTTTTGAGTCGTTGTCGGGGAGACGCGCTTTCGAACAAGGAAGATTGTCAACTTTGAGACAAGACGATAATATTGTTCATTTCTCTAAGTTTTGATTTTCTGTTTTTTTTATTCTATTTTATTTCCCCTTTAACTCATTTGGTGTATGCTTAGACCGAGAGATTCACGAGGTAGATTCATTAGAGGACCAAAAATAAAGTTACCTATCCTTCCACATCCGTTAGTGAAACCTAGCCTAGATTAAACCGTAGTGCACCCCCAAATGAGAATTTAAAGGATTTTAACATGGCGGATAACCCCAATGAGAATGTTGCTAGGACACTTAAGGATTACTTGCATCCTAGCTGAACAACCACACCATCACGCATCATGTTTCCAGCCAATACTCGCCAACAAGATTTTAAAACAAGGATGATACAATTACTCCCTACGTTTCATGGCTTGGAAAATGAAAACCCATATATGCACATTAGGGAGTTTGAGGAAGTAGTTACCACTTTTCATAGTCAAGATGCAACCGATGACATCGTGAGACTTAAGTTCTTTCCTTTTGCTTTGAAGGATAGAGCTAAGAGTTGGCTATACTCGCTGAGACCACGATCTATTGGGTCATGGAATGAGATGGCTCAGGTCTTCTTTAATAAATACTTCCCTCAACATAAGACCAATGCTTTAAAAAGGCAAATCTCCACCTTTGCACAAAAGGACAATGAGACTTTGTATCAGTCTTGGGAGAACTTTAAGAAGTTATTGAGTATGTGTCCTCACCATGGGTATGAGAATTGGCACTTAGTGAGCTATTTTTATGAGGGACTTACATATAGAGAGTGCCAATTTGTAGAGATGATGTGTAATGGTGAATTCTTACAAAAAAAGCCTGATGAGTCTATAAAATACCTAAATGAGCTTGTTGAAAAAGCTCACACTTGGACTGGACCTAGTGCTACTGAAAGCACAAATAGGTCACGACCTATAGGAAACCCAAGTGGTGGTGGAATTTACCATCTTAGAGAAGAGGACAACCTAAAAGCTAAGGTTGCAATGCTCACTAGGGAGCTAGATGCATTAAAGACTAAGGGCTCAAAGCCAACACATGTGGCTAATCATGCGGAGTCTTTGGAACCATGTTTTGTGTGTGGTTGGGTCAGTCATCCCACCCCAGAGTGTCCCACATTTGTTGATATGAGAGGGATGTATGAGGAACAATGTAATGCCTTAGGCATGTACAAGAAGCCTTTGGCACCCTTCTCTAATACCTATAATCCGAGGTGGCGCAATCGCCCCAATTTTAGCCGGAAGTCTGAAAACCAGCAGCTTACACAACCCCCTAGATCATATCCTGCACCATATCATACACCCTCATCCTCTAGGAGTTCTTTAGAAGACACTTTGCATGCTTTTATTGAGGCGCATGGTAAGACAAACCAAAGATGTGAAGCACTGATTACACAGGTTATTGAAGAGAACAAGGAATAAGGAGTCTAGTGTCCAAATTAATGGGCTCCTTGAGTGTGAATGAGCGAGGTAAGTTCCCTTCCCAGGCTCAGTCCACACCCCATGGTCAACACATGGCACATTCAAATCTGAAAGATGTGAATGCCATTGTGACACGAAGTGGTAAGTCATTACATATCCCAACAACGAACAAATCAGAGGATGTGGAAAAGGGTCAAGGTAGTAGTGATGCTGAACTGCCTAAGGACCCTGAGGTTACCAAGAGCCTTGTTAAGGCACCATTCCCTCAAGCCTTAAAATCAAACAAGAAAAATCTGGACCTAAACAATGAAATCCTAGAGAACCTAAGGCAAGTAAAACTTAATCTTCCTCTTTTGCATGTGATTAAACAAGTTCCTACTTATGCAAAAGTTCTCAAGGATTTGTGTACAATTAAGAGGAACCATCATGTAAAGAAAACAGTGTTCCTGACAGAGCAAGTTAGTGCTTTAATTGAGCAAAGGATTCCCCCTAAATACAAGGATCCTAGCTATCAAACCATTGCATGTAGCATTGAAAATCATGAGGTTGGACAAGCATTGCTAGATTCAGGAACTAATGTAAATCTGATGCCGTTTTCTATTTATTTGCAGTTAGGGTTGGGAGAGATTAAACCAACCACTATGGTATTGCAATTGGCTGACCGTTCAGTCAAAGTACCCCGGGGTGTGGTAGAGGATGTTCTAATTCAAATTGATAAATTTTACTATCCTATTGATTTCCTAATCCTTGACATTACTTCTGCTATTGACACTAACTCTAAAATTCCTTTGATTTTGGGTAGACCTTTCCTTGCCACTGCAAATGCTCTTATTAATTGCAAGAATGGACTCATGAAACTGTCCTTTGGAAACATGACCCTCGAGGTGAACATCTTCAATGTTACAAAACAGCCAAAAGATGATGACGAGAGCCACCAGTTATACATGATTGAGTCACTCATCGATAGGGGAGTTTCTATAGCTCATGATTTTGATCATCTTGAGTGTTTTCTATTTAATTCTGAGTTTGATTCTATTAATAATAAATTTGATGTAATTGATATTTGTGCTATTTTTTATAAATCTCAAGATTATGGCACTCGGGCATGGCAACCGAAGTTTGAGGAGTTGCCTGAGAGAAGCGAGAAACAAATTTCCTTAAGTGTGGAAGCACCCAAAGTTGAATTGAAGCCCCTGCCTAAGGGTTTGAAGCATGTTTTCCTTGGTCTAGGTGATACTTTTCCTATTATTATCTCATATGAATTATCTGAGTCTCAAGGTGAGAAATTAATTCGGACCCTAAATGAACATAAATCAGCCTTAGGTTGGAGCATGGCTGATTTAAAAGGTGTTAGTCCCCTAGTCTGTTCTCATAAAATTAATTTGAATGAAGGAACTAGCCCTCGTAGAGACCCCCAGCATTGGCTTAACCCCACTATAAAAGAAATTGTGAAAAATGAAGTGTTGAAACTATTAGATGCGGGAATTATATATCCCATAGATGATAGTAAATGGGTAAGTCCTACACAAGTCGTTCCTAAAAAGTCGAGTGTCACTATGGTGAAGAATGACCTAGGAGAGTTAGTCCCTACAAAACTTGTGACTGGGTGGCGAATGTGCATTGATTACAGAAAATTAAACGCTGCCACCTGGAAAGACCATTTTCCACTCCCTTTTATCGATCAAATTCTTGAGCGTGTAGTTGGTCATCCTTTTTATTGTTTCTTGGATGGTTATTCTGGTTATTATCAAATTTAAATTGCATTAGAAGACCAGGATAAAACCACTTTCACTTGTCCTTTTGGTACTTACACTTTTTGTATAATGTCATTTGGATTGTGTAATGCACCTGCTACTTTTCAACGTTGCATGATGAGCATTTTTAGTGACATGGTTGAAAAATTGCATGGAAGTCTTTATGGATGACTTGACTGTTCTTGGATCTTTATTTGATGCATGCTTATTGAATTTAGGAAGAGTATTGATTCGTTGTGAGGAGAAGGAATTAGTTTTAAATTGGGAAAAATGTCATTTCATGGTGCCTTCAGGTATTGTCCTAGGGCATATTGTTTCTTCTAAGGGGCTAGAGGTTGATCAATCTAAGATTGAATTAATTTCGAAGTTGCCTACACCTAAGACAGTAAAGGATGTGCGATCCTTTCTTGGTTATGTACATTTTTATAGGAGGTTCATATAAAAAATTTCCACCATATCTAGACCTCTATGTGCCCTCCTAATTAAAGATGGCCCATTTGAGTGGACACAAGCCTGTCAAGAGGCCTTTAAAATGCTGATTGGCAAGCTTACTTCAGCACCCATAATGCAGTCACCTGATTAGACTTTACCTTTTCAGATCATGTGTGATGCTAGTGACTTTGCTGTAGGTGCTGTTCTTGGACAGCGAAGGAAGGGGAAGCCTTTTGTCATTTGCTATGCTAGTAAAACTCTAAATAGTGCTCAGATGAATTACTCCACCACTAAAAAAGAATTGCTAGCTATAGTGTTTGCTTTGGAAAAGTTTCGTGCTTATTTGATTGGTTCTCCTATTCTTATTTTCACGGATCATGCAGCCCTTAAGTACCTTCTTATAAAGAAGGATGCTAAGGCATGACTAATACGGTGGATCTTACTTGTGCAAGAATTTGACATCACCATCAAAGACAAGAAATGAGTAAAGAACATAATGGCTGACATTAACCTCGAGGCTCACATTTGAAGACACCTTTGACGACTTACCAATCAGAGATGATTTTCCCAATGAGTATTTACTCTCTATTACTTCTCTACCATGGTTTGCTCATATCGTGAATTATTTGGCTGCCGGTGAGATGCCGATAGTTGGAGCGCTCAAGACAAGAGGAAATTCTTGACTGAGGTACATAATTTTTATTGGGATGACCCTTGTTTTTTCAAATACTGCCCTGACCAAATTTTAAGTTGTTGCATCCCTAATGAAGAGATTGCCAGTGTCTCAGAATTTTGTCACTCCCAAGCTTGTGGGGGCCACTTTTAAATGAAAAAAACTGCTGCAAAAATTTTACAGTGTGGATTTTATTGGCCCACCTTATTTAAAGATACAAACATCTATTGTCACTCTTGTGAAAAGTGTCAGAAGTTAGGAGTTGTGTCTCGTCTTAATATGATGCCCTTAAACCCAATTTTAGTGATTGAGATCTTTGATTGTTGGGGCATTGATTTTATGGAACCATTTTCTCCTTCTTTCGGATATCAATATATCATTGTTGTAATAGATTATGTGTCAAAATGGGTAGAGGCAGTAGCTTGCAGAAGCAATGATAATAGGACAGTAATTAAATTTCTAAAAGAAAATGTGTTATCTCGATTTGGTACATCACGTGCTATAATTAATGATCGAGGTACACATTTTTACAACCGTTCTTTTGAAGCTTTGATGAGAAAATATGGGGTGTTACATAAGATCTTTACTACCTACCATCCTCAGACAAGTGGACAGGTAGAACTTACAAACAGAGAAATTAAACAAATTTTAGAAAAAAATGGTTAGCCCGGATCACAAGGATTGGTCTTTGAGACTAGTTGATGCAATTTGGGCCTACCGTACAGCTTTCAAAACTCCCTTAGGTATGTCACCTTATAGGCTTGTTTTTGGAAAGCCTTGCCACTTACATGTAGAGCTCGAGCATCGAGCTTATTTGGCCATCAAGCATTTCAACTTTGACATGGGAGAAGCAGGTAAGCTTAGGAAATTTCAGTTGACCGAGTTAGAGGAATTGAGAAATGATGCTTATGAGAACTCTAGAATCTATAAGGCTAAAATGAAAGTGTTTCATGATAACAAAATTTTGAGGAAAACATTTAAGCCTAATGATCGGGTGTTCTTATATGATTCTAGACTCCATAAGCACTCGGGAAAACTTCGGTCGAGGTGGACCAACCCTTTTATAATGTTTTTGCAAATGGGGTGGTAGAAATAGAGGATACTAGAATGGTCGAATCCTTAAAGTTAATGGTCAACGCCTTAAAATCTTAATTGATAGTCAAGATTCGGAAGTGAAAAACATTCCATTTATGGATCCGGTCTATTCACCTTGACCACACCACAAAGGTATGTTTTTATTTATTTTTCTTTTGTTTGTTTTGTTTTTAAATTTATTTTAATTTTAATTTTTAGTTTTTAGTTTGATTTAATCTAATTTTAGTTTAAGAGTTATTTTTATTAATTTCATTTTATTTTATTTTGCCCAAACAAGGTGTTTTTGATGTTTTTTTTAAGAACCAGAAACAGGCCCAGGTGGTCCAGGTCGGGCCCAATCTGTGCGCCT
The DNA here is from genome assembly GCA_023935145.1 of Bretschneidera sinensis. Classification (NCBI taxonomy): domain Eukaryota; kingdom Viridiplantae; phylum Streptophyta; class Magnoliopsida; order Brassicales; family Akaniaceae; genus Bretschneidera; species Bretschneidera sinensis. Next base: position 88,888,935 of record CM043699.1, read on the forward strand.
CGCCCCACAGAGGAGCGCGCCCAGCAGGCCCAGCCCGTCCGCCGCGCCCAACCTCTCTCGCACTGCACCGCACAGAAAAGTGGAATTTGTGCCTTAGGTCTTCAAACCACGGCGCCACTAAGCCGTGCTGTGGCGCCACTAAGCCGTGCCGCGGCGCCAGCTGCCACCTGCTCTGCCAACCCGTGATCTGGACCATTTTAAAACCCAAAATCTGCACTATCTTCTTCATTTCTACTTGGAGAACACAACAGCACACTCATTTCTCTCTCATCCTCTCTCCAAGCCCTCACTTATCCACTCATTTTTCTCACTTTTTCTTGCTTCTAACACCATTTCTTGAAGGATTTAGCACTAATATTGCAGATTTTGCTGAAAATTTCTCCAAAAAGCTTGGTTCTAAGAAGATTTTTGGTTCTTCAAGAAGATTTCAAGTTGATGGGTATTCTTTTTTCTCTCCAACTTTGGGCATTGATGAGAGTCATAAAATGCATCTAAACAATACTTAATTGTTAGCATTTTAGGGTTGATCGAGGTTGGAATTACACTTTTATACCTTAATAACTCTAAAGTGTTATTCTTGAATCGTTGACTTATTTTAGTGCATTTTCAAGTACTTTGAGCTTAAAAAAGAGATAGAAAAGCTATCATCATTTTAAACACAAAGCTTCAATGAACACTCGAGTGAGATAATGGTCGCGGAAGAGCCAAAATGAAGAGAAACCAAGAAAGGAGTTTCACTAATCGCCAGAATTGCCTATGCAGATCAATCATCTTTGCAGATTAAACTGTATTGACGCAGGAAGAATCAGGAGATGATCCATATATGCTTAGAAAGATCCGGAAGTCTATTTTCTGGATAATTTTATGGTTCATAAAAAGGATTTTTCTAGAGAAAGTTATGGCAGTTTTAGTGGACATAGGTTAGACCTCCAGAACAGCATCTGCCTAGCGCCTAGGTGTGGAGAATAGAGCACCGCACCGCCCAGACTTCTCCAATCTGCAAGAGTGAACGCCTAGGCTCCCAAAAATGAGCACCATGCCTTCCAGAACACTTTAATCTCGGACATAACCAGCGCCTAGGTGCAGTTAAGGCAGCACCTAGGCGCCCACTCGTTTCTTTGACCCAATTAGGGCTGCCACATGATATTTTCCAGCCCAAAAATGCCCATCAACCTTATGCTCTATATATACATCCTTAAGGGATGTGCAGCCGGGAATGAAGAGGGATCCAAGGGATCCAAATCTAGATTTTCTTCAAGTCTCTGGAGGGCTGGAAATGAAGGAGAGAGCTCCACATTCTTCATCAAAACCATGAGCCCCATGGCTAACTAGTGTTCAACCAAGGCAAAGGGATGAATCCCTAGGTTTTGTTGTTCTTATTTTTCCATTCTTGATTCAGTTGTACAGATTTATTGTTGAATATTGTTTGTGATTTATTCGTTGATTAAACATGAAGAATTTAGGTTCATGTGACAGTTGAATTTATGTTCTTCGTATCTTAGATTTTTTAACCCGGTGATTGCATGCTCCTCCCCCATATAAGTCTAGTTATGCTCTTCTTATGTGATGTTGTTTGGATGTGATTGATTCCGGTAGATTTATCTTATTGATTGTCCATTACTGAAATATTTTCATTGCGATATGTTGTCGTTTCTTGATAATCTTTAAAATCGATCATGTGTGCTTGAATCGGAATCAATGAGTAATTTGTAACAATTACATTAGAGTTTATAAATGTGCTTGATTGAATATTTTTCGATTGCTTATTTGGGATGTGAAACTAGAAATTGAGATAAAAACAATTGAATCGAGAGTGGAACAAGGCAACGAACCTATGGAGGATTCCTGGAACCTTGTTATTTCTTATTTATATTCCGTTTATATTTACACAATTTCTCTCGCAATATTTCACCATCAAAACGCATAATCTTTCGTTTAACTTTTATTGTTCTTGTCAAAGTTCACACATTTCCTTTGTAGTTAACCTGTTTCCCTATGGAATCGACACCTCTAAGCCATGCTACAACTACCGCGTTATACTTTGGGCATAATCAAATTTTGGCGCCGTTGCTGGGGAGACGCGCGCTTAAGTACAAGGAAGCTTGTCAACTTTGAGTGTGACGGTAAAAGAATTGTAAATATTTTTCTTTTCAGCAGCTGTAAAGGCGGTAACTTCGTTCCTTCTTTTAGCTTGCTGCATTAATTTTTATTTTATTTGATTCTTTCTTTTTTTATAGTATTTTTATTATTTTGTTACCTCACATGCACAGACATAGAGATGCTGTGGGTAAATTTGGTTGTAGGCATGTGTTAGAGTCAGAATTTAATTTTTTTTCAAATCCTTTATTTGACAATCCATCTAGTCCCAAAGAAATGAGTGAACACGAAGATCAACCCCCTAGGACACTTAAGGATTACTTGCACCCTAACTATATGGCCACACCATCATGTATCATGTTCCCTCCTAATGTTCAACAACCTGATGTTAAGCCGAGCATGATCCAATTGCTACCAACTTTCCATGGGTTTGAGAATGAAAACCCCTATATCCATATTAGGGAATTTAAGGAAGTAGTAACTGCTTTTCATAGTAGGGCTGATATGATAGACACCGTCAAACTTTGGTTTTTCCTTTTATCACTTAAGGAAAAAGCCAAGGCTTGGCTGTACTTGTTAAGGCCTAGGTCCATAGGTAGTTGGGATGAGATGACCCGAGTTTTCTTGCAAAAATACTTCCCAATCCATAAGACCAACAACCTCAAGAGACAAATCTCAAACTTTGCACAAAAGAAGAGTGAAACCTTATATCAAGTTTGGGAATGTTTCAAGGACCTTTTGAATTCTTGTCCATACCATGGGTATGAGAGTTGGCGGATAGTTAGCTATTTATATGATGGACTCCTAAGTAGGGAAAGGCAGTTCATAGAAATGATGTGCAACGAGAATTTTCTTCAAAAAGATCCCGACCAAGCCATAGATTTCCTAGATAACCTATCAAAAAAAGCCCACACTTGGACTGAACCAGATGCCATGGAAGGCACTGGGAGAAATCAACCCACTGGGATTTACCAACTTAAGGAAGAGGACAACCTTAAAACCCATTTAGAGGTCCTAACTAAGGAAATTGAAGCCTTAAAAACCAAGGACACTAGAACCCCTAAACCGGTTGCTAGAGCAGAGTCCTATGAGCCTTGTTTCATGTGTAATGGGGTAGATCATTTGCCTAGGGATTGTCCAACCTATTTTAAGATGAAGAGAGAGTGTAATGCTTTAGGTATACCCTCTAGCAAACCATACTCACCCTACTCTAGCACTTATAATCCTGGTTGGAAGAATCACCCTAATTTTGGTTGGAGATCCGATATACAACCTCATCCTCACTCTAGTACCCAATGGCAACCGGAAGCAACCTCATTTAATGCACCTCAACAATCTTTACTTTTGGAAGATTTGTTTAAGTTATTTATGCAGGTACATGCCAAGAGTGTTGAAGATCAAGGAAAAATAAATCAATGGTTGTTAGAGGAACAACAAGCAATCAAACAGGAACAAAAGGTAATAAAGAGTCAACTCACCAAGTTGACTAGTTTCTTGACGATTCAAGAACAAGGTCGGTTTCCTTCACAGCCACAACCTAATCTAAGGGAACAACATATGGCACAAACCTCCAATCCTGAAAATCAAAACAATAGAGAGGTTAATGCCATAATTACTCGCAGTGGTAAGACAATTGATGGCCCACTCTACCATCACTCTTGATTCCTAATACCGTGAGCAACAAGGATAAAGCCCCCAAGGAACAAGAGGCCTGTGATGTTTATCGCCCACCGGTGCCTTTCCCTCAAGCACTCCTTAAACCTAAGGAGATAAATATAGCCTTAAAAGGTGAGATTCTTGAACAACTTCAGCATTTTAAAATTAATCTTCCTCTTCTTCATGTCATAAAACAGATTCTTAACTATGCTAAAGTCATCAAGGATCTGTGCACACTTAAGAGGAAGCACAATGTGAAGAAGACGACATTCTTAATGGAGCAAGCAAGTGCTGTAATTAGCAGCAAGACACCGCCCAAATATAAAGATCCGGGCTATCCAACTGTGGCTTGCCAAATTGGAAATAAACCTTGTGGCCAAGCATTGCTAGATTTGGGTGCTAGTGTGAACCTCATGCCATACTCCATGTACTTGCAGGTCGGTCTAGGTGAGATCAAACCAACCTCCGTGGTACTTCAATTAGTGGATAGATCAGTAAGAAAATCAAAAGGTATTGTAGAAGATGTTTTGTTGCAAATTGATAACTTCTACTATCCTGTTAATTTTTTGGTTTTAGATACTGTTTCTACTATAAACACAGAGTCCAAAATTCCTTTGATACTTGGAAGACCATTCCTTGGCACCGCCAATGCCCTCATTAATTGTAGGAATGGCCTAATAACATTATCATTTGGAAATAGGACTCTAGAGGTAAATGTTTTTATAGTCCCATGGCAACCACATGAAGAGGATGAGTACATCAAAGATAATTCTAACTCTTCGGAATTCATTCCTAATAATCTTGAGTTCAAAGATTCTTCAAATTATCCCCATACTGTTAATGTTGTTGATGTTTTTGATAAGCCACAGGAATTTGTTAAGACATCTTGCCAACCATGCTTTGAGAAGTTGCTTGAGAGAAGTCACATGGATGCGGGAATCAAATACCCTACTGCTGATAGCAAATGGGCATCACCAAAAATGCTTGAGCCACATATGGTGGACTTTAAGTATTCCTTGCCATCGCCAAAGCATACAAGCACAAAATTTTGTAGCAAAGCAGTGGCTGGTGCATCCAACTCATGTTTGTTTAGGAGGGAATAAGAGTGTCTGGCTGAAGACGTAAAACTTAGCACTTATGGGAGGCACCCCATAGCATATCCTTTTATTGTTATTATTTTTCATAATTATTTTTCATGTTTATTATTAGTATTTTGTTGTTTTTCAGTTTTACTTTCGTATTTATTTTTCAGGGACAAATATACGAAGCAGTTCAAATGACGGTGCACAATTTTCAGCTTCTGTACATTTTTGGTTACAAAGGGAGTTTCTTTATCTTTTGCTTTCACATTGAGGATAATATCTACTCTAAGTTGGGGGTGGAGAAATCATATCCCTATTTTTCATGTTTTTCAGTGAACTGCTTGGTGTCATTTTACCTTTTTGTTTGTTTTTAGCATGCTTTGTGTTAACCTTGGAGTTAATTCATATGTCGATGATATGAGCCTAATTGAGATACCATATAGCGTTTAGAAGAAGTTAAATCTTGCTTCACTTTGAGAATAAATTAAGTGTCAATCTTTCTTTGGTTTGAGACTCTGGTTTGTGGTAAGATTGCATGATTAGTCTAAAGCATTTGGAGAAGTTTTATGTGTGATTGTTTTGTGAATACTTTTGCGGTCTCAACAAGCTCTAGAACTTATTTGATAATCATAGAATGCACACTACTTAAGATATGATATAGGCCATTTTTGAACCGTTTGAGCCTTTCAAACTTACCCTTGTTATATTTATCGCTAGTCACCTGTTTGAGCCTTTTTCTTGAAAAGAAAAATTGAGCCTTGTTTTTTTTTCGATAAACCATTTACTTACCTTTATGAGCCTAAAAATATTTTATTCTTACCTTTCTTTTAAAAGAACTTAGTTATACACATGTTGTGAGAAGCACTTAAAAGGAGTAAGGGTGGAAATATGAGAAAATATTACTACCATAACCCAAGTATATTAAAAGAGATAAGTTGGAGGTTGTGGAAAAGAAAAGAAAAGAATGAAAAAGGAGGTGAATGGTCTTATACCAAAATAAAAGAAAAAGGTGAATTATGGCAAAGAAAGAAAAGAAAAAAATGGTGATTTATTGCGAGAAATGCTCAAAAAATGGTTGAAAGAGTTGGGTGTTGAAGTAAGGTTATCTTGTGCTTAAAGCGGTCGTGTTTAAATTAAGAGATTTAGTTCTTTTATTTGTTTAAACTTTCCCGTTCTTTGTTGACCTTTACCCTAGCCTAACGTTACAAGCTTATAAAAGACCTATTGATCCGATGTAGTGTGATTTTTCTACTTAGCGGAGAGTGATTTGAAAAGTGAGCTTATGGAGCTTGATTTGTGATTGATGTCACACAATTTAATATGTTTTTAGAGGCCAAGACTTGTATTCATGCTATGTTGTGCATAAAATCATCCGGGTGTTCGGACTAATGTATTGTGGTAAGATGGATGTTAAGAGTCGATAACGATTTTAAGGTTGACATTTGGATTATTCTTGGACTTGAGTAATATTTAATGATTCTATTTGTTGTATGTTGTGCATGATTTTTGAGACAAAGATTTTTTTTGAATCACTCTTGGTTAACACCAGCATTGCTGAATTTTGCTTTGATTTCTAAATAAAGAATTTATTTCATGTCTTTCGCTTGAATTGCTAGGGAATAGCAATAAGCTACTTGGAGGTTGTGATGAGAGTCATAAAATGCATCTAAACAATACTTAATTGTTAGCATTTTAGGGTTGATCGAGGTTGGAATTACACTTTTATACCTTAATAACTCTAAAGTGTTATTCTTAAATCGTTGACTTATTTTAGTGCATTTTCAGGTACTTTGAGCTTAAAAAAGAGATAGAAAATCTATCATCATTTTAAACACGAAGCTTCAATGAACACTCGAGTGAGATAATGGTCGCAGAAGAGCCAAAATGAAGAGAAACCAAGAAAGGATTTTCACTAAATCGCCAGAATTGCCTGTGCAGATCAATCATCTTTGAAGATTAAACTGTATTGATGCAGGAAGAACCAAGAGATGATCCATATACGCTTAGAAAGATCCAGAAGTCTATTTTCTGGAGAATTTTACAGTTCATAAAAATTATTTTTCTAGAGAAAGTTATGGCAGTTTTAGTGGACATAGGTTAGACCTCCAGAACAGCATCTGCCTAGCGCCTAGGCGTGGAGATTAGAGTACCGCACCGCCCAGACTTCTCCAATCTACAAGAGTGAGCGCCTAGGCGCCCAAACATGAGAACCATGCCTTCTAGAACACTTCAATCTCAGACATAACCAGCACCTAGGCGCAGGTAAGGCAGCACCTAGGCCCCCACTCGTTTCTTTGACCCAATTAGGGCTACCACATGATATTTTCCAGCCCAAAAATGCCCCTCAACCTTATGCTCTATATATACATCCTTAAGGGATGTGCAGTCAGGAATGAAGAGAGATCCAAGGGATCCAAATCCAGATTTTCTCCAAGTCTCTGGAGGGCTGGAAATGAAGGGGAGAGCTCCACATTCTTCATCAAAACCATGAGCCCCATGGCCAACTTGTCTTCAAGCAAGGCAAAGGGATGAATCCCTAGGTTTTGTTGTTCTTATTTTTCCATTCTTAATTCGGTTGTACAAATTTATTGTTGAATATTGTTTGTGATTTATACGTTGATTAAATATGAAGAATTTAGGTTCATGTGACAGTTGAATTTATGTTCTTCGTATCTTAGATTTTTTAACCCGGTGATTGCATGCTCCTCCCCCATATAAGTCTAGTCATGCTCTTCTTATGTGATGTTGTTTGGACATGATTGATTCTGGTAGATTTATCTTATTGATTTCCATTACTGCGATATTGTCATTGCGATATGTTGTCGTTTCTTGATAATCTTTAAGATCGGTCATGTGTGCTTGAATCAGAATCAATGAGTAATTTGTAACAATTACATTAGAGTTTATAAATGTGCTTGATTGAATATTTTCCGATTTCTTGTTTGGGATGTGAAACTAGCAATCGAGATAAAAACAATTGAATCGAGAGTGGAACAAGGCAATGAACCTATGGAGGATTCCCGGAACCTTGTTATTTTTTATTTCTATTCCGTTTATATTTACACAATTTATCTCGCAATATTTCACAACCAAAACGCATAATCTTTCGTTTAACTTTTATCGTTCTTGTCAAAGTTCACACATTTCCTTTGTAGTTAACCTGTTTCCCTGTGGAATCGACACCCCAAAGCCGTGCTACAACTACCGCGTTATACTTTAGGCGTAATCAGGCATCAAATAAGATCAATTTCTTCTCTTTGTTGTGAATTTATTCTATTTGGGTGATTAATTTTGAATTAGTTATGTTGTTCTATACATTTGATTCAAATGGCCCCTAAGACTAAGAGACCAAGGGGAAACAACCTCAAGAGTATGATGAGAGCAAATTTGTTAGTTTTGAGGCTAGTGAGAGATATGTTAGCTTGATAAATGCTAGGAAACCCATTCCTAAGAGAGGATTCACTATCACAGAAAGGGAAAACTCAACTTTGTTTAGAATGATTTTTGATAGGAATTGGGGTACATTTGCAAGACAACCATCTCATTCCCTTACAAATGTGGTTAGAGAATTCTATGCTAATGCAGAAGAACATAGGAATGGTAAGGTGATAGTGAGAGGAAAAACAGTTTCTTTTAGCAGCACATCTATTAATAGATTCTACAGACTCCCTGGCATAGAAAATAGTGAGTATATTGCATATGTATCTAATATTGATTATGAAGAAATTTGCAATACTCTCTGTATTCCGGGCACAACATGGAAAATGACAGGTGATATCCCTAAAACCTTGCCCGGTACTTCTCTGCCTATTAATGCTAGGGCTTGACAATATTTTGTGTGTCAGAGGTTGATGCCTGCTATGCACTATAGTGACCTTACTGTTGAGAGAACTGTTCTGATTTATACCATTTTGATGGGCATGACTATTGATGTGGGCTAAATCATATTTAATTTTATCATACACACTGTTAGATAAAAGCTTGGATTGTATTTCCCTTCATTAATTACCCAATTATGCATCCGAACCGGAGTCCAGTATAGTCCTGATAAGGAAGCCCAGCAACCCAAGAAGCCCATCGATGATGGCATGCTCAATCTGATTAAAGCCTCATGGCTGCCAACTCCGAGAGAGAAAGCAGCGATTACTACCCCCCCTCCCCCTAGGAATTTCACTATTGCAGAGCACCTTGAGCGTTTAGAGATTCAGTTTGACGAGCATCAGAAATTCTTGCATGATAGGTTTGATCATTAAGAATGATTTTTGGCTAGGCAAGCAGATTATCAAGCGGGGGTGTACTCTTCTTTTGGTCAGATGTACCGACACCTTTCCTCCACCACTGGTTGTGATATGGATCACTTTTTCACTTTGCCACCTTATCCGGGTTCATCTTTTGATCCAGCTCCCGAGGAAGGTGATGAGAATGAAGAGGAGGACGAAGACATAGATGATTAGTTTTGGGTTATATCTTGTTTGTCTCCTTTTATTTTATTTTATTATTATTGTATGATTGTACTAACATTTATTGTGTCTTCTTTTTCATTATTTTATTTTTTGTACTTTATTTTCGTTTTTAGTTAATTATTTAGATTTCATGTGTTAACCTAATATATGGTGGGAATCTTAATGTTACACCGCATTTGCTTTCTTTTTGTTTGTTTTGTTCTATGTTATAGATCAAAACTTCAACAAGAAGTATGCAGTTCAAATGATGGTGCACAATTTTCAGCTTCTGTGCACTTTTGGTTACAAAGGGAGTTTCCTTTACTTTTTCTTTCACATTGAGGTCAATGCAATTTTTAAGTTGGGGGTGGAGGAAACGTATTTTTGTTCTTTTCATTGAACTGCTTGGTGTCACTTTCTTTTTTTGTTTGTTTTTAGCATGCTTTGTGTTAACCTTGGAGTTAATTCATATGTCAATGATATGAGCATAGTTGAGATAGCATATAGTGTTTAGAAGAAGTTAAATCTTGCCTCGGTTTGAGAATAATTGAAGTGTCAATCTTCATTTGATTTGAGACTTTAGTTTGCGGTAAGATTGCATTATTAGTCTAAAACATTTAGTGAAGTTTTATGTGTGATTGTTTTGTGAATACTTTTGCGGTCTCGACAAGCTCTAGAACTTATTTAATAATCACTTGAGGCGAAATCGTAGAATGCACATTACTTAGGATATGATATAGGCCATTTTTGGACCATTTGAACCTTTCAAACTTACTCTTGCCATATTTATCGCTAGTCACCTGTTTAAGCCTTTTCTTGAAAAAGAATTTGAGTCTTGTTTCTTTCGATAACCCTTTTACTTACCTTTATAAGCCTAAAAATATTTTATCCTTACCTTTCTTCTAAAAGAACTTAGTTAAACACATTTGTTGAGAAGCACTTAAGAGGAGTAAGGATAGAAATATGAAAAACAATATTACTACCATAACCCAAGTATATTAAAGAAGATAAGTTAGGGGTTGTGGAAAAGAAAAGAAAAGAAAAGAATGAAAAATGAGGTGAATGGTCTCATGCTAAAACAAAAAAAGAAGTGAATTATGGCAAAGAAAGAAGAAAAGAAAAAAGTGGTGATTTATTAAGAGAAATGCTCGAAAAATGGTTGAAAGAGTTGGGTATTGAAGTAAGGTTATCCAGTGCTTAAAGTGGTTATGTTTAAAACTAAGAGATTGAGTTCTTTTACTTGTTGAATACTTCCCGTTCTTCCTTGACCTTTACCTTGGCCTAACGTTACAAGCCTATTAAAGACCTATTGATCTAAGGTAGTGTGATTTTTTCTACAATAGTGGAGAGTGATTTGAAAAGTGAGCCTATGGAACTTGTTTTTGTGATTGATGTCACGTAAATTAATATATTTTTAGAGGCCAAGACTTGTATTCATGAATGTTGTGCATAAAATCATCCGGGTGTTCGGATTAATGGATTGTGGTAAGATGGATGTTAAGAGTTGATAACAATTTTAAGATTGATGTTTGGATTACTTTTGGACTTAGGTGATATTTAATGATTCTATGTGTTGTGTGTTATTTGCGATTTTAGAGACAAAAAGTGAATTACTCTTGGTTTAATGCTAACATTGTTTAACTTTGTTTTGATTCCTACTATAGAATTCATTTCATATTGTCTTGTTTTCGCTTGAATTGCTAAGGACTAGCAATAAGCTAGTTGGGGGTTATGATGAGAGTCATAAAATGCATCTTAACAATACTTATTTGTTAACATTTTAGGGTTGATCTAGGTTTGAATTACACTTTTATACCTTAACAACTCTAAAGTGATATTCTTGGATTGTTGATCTATTTCGATGCATTTTTAGGTACTTTGAGTCCAAAAGAGATGGAAAGCTATCATAGCTTTAAGCACGATGCTTTGATGCACATCAGTGTGAAGGTATGGTTGCGGAAGGACAAAATGAAGAGAAACCAAGTCTTTAGTGTTCCATACTGCGGCCCAGAACTTCAAGCCTCGGCACCGAGAACCATCAACTTCTTGGATAGGAAAAGGAGTGTGTGTGTTGTGGCCTCCAGAAACCATGACCAGAAGGACTTAAAAAGCTATCAGTGTGCGCCGCTGCCTGGACCAGTCTGAGCCACGGCCTCCAGAAGCATGAAGAAAACCCGAGTGGCTGAGCTGCAGCCTGGATTAGTGCGAGCCGCTGCGCAAGCACGATGCCCTATTTCCTAATTAGGGTTTTAATGATAGTTTAGACCCGAAAATACCCTAGAACCTTTTGTAATATAAATAGATCACTTAGGGTTTGATAACCAACACATCATTAAGGCTGGAAAACTCAAGAAAGCTAGTACATTCTTCTCCATTACGGTGTTCAAGCATGAGCCCCATGGCCAATTGATCTCCAAACAAGGCGAAGGCATGAATTCTTAGGTGTAGTTGTTCTTATTTCTATTCTTGATTCAGTTGTAGTTTGGATTCATTGTTAAACATTGTTATGATTTACTTTTTGATTTAACTAAAAGATTTTCTCTTAATCCAGTGATTGCATCTTTCTCTTCTATATAAGTCTAGCCATGCTCTTCTTATGTAAAGATTGTTGGATGTGATTGATTCCGGTAGATTTATCTTTTAAGTTTGTCCATTATTGCGATATTGTCATTGAGATATATTGTCGTTTCTTGATAAATCTATAAGATAGGTCATATGTGCTTGAATCGAAAGTACAGAGTACTTCATAGCAATTACATTAGGGTTTACATGTGCTTTGATTGAATATTTCACCAATTGCTTGTTTGGGATGTGAAACTAGCAATCGAGATAAAAACAATTGAATCAAGAGTAGAATAAGGTAATGAACCTAGGGAGGATTCCCGGAACCTTGTTGTTTCTCATTTATGTTCTTCATTATATTTACACAATTTTCTTACAATACTTTATTATCAAAACTCTGATTCTCTCACTTGATCTTTATCGTTCGTGTTAAGATTTACACTTTCCCTTGTAGTTCGCTTTTCCTCGTGGGATCGACACCTCAACTATACACAATAATCGCGTATTAGTTTGAGCGTAATCAACAAGTCTAGGGGCCTTTTTGACTACATTCATGTGGATCTTTGGGGGCCAGCAAGAACACCAACACAAGGAGGTAATCTTTACTTTCTTTCTTTAATTGATGATTATTCTAGAAAGGTTTGGGTTTATTTGTTTAAAAATAAATCAGATGCTTTGAATAAATTTGTGGTGTGGAGAAAGCTGGAATAAACTCAAACTGGCAAGGTAGTTAAGGTGTTAAGAACCAATAATGGATTTGAATTTTTTAACAAGGCACTTGATCAATTCTGTAAGTTAAATGGGATTCTAAGGCATAGAACGATTGTGAAAACCCCTCAGCAAAATGGAGTTGCTGAGAGGATGAATAAGACCCTTATGGAAAAGGTTAGGTGCATGATTATAGGATCCAAATTATAGTACTTGGTTAATGGATCGCCCTCTAGGGTTGTGGACCTTAAGACTCCCGAGGAGATGTGGAGTGGAAAATCCCCTGAGTTGAACAACCTCAGGACTTTTGGATGTGCTGTGTTAGCACATCAAAAGGATGATAAACTTAGCCCAGGGTCTAGAAAGTGTGTGTTTCTAGGATATGGGGTTAAGGGATACAGGTTGTGGTCCATAGAACAAAAAGGAACTAAACTCATAATAAGTAGGGATGTCATTTTTAATGAGCATATATTTCCTTATTTGAAGAAAACTAACCTTGCAAGGGATAGTGAGCAAACCAGTTCGGTATTTGTGGAGCATAGCATCAACGAAAATTCAGTTCAGGTAGAGCAAGGAAGGCTAGAGGGTTTGGACCAGGTAGAGCCCATTGATGAAGGCCAAGCTAAGGATACTCATGAGGAGGCTGAACTAGAAGGGGATGATGCAGGGAGTCAGAATGACTATCATCTCACAAGGGACCGGGAAAGAAGGCTGGTCAGACCACCTTTGAGATATGGTTTCGCGGCTGCGAATGCAGCAGCTCCTTGGACAGAATGAGGGATAAGTGAACCAAAAACTTACATGGATGCCATGAGATGTAAGGATTCGTCAAGATGGAAGCTAGCCATGGAGGAATAAATGCATTCTTTAAGGAAGAAAAACTCTTGGGAATTGGTGCACATTCCAGGAAAACAGAGAGTTGTGGATTGTAAGTGGGCTTACAAGATCAAAAATGGGAACCCTCCAGGGGATGAACTTCAAAACACTGCTAGGCTGGTGGCAAAGGGGTTCACACAAAGAGAAGGCATAGATTTCACGAAAACTTTGTCACTTAGACACAAGGTGGAGGAAATGGTGATTATCCTCATCTATGTCGATGATATGCTGTTGGTTGGGAACAGCAGGGAGATGATAGAAAGGTTGATATCTCAACTCAGTGAGGAGTTTGAGAGGAAGGATCTTGGCCTTGCACAAAAGATCCTTGGGATGAGAATAATTCGAGAAAGGGAGAGAAACAGGTTGAAGGTTTCTCAATCTTCCGACATAGAAAAGGTGTTATATAAGTTTTCTATGGAAGATGGTAAACCAATGAAGATTCCCATTGCTAGTCATTTCAAGTTCTCCAGCGAACAAAGTCCTGGAACGGATGAGGAGAATATGGAAATGGAAAAGGTCCCTTACTCTAATGCGATTGGATCAGTCATGTTCATGATGGTAAGCACTAGACCCGACATTTCTCAGGCAATTAGTGTTCTCCACAGATTTGTGAGTAATCCCGAAAAGAGCTTTGGCTTGGGATGAAGTGGTTGTTGAGGTATTTGAAGGCTCAGTTGTAGTTGGTGGTAGCACTCTCAACAATCGGGGCAGAGTACATAGTGGCTTCGGAAGCCATAAAGGAGGCTATATTGTGTAAAGGATTGTTGGATGAGTTAAAGGTCCTAAAAGAGCAGGTGGTGGTGTATTCAGATAGTCAAAGTGTGTTACACCTGTGTAGGAACCTGGTGTTCCATGAGAGGACTAAGCATATAGATGTTCGGTATCATTTCATTCGGGAAAATGTTACAAAAGGATGCATTCATATGGACAAAGTCGCAATGGAATAAAATCCTGCAGATTTAGGTACTAAAGTTCTACCTAAGCAAGTTCAATCATTGTCTTGGACTTCTTAGGATTGGAGTTGGTTGATATGGTGACTCAAGTTGAGTTTGGATCCTGAGTTCTCTGCACAATGGGTTCGGGTTTAATTGCTTAGACAAAGGTAGAGATTGCTGGGATTTGTCAAAGAATTAAACAGATGAAAAGTTCAGCATCAGGTCCAAGTTGTGTGCCGCGGCCTCTAACAAGTGGAGGAAGTCCTTCTTTAGGTGCGTGCCATGGCACAGGCCAACCACGCTACAGCCTCCAGCAAGGCAGCAAGTTTCCCCTATTCTGAGCCTCAGCATGTCTTGTTTTGAGCCTCAGCACGAAGCACACCTGACACCAATTTTTCAGCATTTTGAGATGGTGCGTGAGAATTAGTTAAAATGCATAGGATCACTTAGACTCTTAAAGAGCCATGGGTCTTTGGTTTTTGAGATCTAAAGGTTGAGATTGATCTCAAAGACTGGATGAGGTAGTCATTGCTCTATATAAAGGGTCTTCTAAAGACATCATCTCAACAAGAGTGAATGACATGTGAATGTGTGTGAAATAGAACACATGGTGTGTGAGAGTGCAATGACATTAAACACAAGAGAGACTTATTCAAGAGAGGCTGGTTGTTTAGAGAGAGAGTAGTATAGATTGGGGATTCAAGGGCTTTGTAATTGGAATTTTCTTAGGGAAAATTCCAAGGAAACACTTAGTCCTTATCACTTTCTTTTTCTCTTCTTTCGTTCTTCAAGAACTAGAGGATTCTTGAAGAGGTGTTGTTGTAATTGTAAAAACTCCATTGATTTAGTGCAGAGAGCTCGGAGGAGCTCATGGGGACGTAAGCACATTGCCAAACCTCGATAACAATTGCTTATGTTCTTTCTTTGAAGTATCATAACATAAAATAAGTATCATAACATAAACTAAACATAAAATATAAAACCTAAAGAATACCGTGGAGATGAGTTGTCAATCCTCTCTAAGCTTACAACTCCGAGCTAAGAAAAAGATAAAAGAAGGGACGTCTTTTGTGTGTGTTTATAGGTGTATTTATAAGGTTTGAATAACCCTAGAAGACTCTGAAAACCCTAAACTTCCTAAAACGTAAAACCTTCTCTATTTCCAAAACTGGTTCTGTCATTTTACTGTTCATGCCCGTACATGTGCGCTCGATCGCAGTCATTGTGCGCTCGATCGCAAGGCTGCGCTCGATCCTCCTTTGTGTGCGCACGAGCGCTGATGCGCTCGATCACACCCAATAGTGCGCTCAATCGCACTTTAGCCAGCATCTGCTCCAGGATTTCCAGACTTTTTCCTTTAAGTGCCAAAGTTGTTTCTTTTTTCTCCAAGACCCTATAAAAAATGTGGAACACAAAAATGAAGTAAAATGGACTAAATTAACATAACTAAGGACTTAACAAATGTAAATAAAAGGGCTTAAATATGAATATTTAAGCACCTATCACACCCCCAAACTTATATATAGCTAGTCCCTTAGCAATACAAGACTAAAAAAATATGAAAAATAACGACACACAGATAAATTCAATATTCATAGCGTCCATAAAAGTTTAGGTCTCACACAAAACTATGATGGGCATTCATGAGCAAGCTTAACAAATATAAACACATCTTTGCAATGATTAAGAGTTTTGAATGCAAATCACTTTCATGAGGCAGTTTAAGATATCACCAGTTTGACTTTAGTGTGTGGTGAACTAGCACATAAAAGATTAGGTTTCCAAATAGTTCTAATGTGTAGTGTTTCAATGACTCAAGATTCACCAAATTTCTTATTAGAATAAACAAAGATGGCATAGTTTTTATTTTTCTTCTTTTATTTATGAGACTTTTGCCTAGTTTAGTTCCCTTAAGCTTTCTGTTTGACTCATGTAGTCAGCTTTTAGTCAATGACTCCCAAACCAGATGGTCTTAGGGCATTAGGTGTAAACACACCCCTAAGGACATATTAACTCGAGTCAAAGAGGCTAAGAAACTAACTGGTTTTAATGCTACCAATCATAATTTTCCACCTTTTGACGTGACACTCACTGCTTACTGAGGTAAGAGGGCCAGTTACTCAGTGGAAAGTTCTTTTTAATGATCATTGTGATCAAAATTTTTCCACCTTTTGACGTGACACTCACTGCTTACTGAGGCAAGAGGGCCAGTTACTCAGTGGGAAGTTTGCTGAATGATCATTAGGAGCATTTTTTTTCTTCTTTTTGAGCAATAACAATCTTTTTCTATTTTCTTATGCCAAAATGTTAATCTAGCAAGTCATTTGGTTCACAGTCAAGCCAAAGAAACATATAATTTAAAATTACATGTCATACCCCACACAATTATGTGCTAATATGCTCGTGTTAGTTTAGGTCAAACTTGTGAATTCTTAAATGCCTAAAAGTGAGTGATCTAGGTTCAAAACTTAATTATTGGCCCATATGTTCAAGGTGTTAAGCTCTCTTATGAAGTCAAATCATTTTGTTTGTTTAGAACACCCAAAATTTTATTGGGACAGAATGAACATGCATTTATCTATAAAAAACAAAAAAATTGGGACATAGTGTGTGTGTGAATGTGTCCCCATACCCCCAAACTTAAATTGCACATTGTCTCCAATGTGTGAGGAGCATGGAAAGATCTAACCTGGGAGATGGAGAACTCAATGGCTGGCATGGCTTGGAGCACGCCCCCAAACTTGAACTGGACGCACCAATTATGTCCTTGAAAAAGAAAAAACAAACATAAACTGGAAACAAGTAATAATAAAAAAATATAGAAAAGTAAATACTAACATAAAATACTAAAAAGGATATGCTATGGGGTGCCTCCCATGAATGCTAAGTTTAACGTCTTCAACAAGACGGGGTATCCTCTCACTGCTGATCGTCGGATGGTGTAGTCGAAGAGGTACCAGGCGCCGGAGGTAGGCGATCAAGAATGGCCTGTAGCATCGCCTTTTGTCATGCAAACCATGGCTCCAAACCATCTATACGCTGGTGCACGAGTGGTTTGGCTGTAGAGACCTCACCTCGGAAGGAGGATAACTCAGCGAGAAAGTGCTAGAACTCTATGGGTCCCATGTTCGGATGATCTTCCTCTCGAAATGGGCTAACTGCAGGCGTCTCTATCTCCATATGATCCTCCTCAACCCTCTCAGCTGCAGGTGCAGGGGCTGGGAGTCCTTGAGGCATATGCGAGAGGCTATGTGTCCACTGAGCCTTCCCGAAGAAGGGGTTCTCTCCCACTGGTCCGTCGCTGGTGGTCCTCTTAATCTTTTTCTTCTTAAAGATGCACGAGAGTAGGAATGAGAATGGGAGCCCCCATGCATTGGCCGTGGTGGTCTGACGACCATGGACATGATCCCAAAATTTATGCAGCTAGCTCCACATAACAGTTGGGAGAGAGTACCAGTGGCCTTTGTGGAAAGAAAACAACTTCTGTAGAAACTAATCTCTCCTCTGTGTCTTGTGCCCCAATGGACACATATTTCGTTGGAGGATGGTGTCCACGAGTCAAAACCGTGGAGGCAACTTTGACCGGCTTTCTGCATTGTTGGGTCTATCGGCGTACTGTCTAGCGCACATGTCCTCAATAATCGTGGATAGGTCAAAAGAGTTCGGCTGCTCCTCATTGTCAGTGTCCTTCGGAAGGGACTCATCACAGCAATGAAGAGCAGTGGTGATATCGACACTAGTCACCTCAATGGATGTGCCCTGGACTGAGGAAGTCAATACTCCTGGTCTGCTGCAGTCAAAAGTCAGTCGCTCATAGAATTGGACTACCAGCTAGGTGTAAGCCATCGCGTAGACTGGTTTAAAAATCCATCCCTGGTGTTTAAATGCTTGGACCGCCCATTGAGTGGCATCCATGTGCTTGAAGACTTCATCGATGGCGAAAGTGGTTTCGAATAGGAGCTCTCTTTGCTAGAAGCTTGACTGGGATGACTAGGCATGGCTACTTGAGGCACAGGAGGTGGAAGTAGAGTGTTTTGACATATGGATAGTAGTTGCTGTCAATATTGCTATCGATCTCGAATATGTGCGCTCATTCGCACACTGGACTCTGCACTCAATCGCAAATGTCGTGCGCTCGATCGCACACGGTCAAACTTTTTCTCGAATAGCTTATGGGCAACAGAAGACCAAGCTATGGTCTTATGGATCCGAGTGTGTTCCTAATCTCCTTTAAGCATAATAGCACCCAATCATACACAAGATAACACATATATATATACTGAAAGTGTAAATAAAACATTAAAATTCGTGTCTGTGATCAAAATGGATACCTTGTGTATGGAGGGGATATGTAATGGGGAGGGGGACGTGGCGGTGCTGGATGGTGGTGATGGGTGATGCTGGAGTCGAGAGTGTGAGAGTGGTGGTTTGTAAACGGGATAGTTCGAGTGAGAGGGTGTGAGTGAAAAGTGAATAGAGGGTGAGTGAGTAAGGCAAAAAGTGAAGTGTTTAAGTCCATCATGTGACTGTCTACCACGAGTGCACTCGATCGTACTAGAGTGCACTCGATCGCACTCTTGCGCTCGAGGACATTCAATGGTGCGCTCGATCGCAAGCAGTATGCATGGACAAAAATAAAAACTTTCCAAGGCTGGAATGATAAAACAAGAACAATACAACCTTAACGTGCGTTAGTGGCCTCAGTACCACTAACCTCAATAGAGGTGCTTGAGCTTAATGGGTCGTAGAATATGAATTGCTCAAGCACTCTCTATAGTAGCTTCAACATTTAGTCTTTTGGAAGGGAGTGCTTAAAGCCCACTACATGTGGCTTAAGTACTCTCGGTGCTGCTGCATAGGTATCATGCCTCAATTTGATCAGCTCATGGATCTGCAACTTCTTCGCATCACCCGGTCTTGGATGCATAGGATAGACTTTAGGGAGGTGCACAGCTTCAAAGATGTCATCAGGAACGGTTTCGGATACATGCTCAATATATGATCTTTTGAAAGGCTGGGTTATGGTAGTCTCCAATGGATTAATGTGTTGGACCTGAAAAACTTTCTTAGAAACACCTTGCATCAAGCACGCATTAGAACAGTCCATATCATCTTTGGGTGAATTTAATGTGTTAAATATGTTAAATGCTATCTCCTTACCATTTACCTTCATAGTAACAATACCATTTTTTACACAAATATTCGTGTCAGCAGTTATCATAAAGGGTCTTCCTAAAATTATAAGCAGAGGTAATGGCAAAGGACATTCTTCTATATCTAATATAATAAAATCAGCAGGTAAAATAAATTTACCGACCTTTACCAAGACATCCTCAAGAATACCTCTTGGTCTTTTGATGCTTCTGTCCGCCAGTTGCATGGTGATAGAGGTTGGTTGAAGCTCCCCCAAACCTAGTGCCTCGAATATAGTGTAAGGCATCAGATTGATACTTGCCCTTAGATCCAATAATGCATGCTCAAATAGCTGGTCACCTATCCTACAGGAATGGTAAAACTACCCGGTTCTGTTAGTTTTGGTGGTAGTTTTCTTAATAGTACCGCACTTACCTCTTCTGCCAAAGCCACGGTCTCATGTTCCTAGAACTTCCTTTTGTTAGTGCAATAATCTTTCAGAAATTTAGCATATGCAGGAATTTGTTTAATGGCATTGTTGTGAGTTTTAAATTACTCGCAAGCGCACGAGTCATTTGCAATATAGCGTTGTGCAAGTGCGAGGTCGAATCCACAGGGAATTGCGTTGTGAAAGTATATTTTCAATCTAAATTAACTCTATCTTAACCTAGTTCCGAATTTTGAATGATAATTTGCAAAACAAATTAAATCTAAATTAAATTGATTTTAAAACTAATAATAAAAAGCACTAAGGTTTCTGAATCCACCCCACCGAAGTTAAGCATACATGTTCTAAAAATATAGCCTATCAAAACATTCAATGAATCCAACTATAAGACAAAAAACAAAGAATATCCCAACTAAACCAAAAGCACCCGATGTATCCGCTCTTAACAAATCACAAAGGGAATCCAATTTAATCGAAAAGCATTCAATGTATCCATCAGATGAAACACAAAGAAAATCCAACAGACAATTTAAACTCAATCAATTATAAGATTAACTCAAATAATTGATAGAACATTTATACTAAAAATTGTCAGATTTGTACAAGCAAATCTGAACTACTACGCCAAACAACGGCGGGGCTTCATCTTCAACCTTAGCTGAAGAGTCTAGCCACTCATAACTATAAAACTATAATAACAAGTGCTAAAAATTTAAACTAAAACAACTGAATATAAAGAAATAAATAAAAAAAACTTTACATGGGAGAAATTCCACTCGCTGACGGGCGGCGCTTCCCCTCGTGGTAGCAATGCCTTCGGGATCCACCAAAATGCTGGCAGAAGTCCACCAGTAAACACCAAAGTGGCTCAGGAATTGTACACTGGATTATGAAGCCAAATGGTGCTTATATAGGGGAAGACCCGGAGCAAAATAGGTTACAGATTCGATGTGGGATATTGCCCGTGTGCACTCGATCGCAGTGTGGTGCGATCGATCGCAAGTACGATCGATCGCATGTCTCGTGCGCACAATCGCATGTGCGCTCGATCGCATGTCTGGTGCGCTCGAGCGCAGGTGCGATGCACTGCAAACATTTCGATGTGGGATAGATGACCTTGCGCTCGTTCAAAGGCAGGTGCGCTCGAACGCAGGTGCGCTCGATCGCATATATCGTGCGATCGAGCGCAATGTCTCCAGAAGCTTCAAATCTCCTGAAATGCTTCATTTTCTCCACAAAGCTGTAAAAACACACAAAACACAAGAAAAACGTAAAATAAAGTAAAATACTACTAACTAAGAGCATAACAAATGTAAGTTAAGGGTCTAAAATTTGCAATATTTAAGACTCATCAAATACCCCCAAACTTATATTTTGCTAGTCCCTTAGCAAAACAAAATAAAAGACTCAATGAAAAACAAAGAACATAAAGATAAAGTCATCACTCATGATATCCAAAAATTTAAGGAGCACACATCACCATGATATTCATTCATAAGCAAGCTTAAAAAGGTAAACCCATCTTCGCAATGAATAGAAATGTTAAAATCTAACTACTTACAAAAGACAGGATAAGGCATCACAAGCTTGAATCAGTGTAAGGTGAATTAGCATATAAAAATGAAGCTTCCATGTAACTCTAATGTGTAAGGTCTCCATGTCTCAAGATTCACCGAATTTCCCATAAAAAATGAACGACAAAGGCATAGTATTATATATATATATATATATATATATATATATATATATATATATTTAATAAGGCACGGCTATGTTTAGGTCTCTTAAGCTTTCTAATTGACCCATGTAGCGAGTGTTAAGTCAATGACTCCCAAACCAGGTGGTTTTAGGGCATTAGGTGTAAAGACACCCCTAAGGACTTACTAACTCGAGTCAAAAAGGCTACGAAATTAAACCGACCTTAATATTACCAAGCAAAATTCCACCTTTTGACGTGAACACTCACTGCTTTCTGAGGCAAGAGGTCCAGTTACTCAGCGAAAAATTTATTGATAATAATAATTTTTTTTTAATATTTTTCTATGCCCAAGAATTCATCCAACAAGTCATCCAGTTTCAGTTAAGATAAGGAAAAATACACATTAAAATCACATGTCATACCTCACATAATTTGTGCTAATGTGCTCGTGTTAGATTAGATCAAACATGTGAATTCTCAAAATGCCTAAAGTAAGTAACCAAATTTTAAAAATTTATCACCAGATCATGTGTTCAAAATGTTAAGCTCACCAATGACATCACATCACAGAAAATGTTTAGATCAACCAAAATTTCACGATAACATGAGCATGCATTTGTCTCTATGACGAAAAGACAACAAATTAGGACAGAGTGTGTGATGTGTCTCCCATACACCCAAACTTAAATTACACATTGACCCCAATGTGTGACTAATATGGAAAGAGCTGACCTGAGATATGGAGAACTATCTGGACTGGTATGGCTCATAGCATACCCCCAAACTTGAACTGAAGTACGCTTTGTCCCTGAAAAATAAAAACTGGAAAACAAAAAATACTGGAAACAAACATTAATCATAAAAATGCGAAATAATAAATAAACAAAAGAAAAGATAAGCTGTGGGGTGCCTCCTATGAGCACTAAGTTTTACGTCTTCAGCCAGACTCTCCCTAGAATACTACACTCAATCTGAGTAACTAGGATCCTCCAACAGTATCGTCTCAATGTCCGGACTCCTCAACTCTAAGAATGGTTTTAGCCTCTGTCCATTTACCTTGAAAGTATTATCATTCTTAGGATCCTCAATCTCGATGGCCCCATGAGGAAAAACCGATCGAATAATGAATGGGCCTGACCATCCGGATTTGAGCTTGCCTGGAAAAAGATGCAGGCGCGAATTATAAAGAACAACTCTCTGACCTGGCTCAAAAGCTCGTCTCAAAATATTTTGGTCATGAGTCTTCTTCATTTGTGCTTTGTATGATCGGGCACACTCATATGCATCATTCCGCAGCTCCTCCAATTCATTGAGTTGGAGCTTTCGTTGTGAGCCAGCCTTGGAAAGATTAAAATTTAGTTGCTTGACAGCCCAATACGCACGATGCTCTAATTCAACCGGAATGTGACATGCCTTTCCGTATACAATGCGATAGGGAGACATGCCAATTGGCGTCTTGAAGGCTGTCCGATATGCCCACAGTGCATCCGTCAATCGCAGAGACCAATCCTTTCTAGTAGAGTTCACAGTCTTTTCCAAAATATGTTTGATCTCGCGATTTGAAATTTCCACTTGACCACTCGTCTGTGGGTGATATGGAGTGGCAACTTTGTGCGTGATACAATATTTCTTCATCAACTGCTCAAAGATCTTGTTGCAAAAGTGCTTACCTCCATCACTTATGATTGCTCAAGGCGTACCAAAACGAGCAAAAATAGTGTCTTTCAAGAACTGGACCACAACTCTGTGGTCATTGGTCTTGCACACAACAGCCTCCACCCACTTGGACAGATAGTCCACAGCAACTAGAATGTATAGGTAGCCAAAGGAGTTTGGGAATGGTCCCATGAAATTAATGCCCCACACATCAAAAATCTCAACAATCAGAATAGGGTTGAGGGGCATCGTATTTCTCCTAGAAAGACTCCCTAGTTTTTGGCAACGCTCACAAGATATACAGTAGGTGTGAGAGTCCCGGAACAGGGTAGGCCAATAAAATCCACACTGCAAAATCTTTGCAGTGGTCTTTTTAGCACTAAAATGGCCTCCACATGCATGATCATGACAAAAGGCGATGACATTAGATTGGTCATGCTCAGGAATACACCGTCTAATGATTTGATCAGGACAATACTTGAACAGGTAAGGATCGTCCCAGAAAAAGTGTTTTACCATGGCCAAAAATTTTGATTTATCTTGCCTCCCCCAATGCAAGGGCATGTGTCCGGTGACAAGATAGTTCATTATGTCAGCAAACCATGGTGCGGGACTATGAGCAATGTGCATCAATTGCTCATCAGGAAAGGTCTCAGAAATGGGGGTAGCAGCCTCACTGAATTCCACAATCAATCTAGACAAATGGTCCGCCACCACATTTTCCGAACCTTTCTTATCCCGAATCTCAATGTCGAACTCTTGAAGTAGCAAGATCCATCGGATAAGACGAGATTTAGCATCTTTTTTAGAGAAAAGATACTTCAATGCAGCATGGTCCGAGTAGATAATGACTTTAGATCCTAACAAGTAGGATCTGAACTTGTCTAATGCAAAAACGACTGCAAGCAACTCCTTCTCAGTGGTAGAGTAATTGAGTTGTGCGTCGTTTAGAGTTCGACTTGCATAATAGATAGCATGGGGAAGTTTATCAACACGCTGCCCCAAAACAGCTCCAACAGCATAGTCTGATGCTTCACACATGATCTCAAAGGGCACATCCCAGTTAGGTGGCTGAATAATGGGTGTGGACGTCACAATTTTCTTCAAATCCCCAAATGCTTTCTTACAATCCTCATCAAATAGAAATGGGGCATCTTTTTGCAACAACTTGCACAAGGGCCTGGCAATCTTGCTGAAATTATGGATAAATTGCCTATAGAAACCTGCATGGCCCAGAAAAGATCGAACCTCTTTCACCGTACGTGGGGGTGGAAGGCTGGAAATCAAATCCATCGACCTCAATCCCTCGATGAGATACGATATGCCCCAGTACAATTCTTTGCTTAACCATAAAATGGCACTTCTCCCAATTAAGCACCAGGTTCTTCTCCTTGCACCGTACCAAAACCAAAGAGAGACGGTGCAGGCACTCCTCAAATGTTGAACCGAAGATGGAGAAGTCGTCCATGAAAATCTCCAAGAACCGCTCTACCATGTCAGAGAATATACTGACCATGCACCGCTGAAAAGTGGCGGGTGCATTGCATAACCCAAAGGGCATGCGACGGTAGGCGAAGGTCCTAAAAGGACAGGTAAATGTCGTCTTCTCCTGATCTTCGGGGTCCACGGGGACCTGGTTATATCCAGAATAACCATCCAAAAAGCAATAATACTCGTGCCCAGCCAAACGCTCCACCATCTGATCAATAAATGGAAGTGGAAAATGATCCTTCCTTGTGGCACTGTTCAGCTTACGGTAGTCTATACACACTCTCCACCCAGACTGCACATGAGTTGGCACCAACTCGTCGTCCTTATTCTTTACTACCGTTAACCCAGCTCGCTTGGGCACGACATGAATGGGGCTCACCCACTTGCTATCAGAGACGGGATAAATGATCCTTGCATCTAACAGCTTAATAACCTCTGCTCTCACAACCTCTTGCATAGTAGGGTTGAGCCTTCTTTGCGGCTCCCTCGATGGCTTAGCATCTTCCTCCAAGTGTATCCTGTGCATCACCACCGAGGGGCTGATTCCCTTAATATCCTCAATGGTCCAGCCGATAGCTTCCTTGTGCTCTCTTAAAACATCTAATAATTTCTCCTCTTGAGCCTCTCCCAAATCTGAAGCTATTATCACAGGCAAACAGTATGCTGGACCCAGGAACTTATACTTAAGATTATCCGGTAAAGGCTTAAGTTCCTTCTTTTGAGGTTCTGGTGACACCTTCTCCTCCTCCTCCTTGCTTTCTTGAGGATCAGACTCCAAAATGGCATTTACTTCCTCGAGTAACTTATCTAAACCCAAATCCTCTCCAAAGTGAGCAAAGCATGCCTCCATGGGATCCTCAATGCTTGATTCATCCATAGTATCCTCAAGAATCTCCTCTATCAAGCACACATCTCTCATTTCATCATATTCCAGTGGTTGCCTAGTGATATCAAAAATGTTCAACTCCACTGTCATATTTCAGAAGGAGATCTTCATCACCCCTGTCCTACAATTGATTAGGGCGTTAGCCGTGGCTAAGAATGGTCGCCCTAGAATCACCGGTATTTGAATCCCTACATTCTGAACCGGCTCTGTGTCAAGCACAATAAAATCCACGGGAAAATAGAACTTATCCACTTTTATCAAAACGTCCTCAACTATCCCCCGTGGTCTTTTCACTGACCTATCAGCCAATTGAAGCATCGTGGATATGGGCTTCAATTCTCCTAACCCCAACTGCACATAGACTGAGTAGGGTAGAAGATTCACACTCGCCCCTAGATCCAAAAGGGCCCTCTCAATGTGGCTGACTCCTATCGTGCAAGAGATGGTAGGACACCCCGGGTCCTTATACTTGATGGGTAGCTTGCACTGAAGGATTGAACTGACCTACTCGGTCAAAAATGCCTTCTTTGGGACATTCTTCCTCCTCTTGATAGTGACCAAGTCCTTTAAAAACTTGGCATATGATGGCACTTGATGGATGGCATCCAAAAATGGGATATTGATTTGGACTTGCTTGAATACCTCTAGAATTTCCTCATACTTCCCTCCTTTCTTGGGCGGCTGTAATCTCTCAGGGTAGGGTGCTCTAGGTACAAATGACCTAGGAGGGTCTTTCTCAGTAGGTGTGGCTGTAGATGGCTCAGCATCTCACTTCTCTGTGTTGCCACTCCCTGGCCCTTACTGCATAGCAGGGCTCTCTTCCACTTGATTGTCCACTTGTCTCCCAGACCTCAGTGTGACAATCGACTGTACTTGTTCCTCCCCGTGCGTAGGAGTTGATGAACTCTCAACCATAAATTGTCCTTTTGGGTTTTGCACGGGCTGACTAGGGAACTTTCATTTCTCTCTCTCACCCAAATGACTTGCAATTTGCCCTATTTGACTCTCCAGCTTGGCAATTTCTTGGGTGTTTACCATTGTTGCACTCCTCACATCGCTCATATTTTGGCTAGTCGCTTTCATGAATTCCTTAAGGGTGTCCTCTAGCGACTGTGAAACTGGCACTGGTGTTTGAGCGGGTGCATGGTAAGCAGGTGAAGGTGCTGGATGGGCAGAACGACCATGATTAGGAATTTGTGGGGCAAATCCGGGAGGATATTGATTTTGAGCATGATGAGAGGATCCTCCCTGATTCATTGGTTGGTTCTGCCTCCATAAAAAATTTGGGTGGTTCTGCCACCCTGGATTGTACGTCTCGGAGTACGATCCATTTGACTGCCTTCGAAATTCATTGAAAGCATTTACTTGTTCCATAGGATACTCGGCACAAGCCGGCATTGATGGGCAATTCTATGCTAGATGCATGGGACTAGCATAGATGGAACAGCTTTCAACATTGAATGTGTTGGCAGCATTGATGGATTGGCTCACAGTGAGAGCGTTAATCTTCTTGGTGAGGGCATCTAACTTTATCCTCAAATCAGCGTCCTCTCTGACCTTATAGATGCCTCCCCTTTTAGGAGCACGAATGGACTTATCTCGACAGCTTGAAAAATCCCACTGCTGTGAGTTGTCGGACAACTTGTCCAACGCCATATATGCTTCGTCTCCTGTCAGACTCAAGAATGCGCCCCCATTCATAGACTCGATCATGCTACGGTTGGATTGAGTCAACCCTTGGTAGAAGAATTGAACGAGTCTCCACTTCTCATATCCGTGTGGAGGGCATCTGATCAGTAGCTCTTTGAAGCGCTCCCAACCCTCAGAAAATTTTTCATCCTCATCCTGAGTGAAAGAGCTGATCTTCTTTCGGCACTCATTCACTCTAGACATTGGGAAAAACTTATGATAAAATTTGCTAAGCAGGTTTTCCCAAGATGTAATAGACCCGGGCGTGTTGGAATCCAACCACACCCTAGCTCTATCATGAAGAGAAAAAGGGAAGAGTCGAAGATGGACTGACTCTTCAGAGAAGTTCTGGAATTTGAATGTGGCACAAATGTCTTTGAACTTCTTCACATGGCTATAAGGATTTTCAAGATCTAAGCCATAGAATGAGGGTAAGAGTTGGATGACATGTGGCTTCAAGTCAAAGTGGGTGGCATTGGTCGGTGGCAACACTATGCAAGAGGATGAGTTAGTCGCAACGGGTGCGAACAAGTCCCTAAGGGATGTAGTGGAGTCCACGTTCCAAGCTCTAAGTTGATCTACATGTTCAGGATGATTTGCATTCCTATAATTTTCTGCCATCTCAACAGTCTCTCTCTCAACTAGCGCTATTTTCTGTCTCCTAAGAGTTCTTTCTAAGTCGGGATCTAAATGTATCAAATCTAAGTCCAAGGATCTCCGACCAAGCATACACCAACTAAAAAAAAAAAAAAACTAAAGTAAACTAACCAGCAGAAACTTGCAAAATAAAACAAACACACAACTTAATTTTTTTTTTTTTAAATTAAATTAACTAGTAGAAAAATAAAATCATTTTAGACCAAAAATTTTCACAAATCAAAACAATTCCCCGGCAACGGCGCCAAAAACTTGTTGTGAGTTTTAAATTACTCGCAAGCGCACGAGTCGTTTGCAATATAGCGTTGTGCAAGTGCGAGGTCGAATCCACAGGGAATTGCGTTGTGAAAGTATATTTTCAATCTAAATTAACTCTATCTTAACCTAGTTCCGAATTTTGAATGATAATTTGCAAAACAAATTAAAACTAAATTAAATTGATTTTAAAACTAATAGTAAAAAGCACTAAGGTTTCCGAATCCACCCCACCGAAGTTAAGCATACATGTTCTAAAAATATAGCCTATCAAAACATTCAATGAATCCAACTATAAGACAAAAAACAAAGAATATCCCAACTAAACCAAAAGCACCCGATGTATCCGCTCTTAACAAATCACAAAGGGAATCCAATTTAATCGAAAAGCATTCAATGTATCTATCAGATGAAACACAAAGAAAATCCAACAGACAATTTAAACTAAATCAATTATAAGATTAACTCAAATAATTGACAGAACATTTATACTAAAAATTGTCAGATTTGTACAAGCAAATCTAAACTACTACGCCAAACAACGGCGGGGCTTCATCTTCAACCTTAGCTGAAGAGTCTAGCCACTCATAACTATAAAACTATAATAACAAGTGCTAAACATTTAAACTAAAACAACTGAATATAAAGAAATAAATAAAAAAAACTTTACATGGGAGAAATTCCACTCGCTGACGGGCGGCGCTTCCCCTCGTGGTAGCAATGCCTTCGGGATCCACCAAAATGCTGGCAGAAGTCCACCGTTAAACACCAAAGTGGCTCAGGAATTGTACACTGGATTATGAAGCCAAATGGTGCTTATATAGGGGAAGACCCATAGCAAAATAGGTTGCAGATTCGATGTGGGATACTGCCCGTGTGCACTCGATCGCAGTGTGGTGCGATCGATCGCAAGTACGATCGATCGCATGTCTCGTGCGCACGATCGCATGTACGCTCGATCGCGTGTCTGATGCACTCGAGCGCAGGTGCGATGCACTGCAAACATTTCGATGTGGGATAGATGACCTTGCGCTCGTTCAAAGGCAAGTGCACTCGAACGCAGGTGCGCTCGATCGCATATATCGTGCGATCAAGCGCAATGTCTCCAGAAGCTTCAAATCTCCTGAAATGCTTCATTTTCTCCACAAAGCTGTAAAAACACACAAAACACAAGAAAAACGTAAAATAAAGTAAAATACTACTAACTAAGAGCATAACAAATGTAAGTTAAGGGTCTAAAATATGCAATATTTAAGACTCATCAGGCATCTAACAAAGGAATATTAATCTCTACTTTTCTCAAAGTTTCAAAAATATCAAGCAATTTATTTCTTGCTTTGGCTTTACTAACCTTTCAGGGAAAGGTGGTGCATTCCACTTCTCCATTATACTTACCTTGGGTGTGGATGCTTTATCTGGAGATGCTTTTGTAAGCTCATCATCTCCTATGATTTTACCATTTCTTAGAGTTATCACAGCATTCAGTTGCTGATGTCCTCTTGGATTAGGTATTGGTTGGGATGGAAGCTCACCTTGCTTTCTTCCACTCAGTTCCTTAGCCAATTGCCCCATTTGAACCTCTAGTCTTTGAATGGCTTGTTCATGTTTTGCAGTAGTTTGTCTTATCTCGGTCCAGAATTGCCTTTCCTCTGTCATGAACTTTTCTTGTGAGGTCATTAATTGTTGCTGTTGAGTTGCCAATTGCCTCACAATACTTTCTAGGTTACTTTCTTTTGATTCGGGAACTGAGTGGGCTGCTGGTTAGGAGTTCATTTGCTGCCCTTGATTGTTCTGATTGTTGCTCCAAGAGAAATTGGGATGATTTCACCATCCAGGGTTGTAAGTGTTTGCATACGGATTATTCTTTGGTGGATAGTTGTTAGGTCCCACGTAATTTACTTGTTCCGGATCTACAGATGAATACAAAGGACATGTATCAGTCTTATGATCAAATTGGGAACATATCGCGCATACTTGGAGTGGTGTAGCTGCTAGGCTAGATGAGGCATTCTGAGCAACCATAGCTTTAACTAACAGGTCTAGTTTCCTCTCCACATCAGCTATTTGAGGAGAAGATCCTCCATTTAAATTTACCTCATGCATACCCTTACTCTTGGTTATATTTCTACCTCGAGAGGAGAACTGCTGAGTGTGTTCGCTTAAGGTTTCGAAGAGTTCTATAGCTTCTTTGCTGCTTTTCTCCATCAGCACTCCTCCACAACCTGAATCAACAACACTTTTGTTAGTATCACTCAAACCTTCATAAAAAGCTTGTACCAGTTCATCTTGAGGTAGGTTGTGATGTGGGAATTTGAGTAGCAGCTCGTTGAAGTGTCCCCATGCTTCAAAGAAGAGGTCCCCATCCTTTAGTTGGAAGGACTGAATGTTCTTCCTCATTTGTCTTATCTTTTGGGCTGGGAAAAACTTCTTTAGGAATTTGCTAGCCAACTCCTCCCAAGTGTGGATAGAAACTGCAGGCAAAGAATTGTACCACAGTTTAGCATTATCTTTTAAGGAAAAAAGAAACAGAATTAACCTTATTCCTTCTTAGTCTAGGCCTCGGATGTGCTGGAACTTGCAAAGATTGAAGAACTCTTGAAGGTGCAAGTGTGGATCCTCATTAAATGTTCCCCTAAAGTGAGTCAAAGCACTCAATATTTGTGGAGATATGTAGTAGTTGCCTTCCACCTCAGGTTGATATGCAATATATGATGGCTGATCAAGGTTCCGTGGGATGAAGGATTGCTTCATCGGTACTCATGCAGGTGGTTGCTGGTTTTCAAAGTTGTTCCTAAGCCTTTGTCGGATGGTCCGTTCAAGCTTGGGATCGAGGGGAAAGAATGTTGGATGTCGGGATCGAAGTCCTTGCATAAATCAGGTAAACCAGCTTCAGTGCAGTAGTTCAACTCTGCTGCTCGGGTAACTCTCTGCCCTAATTGCGCTTGATCGCATAAGAGGGTGCGCTCGATCGCAATTATCATAGAAAGTTCTGCTGATGCTCTGAAATAGAAAATAAATCGAGTAGGGTTTGATAAAAATAAAGATGATAAACAGAAACTTAAAATTTTTAGAAAAAAATTAAAGTAAAATAAGAATAATGATGATTAAACGAAACAAAAGTAATTCTAAAAGGAAATTTAGCGCAATCCCCGACAACGGTGCCAAAAACTTGTTGTTCGTTTATCTACCTAAATAAATAAGTAAATAATCGTACAGTTTTACTTGCAAGTGCACAAGGTCAATGGTAGCATAGTGTGCAAGTGCGAGATCATTTCCACAGGGATCAGTGAATTTCGTTTTTAGAATTAGTTTCTCAAGATAAAAAGATAGCAATAACAGTTGAGTGTGATTTAATAATAATAAGAATATAGGGCTTTGATATCCACCTCTAGTTATACTTTCCCAATGAGTGTTATGTCAATGCACTAGCCTTACTATGAATACCTAATTGTTGTCAACCTAAGGGCATGGTATCTACTCCTTAAGCTATTGATTTCCCTAAGCAACGAGTTAGGCATAGTATCTACTCTAACTCTTTTCTTTCTTAAGGGATTCAGCATGGTATCTACTGAGTCGTTCCTTAAGAAAGCATATGATTTATGGAAATTGATAACCATATGAGGCCTAGGGCATGATATCTACTCCTGATTTCTCATGTTGATTAATCCAAGAATCCGGTGTGGATATCTTTTGTTACTAATGTCAGACCTAGGACTCAATCATCCAAATTGATCTAACTAACAAGTCCATACCACATGCACATATTGATCAAACATATACATATGAGGAATTTAAATAATCATAGGCATTAATCAAGTTAAGCATCATAATCAAGGCTATTGCAAAGATAATCAATTAATGTATATATGGGAAAGCATAACTAGGGCTTCAATTGAGCCCTATAAAGAGTTAGTTACACATGCTGTCTAAGATAAGCATCATAACATAAACTAAACATAAAATATAAAATTTGAAGAATACTATGGAGACGGGTCGTCAATCTTCTCCAAGCTTACAACTCCGAGCTAAGCAAAAGATAAAAGAAAGGATGTCTTTTGTGTGTGTTTACAGGTGTATTTATAGGGTTTGAATAACCCTAGAAGACTCTGGAAACCCTAAACTTCCTGAAACGTAAAATCTCCTCTATTTCCAAAACTGGTTCTACTGTTTTACTGTTCACACCCGTATATGTACGCTCGATCGCAGTCGTTGTGCGTTCGATCGCAAGGCTGCACTCGATCCTCATTTGTGTGCGCAAGAGCGCTGATTCGCTCGATCGCACCCAATAGTGCGCTCGATCGCACTTTAGCCAGCATCTGCTCCAGGATTTCCAGACTTCTTCCTTTAAGTGCCAAAGTTGTTTCTTTTTTCTCGAAGACCCTATAAAAACATGTAAAACACAAAAATGAAGTAAAATGGACTAAATTAACATAACTAAGGACTTAACAAATGTAAATAAAGGGGCTTAAATATGAATATTTAAGCACCTATCACCAAGGTGGAGGAAATGGTGATTATCCTCATCTATGTTGATGATATGTTGTTGGTTGGTAGCAGTTAGGAGAGGATAAAAAGGTTGAAGTCTTAACTCAGTTCGAAGTTTGAGAGAAAGGATCTTGGCCTTACACGAAAGATCCTTGGGATGAGTATAATCCGGGAAAAGGAGAGAAACAGGTTGAAGGTTTCTCAGTCTTCTTACATAGAGAAGATGATATCTAAGTTCTCTATGGAAGATAGTAAACTAGTGAAGGTTCCCCTTGCTAGTCATTTCAAGTTCTCCAACGATCAATGTCCTAGAACGGATGAGGAGAAGAAGGAAATGGAAAAGGTTCCTTACTCTAGTGCGGTTGGATCTATAATGTTCACCATGGTAAGCACTAGACCCGACATTGCTCATGCAATTAGTGTTCTCAGTAGGTTTATGAGTAATCCCGAAAAAGAGTATTGGCTTGGGATAAAGTGGTTGCTGAGGGGAAGCCCAGATGTGGGGCTTGTTTATGAGAAGAAGGGTAAGTTCATCTGTCTAGAAGGTTATGTTGATTCAGACTATGGAGCAGACTGGGATAAAAGAAGATTGATTACCTCCTACTTCTTCAACTTAAACAGATGTTGTATAAGTTGGAAGGCTCAGTTTCAGCTGGTGGTAGCACTCTCAACAACCGAGGCTGAGTACATAGTGACAATGGAAGCCATTAAAGAGGCTATGTGGTGCAAAGGGTTATTGGAAGAGTTGAAGGTCCTAAAAGAGCAGGTGGTGGTGTATTCGGATAGCCAAAGTGCATTGTATTTGTGTAAGAATCTGGTGTTCTATGAGAGGACAAAGCATATGGATGTTTGGTATCATTTCATTCAGGAAAATGTTATGGAATGATGCATTCATGGGGATAAAGTGGCCACGGAAGAAAATCCTGTAGATTTAGGCACCAAAGTTCTACCTCTAAGCAAGTTCAATCATTGCCTTGGACTTCTTAAGATTGGAGTCGGATGATATGGTGACTCAAGTTGAGTTTGGATCCTAAGTTCTCTGCACAATGGGTTTGGGTTTAATCACTTAGACAAAGGTAGAGATTGTTGGTATTTGTCTAAGGATTAAACGGGTTGAAGAGGAGCTTCGGCAGCCTGGTGTGCATAATGGCCTAGCCTTGGTGCGCCGCAGCCTCCAGCATAAGGGGAAGTCCTGGGAGGTGAGCGTCATGGCACAGGGTGGTGTGCGCCACGGCCTCCAGCAGATAAGGGACTTGTGCCCTGTTGTTCGTCGTGGGCAGCCCTGTTCTAGGCCGTGCCGCTAGGCACACCTGATGCCTTTTGTTATGCACTTTGGAATGGTGCGTGGGACTTGGTTAAAACGCATAGGTTTACTTAGATGACTTGGAATGCCATGATTGTTTGGTCCTCAAGATCTAAAGGTTGAGATTGACTTCAAGATTGGTTCAAGAAGTGGTTGCACTATATAAAGGATCATCTAGGAGCAATATCAAGCATGATGTGTGAGAGTGCAAAGACACTAAACACAAGAGAGACACAAGAAGGGGTCTCATTCCAAGAGTGGTTGGTATTGATAGAGATAGACTCTCAAATCTTCAAAGGTGTCTCAAGTGAGAGAGAGCAATCAAGAAGTGGGGTTCAAGGGCTTTGTAATTGGAATTTTCTTGGGGAAAATTCCAGGGAAACACTTAGTTCTTATCTCTTTCTTTTCTCTTCTTTCATGTATCAAGAACAAGAGGTTCTTGAGGAGGTGTTGCTGTAATTGTAAGAACTTCATTGATTTAGTGCAGAGAGCTCAGAGGAGCTCACGAGGACGTAGGCATTTGCCGAACCTCGATAACAATTGCTTGTGTCCTTTCTTTGATTGGTCTGATTCTTGTTTATTACAAGCTGTTCTAAACTTGGGTGTTTGGAAGATCACCGCCTGGGATTCTTCAAGGTAATTTCCAACAATTTTCAATTACAACTTTAAGAAGAGCAAAGTTGTTAAACTCTCATTTCCTCACAACATAAAGCTCTCAACTTAGCTCTAGTTGTAAGTTTCATCTCTACTTGACAACCCAAAACCCTAATACACTCAAAGCTCTCATTCTAGCTCTAGTAATGTTATTTTCCTAACTACTTCTACAAGCAAAAATCTAATAGGAAACTACTACTAATCCTACTAGAAGAAGCAATTACAAAATAGGAAACAACTTTTCTTAAACTAATTAGAAGTCTTCCTTATAGGATTTGAACCAAAATATTAACACCTATCAATCCAATGAAAGAAAAGAAAATTCATTCAGTCAAATACTATTTTATGGGTTAAATAGATATTTTTGTCATTGAGATTTGTCCATTTTAACATTTTGGTCCATGAAGTTTGAAATTGTGCAATGTCAGTATTGAAGTTTAAAAACATTAACAATCAAGTCATTATCATTTAAGTTTTCGTTAGAATGGATGAAAAAAACTTACTCAGCACCATAGTGGTAACTTAACAGTCTCTATGACCACATAGAATTTTAGAGGTAAACTTGGCACCATTTTTTCCCTCTTTGTTTCCTCCTTCTGTCTCTTCCATTAAAAACAGAGACAAAACCATTTTTTTATTCACCAAATTTTTTTTTCTAGTGTTCTTCTTCATCACCAAAATTATGATATATGAGTACATGTCAAACAAAATTTTGGACTCCATATTTGGTATGAATCCTTCACTTCATGGAAACTTTTTTTGTAGGCTGTTGACACACAACTCATTTTGTTTTCTTGAGTATCACAATAGGATTAGAGCTTAACATAACTAAAAAAAAAAAAAAAAATCTCAAAGACTGAGAAATAATAAATGAAAAAAATGGTCTTATATGTGTTAAGGTCTTTCTCAATAGATTGAGAAATAATAAATGAAAAAAGGGGTCTTACATGTATTAAGGTTGGGAGTACTTCACACGGTGGGAGATTACATGAACACAAGCTTGATATACATGGATGGGCCCCTCATGTATGATTTATATACCAAACTCTCCCTTAAATTGAACTAGTGGTCACCAATAGGAGAAGCCAAACCAAACTCAACCATAGGAGAGACAAACCATAGGAGTCGTCATAGGACAGACAACCGTGGACACACAAACGCTTCTCATTTATAGACTAAACCACGAGACAACATTATGGGAGTCACACGATCGTCACCAGCTCGAGCCAGTCTTTGACACCAATTTGTTAAGGTCAGGTGTACTTCACGTGGCGAGAGATCACACACGAACACAAGCTTGATATACATGGATGGGCATTCATATGACTCAAAAGCTTAAGCTTATGAGTTTTGGGCCCAAACCATGTATATAAACCACTCTTATTTTTTATTTCTTTTCGATGTGGATATTGTAACACAATGCTTTAGCAAAGTGTGTCCAACGTGTGAAGACTCAAACAACAATCACTAGTTAGTTGAAATGGAACTAGTGCATATCCTTCTCATATTTGCTTCTCTCTCTACAAACCATAGAGAAAACCATCAAGAAAGAAATCTAAAATCACTCGGGAAGTATTAAATTTGCAACAAAATGACTTAATGGGTCAAATTCCATGGACCTAATTGAGCTCAAGTATTTAGAAAAGGAAGATACCTCCCAACTTAGGGGAATTTGCAACATAAAACTAAATAAAAAAACCCACCAAAAGGTAAGTCAAACCAAAATTTGGTAATCTTCATATGTGAAACATTTAAGCATCCCATGCATATAATCCATTCTCAAAATGAAGTCTTGATATGAAAACCTATGAAATGTTAGTAATAGAACCCATCAAAAATAAGTATGGTTTCCATTTTGTTACTCATGCAAATGTTAGGACCCATTTCAACCAAATAAATAGATACATGGGAGTTATATGTGCCCTAATCATTATGTTTGAAAGAACAAGCAACATATTTTAGTCCATTAAAGAAAACCATCATTTAGAAGTATAATACAATAGTAACCTTTCAATACGAGTTCCTTTTGGGATAAATGCAAAATTTAGTTGATTGGATGTTGCATAATTGAACTTTTGACCTCTCATACTAAATATTTCAACATAACTTTGTAGATTATACGTTATAATGTTATGATGACCATTTTTTCATTGGTAAAATCCATATTCACCAATAGAATTTGAGATCTTTAGAACCTAGTTCCTCAAAGCTTAGCAGTATTCTAGATGTAAAAGAGCAAACCAACATGCATGGGTCTTCTTCTTGTTTTTCTTCTTCTTCGCTCACTGTACTGAGTTGAATCTATCTTAAAAATAAAATCACATTGTACTGAGTTGAATCTATCTTAAAAATAAAATCGATCTCAAAGTTATTTATTATCTTTCTCAAATTTTTGGCAACAAATAGAGAACATATAACAATTTCAAGCAGTAGTAATAACAAAAGTGATATTACGAATAATTAATTATGAAGCAAAAAAACTTCGCTTCTAAATAGGCTTCTTCTCTCTGTGTAATAGTTAGGGAATAAAATGGTAGGGTATATCAACTTCTCTTCTGTAAAAAAAAAATTGTAAAGTAAAACCTGCAGTACATATAAATTTTGGCATAAAGTGGTCCCCACCATATCCCAAAATTTAAGGAGTCCAAATCTATGTGCAAAATCAGTGTAATGCAAACTTTACTTTACAATTTTTACTACAAATGAGTCGATCCCGATCAAAGGAAGGTTTTATCTCCCCTCTCCCTCTTGCATGTCATGTTTCTGTCCACATGAAGTGCTGATTAGGAGACAAGTCAGCTTTAAAAGACTCACAACCACTCTGAGTTAAGTGTTGGATGGAAACTTAAATGGTAGTGGTTTGATTGTTAACATTTTTAAACTTCATTACTAATCATATTATACAATTTCAAATTTCAGAGACCAAAATGTTAAAAATAAACAAACATTATTGAAAAAAATAACTATTTAACCATATTTTATGAAATGGAGTTCATATTTCTTCTTAGGATTTGTAGGCCAATTAGCAGCATGTTGGCTCAAGTACAAGGATTTGCGGATTTAAGAAGAAAAAAAATACCCCATAAGGATTTGTGGACAAATCATAATTTTATCAAGCAAACCCTTCTCAAATCCAAAATCTTTTTGGCAGTATTAATGATCTGTCACCAAGTTTGACACGAAGTGTAATTAATAATTTTACATACCTTCTTTATCAAGTATCAAGTATCAAGTCTAACACTGCATTTAGCAGGTGCCACAAATATAGCAAATTTACTTCTCAGTTCTCACAAAAAAGGAAATTAAGCAGGAAAAATTAAAGAAAAAAACTCAATTATCTAGTAATGATATTAGGATTTTATTATTCTCCTTGTGTAATGATATTAAGATAATCCATTAATGTTAGAAGAGAGAGAGAGTATAGTCTGATAACCATACACTTGGACCAAACATAAATATTTATTCATATCAGATCACCAAGTAAAGCCCATCTCACCCAACTACAACGAAATGACTCAAACTCAAACACTCTTAACAATAAAAACGTCTCAATCACCTCACTAAAGCTTTTGGCAATTTGGGACCACTAGGACCAAGAAGGTTTACTAGCTAGTAAATAATAATATGGTGAGATATGTTTATCTTTAAATTATAATTTACCAATTTTATCCTTCACTTTCTTGGCTGGTGACATGTTTTATGTGGAATTATCCGTTTAAATGGTCAATTTTAGTAATACCAATATTTTTACTGAATATTCATTTTATTACAAAACGGATTGATATGAGCATTAAAAAAATACTTTATAAAAATCATAATGAAATGAAAATAAAAGTTCATTTGCAAATAAACTCAAATCAACTTTCTAGATATATTTCTATTTAAATTCTAAATTTAACATTCCAAGTAAACACTCTTTATATAATTATATACTATTATATAATCATTGTAATGAGCAAGTAAAGAAAGATAGAAAGGAACTAATGAGTGCATGATAGACCAAAAACATAAATATTTGCTAACCATATATATCTTTTAGCATCTACAAATTAGACACCAAATAAAACATCAAAATTCAAAGGAAAAAAAAACAAAGGATTTAGATATTTCCAGTCTCCTTTTTTTTTTTTTACCCCCTCTTCTGTGCCCATTCCTTATACTTACCATGATCAAAATACAACTCTTACAAGTAAAGAAATTGGATTCCGCTAAGATTAAAATGGATCTAGATCCAAATCCATTTGTTAAAAATTTATTAGATTAAATAATTTATCAGACATTTTAAAAGAAAATCCATATCCGGATCCATCAGAATTCGAATTATAATCGAATTATCATATCATTTAGTAGATATTTTAAAAACATTATATTATAACATTTTTAAAAAATATATTAATATAAATTAAAAAAATATATTTATTTTATATATCTAATCTTTTCACCAATATATACATATTTTAAATAAGTTACATAAGATACTTGAATAATACTAATTCATAACATATATGTATTTGTATATTATAAAAACAAAATATAAATACATGATACTTATTATATCACGTTAAAAGCAGATCAATTGTTATCGGAGCATATCAATGTAAATTTAAATTTGATTTGTTTGTTAAATAAATTAATGAGTCCGAATTAAAATCGGATTCTATCAATATCCGATTATATGAATCGAACACATATCAGATTCAGATCAAAATTTGATCAGTTAAATAGTTGATAGGCAAGGGCGTAGCCATGTAGTAAAATAGGGTCCATTGCTTCCCAAACTGTAAAAAAATAAAATAAAATGTTTTATAACATAGTGTACAAATAGGATCTTTTCAGTACAATTACCAAAGCCACTCTCCCTCCAATTTTCCCCAATTTGACATTTATTGTTCTACTTCTGGTTGACTTTTTATATGTGATGAGGATGAATCATCTTTGGAGATTTGTTTTTGAAGTCATCATTATCATTGACCATGAATCGCCTCCAGAACCAGTGTTGCTTCCAAACTCTCTCAGGCATGTCGTCAATGGGGACACCTTTTGTCTCAGGTATAAAGAAAAAGGCAAAAATCCCCATGACAACAATCCAGGCACCAAAGAAGAAGAAGATCCACGCTTGCATTTTGCACAGCATTGATAAGAAAGCTTGTGCAATCACGAATGTGAAGATCATATTGCAGCTGACAGCTATCGAGAACCCTGCTGTTCTTGTCTCGAGAGGGAAAGTCTCACTTGGAATCAGCCATCCTAAAGGACCCCATGACCAAGCAAAACCCATCACAAACAGGCAAATAAAAATCACCACAACTACTGCCTGTGACTTGCCCATAGAACCAGTGGGTGACAAGTCCGTTACTAGAAGTCCTCCAACAACAACCTGCAGTTTTATGAAATTAATTGAGGTTAACTTAAATGGGTAATTGATTAGTCCAATTAATTTAATTAATCAAGAAAAAGAAGAAGAAGATTGATAATCAGAACCTGGGCAATTAACATATGAACAGCAGATTCAAGAAGCAGAATTCTCCTTCCTGCTCTGTCCACAACGTAAAGTCCAACAAATGTGCTCAACACATTGATTCCTCCAGTAATAACAGCTGAAAGCAACGATACATCGCTTCCAAATCCGACGGTTTGGAACAAAACAGGTGCATAGAACATGATGGCATTGATTCCAGTGAATTGCTGGAAGATTTGCAACATGATGCCAATCACTAGTGGTGGTCTGCTTTGAGGCTTGAATAGTTTGCTGTAAGGATCCTTCACTTGCCTAGCGATCTCACTAGCATGCAAAATTGAATCAAATTCAGCATCAACATGTTCGACTCCACGGATCTTCTTCAAAACTTCCCTTCCTTCCTCAACTTTCTTTCGCTCTATAAGACTTGTTGGTGTCTCACAAATGATTATGGAACCCAAGAGAAGAAACACAGCTGGGACCCCAGCACCTGCTAAGGCTAATCTCCATCCATAAGGATGTACTTTTGATGCTAAGTAGTTAATAATGTTGGCTATCAAGATTCCAATTGTTATAAAGAGTTGGAAGCAAATGTTAAGTGCTCCACGGATCTTGGCTGGAGCTATCTCTGACAAGAACAAAGGAACTGCCTGCAAAATTGTCATTTTTATTAGATTTTCTTAATAATAAAAAAAACCAGAAAATAAACTGTCTCAAACAGGTGTATTTGTTAATAGTTCTTACTTGATTGCCAAATCCCACTCCACAACCGAAAAGAATTCTTCCAATGATCAACATTTCTATATTTACACCACCTGATTGAAAAGCAACTCCTCCCACAAAAAACAGAGATGCTAACTGCATTGTGGGTTTTCTGCCAAGCTTTGAGCAACAAATTGATGCTAAAAGGCTGGCGAAAAGAGCTGCTATGTACAAAGAAGATGTAAACAACTGGAGCAATTGGTTATCATATTTGCAGTAATTGTTCTCATGGGCTTGTTGTTTCCTTTCATACACTGTGTGAAAGAATTTCTCCAAGAAGTCATCCATGGATGTCACCCCACCTACAAAAAATATCAACTCAATTTTTAGTTGATTATTGTTACTTAAATACATGGGCATACAACAATTTTTAAAAAAAATTTATTTAAAAAAGAAAAAGAAGAAGTAAAGGACTAGATTAATCAAACCTGAAATTCCAATATCATAACCGAATATTAAGCCTCCAAAAGCAGCAATAATCACACAAATTATAACATAAACAGTAACCCTGCCTTCAAACTCCGGTGCACTTCCATTACTCGAAATTACAACAGCCGGCATGTTTTACCTCTCCTAAAAGAATAATATATATATATATATATATTTCAAAAAAGATGAATTATTGATTGTAGGAGAGGCTGAGGCAAGGTTACTTAAAGCATATAACGTGTAAATGAGAGAGAGCGTTGTAGTTTGGTGTGAAGAGCAATGTTTTGTTCATGGATTTATATTGCAGAATTCGTGGATATGAAAACACTAAAATTAGAAGCAAGGTTAAAAATAGAGACGTAGGGAGTGAAAATTGGATATTCTATGCATTGAGACCCGCATGGATAGCAGTCTCCCTATTTTTCTGTGTGTCCTTGTGTCATTCTCTAAATTGTTGGCCTTAAATTCTCATCAGTGTCATCCATGAATCTTTTCCAGACAGGATGTTTCTTCCAATGTGGTCTCTCAAAATTTAATTTTTGAGCAATTCAAACTGATGTAGGAAACTTTCCTTACAAATAACGTAATGACAAATGTCAATTTTTAGGGTAAAAATGGTAATTTTGTAATCATGATGAGACAACTAATCACTTCTCGACACATGACTAGAGGTATGATGGTAATTTCACACCATAAAACATGATGCTATTCTGTCGTTCCAATTTTTGAATAAACTCACACGGTTGACAAATAATTTTAAAAGAATACTACTCATATCCTAACACTTGAATATTCTGTGTATTGAGACCCGCATTGATAGTTGTCTTTCTGTTTTTCTGACCTCATAAATTTTTAAACATTTGACTTAATCAATACTATAAATCAATTTTTATCTCTTACTTAGATAAAGGCCAAGGTAAATGCGTGGGTCTCTCATTCCATCAACTACTTGACATGGCAGTTATTGAGGCTCTTGCATTAACAAAAGAGTTTGGCTTAATATTAGTGATAATAATCCGATGGAAAGACTAACACTCCGTTTGTTGCAGCTTTTGGATAATTAAAAAAAAAAAATAGCAATAAAAAGTGTTTTGATAATGTTTGGTTAAAAATCAAGTGCTTTAATTTTAAAAATTTAAGAGGATAAAAATATTTTCAAAAAATTAGTTTTGAGGTGTTTTCGTTAAAAAAAAATTAAAAACACTTTCATGTAAAATTACAACAAACGAAACCTAAAAAAATGTCATATAACAAATAATAAGATAATTTTGGGATAGGAAAAATCATAGAATTTAGAGTGTTCTTAATTATGGTTCTATCACAAGCTCATCTCACTCATCATCTCTCCTCAAACTGTTAAGGCTCCAAAAAACTAAAGTTTAGTACTTTTCATGATGATCACAAAATCCTTAAGTATCATAAAAGTTACTTTTTAAAAAATAGAAGTATTAGGGATAGAACATATTTAAAAATGATTTTTAGTGCTTTATTTTAAAAAAGAAAATTGTTATCATTCTTTTTTCGAAAATTGTTAAAAGTATATTTTAAATGGATTTATATTCTATTATATGGTATAAAACAAATTTTAATTCATATATTT
Organism: Bretschneidera sinensis; assembly: GCA_023935145.1. NCBI lineage: Eukaryota > Viridiplantae > Streptophyta > Magnoliopsida > Brassicales > Akaniaceae > Bretschneidera > Bretschneidera sinensis. The sequence continues at coordinate 88,931,898 of CM043699.1, forward strand.
TATATTTTAAAAATATTATGATGTCATTGCCTATTGCATCCTCAAATAAATAAAAATTGAAGACCATAATAAAAAAAATTAAATATTTTAAATAAAAATTATGTTGCTACACCGCAATCCTGACATTGTTATGCAAAGCTTTTTCTCTGACCCTGGAAAAGGCGGCCAACACCTGGTATAGTCACCTTAAACTTGGTAGCATCGGCTCCTTTAAAGAGCTAAGCCGCGTCTCATTTCCTGAGCAGCAAGGGGCCTTGGAAGACTTCACAAAGGCTATTCAGAATCATCCAGCGTAAAGGAGAAAAGCTCCGGGAATACATCTCCCGGTTCAATGTAGTTGCCTGAGAAATCCCTAACCTAGACCTTGCTATCCAGACTTTAGCATTTCAGAATGGGCTCAAGTCGAGAACCTTTAGCTTCAAGTTGATTAAACACCCTCCCAGGGATATGAATATATACTTGCTCAAGCCGAGGAACATATGGTCATAAAAGACGATAAGGTCTTTAGAAGGGAGAGAGAAGGTGGAATGGACAAGAGAAAAAAAGATCCTAATGAACCCAAGGAAAGCTCCGTAAAATCATCACGCCCAGAAGGGAGGGTAAGAGCTCCCCTTAACTTCGAGAACATCACCCCTCTGTATGCCTCCAGGACAAACATACTCCTAAGTATCCAAGAGCGGGACCTCCTTCGTTGGCCTCCCAGACCTCTTTATCCAAGTAAGAATCGATTTAAGTGGTGTCACTTCCATAAGGATCACGGTCACGACACCAAAGAATATAACACCCTCAAACAATAGATTGAATCCCTCATTCAAAGGGGGTACTTAAGGGAATACATTGGATCTCGCCAAGTCCAAGATTACGAGGATCGTTCCCAGTGTCCGTCTCGACTAGCCTCAGAGAGGCCATATAGAGGACGCCAGAGTCTAAGAAAGAGCCTTAGAAAACCTACCCGAGAAGAGAAGCGCCATCAGAATAATCAAAGTCATCCTCCCACCATCACTGGCACCAGCAAAACCACTTTCAGAGGATCGGCTGTGGGAGGCCAATTCGCTCGTGAGAGAAAAGCTTATGCCCAGTCAGTGGCATCGGTTAGTGGACCCCACAAATGGAGCAGGTAATATATTTTACAAATGAAGATCTGGAGAGAATACAGACTAGACACAAATGGTTATCTCTCTTATCATTGCCAACTACAACGTTGAGCGAGTCTTGACGGACAATGGAAGCTCAGCAAATATCATTTTTTATGAAGCCTTCCAATAGATTAAGCTAATGAATGACCAACTCAAGCCAGTATCGTCTCCTCTGTGTGGTTTTTCGGGGACGCCTGTGTTTATCGAAGGGAGCATAGTTCTCCCAGTCACTGAAGGACTCCACCTCAACTCACTACTGTCCAGACCACGTTATTAGTAGTAAGACATCCATCGTCATAAAATGTGATACTCAAGAGACCGACCCTTAATGAGATGAGGACAGTAGTCTCTATATACCATCTGAAGGTAAAATTTCCTACTGATGAATGAATGGGGAAGGTTCAAGGCAACCAGCAAACTTCCCGGTATAGCTACTTAAATTCCATTAATGGCTAAAAGAAATTTGATGTTTTGCCTTTAGAAATAGAAGACTTGAGAGATGAACTCAAAACTCCACAAGGGCAGCCAGAAGAAGAACTCATCTTCATTCGCCTAAATGAAGGGGATTCAAAGGTTATGTTGGTCGAGTTTGGCCTCACTAAAGTCTAAGAGATTCTTTAATTTTCTTTCTGTTAAGAAACCAAGATCTCTTCGCCAGGTCGACCTCCGATATGCCTGGGATCGATCCTTCACTTATTGTCCACCGGCTAAATGTGGACCCGAATCATCGGCTCAAAGTCCAAAAAATAAGGATATTTACCTCCGAGCTTACCTGAAGGATAGTTTTCATCTGCCTCGAATCAACCAGCTGGCTGATGCCACCTCCGAGCATAAATTGCTCAGTTTTATGGATGCGTACGTCGGGTACATCAAATTTTAATGCACAAGTCCAATTGACCCAAGGCCACTTTTGTCACTGATCAAGGCCTGTATTGTAATAAGGTAATGTCGTTTGGACTTAAGAATTTTGAGGCCACTTACCAAAAGCTGGTTAACAAGATCTTCAAGGAGCAGATTAGGAGAATATATGGAGGTCTATGTGGATGATATGCTTGTTAAAAGCATCAGCACTAGGGATCATGAGTCCGATTTGGAAGAAGCATTTGGGATACTCTATCGCTACCAAATGAAGTTAAACCCAACCAAATGCGCATTTAGAGTCACCATTGGGAAGTTTCTGGGCTTCACGGTAACGCAACCAGGGATAGTAGCTAACCCAAAAAATAAAGGCAATCATGAATATAGCCCTCCTTGGAATGTTAAAGAAGTGCAAAGATTGACTGGACGAGTAGCCGCACTCAACCACTTTATGTCTAAGTCTGCCGAATGGTGCCTAACTTTCTTCAAATCAATTAAGAAATCTAAGAATTTCACTTGGGATGAAGAATGTCAAAAAGAATTTAAAGAACTAAAAAAATACATGAGCTCACCACCTCTCCTAACTAAACCCGTCATAGGAGAGGAACTCTTTCTCTATATATCAGCAGGCCAAGATGTGGTAGCCTTGGTCTTGATCTGAGAAGATGTTGGGATACAAAAACTCATTTATTATGTCAGTCGAATTATGCATAATGTTGAAAAAAGGTATCTTCCGATTGAAAAATTAGCTTATACTTTCCTGATCATGGCTAGGAAGCTCCGACCATACTTCCAAGCTCATACCATAGTGCTCCTCATTGATCAGCCTCTGTGGCAAGTTTTCCATAAGCCGGACATCTTTGGAAGGATGGTTAGATGGTCGATCGAGTTAGAAGAATTTGATATTCGATACAAGCCTCGTAAATCTATTAAAGCATTGGCCTTGGTAGATTTTATAACTGAGATAACTTTCCCCAGGAGCTCGATCGAAGTCAAAGCACCTAAGGAAGCTGAGCCGATACCAAATTAGATGCTATATGTGGATGGTTCATCCAATAGCAATGGCTCTAGGGCGAGCCTCATCCTCAGTAGCCCGGAGAGCTTCACAATTGAGTATGCCCTAAGGTTTGGGTTCAAGGCCTCAAACAACGATGTTGAATACAAGGCATTGCTCACTAGGATGAAACTCGCCAAAACACTAGCCGCTAAGGCATTAGAAGCTTACAATGACTCACAACTAGTGGTGAACCATATGACCAACGAGTTTGAAGCCAAAAGAGTGAGAATCGCAAGATATCTAGAAAAAGCCCGAAACTTGCAGCAACCTTCAAAAGTATCTAAATAGCTCAAGTGCCTCGGGCAGAGAAGACGAAGGCAAATTCCTTGGCTTAACTCGCCCCCTCCAGACATTCTAATTTCCCTCAGCTAGTTTACCTAGAAACCCTTCCAACTTTGAGCATTGATGAAGTACCAGTTATATACCACTCATTAGGGAGCAAACTTAGATGGATCCGATCCTCAGTTATTTAGTGGATGGCACACTCCCAGATCAAAAGAGCGAAGTAAAGAAGCTCATCTCCCATGCCTCGAGATATGTTGTGATCGATGGACAACTATATAAGAAAGGTCTCACCACTTCTTATTTAAAATGTCTAGGCGTTACAAATGCTGATTATGCCCTCAGGGAAGTGCACTAAAGGATATGTGGCAATCACCTCGGAGGATGGGCTTTGGCGTTTAAATACTTCGTCATGGTTACCACTGGCTCCAGATAAGCCGCGATGCAGTTGAGATGGTAAAAAAGTGCAAAACTTGTCAAGAACATGCCTCCATACCCCAATGACCGGCCAATCTCTTGACATTAATCGCTAGTCCTTTTCCCTTCACCATGTGGGGAATGGATATCCTTAGCCCATTCAGAGAGGCACCGAGGCAAAAGAAGCATTTAATGGTAGCCATCGATTATTTTACTAAGTGGATGGAAGTCGAACCTCTCGTTAGCATTTCTGACTATCATACCAAAGGGTTTGTCTAGAAGTCGATTATTTGTAGATTTGGTATACCTAAGATATTGGTCACCGACAATGGTACGTAGTTTGACAACACTCGGTTCAAATCTTTTTGCCAAGACCTCCAGATTAAACAAAGCTTTTCCTTGGTGGCCTATCCCAATGCAAACGAACAAGCTGAAGTAACAAACAGAACTCTCCTGCAGGCCATCAAGAAAAGGCTTGATGATGCCAATCAACAGTAATCACCTCCCAAATGTTCATTGGGCCTATCAGACCACTGCCCGAATGCCCACAGGGGAGACTCCATTCTTCTTAGCTTACGGATCCAAGGCTGTAATACCCCTCGAGATAGGAATGCCATCTTTACGAATATAGAACTATAATGAAACAGACAATGAAGAGGCACTCAAGATGAATGCTGACTTTATCGACGAGGTTAGAGACAAAGCCCAGATAAAGCTTTCCGCCTACCACCAAAGGATATCGAGATATTACAACTCCCGAGTCAAAGAGAGAGCTTTCAGATTGTATGACCTAGTTTTGAGAAAGAACAAGGTATCTCAGCCCCGAAAGACAGAGAAGCTCCTCCCAAATTGGGAAGGTCCCTACCGCATCAAGGGAGTTTGCCAAGCTAGCACGTTCGAACTTGAAGACTTGGATGAAAAACTGGAGCCATGCACTTGGATTGCGGAGAACTTTCGTAAGTTCTACCAGTAGAACCCCTCTGAAGACTCCCTAGCTATAGCCAATTTCATTTCACCAATTTAGTTCTGCTGATTTTGTTTTGTCAATCTTATTTCGCCAATTTCGTTTCGTCAAGTATTAATGTAATACTTAGATATTCGTAACAAAGGAAGAACCCATTTTTCGCTAACTTTTTTAGTTTTCTCCCATGCCAAGGGGAAGGTCTAGGGCTGGGAAAGGCCCAAGGCCCAAGGCCTTTTCCTTTCGGTTGCTTACTTTAATCAGAGTATAAACAAATAGAATGGAAAACAAATGGTGACCTTCATTAACTTAGAAATTTTTCACAAAAAAAAAGGCACTAATGGACAAAGTTACAATATATATAAATTGTAACTTCCTCTTTTGGGATAGCTTTGCCAGTGCTCAAGCCTCCTTATCCAGCTTCCTCTTTTGGGATAGCTTTGTTGTTCTTCGATCGGCTTTCAGAGCATCCATAGCTGCAAAAAATGACAAGACATAAATACAAGAGAAAGAAAGAAAAAATAAGTGCATGGGAAAGGACTCGGACCTATCTCTTCGTTTGGACCCTCAGTGAAAAGTCTGAGCCTAGCCAACCGACATTTTGGTATAGGAGCTTAACTTCTATCTTCCCACCAATCATATCCTATAAGCTGTCCATCTCCCTCCTCGTAAGGTTGGGTTTTTTATTTGACTTAACCAAACCAAATCCCACTTAGTAGGCAGTCGAAGCCCCTCTCAATTTGAACATAAAAAAGACTCTACTTCCATTGCTTAATACTCGAGGGTGTCTTCTTCAATAACCATCTTTTCGGCCTAGAACTCAATACCACCCAGCCGTTCTCTTATGTTTACTAATCAGAAAGAAACTCTTAAAAACGTTCATATTCATCACTTTTTTCACTTTGATACTGAAGTAAGTAAACGGCATGAGAAGGCATATAGAGTTTGGTACAAACTAGCACAAAGTAGTGCCATAATACCTAAGTACTATTCGATCAAAGGGGTGAATAAGGAACCTGAGCCCAACCTTAAGGTGATGATGGTAGATATATAACTCCCCCTCTTTCAGCTCATCACAAACATACTCCCCAATCCCAGCATTCCTAAGTTTGAACTTATCGAGGAACTTATATGTGATTCTTATCTCCTCGAGCTCATCATCCCTCAGCTTATTAGGGGAGAGGTTGGCCGAAAAACCTATATTTGGCCTTTCATCCTCTCCTATCTCCTCTCGAAGCACACACAAGGCATGGTTGCTCTTGGAGGAGAAAGAAGATGACTCACCTCCCTCGTACAGAACCAGGGCACGAGAGTCTCCTGAGGAATCGTTCACCCCATCCTCTATACCATCGTTACTACCATGGTTGTTATCACCATTGTTACCCCTATCCTCTCCAATAGTTTTGCTATCACTACTATTACTACTGCTAATTACTAATACCATTACTTCCATCGTGGTAAACATTGAAAAAAGATATGAGTAGAAAAAAATAGGACTCACCGATTGAGAACTCTAAGAAGTTTTAGCATGTCAAGCACCGAGCTCCCACTGAAACATAAATTTTGAGCTCCCCCTACTCTGAAGGCTCTCAAAATTTTTAATAACTAGTAGTGAAGTGAAGAGCAAAGGGAAGCCTATCCCCTTATATAGAGCTCCTCACATATGGAACGATGAGCCATTATAAACTTGGTCGTATTCTCGAACATCGAAGCTACACTTTTCTCCAAAATCAAGAAAGATATCGCCTCTTGGGAAACCCTAGGATGTATGTTGCCTCATCTCAACATTTAAGAAAATGGCTCGAGGTATCCTCAATTAATGTCAAAGGGCCTGGCCAAGAAACCATGGCCAGACACGAAGGTCAAACTCTAAAGCATAACATTTTAAGCCCAAAAATACATCATCTTAGGTCTAACAACAAACCCTAGCCCACTACAAGAAAGTCCACAAAAAATGGAAGGGCCAAAAAGTCCTATGAAAGTCACGCTATATGACCAAGTCTTTCCTCCTCGAAAGCAACCTATGTTCTCCAAAAACTCCAAGTAATTAGACTCCATGTTTAACTCCTCAGACTTCTCCAAAAACTCCGAGCAGTTGGAGTCCATGTTTAACTCCTCGGACTCAATCACCAAACTCCAAGCAGTTTAGATTGAGTGTCAACTCATTGGACTCAATCGCCAAACTCCGAGCGGTTTTTTACATCCTCGGACTTGCTTAGTAAACTTCGAGGGTAATCAATCTAGCGAACCTGCTCGCCGTCTCCTCTTAAACCAATTCGAGCCACCATAAACGCCTGGCCATTCTGAAGTTGCACAACATACCCCATGTTACCTACTTCCTCAAGTACATAAATACACTTAAGGAAGTGAGAGGAATCCGATGTAGGGGAAACTTCCCTTACCAATAACGTAATGATACGTGTCAATCTCCAAGGTAGAAATGGTAATTTTGTAACCATGACAAGACAACTAATCACCTCCCGATATATGACAAGAGGTATGATGATAATTTCACACCATAAAACCTGATGCTATTCCATCGTTCCAACTTTTGGATAAACTCGCACGGCTGATTGATAAGTCCAAAAGAATACTACTTCTATCTTAACACTACAGTTATTTTCCTGATTAAACTCTACTCCCACACACTATAAAAAAAGGTCCCTCATAAACCAAAAGGTATAGACAATTCTCTACACACAGCTCCCATTCTCTTTGACTTCCTATATTCTCCAAAAAAGAGCCCTATACTAACTTAGGCATCGGAGAGTCCTCCGGAGGCACACCCCTTTTGTGACTTTAGGTTTCAACCATGTTTTGTGACCTTTTTAGTATTAGAAGTGCTTCATTGTATGCATATTCATTAAAAAGGGTTATAAGCAAGAATATTTTTATTCTCACTGATAACTCCTTGAAATGAAACAAAGGAAAACTGTAAATCAACTTAAACTAATTTATATTTCATCTTTGTAGAGATGAAGTGAAACTAAGTGAGAACACTTGACTATTAGCAATAATCAGTTGTTTACAGACATTAGATTCAATGAATACATAGAGAAGAGGGAAATTCTTGTCTACACTCGATCCAAATGTATAGTTTGTAAGCAAAATTTTTCTGAAAAAGAAAATGAGAGTAAGTCATGCAAAGATTAAAACTTTTCAAAATTAGGCATTAAAAAAAATACAGGTAACATAAATTTCAAGATTTTAACAGGGCTTGACATGTGACATGCCAAATTGGGATATTCATTGAATTTTTCTTTTTTAGTAGCATCTATTATAGGAAAAATGTTGTATTTTGGAGAAAAAGTTTGCAAGAGTGAGAAATGTCCAAATATGGATGCTGAAAAATTATCTGTTATTAAAAAAAAATGAGATTAACAAAATTTTAAAGATAAGAATCTATTACTGGAAATTCTGATACCTAATCAACAATCACATAATCACAATAGTAAAAATAAGAAGAAAATAAACACAAGAATTTTAATGTGGTTCGGCAATCTCTTTACCTATGTCCACCAACAAACCCACTACTTTATTATTTTTCAATTACAACTTTAAGAAGAGAATAGTTGTTAAACACTCACTTCCTCACAACACAAAGCTCTCAACTTAGCTCTAGTTGTAAGTGTGATCCCTACTTGATAACCCAAAGCCCTAGTACACTCAAAGCTCTCATTTTAGCTCTAGTAATGTTATTTTCCTAACTACTTGTACAAACAAAAATCTAATAGGAAACTACTACTAATCCTAATAGAATAAGCAATTACAAAATAGGAAACAACTTTTCTTAAACTAATTAGAAGTGTTCCTTATGGGGATTTGAACCAAAATCTTAACACCTATCAATCCAATGAAAGAGAAGAAAATTCATTCAGTCGATACTATTTTATGGGTTAAATAGATATTTTTTTCATTGAAATTTGTCCATTTTAACATTTTGGTCCATGAAGTTTGAAATTGTGCAATGTCAGTATTGACGTTTAAAAACGTTAACAATTAAGTAATTACCATTTAAGTTTTTGTTAGAATGGATGAAAAACACTTTCTTAGCGCCACAGTGGCAACTTAACAGTCTCTGAAACCCACATAGAATTTTAGAGGGAAACTTGGCGCAATTTTTTCCCTCTTTGTTTCCTCCCTCTGTCTCTTCCATTAAAAACAGAGACAAAACTCTCTTTTTATTCACCAAAATTCTTTTCTATTGTTCTTCTTCATCACCAAAATTTTGATATACGAGTACATGCCAAACAAAAGTTTGGACTCCATCTTTGGTATGAATCCTTCACTTTTTGGAAACTTTTTTCTTAGGCTGTTAACACACAACTCATTTTGTTTTCTTGAGTATCACAATAGAATTAGAGCTTAACATAACTACAAAAAAAATTCTCAAAAGAATTAGAAATAATAAATGAAAAAAATGGTCTTATATGTGTTAAGGTCTTTCTCAACAGACTAAGAAATAATAAATGAAAATAAGGTCTTCTATGTGTTAAGGTTGGGAATACTTCACACAGTGGGAGATTACATGAACACAAGCTTAATGTACATGGATGGCCCCCCTCATATGTGAGTTATATACCAAACTCCCTCTTGAATAGAATCAGCAGTCACCAATAGGAGAACCAAAACCAAACTCAACCATGGGAGAGACAAACGATGGGAGTCGTCACGGGACAGACAACCGTGGACACACAGACACTTCTCATTTATAGACTCAGCCATGAGACAACATCGTGGGAGTCACACGATCGTGACCAACTCGAGTCACACTTTGATACCAATTTGTTAAGGTCAGGAGTACTTCATATGACGTGAGATCGCACACGAAAACAAGCTTGATATACATGAATGGGCACTTATATGACTCAAAAACTTAAGCTTATGAGTTTTGGGCCCAAACCATGTATATAGCCCACTCTTTTTTTTATTTCTTTTCGATGTAGATATTCTAACACAATGCTTTAGCAGAGTGTGGCCAATGTGTGAAGACTCAAACAACAATCATTATTTAGTTGAAATGGAACTAGTGCATATCCTTCTCATATTTGCTTCTCTCTCTACAAACCATAGGGTAAACTATCAAGAAAGAAATCTAAAATCACTCAGGAAGTACTAAATTTGCAACAAAATGACTTAGTGGGTCAAATTCCATGGACCTAACTGAGCTCAAGTATTTAGAAAATGAAGATACCTCCCAACTTAGGGGATTGTGCAACATAAAACTAAATAAAAAAAACTCACAAAAGGGTAACTCAAACCAAACTTTGGTAATATGTGAAAAATTTTAAGCATCCCATGCATATAATCCATTCTCAAAATGAAGTCTTGATATGAAAACCTACAAAATATTAGTAATAGAACTCATTAAAAAAAAGTATGGTTCCATTTTTTAACTCATGCAAATGTTAGGACCCATTCCAACCAAATAAATAGATACAAGGGAGTTACAAGTGCATTAATTATTATGTTTGAAAGAATAAGCTACACACTTTAGTCCATTAAAGTAAACCCTCATTTAGAAGTATAATACTATAGTAACCTTTCAATATGAGTTATTTTTGGGATAAATACAAAATTTAGTTGATTGAATGTTGCAGAATTGAACTCTTAACCTCTCATATAAGATGTTTCAACATAACTTTGTAAATTATACGTTATAATGTCATGCTGACCCTTTTTTCATTGGTAAAATCCACATTCACCAATAGAATTTGAGATCTTTAAAACCCAGAGCCTTAAAGCTTAGTAGTATTCTAGATGTAAAAAAGTAAACCAACATACATGGTTCTTTTTCTTATTGTTCTTCTTCTTCTTCGCTCACTGTACTGAGTTAAATCTATCTTAAAAATAAAATCAATCTCAAAGTTATTTATTATCTTTCTGAAAAAGAAAACAAGAGTAAGTCATGCATAGACTAAAACTTTTTAAATTTAGACATTAAGGAAAAAAAATACATGTAACATAAATTTCAAGATTTCAACATAACCTGACATATGACTTGTCAAATTGGGATATATTGAATTTTTCTTTTTTAGTAGCGTCTATTAAAGGAAAAAAGGTTTTATTTTGAAGAAAAAGTTTGCAAGAGTGAGAAATTTTCAAATATGGATGATGAAAATTTATCTGTTATTATAAAAAAAAAATTGAGATTAAAAAAAATTTAAAGATAAGAATCTATTGCTGGGAATTCTGATACCCAATCAATAATCACTGTTGTGAGTTTTAAATTACTCGCAAGCGCACGAGTCGTTTGAAATATAGTGTTGTGCGAGTGCGAGGTCGAATCCACAGGGAATTACATTGTGAAAATGTAATTTTATCTAAATTAAACTTATCTTAACCTAGTTTCGAGTTTTGAATTATATGTTGCAAAACAAATAAAAACTAAACTAAATTGATTTAAAACTAATAATAAAGATACTAAGGTTTCTGAATCCACCCAACCAAAGTTAAGCATATATCTTTATGTTCTAAAAATATCCTATCAAAACATTCCATGAATCCAACTTAAAACAAAAAACAACAAATATTCCAATTAAACCAAAAGCATCCAATGTATCCGCTTTTAACAAATCACAAAGGAAATCCAATTTAATCAAAAACAATTTGATGTATCCATCAGATGAAACACACGGAATATCCAACAGAACAATTTAAATGCAATCAATCATAAGATCTTACTCAAATAATTGACAAAACATTTATACTAAAAAAAAAAAATCAGAATTGTATAAACAAATCTGAAATTATTATGCCAAACAACGGCGAGGCTTCATCTTCAACCTTAGTTGAAGATTTTAGCCACTCATAATCATGAAACTAGAGTTCATAATAAAAGTGCTAAACATTAAACTAAAAAAAAAGCAGTAAATTAAAAACTGACTATATATGGGGAGAAATTCCACTCGCTGTTGGGCGGCGCTTCCCCTCGTGGTAGCAAAGCCTTTGGAGATCCACTAGAATGCTAGTAGAAGTCCTCCAAATTACACTAAAATGGCACTTGGATTGCACACTAAAGATGAAGTGAAGAGGGGCTTCTATAGGGAAACATCACAAGTGCAATGTGTTTCTAATCCGATGTGGGATACTGCAGATTCCAGCTTTTGCTCATTGACCTTTGTTTACTAAAACTGCCATAACTTTCTCTAGAAAAATCATTTTATTGATCCGTAAAATTCCCCAGAAAATAGACATCCAGATCTTTCCAAACATATATGGTTCATCTCCTGGTTCTTCCTGAATCAATACAATTTAATCCTAAAAAATGGCTGATCTGTCACACTGAAATCATGCACAGCCTGACCTTTGTCTACTAAAACTGCCATAACTTTCTCTAGAAAATTCATTTTATTGATCCATAAAATTCCCCATAAACTAGACATCTGGATCTTTCCAAAAATATATGGCTCATCTCCTGGTTCTTCCTGAATCAATACAGTTTAATCCTCAAAAATGGCTGATCTGTACGAGCAATTCTGACAATTTAGTGAAACTCCTTTCCAAGCATTTAAACCTGTAAAACAACGAAAAACAACTCAAAGTAACAAATTTCTAAGCTAAAAAATGTAAATTAAGGGGCCAAAATATGTAGTATTTGGCACTCATCAAATACCCCCAAACTTACATTTTGCTAGTCCCTTAGCAAAACAAAATAAATAAAAAAACTAAATGGAAAACAAAGAACATAAAGATAAGTTCATCACTCATGGTATCCAAAAATTTAGGGAGCACTCAAAACCATGATATTCATTCATGCGCAAGCTTAAAAAATATAACCTATATTCACAATGAATAGGAATTTTAAAACCTAATTACTTACAAGAGGCAGGCTAAGACATCACAAGCTTGAATCAGTGTAAAGTGAATTAGCATATACATATGAGGTTTCCAAATAGTTTCAATGTACAATATATCCATGTCTCAAGATTCACAGAATTTCTCATTAGAATGAACAGCAATGGCATAGTTTTATTTTATTTTTTTATATATAAGGCTCTGCTATGTTTAGTTCCCTTAAGCTTTCTAATTGACTAATGTATCAAGTGTTGAGTCAACGACTCCCAAACCAGATGGTTTTAGGGCATTAGGTGTAAAGACACCCCTAAGGACTTATTAACTCGAGTCAAAAAGGCTATGAAACTAAACTGTCCTTAATGCTACCAAGCAAAATTTTCACCTTTTGACGTGAACACTCATTGGTTATTGAGGCAAGAGGTCTAGTTACTCAGTAGAAAATTTCGCAATGATCACTATGAATAAAATTCTCACATTTTGACGTGAACACTCACTGATTACTGAGGCAAGAGGTCCAGTTACTCAGTGGAAAGTTTATTGATGATGATTATTATTTTTCTTCCTTTTTTTTAATTCTTTTCTATGCCCAAGTGTTAGTCCCACAAGTCATCCAGTTTCAGTTAAGTCAAGGAAACATACACATTGAAATCGCATGTCATACCTCACACAAATATGCGCTAATGTGCTCGTGTTAGATTGGCTCAAACATGTGAATTCTCAAACGCTCAAAGTAAGTAACAAAGTTTTAAAACTCTATCATCAAATCATGTGTTCAAAATTTTAAGCTCACAAACGAAATCACATCACAATATTTGTTTAGATCAACCAAAATTTCAAAATAACATAAGCATGCATCTACCTTCTTATATATATATTTTTTTAATTGAAAAAAACAACAACAAATTAGGAAAAAGTGTGTGTAATGTGTCTCCCATACCCCCAAACTTAAACTACACATTGACCCCAATGTGTGAATAATACGGAAAGAGCTAACCTGGGAGATGGAGAACTAGCTGGACGGGTATGGCTCGTAGTATACCCCCAAACTTGAACTGAAGTACGTGTTGTCCTTGAAAAATAAACACTGAAAAATAAAAAATACTGGAAACAGACATTAATCATAAATATATAAAATAATAAATAAACAGAAAGGATAAGCTGTGGGGTGCCTCCCATGAGCGCTAAGTTTAACGTCTTCAGCCAGACCCAACATTAATAATCGTGCCCAGCTAAACACTCCACCATCTGATCAATAAATGGGAGTGGAAAATGATCCTTCTTTATGGTAGCATTCCACTTATGGTAGTCTAGACACACTCTCCATCCTGATTGCACACGAGTTGGAACCAACTCGTCGTCTTTATTTATCACTACCATCAATTTAGCTTGTTTTGGCATGACATGAATCGGGCTCACCCACTCGCTATCAAAGATTGGATAAATGATCCATTCATCCAATAGCTTTATCACTTCAATCCTCACAACCTCTTGTATAGCTGGGTTGAGCCTTCTTTGTGGCTCCCTCGATGGCTTGGCATTCTCCTCCAAATGTAACTTGTGCATCACCACCGAGGGGCTGATCCCCTTGATATCCTCAATAGTCCAACCGATAGCTTCATTGTGCTCTCTTAAAACGTCCAATAATTTACCCACTTGAGCATTAACTAAATCTGAAGCTATAGTCAGAGGCAAAGAATCTGATGGACCAAGGAACTTATACTTAAGATTGTCCGATAAGGGCTTAAGTTCCTTCTTAAGGGGTTCAAGTGTTGTGGTCTCCTCCATCTCACTACTCTTCTGAGGAGCAGCCGAAGTAGCATTTGCTTGCTCAAACAACTTATCCAAATCCAAATCCTCTTCAAACTGAGCAAAGCATGACTCTAGGGGGTCCTCACTGCGGGATTCATCCACAGTTTCCTCCGTCTCACTGCTCTTCTGAGGAGCAGACTCCAAAATGGCAATCGCTTGCTCAAGTAACTTATCTAAATCCAAATCCTCTCCAAACTGAGCAAAGTATGCCTCCAGAATGTCCTCAGACTCCCCTCCTTTTTTGGTTGCTTGTAATCTCTCAGGGTAAGGCGCTTTAGGTACAAACGACCTAGGGAGATCCTTAATAATAGGTGTGGCTGTAGATGGCTCAGCATCTCTTTTTTCCTTGTTTCCACTTTCTTGCCCTTGTTACATAGCTAGGTTCTCTTCCACTTGATTGTCCACTTATCTCCTAGACCTCAATGGGACAATCAATTGCACTTGTTCCTGCCCGTGCATAGGAGTTGATGAATTTCCCACCGCAAACTGTTCCTTTGGGTTAGCCTTAGGTTGACTGGGGAACCTTCCATTCTCTCCTTCACCCAAGTGACTTGCGATTTGATCCATTTGACTCTCTATCTTAGCAATCGCTTGGGTGTTTACTATTTGCGCACTCCTTGCTTCACTTATAGATTGGCCGATCATCTTCCTGAAATCATTGAGGGCATCCTCCAATGACTGTGAAACCAACACTGGCGCTTTAGTGGGAGCTTGGTAAGCGGGTGATGGTGCTGAATGGGCTGAGAAACCATAACTTGGAACTGGTGGAGGAAATCTGGGAGGGTATTGATTGTGAGCATGATGAGGGGCTCCTCCCTGATTTATCAGTTGGTTGTGCTTCCATGAAAATCAGGATGGTTCCGCCACCCTGGATTGTACGTCTCAGAGTAAGATCCATTTGATTGCCACCAATAGTCATTGAAAGCGTTCATTTGTTCCATGGGATACTCGATAAAAGCCAGTGTAGATGGACAATTCTGTGCTAAATGCATAGGACTAGCACAGATGGAACAACTATCAACATTGAATGTATTGGTTGTATTGATGGACTGGCCGGTCATCTTCATGAAATCCTTGAGGGCGTCTTCTAAAGACTGTGAAACCGGTGCTGGATTCATCCACATTTTTTTATATTTTTATTTTATTTTATTTTTGGGCAAATGCAAATAAACTAAAATAAAATTAAAATTAAAAAAAATGCTAACTAAACTAGTAGAAAAATAAAATTAATTTAGACAAAAATTTCACAAACAAAACAATTCCCCGGCAACGCCCCAAAAACTTGTTGTGAGTTTTAAAGTATCCGCAAGCGCACGAGTCGTTTGCAATACAGTGTTGTGCAAGTGCGAGGTCGAATCCACAGGGAATTGCGTTGTGAAAATGTAATTTTATCTAAACTAAACTTATCTTAACCTAGTTTTGAGTATTGAATTATATGTTGCAAAACAAATAAAAACTAAACTAAATTGATTTAAAACTAATAATAAAGATACTAAGGTTTCTGAATCCACCCCACCAAAGTTAAGGATATATCTTCATGTTCTAAAAATAGCCTATCAATACATTCCATGAATCCAACTTAAAACAAAAAACAACAAATATCCCAATTAAACCAAAAGCATCCAATGTATCCGCTTTTAACAAATCACAAAGGAAATCCAATTTAATCAAAAACAGTTTGATGTATCCATCAGATGAAACACCGGAATCCACCAGAACAATTTAAATGCAATCAATCATAATATCTTACTCAAATAATTGACAGAACATTTATACTAAAAAAAAAACATCAGAATTGTATAAACAAATCTGAAACTGTTATGCCAAACAACGGCGAGGCTTCATCTTTAACCTTAGTTGAAGATTTTAGCCACTCATAATCATGAAACTAGAGTTCATAATAAAAGTGCTAAACATTAAACTAAAAAAAAGCAGTAAATTAAAAACTAACTATACATGGGGAGAAATTCCACTCGCTGTTGGGCGGCGCTTCCCCTTGTGGTAGTAAAGCCTTTAGAGATCCACCAGAATGCTAGTAGAAGTCCTCCAAATTGCACCAAAATGGCACTTGGATTGCACACTAAAGATGAAGTGAAGAGGGGCTTATATAGGGAAACATCACAAGTGCAATGTGTTTCCAATCCGATGTGGGATACTGCAGATTCCAGCTTTTGCTATTTGATCTTTGTCTACTAAAACTGTCATAACTTTCTCTAGAAAAATCATTTTATTGATCCGTGAAATTCCCCAGAAAATAGACATCCGGATCTTTCCAAGCATATATGGCTCATCTCCTGGTTCTTCCCGAATCAATACAATTTAATCTTCAAAAATGGCTGATCTGTCACGCTGAAATCATGCACAGCCTGACCTTTTTCTACTAAAACTGCCATAACTTTCTCTAGAAAAATCATTTTATTGATCCATAAAATTCCCCAGAAACTAGACATCCAGATCTTTCCAAGCATATATGGCTCATCTCCTGGTTCTTCCTGAATCAATATAGTTTAATCCTAAAAAATGACTGATCTGTACGAGTAATTCTGGCAATTTAGTGAAACTCCTTTTCAAGCTTGTAAACCTGTAAAACAACGAAAAACAACTCAAAGTAACAAATTTCTAAGCTAACAAATGTAAATTAAGGGGCCAAAATATGCAATATTTGGCACTCATGGGTTTGGGTTTCGAGTCCCCTTTTGAACCCTATAAATAGACTTGTAAAACATAGAAACAATATCTCCCTTTTTAGGAGCTTATCTCCTTTTTAGTTTTAGTTTTAGGTCGAGAGGCCGGAGGCCAGAGGGGATTCTACATAAGAATTGATGACTCTTCAATGGAGCTCTCTTGGGTTTCTTTTTTCCTTTATTTTATTATGTGTAACTAAACTTATAGTAAGGGCTTGGTTGAAGCCCTAATTATGTTTAACCAATAATTCAATATTGGCGCCTTTGCAATATTTATGCTGTGATTCTTAATTTGATTAATGCCTGTTTTTATTTAAATTCCTCATATGTGTGTGTCTGACCAACGTATGCATGTGGTATGGATTAGTTAGTTGAATCAATTTGGATGACCGAGTCTTGGGTTCAACAATAGTAGCAAATGATATCCACACTAGATTCTTGGGTTAATCAACATGGGAAACCGGGAGTGGACCAAGCCCTAGGTCTCATGTGGTTGTCGATTTCCACAGATCCTATGCTCTCTTAAGGAACAACTCAGTATACACCATGCTGAATCCCTTAAGAGAGAAAAGAGTTAGAGTATACACCATGCCTAACTCGTTGCTTAGGGAAATCAATAGCCTAAGGAGTGGACCAAGCCCTTAGGTTGACAACCATTAGGTATTCATAGCATGAGTAGGGCATTGGCATACTGCTTTGTTGGGGTAGCATGATTAGTGGTAGATATCAAGTCCCTACGCCTTTATCATTATTATCTAAATCCAATAAATATTTCTATCTATTTTTACTTAATTCTAAATCGAAATTCACCAATCCCTGTGGAAATGATCTCGCACTTGCACACTATGCTACTGTAGACCTTATGCACTTGCAAGTAAAACAAGTTCGGTTATTTGCTTATTTATTTAGGTAGATAACCGCACAAGTTTTTGGCGCCGTTGCCGGGGATTGCGCTCAATTTCTTTTTCGAATTATTTTCATTAGTAATTTTTATTTTTATTTGTTCTGTTCTATTTATATTTTCTTTATCAAACAACCTTAATTTTTTTTTTTATCTTTTCATTTTCTGTTTTTCTTTTTTGTTCAAGTGTGCAGTAGAGGAGTTTCTATCCTCATTGCGATCGAGCGCATTAGTGTAGTGCTCGAGCACAGGAAGAACAACGATCGAGCGTAGTTGAGGCCACTCCAAAGCATCCAAGTAAGTATACCGATCCATTTGAACTTCTTGTGCCTACTAATACTACTTTTTTCCCTTCTATTATCCAGGCACCAAATATGGAGTTGAAGGAACTACTGAAGCATTTGACTTATGCTTATATGGGAGAGAATAAGACACCACCTATACTTCTTGCTGCCAATCTTAGTTTTGGGGAAGAATAAGGCTTGGTCCGGCTGAAGACGTTAAACTTAGTGCTCATTAGAGGCACCCCACAACTTATCCTTTTATTTTTATTGTTTTTCATATTTATTGTTATTTATTTATTTTTAGTACTTCTTGTTTTCCCGTGTTATGTTAGTTTTTCTTTTTAGGGACAATGTGTGCATCCGTTCAAGTTTGGGGGTGTGCTATGAGCCATGCCGGCCCTGCTAGTTCTCCATCTCCCAAGTCAGATCTTTCCATGATATTCACACATTGGGGACAATGTGTAATTTAAGTTTGGGGGTATGGGAGACACCTTCACACACCTTGTCCCAGTTTTTTTTTTTTATTATTATTGAAAAGATAAATGCATGTCATATTGTTTTGAAAATTTTGGTTGAATTAAACAAATATTATGATAAGATTTCATCAGTAAGCTTAAAATATTGAACACATGGTCTAAACAATAAAGTTTTAAAAGTTTAATAACTTACTTTAAGGCATTTAAGAATTCATAAGTTTGATCTAAATCTGACACGAGGACATTAGCACATAATTGTGTGGGGTATGACATGTAATTTTAATTTGTGTGTTTCCTTGGCTTAACTGTAACTAGATGACTTGTTCGAATAACACTTTGGCATAGAAAAATAGAGAATAATGTTATTATGCAAAAAAATAAAATAAAATGCTCCTAATGATCATTAAATATATTTCCACTGAGTAACTGGACCTCTTGCCTCAGTAAGCAGTGAGTGTTCACGTAAAAAGGTGAGAATGATGCATATAATGATCATTAAATAAAGTTTCCATTGAGTAACTGGACCTCTTGCCTCAGTAAGCAGTGAGTGTTTATGTCAAAAGGTGGGAATTTTTCTTGGAAGCATTGAGACCAGTTAGTTTCGTAGCCTTTTTGACTCGAGTTAGTAAGTTCTTAGGGGTGTCTTTACACTTAATGCCCTAAAATCATCTGGTTTGGGAGTCATTGGCTAAAGACTCGCTACATTGGTCAATTAGAAAACTTAATGGAACTCAACATGGCAAAAAACTTATGATAAAAGAAAAAAAAAAGAAATAAAACTATGCCATTATTGTTCATTCTGATAGGAATTTGATGAATGTTAAGACACCGAAACACTACACATTGGAATCATTTGGAAGCTTCATCTTTTATGTACTAGTTCACCATACATTGATTCGGACTTTCGATGCCTTAGCCTGCCTCTTGTAAGTAATTAAAAATTTAAAACTCCTATTCATTGCGAAGATCGATTTTTACTTTAAGCTTGCTCAAGAATAAATATCATGGTTTGTGTGACACTTAAATTTTCGGATACCATAAATGATTGATTTATCTTTGCTTCTTTGTTTTTTATTTAGTTTTTAGTTTTGTATTGCTAAGGGACTAGTAATATGTAAGTTTGGGGGTGTGATAGGAGCTTAAATATTCATAATTAAACCTCTTAATTTACATTTGTTAAACTCTTTGTTTACATATTTTATAATGTTTTACTTCATTTTTGTGTTTTCTGTTGTTTTTTATAGGCTTGTGAAGAAAAGAATGCATTTTGAAGCTTTAATGGAAGAAAACTGAAGATCTGGAAAAAGTTAGTGCGATCGAGGTCAACATGACTACGATCGAGCACAAAAGCAATCGTGCGCACACATAGAAGGTGCACTCGAGCGCAAAAGCATGCGATCGAGCGCACATGCACAGAGAGGCGGCAAAGCCAGTTTTTGAAAGAAGCCTCCGGATCCTATTTTAGAAATAAGGGTTTCGAGGCACCTTTAGAACCCTATAAATAGACTTTTCAAACACAAAAACAATATTTCCCTTTTTAGGAGCTTATCTCCTTTTTAGTTTTAGTTTTAGGTCGGGAGGCTGGAGGCCAGAGGAGATTTTACAGAAGAATTGACGACTCTTCAATGGAGCTCTCTCGGGTTTCTTCTTTCCTTTATTTTATTATGTGTAACTAAACTTATAGTAAGGGCTTGGTTGAAGCCCTAATTATGTTTAACAATAATTCAATATTGGTGCATTTGCAATATTTATGCTGTGATTCTTAATTTGATTAATGCCTATTTTTATTTAAATTCCTTATATGTGTGTGTGTAATCAACGTATGCATGTGGTATGGATTAGTTAGTTGAATCAATTTGGATGACTGAGTCCTGGGTTCAACAATAGTAACAAAAGATATCCACATTGGATTCTTTGGTTAATCAACATGGAAAATCGGGAGTGAACCAAGCCCTAGGTCCCATGTGATTGTCGATTTTCACAAATCCTATGCTCTCTTAAGGAACAACTCAGTATACACCATGCTGAATCCCTTAAGAGAGAAAAGAGTTAGAGCATATACCATGTCTAACTTGTTGCTTAGGGAAATCAATAGCATAAGGAGTGGACCAAGCCCTTAGGTTGACAACCATTAGGTATTCATAGCATGAGTAGAGCATTGACATACTATTTTGTTGGGGTAGCATGATTAGTGGTGGATATCAAGATCCTATGCCATTATCATTATTATCTAAATCTAATAAATATTTTTATATATTTTTACTTTGTGAAATTAATTCTAAATCAAAATTCACCAATCCTTGTGGAAATGATCTCGCACTTGCATACTATGCTACTGTAGACCTTGTGCACTTGCAAGTAAAACAAGTTTTTGGCTATTTGCTTATTTATTTAGGTAGATAATCGCACAACAAGTTTTTGGCGTCGTTGCATAGGAAATAGGCAAGCAATTACAAAATAGAACAATTTTTCTTAAACTAATTAGAAGTATTCCTTATGGGGATTTGAACCAAAATCCTACCACCTATCAACCCAATGAAAGACAAGAAAATTCATTCAGTCAATACTATTTTATGGGTTAAATAGATATTTTTGTCATTGAGATTTGTCCATTTTAACATTTTGGTCCATGAAGTTTGAAATTGTGCAATGTCAGTACTGAAGTTTAAAAACATTAACAATCAAGTCATTACCATTTAAGTTTTCATTAGAATGGATGAAAAACACTTACACAAGTGCCATAGTGGCAACTTAACAGTCTCTAAGACCAACATGGAATTTTAGAGGGAAACTTGGCCCCATTTTTTCCCTCTCTGTGTCCTCCCTCTATCTCTTTCATTAAAACAGTGACAAAACACTTTTTTTATTCACCAAAATTCTTTTTCTATTGTTATTCTTCATCATCAAAATTCTGATATACGAGTACATGCTAAACAAAAGTTTAGACTCCATCTTTCGTATGAATCCTTTGGTTCATGGAAACCTTTTTCATAGGTTGTTGACACAACTCATTTTGTTTTCTTAAGTATCACAATAGGATTACAGCTTAACATAACTACAAAAAAAAAAAAAAAATCTCAAAAGACTGGGAAATAAGAAATGAAAAAAGGGTCTTATATGTGTTAAGCTTGGGAGTACTTCACACGGCGGAAGATTACACTAACACAAGCTTGATATACATGGATGAGCCCCCTCATGTGTTAGTTATATACCAAATTCCCCCTTGAATAGAACCAGTAGTCACCAATAGGAGAAGCCAAACCAAACTCAACCATGAGAGTCGTCACGAGACAGACAACCGTGGGCACACAAACGCTTCTCATTCATAAACTCAACCACGAGACAAGATCATGAAAGTCACATGATCGTGACCAGCTTGAGTCAGTCTTTGATACCAATTTGTTAAGGTTAGGAGTACTTCACATGGTGGGAGATCACACATGAACACAAGCTTGATATACATGGATGTGCACTCATATGAGTCAAAAGCTTAAGCTTATGAGTTATGGGCCCAAACCACATATATAACCCGCTCTTATTGTTTTTTATTTCTTTTCAATGTGGATATTCTAACACAATACTTTAGCAAAGTGTGGCCAACATGTGAAGACTCAAACAACAATCACTATTTAGTTGAAGTGGAACTAATGCATATTCTTGTTATATTTGCTTCTCTCTCTACAAACCATAAGGAAAACCATCGAGAAAGAAATCTAAAATCACTCGGGAAGTACTAAATTTGCAACAAAATGACTTAGTTGGTCAAATTCCATGGATTTAACTATAATACTCGTGTTCCTAAAGTAAGGGTAAAGAAGTAATTTGATAGATATTACATGGAGTTAAAATAATATATATGAAAGATTTACTATTATGATAAAAACACACACCTGGAAACGTCCAGGTGTGGTTACAAAAAAGGATGAAGAAAAAGGGGGGGGGGGGCAACACCTGGATGTCCAGGTGTTGGCTGGCCATCATACAAAATGGGCATGTTGGACAACAAGGAGAATTGGTGGCATACGGTTAATATTTAAATTTAGTTTAGTTTTGTATTGTATTTTTACCAAATCCTGTTTGGTTCCTTTCTTTCTTCAATTCAAATTTCTTAGCAAAAAATTATAAAGAAAATTTCTCCAATATTAAGATAGTACAATCATTCAATTACAATAGCAATACTTCATCACATTTAAGGTAAATTTTCAATAAGACTCATAATTAAATAATTATATTGTTTGAATTAAGTTATGAAATAGTAAGATTTATGAAAGTTTATAATTAGGTGTTGGTGATCAGTAATCTCAAGAAATTGCTGAAAAGAGCAGGAAAGGCAAGGAGGTGATCCACAGGTGGCTTTAAGTGTTACGTGGTGAGTTAGATTGAATTTTAGTAAACGAAACTAATAAAAATATGAATTTATGATATTTGAATAAATGGGTGAATTATTATGAATTACTGATGCATTTTCTGTTATATGTGAAAATTGATTGATTTATTTATTAGGAATTTAACAGTATGTTAAATATTAATTATATAAGAATTTATATTTTAAAAATGATGGATTATTGAAAAATATGCTGAGAAGTCATATGAAATTTTTAAAAATATGATTGAAAAATTTATATTATTTATGAGGAGACAATTTAATAAATATAATAAAAATAACAATTTTGAGAAAGAGCTGGATAGTTGAATTGAATGCTTGTTTTCATATTATTGCTCATATGCATAAAATAATAAAAAAAAATAGAAGGCAACTAGTCTAGCTTAAAAGACCAGAAAGACAGCTGGTCTAGCTGAAAAGACTAGGAAGGTAGCTAGTCTAGCTAAAAAGATCAGGAAGGCAGCTGAATCTAGCTAAAACGACTAGGAAGGCAGCTGATCTGGCTAAAACATGTCGATATGTGGGAAGACATTCCCAAATGATAATATGAAATGATCTGAAGAGAAAGAAAGAAAGATAGACAAATGAGTCTCTTAGAGAGACGGATATTATAAGAAAGAAATATGAAAGTATGATATGATAAAAATTATTTGATTGATTGATTATATGATATGAACCTCATAACAAGGTAAATAATGACGTTGAATTAATAATCTCAAGTTGATTAAATATATGAGAAGAAAATTTGATATGTTTGATGATTAAGTTAAGAAGAGATTGATAAATGATTGGAATTATGATATGAGTAATGATAATAGAATGTTATTGTTGAATTAAATGAGATAATAGATGAATAAATATTGGAAGATTATTTGAAAGATTGAATTATTATATGTGAAGAAATAGATGATGAATATTGGTGAATGAGAAATTTTGACCTGTGTTTGATTTTAATAATGACAAAACACTACTTAAATTGCACTAACAGTTTTATCTCAGTATTTAAGCGGTAAAAGCATTCAGTTCAAAAACAAGATGCAAGAACTCAACACGTTCAGTCACCAAAAGAAGACAGAAGATCTAGAATATGCACTAAGGTAATTGAATCACTCTGTAAATCTCTAAATTCAATTACTTAGCTTGATCTATAGCTCAATTTACAAAAGGATTTGACAAAACTAAAATACAAACGGTTTCTAAGTCAAAAAATAGTTTTGAAACATAAAAACTAGGTTGAAGGAGAACCAAGTCAACTTGGAAATGGGACAGTAAGTTCTTAGTCAACTGGTACTAAGGACCTAATCGACAGGTAACTTCACCTAATCGACTGGTCCTCTGAC
Source organism: Bretschneidera sinensis (assembly GCA_023935145.1). Classification (NCBI taxonomy): domain Eukaryota; kingdom Viridiplantae; phylum Streptophyta; class Magnoliopsida; order Brassicales; family Akaniaceae; genus Bretschneidera; species Bretschneidera sinensis. The sequence continues at coordinate 88,956,284 of CM043699.1, forward strand.
CTAGTCGATTGGTACTCTCCCTAAGCCTAAAAGTGAAGATTTTCACTTGAACCAGTTGACTGGTACAAGGACCCAGTCGACTGGTAATTCGAAAATATGACATTTTGAGACGCGAGACTTGAGCATTTAATGCCCCAAACCTACCAAGTCAGTGTCAAATGACCATATTAGTTCAAGGCTATATAAACCCACTTCAATGAGCATTTAAATAAGAAGATAGCACATTCAAGTAATCATATAGCTCAATAATTCTCAAAAGCTTTGAAAAATTCATTGTGAGCCATTCTTCAAGTTTGTTCTTGAAAGAGAGATATTATTCATTTGTAAAAGCATTCATTGCTGTCTCTCTACCATTTACTTTATAGTTAATACTTTTATTGTAAAGGGAAAGAGTTGGTGTAACTCTTTGAGTGTTTAGGATTATAGACTTTGTTTGTAACTTCCGTGAGGAGATTGCCAACCTATGCTTAATGGCAGTCGATGATGAGAATGAGGTATCAATTTCTTCCCTTTCTAATAATAATAACATTATTATCAGTAGTGAAGAATTAATTGAAGTTATAAATGAGATTCATGAAGAACTGAAGAAATTTGATTCTAGAAATGTGGCCCTCAAGAAGGAAGTCTCATCTCTTTCTAAAGAGATGGAAGGCTTAAAGGAAGAAAAAGAAAAAATATATTCCATGCTTTATAACTCTTCACAAGATTTTCTAAAAAATGAAAATGATATTTTAAAGAAGAAAATAATGGAATTGAATAGCACAATATCTAGACTTATGCTTAGATAAGAAAAGCTAGATGAAATGCTATCTTGCCAAAGGTTAAGTGGAGGAAAATCCAGCTTGGGTTATTCTCCATTAGGCAAGCAAAAGTCAAAAGAGACTTTGTTCATGAAAGCAACACATGTGAATGAAGCCTCCATTTCCAAGGCCACAAGCAAAAATTAAGAGCACTCCTTCAAAATATGCTAGCAGGTCTAAAAATGTAAATTCAAATCATAATGCATATTCTAGAGATAAACATCCTAGAAATACTCGTGCATATATGCATGCTCACTCAAGAAATGTAAATGCTAGGAATAATCATTCAAGGAATGCACATACTAGAAATACACATCCTAGGAATTACCATCATGTAAATCCTAGAGATAATGTGTATAACTTGTATGGTACAAGTGCACATCCTAGAAATTACAATCATACATTTCCTAGAGATAACATGCGTGTTCATAATTTTCATAATAGAAACATGTATTCTAGGAATGCTTATCCAAGGAACTATAGACATGCATATTTAAGAAATCTTAGAAACTTCAATAACTATTATCCTAGGATCATGCATCATCAACATGTCTACAATTATAGAGCACCTTATAATATTAAGAAAGTATGTGTCCCAAAAGGAACCGTATTTTCTAGGACTAACCCCAAAGAATCTAAGAAATTTTGGGTACCTAAGAGTGCAATTATATATCCTTGTGTAATGTAGATATGTCTCCACACCAAGGAAAAATGTAACTATTGGTACCTTGATAGTGGATGCTCAATGCACATGACTGGTGATCAAAGCATGTTCAAAGAGCTAATTCTAAAGGATGGCGAATACATCACCATTAGAGACAACACAAAGATAAAGATCATCGGGCATGGCAAAGTTGGTAATGATTTCTCAACTATTGATCATGTTTTATATGTGCAAGGCCTTAAGCCAAACTTACTTAGTATAAGTCAACTATGTAACAAAGGCAACAAAGTCATATTTGAAACCTCTCATTGTCTAGTAATAGACATCAAAAGTAATAAGATCAAGTTTGTTGGCGATAGACACGAAAATGTCTATATAGTTGATTTAAAATTTTTGCATTCGGAAAATGAAAAATATTTTCTCACTTTTAGTGAAAATCCATGGCTATGGCATAGAAGACTTGGCCATGTGAACATAGATTTGCTTAAAATCATTTCAAGAAAAGATTTAGTCATTGGACTTCCAAAAGTCAAATTTAAAAAAGACAAGGTGTGTGATGCTTGTCAAATGGGAAAACAAACAAGAATTTCTTTTAAATCAAAAAATATAATCTCAACCTCTAAACCATTGGAACTTTTGCATATGGACTTGTTTGGTCAAATAAGTACCATTAGTCTAGGTGGCCATCAATATGCTCTTGTTATTGTTGATGATTATTCAAGATACACCTTTGTTATTTTTATTGCTTACCAGGATAAAGCATATAAAGGATTTGTGAACTTTTGTAAGAAGCTTAAAAATGAAAAAAATGGTATTTCTATTTCAAGCATTAAAAGTGATCATGGAAAAGAATTTGAAAACCAAAGCTTTCCAAAATTTTGTGATGAAAATGGAATTGATCAAAAAATTTCAGTACCTAGAACTCCTCAACAACATGGAGTTGTTGAGAGGAAAAAATAGAGTTCTATAAGAGTTTGCTAGAACAATGCTTTGTGAAAATAGTTTTCCAAAATAATATTGGGCAGAAGCCGTAAACACTTATGTTTTAAATAGAGTATTAATTAGGCCTATACTTAACAAAACTCCATATGAACTATGGAAAGGTAGAAAACCTAATGTATCTTATTTTCTTGCTTTTGGTTGCAAGTGCTCCATCCTAAATAACAATAAAACTAATTTAGGTAAATTTGACACCAAGACCGATGAAGAGATATTCTTAAGATATTCAGCCTCTAGTAAAGCTTATAGAGTCTTTAACAAAAGAACTCTAATGGTTGAAGAATCCTTACATGTTACCTTTGATGAATCTAACCTAATTAGTAGTAGAGTAGTTTCTTTTAATGATGATGCAGATTTTATTCCAAGAGTGGAAAATCTTACTCCCATTATTGACCCGAAGGAGAGTCAACCACAAACAAGACAAGAGGTAGATGCTCTCAATCTTGATCAACCATCTATAAGTCAACAAAAGAATAGTCTTCCAAAATATTTGAGGTATGTGAATTATCATCCAATCGATCAAGTGATTGGTGATCCTTCACAAGGGGTAAGAACTTGTTCCTCTATAAGAAATATTTGCATTGTGTAGCCTATTTATCTCAAGTAGAATCTAAGACTTTTGTAGATGCCGAAAAAGATGTTAAATGGATAAATGCTATACAAGAAGAATTAAATCAATCTGAAAGGAACAAAGTATGGTATCTAGTTCCTAGACCAAAGAATCACACTATAATAGGAACGAAATGGGCATATAGAAATAAAATGGATGAAAATTGAATAGTAACTAGGAACAATGCTAGACTAGTTGCTAAGAGATATAATCAAGAAGAATGAATAGATTTTGATGAGACTTATGCTCCCATAGCTAGATTAGAAGCCATTCGTATGTTATTGGCCTTTGCATGCTTTAATAAATTTAAGCTATTTCAAATGAATATAAAATGTACCTTTTTAAATGGGTTTATAGAAGAATAGGTGTATGTTGAGCAACCTCTTGGATTTGAAAATCCTAGTCTTCTAAACCATGTCTATAAGCTTTCTAAAGCTCTCTATGGGTTGAAGCAAACTCCAAAAGCATGGTATGAAAGACAAAGTAAGTTTTTGCTTGAAAATGGTTTTACAAGAGGAAAAATTGACACAACCCTCTTCACAAAAACTCACAAAAATGATATATTACTAGTCCAAATATATGTTGATAATATTATATTTGGTGCTACTAATGAATCTATGTGTCAAAATTTTTCTAAGTTTATGCAAGGTGAATTTGAAATGAGTATGATGGGAGAGTTTTCCTACTTTCTTGGACTTGACATCAAACAATTTAAAGAAAGCATCTTCATCAATCAATCAAAATACACCAAGGACCTATTAAAGAGGTTGGGAGGGAAAGCTCAAAGTCAATTGGCACCCCTATGAGCACTTCTACAAAACTTGACCTAGATGAGGAAGGTAAGTGTGTAGATACTAAAACTTATAGAAGTATGATAGGAGCTTTACTTTATCTAACTGCAAGTAGACCTGATATAATGTTCGATGTATGCATGTGTGTTGGATTTCAAGCTAATCCTAAGGAATCACATGCAATTGCTGTAAAAAGAATCCTAAGATATTTACAAGGTACTCAAAACCTAGGGTTATGGTATTTTAGAAAATCAACTTTTGAGCTTGTTGGATATTCGGATGCTGACTTTGCGGGCTGCAAGATAGATAGAAAAAGCACTAGTGGAATATTACAATTTTTAGGTGCAATGTTAACCTCTTGGTTTTCCAAGAAACAAAATTCAGTTACGCTATCAACTGCCGAAGTGGAATATGTAGCAGTCGGAAGTTGTTATGTGCAAGTGTTGTGGATGATACAATAATTAGAAGACTATGGCATGAACTTTAATTCATTGTGATAACACTAGCACTATCAACTTGACCAAAAACCTTACTCAGCATTCTAGTGAACGATTCGAGACCTGTCAATCACACGAATTATAAACATAAAGAAAAGAAGACAATATTTACCTAGGTTCACCCAAGAATAAGGCTACGTTATGCCAGAAGTTTCTTATTATCAACCTCACAAATCTGTCAATTACAATGTATGCTTAGTACATAAAGAGTATTTATATGCAACTTAAGACGTCCTAATTAGGGTCTAATTAGGATTTCTATTATGCTGTAGAACTACGGCTCTTCATGCGCCCAAGCCCAAAACGCCAAGAAAAAAACCAAGCCCAACTCATGTACATGGCCTAAAAGTTTCTTGTGAAGTATGCGCGAACTCTAACAATCTCCTACTTGGTAAATACTTCACACACATGGAAAACTTCCCAAGACTCTATTTCTTCAAGTCAATCTCAGTAGCAAACCACTCGAACTTTGCTAGACTAACTACTTTAGTCAAGAAATCTGCGTTGTTCACTATTGTATCGACTTTCTCCAAGATTATCACATTTTCTTCAATCTTTTCTCGAATGAAATGATATTGGATATCGATGTGCTTCGTCCATGAATGAAATGCAGGATTCTTTGCTAAGAAGATAGAACCTTGATTGTCACATTTCACCTTCACTGCTTTTTGTTTAAACCAAGCTTAGTACACAACCTTTGAAGCCAAACCACTTCTTTTGCAGCATGAGTTATTGCCATATACTCTGCTTCTATAGATGAAAGGGAAACAACACTTTGCCTTTTGCTCATCCAACTCACTGCCCCACCAAACAGATTGAATTTTGAATCCACAGGGAATTGTGTCGTGAAATATATTTTTATCTAAACTAAATCTATTTTAACCTAGTTCTGAATTTTGAATAGTATTTTGCAAAGAATATAAACTAAACTAAATTGAGTTGAAAGAAATGATAAAAATACTAAGGTTTCTAAATCCACCCCACCAAAATAAAGTATATATTTTCATGTTTTGTATAAAAGTAATTTATCAAATAATTCCATGAATCCACCATTATACAAATCATAGCGAATACCCTAATTCAACCAAATCATCTAATGTATCCCTTTAGAATCACAATGGATATCCAATTTACTTTGGATGATTCGCTGTATCCAGCAGATGAAACATAAGGAATATCTAATTTGAACAATTTAAACACAATCAATCATAAGAATTTATTCAAACAATTGAAACAGAACATTAATACTAAAAATATAATAATTGTACGAACATCTGAAAATATTATGCTAAACAAGGGCGAGGCTTCATCTTCAACCTTAGATGAAGGTTTTAGCCTCTCATGATTATGAAACCAAATTTCATAATCAAAGTGCTAAACATAAAACTTTAAACTCAAAAGAAATAAATTAAAAATGACTATACATTGAGAGAAATTCCACTTGCAGCTGTTGTGCGGCGCTTCCCCTCTTGGTAGCAAAGCCTTGGAGATCCCCCAGACTACTCGCAAAAGTCCTCCGGATTACACACCAATTTGATGAAGTGAAATGGGGCTTTTATAAGGGAACTCCATGAGTGCAATGTGTTTCCAATCCGATGTGGGATGTGGGATATAGAATGTGTTTCCAACCGATGTGGGATTTAAGCCTTCACATGCCCTTCAAAACTTCTGCCCACACTGAAATCCCGCACAGCCTGACTTTTGTCTACTAAAACTGCCATAACTTTCTCTAGAAAACTCACGAGCCGTAAAATTCCCAAGAAAATAGACATCCGGATCTTTTCAAGAATATATGGCTCATCTCCTAGTTCTTCCTGAATCATTATAGTTTTAATCCGCAAAAATCACTTTTGCCACGCTAAAATCACGCACAGCCTAACCTTTGTCTACTAATACTTCCATAACTTTATCTAAAAAAATCATATTTACGAGCCGTAAAATTCTCAATAAAATAGACATCCGGATATTTTCAAGCATATATGGTTTATCTCCTGGTTCTTCCTGAATCAATACAGTTTAATCCTAAAAAATGACTGATCTGTACGGGTAATTCTGGCAATTTAGTGAAAGTCCTTTCCAAGTACTTGTAAACCTATAAAACAACAAAGAAAACAACTCAAAGTAACAAATTCCTAAGCTAACAAATGTAAATTAAGGGGCCAAAATATGCAATATTTTGGCAATTTGTACTGGTAAAAAATGACTGATCTGTACGGGTAATTCTGGCAATTTAGTGAAAGTCCTTTCCAAGTGCTTGTAAACCTATAAAACAACAAAGAAAACAACTCAAAGTAACAAATTCCTAAGCTAACAAATGTAAATTAAGGGGCCAAAATATGAAATATTTGGCACTAATCAAATACCCCTAAACTTACATTTTGCTAGTCCCTTAGCAAAACAAAATAAAAAAACTAAATGAAAAACAAAAAACAGAAAGATAAATCCATCATTCATGGTGTCCAAAAATTTAAGTAGCACACAAAACAATGATATTCATTCATGCACAAACTTAAAATATAAACCCATCTTCACAATGAATAGGAATTTTAAAATCTAATTACTTACAAAAGGTAGGCTAAGGCATCACAAGTCTGACTCGGTATAAAGTGAATTAGTATATAAAGATGAGGCTTCCAAATAACTTCAATGTGCAATGTCTCCATATCTCAAGATTCACATAATTTCTCATCAGAATGAACAATGATGACATAGTTTTATTTTCTTCTCTCTTTTATTATAAGGCTCTGCTATATTTAGTTCTCTTAAGTTTTCTAATTGACCCATGTGGTGAGTGTTAAGTCAATGACTCCCAAACCAGATGGTTTTAGGGCATTAGGTGTAAAGACACCCCTAAGGACTTACTAACTCGAGTAAAAAAGGCTACAAAACTAAACTGACCTTAATACTACCAAGCAAAATTCCCACCTTTTGACGTGAACACTCATTGCTTCATGAGGCAAGAGGTCCAGTTACTTAGCGGAAAGTTTCTCAATGATCATTACGAATAAAATTCTCACCTTTTGACGTGAACACTCACTGCTTACTGAGGCAAGAGGTCCAGTTACTCAGTGGAAAGTTTATTAATGATCATTATAAGCATTTTTCTCTTTTTATGCAATTTTTTTTATTTATACTTTTCTATGCCAAAGTGTTTATCCAACAAGTCATCCAGTTTCAGTTAAGTCATGGAAACATACACATTAAAATCACATGTCATACCTCACACTATTTTGTGCTAATGTGTTCGTGTCGGATTTGATCAAACATGTGAATTCTCAAATGCTTAAAGTAAGTAACAAAATTTTAAAACTCTATCATCAAATCATGTGTTCAAGATTTTAAGCTCACCAATGACATCACATCACAGTATTCGTTTAGATCAACCAAAATTTCAAAACAATCATGAACATGCATTTATCTTTTCAATAATATATAAAAAAAACTGGGACAAAGTGTGTGTGAATGTGTTTCCCATACCCCCAAACTTAAAGTACACAGTGTCCCCAATGTGTGAATAACATTGAAAGAGCTAACCTAGGAGATGGAGAACTAGCTGGACTGGCATGGCTCATAGCACACCCCCAAACTTGAACTGAAGTACGCGTTGTCCCTGAAAAATAAAGACTAGAAAACAAAAAAATACTAGAAATAAACAGTAACAAGAAATATGTAACATGATAAAAACATAAAGGATATGCTGTGGGGTGCTTCCCATGAGCGCTAAGTTTAACGTCTTCAACCAGACTCAGCAATAGTAATCGTGCCTAGCCAAGCACTCCACCATCTGATCAATAAATGGGAGTGGAAAATGATCCTTCCTTGTGGCAGTATTCAACTTATGGTAGTCTAGACACACTCTCCATCCTAACTAAACACGAGTTAGCACCAACTCATCATCCTTATTCTGCACTACCGTCAATCTAGCCCGCTTGGGCACAACATGAATCGGGCTCACCCACTTACTAACAGAGATTGGATAAATGATCCAACAACTTTATCAATTTAGTCCTCACAACCTCTTGCATAGCTGGGTTGAGCCTTCTCTGTGGCTCCCTTGATGGCTTGGCATTCGCCTCCAAATGTATCTTATGCATCACCACCGAGGAGTTGATCCCCTTGATATCCTCAATAGTCCAGCCGATAGCTTCCTCGTGCCCTCTTAAAACGTCCAATAATTTCTCCTCTTGAGCATCAGCCAAATCTGAAGCTATAATTGTAGGCAAAGAATCTGCTGGACCTAGGAACTTATACTTAAGATTGTTTGATAAAGGCTTAAGTTCCTTGTGGGGGGGCTCAGGAGCTGCGGTCTCCTCCGTCTCACTGCTCTCTCGAGGAGCAGACTCCAAAATAGCATTCGCTTGCTCAAGTAACTTATCCATATCCAAATCCTCTCCAATCTGAGCAAAGCATGCCTCTAAGGGGTCCTCAATGCTTGATTCATCCACAGTCTCCTCCATCTCACTGCTCTCCTGAGGAGCAGACTCCAAAATAGCATTCGCTTGCTCAAGTAACTTATCCAACTCTAAATCCTCTCCAAATTAAGCAAAGCATGCCTCCAGAATGTGCTCAGACTTCCCTCCTTTCTTGGGCGCTTATAATCTCTCAGGGTAAGGCACTTTAGGAACAAACGACCTAGGAAGATCCTTAATAGTAGGTGTGGCTGTAGATGGCTCAGTATCTCTCTTCTCCTTGTTGCCACTTTCTTGCCCCTGCTGCATAACAGGGTTCTCTTCCACTTGATTGTCCACTTATCTCCCAGACCTCAATGTGATAATCGATTGCACTTGTTTTTGCCTTTGCATAGGAGTTGATGAATTTTCAACCACAAACTGTTCCTTCGAGTTGGGCACGGGTTGACGGAGAAACTTTCCCTTCTCTCCTTCACCCACATGACTTGCGATTTGACCCATTTGACTCTCTAGCTTGGCAATCACTTGGGTGTTTACTATTGTCGCACTCCTTACTTCACTGATGGATTGGCCGGTCATCTTCATGAAATCCTTGAAGGTGTCCTCTAATGACTGTGAAACCGACGTTGGCGCTTGAGTGGGAGCTTGGTAAGTGGGTGATGGTACTGGATGAGCTGAACGACCATGACTTGGAACTGGTGGAGGAAATCTGGGAGGGTATTGATTATGAGTATAATGAGGGGCTCCTCCCTGATTCATCGGTTGGTTTTGTTTCCATAAAAAATTAGGGTGCTTCCGCCACCCTAGATTGTAAGTCTCGGAGTAAGATCCATTTGATTGCTTCTGATAGTCATTGAAAGCATTCACTTGTTCCATGGGATACTCGGCAAAAGCCGGCATAGATGGACAATTCTGTGCTAAATGCATAGGACTAGCATAGATGGAACAGCTATCAACATTGAATGTATGGGCTGCATTGATGGACTGACCGATCATTTTCATGAAATCTTTGAGGGTGTCCTCCAATGACTGTGGCTTTAGATCAAAATGAGTAGCATTGGTTGGTGCAACACTATACAAGAAGGGGAGTTAGTCACAACAGGTGCGAACAAATCCCTAAGGGATGTAGTGAAGTCCACGTTCTAAGCTCTAGGTTGCTCTACATTCTCCAGTTGATTTGCATTCCTTAAATTGTCCGCCATCTTAATCATCTCTCTCTCAACAAGTGCTCTCTTATTTCTCCTAAGAGTTATTTCTGTTTTGGGATCTAAAGGTATCAACTCTAAGTTCAGGGATCTCCGACCAAGCATACACCACACAAAAAAGCAATATAATAAACTAACTAGCAGAAAGAAAAGAATAAAATAAAATATAACTAACAATAAAATAAATGTAAAAACAGAAAACACAATACTCACAAAATGAGCCAACAAAAAATTGATAATTTTTTTAATTTTTTTTTTATTCTTTATGGGCAATTGCAAATAGAAAAAATGAAACCAAAAATGCTAATTAAATTAGTAGAAAAATAAAATTAATTCAGACAAAAATTTAATTTTCACAAACAAAACAATTCCTAGGCAACGGCGCCAAAAACTTGTTGTGAGTTTTAAATTACTCGCAAGCGCACGAGTCGTTTGCAATATAGTGCGTGCAAGTGCGAGATCGAATCCATAGGGAATTTGCATCGTGAAAATATATTTTTATCTAAACTAAACCTATTTTAACCTAGTTTCGAATTTTGAATTGTATTTTGCAAAGAATATAAACTAAACTAAATTAAGTTGAAAGAAATGATTAAAATACAAAAGTTTCCGAATCCACGCCACCAAAATAAAGCATATATTTTCATGTTCTGTATAAAAGTAATTTATCAAATAATTCCATGAATCCACCATTATACAAATCACACTGAATACCCTAATTCAACCAAATCATCCAATTTATCCTTTTAGAATCACAATGGATATCCAATTTACTTTGGATGATCCGCCGTATCCGGGAGATGAAACAAAATGAATATCCAATTTGAACAATTTAAACACAATCAATCATAAGAATTTATTCAAACAATTGAAACAGAACATTAATACTAAAAAATCAGAATTGTACAAACATATCTGAAAATATTATGCCAAAACAATGGTGAGGCTTCATCTTCAACCTTATATGAAGGTTTTAACCTCTCATGATTATGAAACCAAATTTCATAATTAAAGTGCTAAAAATAAAACTTTAAATTCAAAAGAAATAAATTAAAACTGACTATACATTGAAAGAAATTCCACTCGCAGCTGTTGTGCAGCACTTCCCCTCCTTGGTAGCAAAGCCTTGGAGATCCCCCAGATTGCTCGCAAAAGTCCTCCAGATTGCACACCGATTTGATGAAGTGAAATGGGGCTTTTATAGGGGAACTCCATGAGTGCAATGTGTTTCCAATCTGATGTAGGATGTGGGATATTTAATATGTTTCCAACCGATGTGGGATGTGGGATTTAAGCCTTCACATGCCCTTCAAAACTTCTGCCCACGCTGAAATCCCGCACAGCCTGACCTTTGTCTACTAAAACTGCCAAAACTTTCTCTAAAAAAATCATATTTATGAGCCGTAAAATTCCCCAGAAAATAGACATCCGGATCTTTCCAAGAATATAGGTTCATATCCTAGTTCTTCCTGAATTATTATAGTTTTAATCCGCAAAAATCACTTCTGTCATGCTGAAATCAAGCACAGCCTGACCTTTGTATACTAAAACTGCCATAACTTTCTCTAGAAAAATCATGTTTATAGCTGTAAAATTTCTCAAAAAATAGACATCCGGATCTTTCCAAGCATATATGGCTCATCTCCTGGTTCTTCCCGAATCAGTACAGTTTAATCCTAAAAAAAGACAGATTTGTACGGGCAATTCTGGCAATTTAGTGAAACTCCTTTCCAAGTGCTTGTAAACCTATAAAACAACGAAAAAAACAACTTAAAGTAACAAATTCCTAAGCTAACAAATGTAAATTAAGGGGCCAAAATATGCAATATTTGGCACTTATCATCGATGTGCTTCGTCCGTGAATGAAATGTAGGATTCTTTGCTAAGAAGATAGAACCTTGATTGTCACATTTCACCTTTACTGCTTCTTGTTTAAACCCAAGCTCAGTACTCAACCTTTGAAGCCAAACCACTTCCTTTCCAGCATGAGTTATTTCCATATACTCTGCTTCTGTAGATGAAAGGGCAACAACACTTTGCCCTTTGCTCATCCAACTCACTGCCCCACCAAACAGATTGAACACATACCCACTTGTAGACCTGTTGCTATCAATGTCTCCTCCCCAGTCAGCATCAACTGATCCTATAATATCAAGATTCTTCTTACCTCGCATACCTCCATAACATAATGCAAACTCTGACATGCCACGAAGATGTCTAAGAACTCTCTTGATTGCAATCCAATGCTCTTTCCCAAGATTAGACATATATTTACTCAATAGTCCCACTGCTTGGGCAATATCTGGTCTCGTACACACCATGGCATACATCAAGCTTCCATCCGCACTAGCATAGGTACATGCGCTATATATTCTGCTTCTTTCTCCATCTTCGGACATTGTTCTGTAGATAACTTGGTTTCCAAAGGCATGGGAGTCCCTATCGGCTTACTATCAGACATGTTGAATTTCTTCAACACTTCTTCAATATACTTCTTCTGACTTAGCCATAGTTTTCGATTTTCATGATCCCTCTTTATCTGTATGCCCAAGATAAAGTTTGTTGGCCCTAGGTCCTTCATGTAAACTGCCTTGCCAACAATGCCTTCACAATGCTAATCATCTTCCTATTATTTCCAATCAACAGCATATCATCCACATACAAAGATAAAATGACAAAATCAACCCCTAACCTTTTCATGTCGACGCAGTGATCAGCATAGCTGCGATTGAAGCCAAGCTGAATGGCATATGTATCAAAATTTTTGTACCACATCCGTGCTGACTGCTTTAGTCCATATAACGACTTCTTCAATTTACAAACCAGTTCTTCCTTGCCTTTTCTCACAAAACCTTCGGGCTGTTTCATGTAAATTTCTTCCTCTAAGTCCTCATGAAGGAAAGCTGTATTCACATCCAGTTGCTCAACCTCTAGATCATAAGCAGCTGCCATGGATAAGACACATATAATAGATGCTAACATTTCTACTGGGGAAAATATCTCATTATAGTTAATTCCCTCTATTTGCGAGTAACCCTTTGCAACCAAATGTGCCTTGCACTTTTCTACCATTCCATCTACATTTGTTTTTTTCTTGAAAATTCATTTGCACCAAATTGTCTTCCTATCTTTAGGCAATTTCACAAGGCTCTATGTTTCATTCTTGTCCAGTGCTTGTATCTCCTATTTTATAGCATCCTCCCACAGATTTGCATCATCCGAGGTCCTTGACTCTTTTATTGTGCTAGGATCATCACCAGTAATATTTAAAGCATATATTGCACTACAAGCACTAGGGGAATACTTAATGAGTGGCCTTTTAAATCGTGTCGATTTCCTTATGACAGGCGTGGTCTCTACTTCTGAGCCAGCATCTGAATCCTCATCCTCTACATCAGAAACATGAATATCTTGCTCAGACTCAACTGACTCAGTATCTAAAGTATCTGGTGCAGTCTATGGGGTAGTCTCTCACTCTTTATCTCCCGAGCTAAGATCAATTTGAACCTATTTTGGCTATTCCGGTACATCTTGGACAACTGCCACATCCCTTTGTGTTTCTCTGAACACAATATCTTTGCTATAAACTGTACTCTTATTTTCTGGATTCCATAACTTGTACCCCTTGACCCCATCCTTAAAACCAATGAAGATACACTTCATTGATTTGCTGTCAAGTTTGGTCGTCTTTTCTTTTGGCACATGCATATAAGCATCACACCCAAACACCCTAATATGAGCCAAACTAGGCTTCTTCCTGAATAATGCCTCAAACGGTGTCTAATCTTGTAAAGCTGATGTAGCTGACCTGTTCTTCAAATAACATGCTGTAGCTACAGCCTTTGCCCAGAACTCCAGCTCTAAGCCTGCACAACTCAACATACTCTTCGATTTCTCCATGAGTGACCGATTGAGTCTCTTGGCCACCCCATTCTATTGAGATGTATATAAAGTTGTTTTTTGTCTTGCAATGTAGTTTGCCACACATAATTGCTCAAACTTGTCTGAGAAAAATTCCCCTCCATTATCTGTTCTCAGTACCTTTATCTTTCTTTCCATCTGATTTTCTACTAATGCTTTAAACTCACAGAACTTATCAAATGCTTCAGCTTTACTCTTAATATAAATCCATGCATACCTTGAAAACTCATCAATGAAAGAAATATAACTAAGTATTAAATCTAGGAGATCTCTTTGCCCTCGTGCCAGCGAACTTAAAACTCACACGGTTCTACTTGCCATATAGACAATGCTCACAGAAAGAGAATCCCATTAAGTAATTTGGGACTCCTTTCACCATTTGCTTTGACGATAAATTAATTAGTCCCTTTTCACCGATATGCCTAGGCCTCTGATGCCATAATATAGAGGACGTCATCTCATCATTAGTCGTCTTTTGAGAGATAAAACCTCCACTGCACTGACTTTGTACTATATTTCCTAGAAACTTGTACAATGTACCATACCTAACACCTTATAAAATTACTAACGATCCATGAGTTATCTTACACAAATTTTTGTCACATCTGAAATTTACTCACCCATCTACCATCTTGCTGACTGATATTAGGTTCCTGCTGAGACCTGAAATACGCATCACGCTTGGAAGTGTTCTGATTGTCCCATCATTCATCTTCAACTTTACCTTCCCACGGCTAATAACTTCTTCCGCAGAAACAGTTTGTTTACTAGAGATTTACTTTGATAAAGGCTTTCCAGCTTCTTCCAGAGATCTTTTGGAACCTTTCTCTAGAAAAGTTTATCAGGATGGAATCGACCAGGCACAGCCAAATCAGACTTTGTGCCTTTCGATCGAGCTTCTCCCACTTCGTGATGGTCAATGAAGATGATGTCGAAACCACCACCGGTGATGCCTCTGTCATGGCTGTTGTACTCTTCGGTATCTCATCGACTATCACCGTCCATAGATCCTCCATCTTCAGTTTTCATAACTCGAAGTTCTTCCCTCCAATCTTCTTGATTTCAATCTGTGATCCAATCGACATCTGATGAGAGTCATAAAATGCATCTAAACAATAATTATTGTTAACACTTTAGGGTTAATCTCGGTCGTAATCGCACTTTTACATGTTGATAACTCTAAAGTATTATTCATAAATCATTGACTTAATTCGATGCATTTTCAGGTGCGTTGAGTACAAAAGAGATGATAAAGCGATCCATGTTTAAAGCGCCAAAAGATCTTGGGTGTCGGTGCTCGTTTTTGTCCAAGGTTTAGACATTTCCAAAAATGATTTAAAGATGATTAAAAGTCTAAACCAAGGTTGGAGAAATAAATTACATTGAGTTAAAAGACTGCACACAAGTGTGTGCATTACTTTGGAACAAGTTAAGGGTAAGCACACTAGTGTGTGCACTTCTGCATACAAGTTGAAGGAGTTTCACTAAATTGCCAGAATTTCCCGTACAGATCAATCATCTTTGCAGATTAAACTGTATTTATGTAGGAAGAACCATGAGATGAGCCATATATCCCTAGAAAGATCCGAAAGTCTATTTTCTGGAGAATTTTACGGTTCAGAAAAAGGATTTTTCTAGTGAAAGTTATGGCAGTTTTAGCGGAAATAGTTCAGGCCTCCAGAACAAAGCCCAGCGCCTCACCTCTCACTGTCCAGCGCCCCAGCGCCCAGGAAAACAAGAGTGAGCGCCTAGGCGCCCATGAACCAGCGCCCTAGCGCCCAGGCAAACAAGAGTGAGCACCTAGGCGCCCATGAACCAGCGCTACGCCCCTCGGCCATCAGCGCCGCGCCCCTCGCCAACTAACGCTGCACCTTTACTTTCCAGCGCCCAGGCGCACACTTGGACACGCGCACATGCTGCTGGACCCACCTTCACATTCCAGCCTTCACTTTCCAGCGCCCAGGCACACGCTCAGAAAAAGCCAGCAGCGCGCACATGCTGCTGAACCCACCTTCACGTTCCAGCCTTCACTTTCCAGCGCCCAAGTGCACGCTCAGACAAAGCCAGCAGCGCGCACATGCTGCTGGACCCACCTTCACGTTCTAGCCTTCACTTTCCAGCGCCCAGGCGCATGCTCAGACAAAGCCAGCATTGCGCACATGCTTCGGGACTCCAATTCAGACTCAAATTAAGGCTGTGCAAAGACAGCTCTCCCTCGTGGGCTATAAATATATGCTTAAGGTTTGCAGCCGGAGGGCGAGCTCAAGGAGAAAAACAAAGATAGTTTTTCATAGATACAAATTAAAGATGTTTTTAGCATTCTGTTTAAGTTTTCGTGAGTTGGAAATCAAGGAGAGAACATCCACATTGTTCTTCCACCTTGAGCTCAATGGCCAAGAAATCAAGGGGAGAACATCTATATTGTTTTTCCACCTTGAGTTTCATGGCTAACTAATCATCAAACAAGGGAAAGGGATGAATCGTTAGGGTTTTATTGTTCCTTATTTCCTATTTTTGATTCATTTGTATGGACTTATTGTTAAAACTTTGTCTGTGATTTACTCTTTGATTAATTAAGAAGGATTTGAGTTCATGTGATAGCTGTATTCTATATTCTTATTCTTTTAGTTTCTCTCAATCCGGTGATTGCATCATTCTACTCCACATAAGTCTATTCAAGCTCTTCTTATGTCAAGTTGTTTGGATGTAATTGATTTCGGTATATTTATCTTATAGATCGGCCATTACTGTGATATCATTATTGCAATATATTATCCTTTTTTGCTAATCTATAAGATAAATCATGTGTGCTTGAATTGAAATCAAGAGTAATTTGTAGCAATTATATTAGAGATATAAATGTGCTTGATTGAATACTTTCCGATTGCCTGTTTAGGATGTGAAACTTGCAATCAAGATAAAAATTTGAATCAAGAGTGGAAATAGGGAACGAATCTAAGGAGGATTCCCAGAACCTTGTTATTTCTTATTTATATTCTTCGTTATATTCGCACAATTCTTTTACACAATATTGGATTATCAAAACTCATATTCTCTCATCTAATCATTATCGTTAGTGTTAATGTTTACAACTTCTTTCGTAATTAACTTGTTTCCCTGTGGAATCGACACCCCAAAACTATACTACAATGACCGCGTTATGTTTTGGGCGTAATCAAATTTTGGCGCCGTTGCCGGGGAAACGCGCTTAAGTACAAGGAAGCTTGTCAACTTTAAGTAAAAAAAAAAAAAATATTAAGAAAAAAAAATCGTAAATATTTTTCTTTTCAGCACTTTGTAAATACCGTAATATTGTTCCTTTATTTTTATTTTTTTTAATTTTCTTTTATTATTCTGTTTTATTTATTTGTTTATTATTCTGTTTTATTTATCTGTTTATTATTCTGTTTTATTTATTTGTTTATTATTCTGTTTTATTTATTTATTTATTTTTAATTATTTATTATTCTGTTTTACATATTTTATTTCCCCTCTAAATTAATTGGTGCATGCTTAAACCGAGAGATTCACGAGGCAGATTCATTAGAGGGCCCGAATTAGAGTCACTCTCTCCTTCCACGACCGTTAGTGAAACCTCACCTAGATCATACCATAGTGCACCCCCATTTGAGAATTTAGAGGATTTTGATAACATGGCCGACAATCACAATGAAAATGTTGCTAGGACACTTAAAGATTATTTGCACCCTAGCCAAACGACCACACCCTCTTGTATCATGTTCCCCCCTAATGCCCCACAAGCTGAGTTTAAGCCGGGCATGATACAATTGCTACCAACTTTCCATGGGTTTGAGAATGAAAGCCCCTACATCCACATTAGGGAATTCGAGGAAGTAGTAGCAACCTTCCAAAATAGGGCTGATATGGTGGACACTATCAGACTCCGGTTTTTCCCTTTTTCACTTAAGGAAAAAGCCAAGACTTGGTTGTACTCATTAAGGCCTAGGTCTATTGGTAGTTGGGATGAGATGACCCGAGTTTTCTTCCAAAAACACTTCCCAACCCATAAGACCAACAAACTTAAGAGACAAATCTCAAACTTTGCACAAAAGGAGAGTGAAACCTTATATCAAGTTTGGGAACGTTTCAAGGACCTTTTAAATTCTTGTCCGCACCATGGGTATGAAAGTTGGCGGGTAGTCAGCTATTTCTATGATGGACTCCTAAGTAGGGAGAAGCAATTCATAGAAATGATGTGTAATGGGGATTTTCTTCAAAAAGATCCCGATCAAGCCATAGATTTCCTAGATGACCTATCAGAAAAAGCCCACACTTGGACAGGATCGAGTGCCATGGAAAGTACTAGGAGAAATCAACCCGCTGGAATCTACCAACTTAAGGAAGAGGATAGCCTTAAAGCCCGTTTAGAGGCCCTAACTAAGGAAATTGAAGTCTTAAGAGCCAAGAATGCTAGAGCCCCCGAACCAGTTGCTAGGGTAGAGTCCCGTGAGCCTTGTTTCATGTGTAATGGGGTAGATCATGTGCCTAGGGATTGTCCAACCTATTTTGAGATGAAAGGAGAGTGTAATGCTTTAGGTATATCCTTTAGCAAACCATACTCACCCTATTCTAACACCTATAATCCCGGTTGGAAGAATCACCCAAATTTTAATTGGAGACCCAATACACAACCCCCAGCCCAAACTAGCACCCGTTGGAGATCCGATATACAACCTCATCCCCACTCTAGTACCCAATGGAAACCGGAAGCAACCTCATCTAATGCACCACAACAATCTTTACCTTTGGAAGATATGTTTAAGTCATTTCTGCAAGTACATGCCAAGAGTGTGGAAGAACAAGGCAAGATAAATCAACGGGTACTAGAAGAGCAAAAAGGGATCAAAAATGAGCAAAAGGAGATAAAAAGTCAACTCACCAAGTTGACTAGTTTCTTGACAATTCAAGAGCAAGGTCGGTTCCCTTCGCAGCCGCAACAAAATCCAAGGGGACAACATATGGCACAAACCTCTGATCCGAAAAATAAAAATATTAAAGAGGTTAATGCCATAATCACTCGCAGCGGTAAGAAAATTGATGGACCCATACTACCACCACACTTGATTCCTAATACTGTGAACGACAAGGATAAAGCGCCCAAGGAACAAGAGGCCCATGATGATTATTCTCCACCGGTGCCTTTCCCTCAAGCTCTCCTTAAACCTAAGGAGAGAAATTCAGCACTAAAAGGCGAGATTCTTGAACAACTTCAGCATGTTAAGATTAATCTCCCTCTTCTTCATGTTATAAAACAGATTCCCAATTATGCTAAAGTCATCAAGGATCTATGCACACTCAAGAGGAGGCACAATGTTAAGAAGACTGCATTCTTAACGGAGCAAGCAAGTGCGGTAATTGATAGCACGACACCGCCCAAATATAAAGATCCGGGCTGTCCAACAGTGGCTTGCCAAATTGGAAACAAATCTTGTGGCCAAGCATTGCTAGATTTGGGAGCTAGCGTGAACCTCATGCCATACTCCATGTACTTGCAACTCGGTTTAGGTGAGATTAAACCAACCTCCGTGGTACTTCAACTAGCGGATAGATCGGTAAGAAAACCAAGAGGTATTATAGAAGATATTTTGTTACAAATCGATAATTTCTATTATCCTATTGACTTCTTGGTTTTAGATACTGTTTCTATGGTAAATACTGAGTCCAAAATTCCTTTGATACTTGGAAGACCATTCCTTGCCACTGCTAATGCCCTCATTAATTGTAGGAATGGCCTAATGACATTATCATTTGGAAATAGGACTTTAGAGGTAAATGTTTTCCGAATCTCAAGGCAGCCAATTGAAGAGGATGAGTGTTTCAACACTTATATGATTGATAAGCTTAATTTAGAGGATGAGAACATTGAAGATAATTCTAACTCTTTGGAATTCCCTCCTAATAATTAAGAGTTCAATGATTCTTCAATTTATCCCCGTGCTGTTAACATTATTGATATTTGTGATAAGTCACAGGGATTTATTAAGAAATCTAGGAAACCATGCTTTGAGGAGTTGCTTGAGAGAAGCCACATGGATGCGGGAATCAAATACCCTACTGCTGATTGTAAATGTGCAACACCAAGAACACTTGAGCCATATGTGGTGGACTTTAAGTATTCCTTGCCAAAAGATTAACACTGAGGCCATTGAGTTTGGAGCCTCATTTTCAGCACCACAGTGAGGCCATCAGTGAGAGTGGTGCATCGTCTGGCTGAAGACGTAAAACTTAGCGCTCATGGGAGGCACCCCAAAGCATATCCTTTTTATTTGTTTATTTTTTTTTCTTTTCTTTTCATAATTCTTTTTCGTGTTTATTATTAGTATTTTGCTGTTTTCCAGTTTTACTTTCGTGTTTCTTTTTCAGGGACAAATATGCGATGCAATTCAAATGGTGGTGCACAATTTTTAGCTTCTGTGCACTTTTGGCTAACAAAGGGAGTTTCTTTTCCTTTTTCTTTTACATTGAGGTCAATGCAATGTTTAGGTTGGGGGTGGAGGAAACACATTTCTTTCCTTTTTCCATTGAACTGCTTGGTGTCACTTTCCTACTTTTTGTTTGTTAGGATAATTTTAAAAAAAAAGTTTTTTTTTAGCATGCTTTGTGTTAGCCTTGGAGTTATTCACATGTCAATGATATGACCTTAATTGAGATAGCATATAGCACTTAGAAGAAATTAAATCTTGCTTCGGTTTGAAATTAATTTAAGTATCAATCTTGATTTGGTTAGAGACTCTAGTTTGTGGTAAGATTGTATGATTAATCGTAAGCATTTAGAAAAGTTTTATGTGTGATTATTTTGTGAATATTTTTGTGGTCTCGGCAAGCTCTAGAACTTACTTGATAACCACTTGAGGCTGAATTCCTAGAATGCACATTACTTAGGATATGATATAGACCATTTTTGAACCGTTTGAGCCTTTCAAACCTACCCTTGCGATATATATCACTAGTCACCTATTTGAGCATTTTTCTTGAAAACAAAGTTGAGCCTGGTTTCTTTCAAAAACCCATTCACTTAACCTTATAAGCCTAAAGAGAATATTTTATCCTTACCTCTCTCTTAGAAAGAATTTAACTATACACATGTTGTGAGAAGCACTTAAAATGAGTAAGGGTGGAAATATGAAAAAATATCACTACCACAACCCAAGTACATTAAAGGAGATAAGTTGGGGGTTATGGAAAAGAAAGAAATGAAAAAGGAGGTGAATGGTCTTTTATGCCAAAATACAAAAGAAAAGAAAAACAAATGGTGATTTGTTGAGAAAACAATCCTCGAAAAGAAAAATAAAAAAAATAAAAATGGTTGGAAGAGTTGGGTATTGAAGTAAGGTTATCCAGTGCTTAAAGAGCTATGTTCAAAACTAAGAGATTAAGTTCTTTTACTTGTGAATTCTTCCCATTCTTTCCTAGCCTTTACCTTAACCGAACGTTACAAGCTTATTAAAGACCTATTGATCAAATGTAATGTGATTTTTCTACAATAGTGGAGAGTGGTTTGAAATGTAAGCTTATGGAGCTTGTTTTTGTGATTGATGTCACGCGATTTATTTTTTTTAGAGGCCAAGACTTGTATTCATGAATATTGTGCATAAAATCATCCGAATTTTCAGATTAATGGATTGTGGTAAGACGGATGTTAAGAGTCAATAACGATTTTAAGATTGATGTTTGAATTATTTTTGGATTTGAGTGAAATTTAATGATTCTATATGCTATATGTTACGCATGATTTTTGAGACAAAGATTTTTGAATCACTCTTGGTTAACACTAGCATTGTTGTATTTTGCATTAATTTCTAAATAAAGAACTCATTTCATGTCTTTCACTTGAATTGCTAGGGACTAGCAATAAATTAGTTGGGGGTTGTGATGAGAGTCATAAAATGCATCTAAACAATACTTAATTGTTAACACTTTAGGGTTAATCTCGGTCGTAATCGCACTTTTACATGTTGATAACTCTAAAGTGTTATTCATAAATCATTCACTTAATTCGATGCATTTTCAGGTGCGTTGAGTATAAAAGAGATGATAAAGCGATCCATGTTTAAAGCGCCAAGTGATCTTGGGTGTCGGTGCTCATTTTTATCCAAGGTTTAGACATTTCCAAAAATGATATAAAGATGAAGACTGCACACAAGTGTGTGCATCACTTTGGAACAAGTTAAGGGTAGGCACAGTAGTGTGTGCACTTCTGCATACAAGCTGAAGGAGTTTCACTAAATTGCCAGAATTTCCCATACAGATCAATCATCTTTGCAGATTAAACTGTATTGATGTAGGAAGAACCAGTAGATGAGCCATATATGCTTAGAAAGATCCGGAAGTATATTTTCTGGAGAATTTTACGGTTCAAAAAAAGGATTTTTATAGTGAAAGTTATGGCAGTTTTAGCGGAAACAGTTCAGGCCTCCAGAAGAAAGCCCAGCGCCTCACCTCTCACTGTCCAGCGCCCCAGCGCCCAAGAAAACAAGAGTGAGCGCCTAGGCGCCCATGAACCAGCGCCCCAGTGCCCAGGAAAACAAGAGTGAGCACCTAGGCGCCCATGAACCAGCGCCCCAGCGCCCAGGCAAATAAGAGTGAGGGCCTAGGCGCCCATGAACCAGTGCTGCGCCCCTCGGCCATCAACGCCGCACCCCTCGCCAACTAACGCTGCGCCTTTACTTTCCAGTGCCCAGGCGCACACTTGGACATGCGCACACGCTGCTGGACCCACCTTCACGTTCCAGCCTTCACTTTCCAGCGCCCAGGCGCACGCTCAGACAAAGCCAGCAGTGCGCACATGCTTCTGGACTCCAATTCAGACTCAAATTAAGGCTGTGCAAAGACAGCTCTCCCTCGTGGGCTATAAATATATGCTTAAGGTTTGCAGCCGGAGGGCGAGCTCAAGGAGAAAAACAAAGACAGTTTTTGATAGATACAAATTAAAGAAGTTTTTACCATTCTGTTTAAGTTTTCGTGAGTTGGAAATCAAGGAGAGAACATACACATTGTTCTTCCACCTTGAGCTTCATGGCCAAGAAATCAAGGGGAGAACATCTATATTGTTTTTCTACCTTGAGTTTAATGGCTAACTAATCATCAAACAAGGGAAAGGAATGAATCGTTAGGGTTTTATTGTTCCTTATTTCCTATTTTTGATTCATTTGTATGGACTTATTGTTAAAACTTTGTCTATGATTTACTCTTTGATTAATTACGAAGGATTTGAGTTCATGTGATAGCTGTATTCTATATTCTTCTTCTTTTAGTTTCTCTCAATCCGGTGATTGCATCCTTCTACTCCACATAAGTCTAGTCAAGCTCTTCTTATGTCAAGTTGTTTGGATGTAATTGATTTCGGTATATTTATCTTATAGATCGGCCATTACTGTGATATCATTATTGCAATATATTGTCGTTTCTTGCTAATCTATAAGATAAATCATGTGTGCTTGAATTGAAATCAAAGAGTAATTTGTAGCAATTATATTAGAGATATAAATGTGCTTGATTGAATACTTTTCGATTGCCTGTTTAGGATGTGAAACTTGCAATCGAGATAAAAATTTGAATCAAGAGTGGAAATAGGGAACGAACCTAAGGAGGATTCCCGGAACCTTGTTATTTCTTATTTATATTCTTCGTTATATTCGCACAATTCTTTTACACAATATTGCATTATCAAAACTCATATTCTCTCATCTAATCATTATCGTTAGTGTTAAAGTTTACACCTTCTTTCGTAATTAACTTGTTTCCCTGTGGAATCGACACCCCAAAACTATACTACAATAACCGCGTTATGTTTTGGGCGTAATCAACATCTCTGATCGTTAATCCTTGAACACAAGGCTCTGATACCAATTGAACAATTCAAGACCTGTCAATCACTGAATTATAAACAGAAAGAAAATAAGTCAAGATTTTCCCAGGTTCACCCAAGAATAGGACTACGTCCTTCCAGAAGTTTCTTATTATCAACGTCACAAATCTCTCAGTTACAATGTATGCTCAGTACAGAAAGAGTATTTATATGCAACTTAAGACGTTCTAATTAGGGTCTATTAGGATTTCTGTTATATTACAAAACTACAGCTCTTCATGGACCCAAGCGTAAACTGTCAAGCAAAAAACCAGGCCCAACTCATGTACATGGCCTAAAAGTTTTGGGGGCGTTACCCCCTAACCCCCACCCGTTCTCCAGGGAGTGGGGCCCCCGTATTTGTCTGGGGTTCTACCGATCTGGTTCCGTGAAGTATGCACCAACTCTAACATCTAGAACCAAACATATAGAAATAAGGCATCACTTTATAAGAGACCATGCTCAAAAGGGTGATATTAAATTATAATTCATACCTTCACATGACCAAATAGCTGACATTTTTATTAATCCATTAAACGAAGACAACTTTAGCAAGATTAGACCATTAATGGGATTAATAAATTATGAAAATATGATTGTTTGATTGCATCTGCATTTCATCATATGCATATTTGACATACAGTGAATGAGTATTAACTCCTATTTAGTATATTTCTGATGAGGACACAGCTAACAAATGGGAGGTGGATCCTATTCAAGTTCTAATTGTACTAGTTATAAAGGCTCGAGCTAAAAGGTTCAAGGAAACTCTCAATGGGCTAATTCAACACATTTGGGCTAACAACCATCTTTGGGGGCCCAAGGATGATGCTATATGTGATCCACAATGATGGGTTTCCATAATTCAAGCTTTCGAATAATCTAGCAACTCAAGATTGTAAATTAAAATCTTAGTTTCCTAAAATTGGAGACTTACTCGTTTTGGTTGGCTCATCAAGGAAAATAGCTGGCTGCAATTTTTCTTATTATATTTTCTTAATTGTTTCCTTATTAATTTAATTGTTGAATTGTAAAGCTTGCATGCCAAGTTAGGTACTTTCCTTATTTGGATTTTATGTTACCAGAATTCTAGTATGAAACCTATTCCTTAGTTTCTTTTTCTAATTGGTTACGAATTCTCACGTATTTAAATAGCTATTGGCTTTTTGGAATACGACAATTCAGATTTGATTCATACTTTGTGAGAGAAAATTCTCTTTGGTTCTTTTAAAACTTTTGAACTTATCGAAGTCTCTGTGGCACTCATCTTCAACTATCAATCAATCTTTCCATAATTAATTGTGGCATCTTCACTATACCAAGGTTCTTGCTTCAATATAAGCAACGAGTCATGGTCTCAGTCTTCATTATACCAAGGTTCTTGCTTCACTATAAGCAACAGGTCGTGGTCTCACATAAATCTGCTTCTAGACGATCTTGGAAGTCTTCTTGATCCATCAATTTCTTAGTTCTTGGTGTGGATCATATCAGTTAGTATTAGAGCCTTCTAGTTACAGGTTTGCTTATCTTTTGTTTTGATTCGTAAAAAAAAATGTGAAAAAAAGGTGGAAATTAAAAAAAAAAGAATAAATTTCCAGTTTAGAAAAAAAAAACGTGAAAAAAAAGTGTGTGATATTTAGATTCAATTATTTCAATTCTTATTTCAATTTCTAATATTTGTTTTCATTGTATTCTAGCCTTTAAATCTGAATTTCTTTGTGAGTTGTTGGCGAATTATTGCTGAAAACTTGATACTTGTTTGGTTAGTTTGATAAGAACCCATAGAGGATTATTACGAGTGGAAAAAGGCAAGAGTGGTGAGCACAAAAGAGGGTAAAAGCCAATCTGATTTTGGGTAAAAACACAAGTGAAATTGAGTGACTCATTCTTTGAGTGAAACATGTGAAAGAGTGTGTGAGGTCTTTTTGTTCTTTTTTTTTTTTTTTCTAACTTTGTTTTTTGCAGAAAACATGTCAGACAATAAGAACAAAAACAATTCCAGAGATAAGTTGGGAGAGGGTGATCCAAAGTTGCTCATGGAGGCTTTAATGGGTGAGATGAGGAGAGTATTGAGAATGGAGATGGAACAAGTTCATGAACGGGTAGATCAGGTAGAGAATGCACTTGTGGGGCAGCAACAAAATGCTCCTAATATGCGTAGGAGGGAGAGAGTTCAACCTAGGGGAGAGAGACTTGAAGATGAAGAGTATTATGGGAATGGATTTGATGAAGAAGCTGATCGGGAATCGTTTGTTAGCCATAGGAGATTTGGTGGTCCAGGTAGAGAAGCTAGGAATCGAGAAGATAATAACTTAGGTATTATTAAGATAAAGATTCCATCGTTTCAAGGCAAAAATGATCATGAAGCTTACCGTAAGTGGGAGAAAAAGATAGAATTAGTATTTGATTGTTATAATTATTCCGAGCTTCAAAAGGTTAAATTTGCGGCCATTGAATTTTTTGACTATGCGATTGTTTGGTGAGATCAACTAGTGTTAAACAGGAGGAGAAATAGAAAGCATCCAATAGAGACTTGCGAGGAGATGAAAATCGTGATGGGGAAACGGTTTGTTCCAAGCCATTACTACCGTGAGTTGTACCAAAAATTGCAAAGTCTTAAACAAGGTAGTCAGAGTGTGGAGGATTATTATAAAGAGATGGAAGTAGCTATGATCTGAGCAAATGTAGAGGAGGACCGAGAGGCTACTATGGCTAGGTTCTTGGTTGGTTTGAACCTGGAAATTGCTAATTCGGTAGAGTTGCATCATTATATGGAGTTGGAAGATATGGTGCATATGGCTGTCAAAATTGAGAACCAACTCAAGAGGAGGGGCAACAATACACGGCAAAACCCTAACCCCGGTTCATCTTGGAGGCCAAATTTTGTGAAGCAAGCCACGGCGAAGCTCAAAACTGAGCAAAATAAAGAAAGTACCAGCTATGGAAATCAAGGTAAAATTGGTTCTTCCACCACTAGAAATCATGATATTAAGTGTTTTAAATGCCAAGGCAGATGTCACATAGTAAGCCAATGTCCGAACAAAAGAGTTATGGTGTTGCGAGATAATGGTAAAATTGAAACCAAGGGCGAAGAAAATATCGAATCTATGCCACCATTGGAGGATGCGAGTGATGAGGAATACGCTGCCCAAGGAGAATTGTTGGTTGCAAGGAGAGCTCTAAGTGTGCAAATCAAAGAAGATGACGAAGTGCAGCGAAAAAACATCTTTCATACTAGATGCCACGTGCAAAACAAGGTATGTAGTGTGATTATTGATGGAGATAGTTGTATTAACGTTGCTAGCACTACAATGGTTGAGAAATTAGGGCTGCCAACAATTAAACATCCTTGGCCTTACAAGTTATAATGGCTCAATGATAGTTGTTAAGTGAGGGTGAACAAACAGATGTTAGTTTCCTTGCGGATTAGAAAATATGAAGATGAAGTTTTGTGTGATGTAGTTCCGATGCAAGCTAGACACTTGCTACTAGGCCGACCATGGCAATTCGATCGGCGTGTTAAGCATGATGGCTTCACCAACAAATATTCATTTGAGTTTGATGATATCTTTCCCGAGGAGATTCCACATGGCTTATCTCTTATTCGAGGCATTGAGCATCAAATTGATTTCGTGCCCGGTGCTACAATTCCAAACTGACTAGCCTATCGAAACAATCCCGAGGAGACAAAGCAGCTACAAAGGCAGGTTAGTGAATTGATGAAAACGGGGTACGTAAGAGAAAAAATGAGCCCGTGCGCTATTCTAATGATTTTGGTTCCTAAAAAGGATGGGATGTTGAGAATGTGCATTGATTTCCGTGTAGTCAACAATATAACGGTAAAGTATCAACATCATATTCCTCACTTAGATGATATGCTAGATGAACTGCATGGTGCTTGTGTATTTTCTAAGATTGATTTTAAAAAGTGGATATCATCAAATAAGAACGAAAGAGGGCGATGAATGGAAAACTGCTTTTAAAACGAAATATGGTTTATATGAGTGGTTAGTTATACTATTTGGATTAACAAATGCACCGAGTACCTTCATGAGATTAATGAACCATGTTTCGCGAACTTTTATATGCAGATTCGTTGTTGTTTATTTTGATGATATTCTCATTTATAGCAAAAACTTAGATGATCATGTTGTGTATTTAAAATCAATTTTGGATGTGCTTAGAAAAGAGAAGTTGTTTGCTAACTTGAAGAAGTGCACATTTTGTACCAATAAGCTTGTGTTTCTTGGTTTTGTTGTGAGTACACAAGGAATACAGGTTGATGAAGAGAAGATCCGTGCGATTAAAGAATAGCCAAGTCCCACGAGTGTAGGTCAAGTTCGTAGTTGTTATGGCCTTGCTAGTTTTTACATGAGGTTCGTGAAAAACTTTAGCAGTATTGCCGCACCACTTACCGAAGTCATCAAGAAGAACGTTGGATTTAAATTGTGAGACGAACAAGAGAAGGTGCTCCAATTGATCAAAGGTCGCCGACAACTGATTTTTCAACTCGGATATTGGGTTTGGTTACATATGAGGAAAGAAAGATTTCCAACACAAAGGCGTTCAAAGTTACTTCCTAAAGGAGATGGGCTTTTTCAAGTCCTTGAGCGCATCAATGACAATGCATACAAATTAGATTTGCCAAGTGAGTACAATGTTAGTGCCACTTTCAATGTTTCTGATTTAATACATTTTAATGTAGGTGATGATTTGAGGAAAAATCCTTTTCAAGAGGAGGGGAATGATAAGGACACAGCTAACAAATGGGAGGCTGATCCTATTCAAGTTCCAATTGGTCCAGTTACAAGAGCTCGAGCTAAAAGGTTCAAGGAAATTCTCAATGGATTGATTCAACACATTTAGGCTAACAACCATCTTTGGAGGCCCAAGGATGATGCTATATGTGATCTACAAGGATGGGTTTCCATAATTCAAGCTTTGGAATAATCTAGCAACTCAAGATTGTGAATTAAAATCTTAGTTTCCCAAAATTGGAGACTTACTCGTTTTTGTTGGCTCATCAAGGAAAATGGCTGGCTGTAATTTTTCTTATTATATTTTCTTAATTGTTTCCTTATTAATTTATTTGCTGAATTGTAAAGCTTGTATGCCAAGTTAGGTACTTTCTTTATTTGGATTTTAGGTTACCAAAATTCTAGTATGAAACCTATTCCTTAGTTTCCTTTTTCTAATTGGTTACGAATTCTCATGTATTTAAATAGCTATTGGCTTTTTGGAATAAGACAATTCAGATTTGATTCATACTTTGTGAGAGAAAATTCTATTTGGTTCTTTTAGAACTTCTGAACTTATCAGAGTCTCTGTGGCATTCATCTTCGACTTATCAATCAATCCTTCTATAATTGATTATGGTGTCTTCATTATACCAAGGTTCTTGCTTCAATATAAGCAACAGGTCACGGTCTCAGTCTTCATTATACCAAGGTTCTTGCTTCAAAATAAGCAATAGGTCGCAGTCTCACATAAATCTGTTTCTAGACGATCTTAGAAGTCTTCTTGATCCATCAATTTCTTAGTTTTTGGCGTGGATCATATCAATCTCTCACTCAAGATGCCATAGATAAATCATTTTTTGCTAAAATTCCAAGTTGGAGCTCAAAATTTAATGCTTTGTGAAAGACCTGGTTCACTAGTATATTGATCCTGTCAACTAGTATCTCCCTATCCAGTTACCCAGTCGACTAGTTGAGTCAATCCAGTCGACTAGTAACTCACTACCCATTTCATCAGTCGACTAATACAAAGATATAGTTGACTAGTATCACACGAGAAATTTAGAGCCAAAAATTTGAAATTTCTTTTGATGAACCCAATCGACTAGTAGGGTCAATACAGTCAACTAGTATATCACTAACCAATTCCCCAGTCGACTGGTACTCGGACCTCAAGAAAATACTTGTAGCCAAAAATTAAATTTCTCTTAGACAACCCAATCGACCAGTAGGGTACATCCAGTCGACTGGTATTGATTATGCTCAAACTAATACGCAGTTATTGTGTATAGTTGAGGTGTTGATCCCACGAGGAAAAGCGAACTACAAAGGAAAGTGTAAACCTTAACATGAACGATAAGAGAATCAGAGTTTTGAGAGAATCAGAAATAACAAGATTATAATAGAGTAATATGAGAGAATCAGAAAGGATAGTTGAGAGAATCAGAGTTTTGATAGTAGAGTAATATGAGAAAATAGTGTAAATATAACGAAGATTATAATAGAGAAATAACAAGGGTCCGGGAATTCAATCAAAGTATATGTAAACCCTAATGCAATTTCTATGAAATACTCTTTACTTTCGATTTCAGCACACATGAGCTATCCTATAGATTTATCAAGAAACGACAATATATCTTAATGACAATATTGCAGTAATGGACAAACCTAAAAGATAAATCTACCGGACTCAATCTCATCCAACAATCTTGACATAAGAAGAGCATGACTAGACTTATATCGAGGAGGAAGATACAACCACCAGATTAAGAGAAAATTTTCTAATTAAATCAAAGAGTAAATCATAACAATGTTTTGACAATAAATCCAAACTACAACTGAATCAATAATGGAAAATAAGAATAACTACACCTAAGGATTCATCCTTTTACCCTGCTTGGAGATTAGTTGGCCATGGGGTTCATGCTTGAACACTTTGATGGAGAATGTGATACCCTTCTTGAGTTTTCCAACCTTGATGATCCCCCTTTTATTAAACCTTAAGTGATCTATTTATAATACAAAAGGTCCAAGGGTGTTTTCGGGTTTAAACTATCATTAAAACTCTAATTAAGTCATAACTTGGAAACAAAGCATCGAGCTCGCGCCGCGGCTCACATGAATCCAAGCCGCAGCTTGGACTGGTCTGAGCCTAAGCGCACACTGAAGATCTTCTTCCGGATTTTGCAAGGTTCTGGGCATAGTTCTAGAGGCCGAGGCTTAGACTTTTCAGGCTACAACACACACATCAAAGACTTGGTTTTTCTTCATTTTTGTCCTTCCACAACTATGCCTTCACTCTGATGTGCATCGAAGCATCGTGCTTTAAGCTATGATGGCTTTCCTCTTCTTTTGGACTCAAAGTACCTGAAAATACATCGAAATAGATCACTTTAGAGTTGTTAAGGTATAAAAGTTCAATTTAAACCTAGATGGTTTGTGATAAGATGGATGTTAAGAGTCAATAACAATTTTAAGATTGATGTTTGGATTACTTTTGGACTTAGGTGAAATTTAATGATTCTATGTGCCTTATATTATGTGCAATTTTTGAGACAAAAAGTGAATTACTATTGGTTCAACGCTAGCATTGCTTTACTTTGTTTTTAACTCCTACCATAGAATTCATCTCTTATTTTCGCTTCAATTGCTAGGGACTAGCAAAAAGCTAGTTGGGGGTTGTGATGAGAGTCATAAAATGCATCTAACAATACTTAATTGTTAGCATTTTAGGGTTGATCGAGGTTGGAATTACACTTTTATACCTTAATAACTCTAAAGTGTTATTCTTGAATTGTTGACTTATTTCAATGCATTTTCAGGTACTTTGAGCTTGAAAAAGAGATAGAAAAGATATCATCGTTTTAAACATGAAGCTTCAATGAATACTCGAGTGAGATAATGGTCGTGGAAGAGCCAATATGAATAGAAACCAAGAAAGGAGATTTACTAAATTGCCAGAATTGCCCGTACAGATCAATCATCTTTGAAAATTAAACTGTATTGATGCAAGAAGAACCAGGAGATGAGCCATATATGCTTAGAAATATCCGGAAGTCTATTTTCTGGAGAATTTTACGGCTTGTAAAAATGATTTTTCTAGAAAAAGTTATGGTAGTTTTAGTAGACAAAGCTCAGGCTGTGTGGGATTTCAGCGTGATTTTGGGCTTAAATCCCACATCTCACATCGGTTGGAAAACACATTTCTATATCCCACATCCCACATCCCACATCATATTGGAAACACATTGCACTCGTGGTATTTCCCTATAAAAGGCCTACTCCATTTCAGCTTTGAGGCATCAATCGGAGCTCATCTGAAATCATCAGAGAGTGAATCCAGAGGGCCTTTAGGGGCAATCCAGAGGGCCCTTAGGAGGAATCCAAAGTATAATTTTGGAGGGAAAGCTGAGGAATCACCAAAGCTTTCACTACCAAGGAGGAGATGATCGTTGAGAGGCGGGAGGCAACTCAAGGGAACATGAGCTCCATGGCCGGCTAGTCTCCAAGCAAGGCGAAAGGATGAATCCCTAGGTGTAGTTGTTCTTATTTTCCTTTATTTGATTCAGTTGTAGTTTGGTACTATTTTCATTAAACATTGTTATGTTTTATTCTTTAATTTAATTAGTAGATTTTTTTGTTAATCCGGTGATTGTATGCTTCTTTTCCATATAAGTCTAGTCATGCTCTTCTTATGTGTATCTGTTTGGGTGTGACTGAGCCCGGTAGATCTCTTTTATAGATTTGTCCATTGCTGTAGTATTGTCATTTAGATATATCGTCGTCTCTTGATAATTTATAAGTTAGATCATGTGTGCTTGAAAGTAAAGAATAATTCATATCAATTACATTAGGGTTTATACATGCACTTTAATTGAATATTTGTCGATTGCCTGTTTGGGATGTGAAACTTGCAATCGAGATAAAAACAACTGAATCAAGTTAGGATTAGAGCAACGAACCTAGGGAGGATTTCTGGAACCTTGTTGTTTCTCTATTTATATTCTTCTTTACAATTACTCAATTATTTCACCTTACTCAATTCAGATTCTTTCAATCAATCTTTTATCGTTTGTTTTAAGGTTCACACATTTTCTTTTGTAATTAACTTGTTTCCCTGTGGAATCGACACTCCAAAGTTGTACTACAATAACTGCGTTATACTTTGGGCGTAATCAGAACACAAACTAATCCTCTATGTCTTCATCCTCTTCTTCATTCTCTTCATTCTCTTCACCTTCGTCGGGAGTTGGATTAAAAGATGAACCCGGATAGGGTGACGAAGTAGGAAAGTGATCCATGTCAGAACCAGTGGCGGAGGAAAGGTGTTGGTACATCTGACCAAAAGAAGAGTATACCCCCGCTTGATAATTGGCTTGCCTAGCCAAGAATCATTCTTGACGATCAAATCTATCATGCAAGAGTTTTTGATGCTCGTCAAAAAGAATCTCTAAATGCTCAAGGCGCTCTGCAACAGTGAAATGCCTAGAGGGAGAAGGGGGGCAGCAATCACTACTCTTTCTCCTAGAGCTGGCAGCCTTGAGGCTTTAATCAGAGTGAGTATGCCATCATCGATGGGCTTCTTGGGTTGCTGGGCCTCTTCATCAGGACTGTACTAGACGCCAGCTTGGATGCATAATTGGGTAATTAATGAAGGGAAGTACAATCCAAGCTTTTGGCGTATAGTGTGTATGATAGAATTAAATATGATTTGGCCCACATCAATAGTCATGCCCATCAAAATGGCATAAATCAGAACAGCTCTCTCAACAATAAGGTCGCTATAGTGCATAGCAGGCATCAATCTCTGACATACAAAATATTGCCAAGCTTGAGCATTGACAGTTAGAGAAGTACCGGGCAAGGTTTTAAGGGTATCACCTGTCATTTTCCATGTTGTACCCGGAATACAGAGAGCATTGCAAATCTCTTCATAATAATATTAGATGCATATGCAATATAATTATTGTTTTCTATGTCAAGTAGCCCATACAATCTATTGATAGATGTGCTGCTAAAAGAAACTATTTTTCCTCTCACCCTCACTTTACCATTCCTATGTTCGTCTGCATTACTGTAGAATTCTCTAACCACATTTGTAAATGAATGAGATGGTTGTCTTGCAAATGTACCCCAATACCTATCAATAATCATTCTAAACAAGGTTAGGTTCCCCCTCTCTGTGATAGTGAATCCTCTCTCCGGAATGGGTTTTCAAGTTTGCATCATCCTAACATATCTCTCACCAGCCTCAAAACTAATAAATTTGCTCTCATCATACTCTTGAGGTTGTTTCCCCCTTGGTCTCTTAGTTTTAGGGGCCATTTGAATCAAAGGTATAGAATAACAAAACTAATTCAAAATCAACCACCCAAATAGCACAAATGAACAATAAAGAGAAGAAATTGGTCTTACTTGATGCCCAAAGGTAAAGGGAAGAAAGAGTACCCACCAACTTGCAATCTTCTTGAAGAACCCAAAATCCTCTTAGAACTAAGCTTTTTGGAGAAATTTCCAACAAAATCTATAATATTAGTGCTAAATCCTTCAAGAAATGATGTTAGAATCAAGAAATTTTGAGCAAAAGTGAGTGAGTAAGTGAGGGTTTGGAGAGAGGATGAGAGAGAGACTGGTGTGCTATGTTTCTCAAAGTTGAAATGTAGAGGAAAGTGCAGAAATTTAGGTTAAAAATAGTCCATATCACGGGTCGAGCCGCGGCTTGGGCTTGCTCGCGCTGCGGCTTGACGACCTAAGGGGTACTTGGCGTGTTTCTGTGGGGTGCGATGCTGGAGAGGCTAGGCATGGCGCGAGAGCATGGGAGGATGCTGGGCGGTGCGGCGCGAGAGAGCTGGGGCGTGGCGCACACTGTAGTTGGACCAGTTTCTAAACAAAACTTATTTGTTCCAAAAAAAATAAATTTAGCCAAATAAAATGAATAAAAATAACCTCTAAGCTAAAAAAAATTAGATTAAGTTAAACTGAAAAAAAAAACTAAAAATTAAAATTGAAATGAACTTAAACAAAACAAAAGAAAAATAAATAAAAACATACCTGTGTGGTGTGGTCAAGGTGAATAGACTGGATCCATAAGTGGAATGTCTTCCACTTCCGGATCTTGCCTATCAATTAAGATTTTAAGGCGTTGACCATTTACTTTAAAGATCTAACCATCTCTAGTATCCTCTATTTTCACCACCCCATTTGCAAAGACATTCTGCACTACAAAAGGACTAGTCCACCTCGATCAAAGTTTTCTTGGATGCTTATGGAGTCTAGAATCATATAAGAACACCCAATCATTAGGCTTGAATGTTTTCCTCAAAATATTTTTATCATGAAACACTTTCATTTTCGCCTTATAGATTCTAGAGTTCTCATAAGCATCATTTCTTAACTCCTCTAACTCAGTCAACTGAAATTTCCTATGCTTACCCGCTTCTCCTATGTTAAAATTGAAAGACTTGATGGCCCAGTAAGCTCGATGCTCGAGCTCCACAGGTAAGTGACAAGGCTTTCCAAAAACAAACCTATAAGGTGACATACCTAAGAGAGTTTTGAAAGTTATACGGTAAGCCCAAAGCGCATCAACTAGTCTCAAAGACCAATCCTTGTGATCCAGGTTGACCTTTTTTTCTAAAATTTGTTTAATTTCCCTATTTGGAAGTTTTACCTGTCCACTTGTATGAGGGTGCTAAGTAGTAGAGATCTTATGTAACACCTCATATTTTCTCATCAAAGCTTCAAAAGAACGGTTGCAAAAATGCATACCTTGATCACTAATTATAGCACGTGGTGTACCAAATCGAGATAACACATTTTCTTTGAGAAATCTAATTACTATTCTATTATCATTGCTTTGGCAAGCTACTACCTCTACCCATTTTGACACATAATCTACTGCCATAATGATATATTGATATCCGAAAGAAGGAGGAAATGGTCCCATAAAATTAATGCCCCAACAATCAAAGATTTCAATCACTAAAATTGGGTTTAAAGGCATCATATTACGACGAGACACAGCTCCTAACTTCTGACACTTTTCACATGAGCGACAATAGATATTTGTGTCTTTAAACAAGGTGGGCCAATAAAATCCACACTATAAAATTTTTGCAGCGGTTTTTTTATTGAAAAGCAGCCCCCACAAGCTTGGGAGTGACAAAATTCCAAGATGCTGACAATCTCTTCATTAGGGATGCAACGCCTTAAAATTTGGTCAGGGCAGTATTTGAAAAGACAGAGGTCATCCCAATAAAAATTACATACCTTAGTCAAGAACTTCCTTTTTTCTTGAGTGCTCCAATCCATAGGTATCTCACCGGTAGCCAAATAATTCACGATATGAGCAAACCATGGTAGAGAAGTAATAGAGAGTAAATGCTCATCGGGAAAATCAACCTTGATTGGCATGTCGTTAGAGGTGTTCTCAAATATGAGCCTCGATAGATGGTCAACCACTCCTTTCTTGTCTTTGATGGTGATGTCAAATTCTTGCAAGAGTAAGATCCACCGTATTAGTCGTGCCTTAGCATCCTTCTTTGTAAGAAGGTACTTAAGGGCTACATGATCTATGAAAATAAGAATAGGAGAACCAATTAAATAAGCATGAAACTTGTCTAAAGCAAATACTACATCTAGAAATTCTTTTTCAGTGGTGGAGTAATTCATCTGAGCACTATTTAGGGTTTTACTAGCATAGTAAATGACAAAAGGTTTCCCCTCTCTTCACTATCCAAGAACAGCACCTACAACAAAGTCACTAGCATCACACATTATTTCAAAAGGTAAAGTCCAATTAGGTGACTACATTATTGGTGCTGAAGTAAGCTTGCCAATCAGCATTTTAAAGGCCTATTGACAAGATTGTGTCCACTCAAATGGGGCATCTTTAACCAGGAGGGCACATAATGGTCTAGATATGTTGGAAAAATTTTGTATGAACGTCCTATAAAAACCAGGATGACCAAGAAAAGATCTTACATCCTTTACTGTCTTAGGTGTAGGTAACTTAGAGATTAATTCAATCCTAGATTGACCAACCTCTATCCCCTTAGAAGAAACAATATGCCCTAAGACAATACCGAAAGGTACCATGAAATGACGTTTTTCCAAATTTAAGACTAATTCCTTCTCCTCACAATGAATTAATACTTTCTCTAAATTCAATAAGCATGCATCAAATGAAGATCCAAAGACAGTCAAGTCATCTATAAAAACTTCCATGCAATTTTCAACCATGTCACTAAAAATGCTCATTATGCAACGTTAAAAAGTAGCATGTGCATTACACAATCCAAATGGTATTCTACGAAAAGCATAAGTACCAAAGGGACAAGTGAAGGTGGTTTTATCTTGGTCTTCTAATGAAATTTCAATTTGATAATAACCAGAATAACCATCCAAGAAATAATAAAAAGGATGACCAGCTACACGCTCAAGAATTTGATCGATAAAAGGGAGTGGGAAATGGTCTTTCTGGGTGGCAGCATTTAATTTTCTATAATCAATGCACATTCACCACCCAGTCACAAGTTTTGTAGGGACTAACTCTCCTAGGTCATTCTTTACCACAGTGACATCGGACTTTTTAGGAACGACTTATGTAGGACTTACCCATTTACTATCAGCTATAGGGTATATAATTCCCGCATCTAATAGTTTCAACACTTCATTTTTCACCACTTCTTTCATAGTGGGGTTAAGCCTACGTTGAGGGTCTCTACGAAGACTAGTTCTTTCATCCATATTTATCTTATGAGAATAGATCAGGG
Organism: Bretschneidera sinensis; assembly: GCA_023935145.1. Lineage (NCBI taxonomy): Eukaryota > Viridiplantae > Streptophyta > Magnoliopsida > Brassicales > Akaniaceae > Bretschneidera > Bretschneidera sinensis. Next base: position 88,993,558 of record CM043699.1, read on the forward strand.
GACTAATACTTTTTAAATCAGCCATGCTCCAACCTAAGGTTGATTTATGTTCATTTGAAGTCTGAATTAATTTCTCACCTTGAGACTCAGACAACTCAGATGAGATAGTAATAGGAAAAGTATCACCTGGACCGAGGAAAACATGCTTCAAACCCTTAGGTAGCAGTTTCAATTCAACTTTGGGCGCTTCCACACTTGAGGGGATTTGTTTCTCGCTTCTTTCAGGCAACTCTTCAAACTTCGGTTGCCATGCTCGAGTGCCATAATCCTGAGATTTATCAAAAATAGCACAAATATCAATTACATCGGTTTTATCATTAATAAAATCAAACTCAGAATTAACAAGAAAATACTCAAAAGGATCAAAATCCTGAGCTATAGAAACTCCCCTATCAATGAGTGACTCAATCATGTATAACTGGTGGCTCTCATCATCATCTTCTGGCTGTTTTGCAACATTGAAGATGTTCACCTCGAGGGTCATGTTTCCAAAGGACAGTTTCATGAGTCCATTCCTACAATTAATAAGAGCATTTGCAGTAGCAAGGAAAGGTCTACCCAAAATTAAAGGAATTTTAGAGTTAGTGTCAACAGCAGAAGTAGTGTCAAGGATTAGGAAATCAACAGGATAATAAAATTTATCAATTTGAATTAGAACATCCTCTACCACACCCTGGGGTACTTTGACTGAACAGTCAGCCAATTGCAATACCATAGCGGTTGGTTTGATTTCTCCCAAACCCAGCTGCAAATAAATAGAAAATGGCATTATATTTACACTAGCTCCTAGATCTAGCAATGCTTGTCCAACCTTATGATTTCCAATGCTATATGCAATGGTTGGACAGCCAGGATCCTTGTATTTGGGGGGAATCCTTTGCTTAATTAAAGCACTAACTTGCTCTGTTAGGAATGTTGTTTTCTTCACATGGTGCTTCCTCTTAATTGTACACAATTCCTTGAGAACTTTTGCATAAGTAGGAACTTGTTTAATCATATGCAAATGAGGAAGATTAAGTTTTACTTGCCTTAGGTTCTCTAGGATTTCATTGTTTAGGTCTAGATTTTTCTTGTTTGATTTTAAGGCTTGAAGGAATAGTACCTTAACAGGGCTCTTGGTAACCTCTGGGTCCTTGGGCAGTTCGGCATCACTACTTCCTTGACCCTTTTCCACATCCTCTAATTTGTTTGTTGTTGGGATGTGTAATGACTTGCCACTTCTTGTCATAATGACATTCACACCTTTCAGATTTACTTGTGCCATGTGTTGACCATAGAGTGTGGACTGAGCTTGGGAAGGGAACTTACCTCGCTCATTCACACTCAAGGAGCCCATCAATTTGGACACTTGGCTCCTTATTTCCTTATTCTCTTCAACAATCTGTGTAATTAATGCTTCACACCTTTGGTTTGTCTTACCCTGTGCCTCAATGAAAGCATGCCAAATGTCTTTTAAAGAACTCCTAAAGGATAAGGGTGCATGATATAGTGTAAGGTATGATCTAGAGGGTTGTGCAAGCTGCTGGTTTTCAGACTTCCAACTGAAGTTGGGGTGATTGCACCATTCCGGATTATAGGTATTAGAGAAGGGTGCAAAAGGCTTCTTGTACATGCCTAAGGTATTACATTGTTCCTCATACATCCCTCTTATATTAACATATGTGGGGCACTCTTAAGCAGGATGGCCTACCCTGCCACACACAAAACATGGTTCCAATGATTCGGCTTGACTAGCCACGTGTGTTGGCTTTGAGCCTTTAGTCTTTAATGCATCTAACTCCCTAGTGAGCATCTCGACCTTAGCTTTCAGATTGTCTTCTTCCCTAAGATGATATATTCCACCACCACTTGGGCTTCCTACAAGTCGTGACCTATTTGTGCTTTCAATAGCACTAGGTCCAGTCCAAGTGTGAGCTTTTTTAGCAAGCTCATTAAGGTACTCTATGGCCTCATCAGGATCTTTTTGCAAAAATTCACCATTGCACATCATCTCTACAAATTGACACTCCCTATATGTAAGTCCCTTATAAAAGTAGCTCACTAAGCGCCAATTCTCATACCCATGGTGAGAACACATACTCAATAACTCCTTAAATTTCTCCCAAGACTGATACAAAGTCTCATTGTCCTTTTGTGCAAAGGTGGAGATATGCTTTTTAAAAGCATTGTCTTATGTTGAGGGAAGCATTTGTTAAAGAAGACCTGAGTCATCTCATTCCATGACCCAATAGATCGTGGTCTCAGCGAGTATAGCCAACTCTTATCTTTATCCTTCAAGGAAAAAGGAAAAAAACTTGAGTCTCATAATATCATCAGTTGCATCTTGACTACGAAAAGTCACAACTACTTCCTCAAACTCCCTAATGTTTACATATAGGTTTTCATTTTTCAAGCCATGAAATGTAGGGAGTAATTGTATTATCCCAGTTTTAAAATCTTGATGGTGAGTATTGGCTAGAAACATGATGCATGATGGTGTGGCTGTTCTGCTAGGATGCAAGTAATCCTTAAGTGTCCTAGCAACATTCTCATTGGGATTATCAGCCATGTTAACAAAATCTTCTAAATTCTTGTTTGGGTGTTGATGAGAGTCATAAAATGCATCTTAACAGTACTTAATTATTAGCATTTTAGGGTTGATCGAGGTTTGAAATACACTTTTATACCGTAATAACTCTAAAGTGATATTCTTGGATCATTGATCTATTTCAGTGCATTTTCAGGTACTTTGAGTTTAAAAGAGATGAAAAAGCTATCATTGCTTAAAGCTCGAAGATTCCATGCGTATCGGAGTGAAAGAGTGCTTCCAAAAAGACAAGATGAAAGGTTTATTGGCAAGGAAGCGTAGACACCCAGAAGAGAGAGCCTAGGCACCTAGAAGCTCCAGACTCGACCATCAGAGAGGGCCTAGGCACCCAGAAGAGAGAGCCGCGGTACCCATAATCTCACCCAACCAAGAAATAGACAGAGCCACAGTACGCACACGATTCCCTTCTCCGAGTTATGACTAATTAGGACTTTAATGATTATTTAAACCCTAAAAACACCCTTGGACCTTTTGTATTATAAATAGATCATTTAGGGTTTGAGAAGAGGACAATCATTAGAGGCCAGAGGCTGGGAAAACATCATGAAGGCTGCCACATTCTCCCCCATGGTAAACTAATCTCTAAGCAAGGCGAAGGGATGAATCCTTAGCTGTAGTTATTCTTATTTTCCATTATTGATTTAGTTGCAGTTTGGTTTTATTGTCAAAACATTGTTATGACTTACTCTTTGATTTAATTAGAAGATTTTTTCTTAATCCGGTGATTGCATCTTTCTCCTCCATATAAGTTTAGTCATGCTCTTCTTATGTGTATTTGTTGAGGTGTGATTGAGTTTGATAGATTTATTTTATAGATTTGTCCATTACTGCGATATTTGCATTGAAATATATTGTCGTTTCTTGATAATCTATAAGATAGGTCATGTGTGCTTGAATCGAAAGTAAAGAGTATTTCATAGCAATTACATTAGGGTTTTCATAAGTTTTGATTGAATATTTGTCGATTGCTTGTTTGGGATGTGAAACTAGTAATCGAGATAAAAACAATTGAATTGAGATTGGGATAAGGTAATGAACCTAGGGAGGATTCCCGAACCCTTTTTATTTATCCATTATATTTGCACTACTTCACATTACTTCAATATCAAAAACTCAAATTCTCTCGTTTAACTTTTATCGTTCGTTTTAAGGTTTGCACTTTCTCTTGTAGATCACTTGTCTCCCTGTGGAATCGACACCCCAAAGTTGTGCTACAACTACCGCGTTATACTTTAGGCGTAATCGAATTTTGGTATCGTTGCCGGGGAGACACGTTTAACTTAAGGAAGATTGTCAACTTTGAGACAAGATGGTAGAAGAATTATAAATAGTTTTTCTTTTCAGTAGTTTGTAAAGGCGGTAACTTCATTCCCTCTTTTAGCTTGCTGCATTATTTTTTTATTGTTTTTTTTTTATTATTATTTTACCTTGAATGCCCAGATATAGAGACACTTTGGGTATATTTGCTTGTAGGCCTGTGTTAAAGTCAGAATTAAATTCTTTTTTAAATCCTTTATTTGACAAACCATCTAGTCCCGAAGAAATGAGTGAACATGAAGATCAACCTCCTAGGACCCTTCAGGATTACCTCCACCCTACGCGCATAGCCACACCATTATACATCATGTTTCCAGCCAATACCCGCCATCAAGATTTTAAAACAGGGATGATACAATTACTCCCTACGTTTAATGGCTTAGAAAATGAAAACTCATATGTGCACATTAGGGAATTTGAGGAAGTAGTTGCGACTTTTCATAGTCAAGATGCAACTGCTGACATTGTGAGACTTAAGTTCTTTCCTTTCACTTTAAAGAATAGAGCTAAGAGTTAGCTATACTCACTGAGACCATGATCTATTGAGTCGTGGACTGAGATGACTAGGATCTTCTTTGATAATTACTTCCCCCAACATAAGACCAATGCTTTAAAATGGCAAATATCCACCTTTGCACAAAAGGATAGTGAGACTGTGTATCAGTCTTCGGAGAGATTTAAGGAGTTGTTAAGTATGTGCCCTCACCATTGGTATAAGAATTTGCGCTTAGTGAGCTATTTTTATGAGGGACTTATATATAGAGAGCGCCAATTTGTAGAGATGATGTGTAATGGTGAGTTTTTACAAAAAGATCCTGATGAGGCCATAGAATACCTTAATGAGCTTGCTGAAAAAGCTCACACTTGAACTGGACCTAGCACTATTGAAAGCACAAATAGGTCACGACCTGTAGGAAACCAAAATGGTGGTAGAATTTACCATCTTAGGGAAGAGGATAACCTAAAGGCTAAGGTCGAGATGCTCACTAGGAAATTAGATGTGTTAAATACTAAGAGCTTACAACCAACACATGTAGCTAATCATGCAAGGTCTTTTGAACCATGTTTTGTGTGTGGCGGGGTAGATCATCTCGCCCAAGAATGTCCCAAATTTGCGGAGATGAGAGGGGTGTATGAGGAACAATGTAATGCCTTTGGTATGTACAAGAAGCCTTTTCACCTTTCTCTAATACCTATAATCCAGAGTGGCAGAATCACCTCAATCTTAGCTAGAAATCAAACCAGCTGCCTACACAACCCCCTAGATCATATCCTGCACCATATTATGCACCCGCACTCTCTAGGAGTCCTTTAGAAGAAACTTTGCATGTTTTTATTGAGGCACAGGGTAAGACTAATCAAAGAATTGAATCTTTGATTACGCAGGTTGTTGAAGAACATAAGGATCTAAAGAGCCAAGTGTCCAAATTGATGAGCTCCTTAAGTGTGAATGAGCGAGATAAGTTCCCTTCCCAAACTCAGTTCATACCCCATGATCAACACATGGCGCAAAAGAATTTGAAGGAGGTGAATGCCATTATGACACTAAGTGGTAAGTCATTACACATCCCGACAACGAACAAATCAGAAGATAATGACGAGAGCCACCAGGCATACATGATTGACTCACTCATGGAAAAGGTCCATCACCTTAATCCATTGGAGTCAATCCACACCCATGGTTTTACGAGAGCATATATTGAGCCAGAATCTACAGATGTTACTAATGACATCCTTGAGGCCTCTTCAAAGCATAGAAGCACCAAATTTGGCAGTGAAGCAGTTGCTGGTGCATTCATCTCATGTTTGTCTATGAGGGAATAAGAGCATTTGGCTGAAGACATAAAACTTAGCGCTCATGGGAGGCATCCCACAGCATATCCTTTTATTGTTTTCATATTTTTTTTCTTGTTTATTATCAGTATTTTGTTGTTTTCTAGTATTAACTTCGTATTTTTTTTTTCAGGGACAAATATATGAAGCAGTTCAAATAGTGGTGCACAATCTTCAGCTTCTTTGCACTTTTGGTTACAAAGAGAGTTTCCTTTACTCTCTCTTTTATATTGAGGTCAATGCAATTTTTAAGTTGGGGGTGGAGGAAACGTATTTCTTCTTTTTCATTGAACTGCTTGGTGTCATTTTCCCTTTTCTTTTGTTTTTAGCATGCTTTGTGTTAAGCTGTAGAATTAATTCATATGTCAATGATATAAGCCTAATTGAGATAGCATACAACATTTAGAAGAAGTTAAATCTTGCTTCAGTTTGAGAATAATTTAAGTGTCAATCTTCATTTGGTTTGAGACTCTGGTTTACGGTAAGATTGCATGATTAGTCTAAAATATTTAGAGAAGTTTTATGTGTGATTGCTTTGTGACTACATTTGCAGTCTCGACAAGCTCTAGAACTTATTGGATAATCGCTTAAGGCGAATTCCTAGAATGCACTTTGCTTAGGATATGATATAGGCCATTTTTGGACTGTTTGAGCCTTTCAAACTTACCCTTGCTATATTTATCGCTAGTCACCCGTTTGAGCCTGTTCTTGAAAAAGAATTTGAGCCTTGTTTCTTTCGATAACCCATTTGCTTACCTTTATAAGCCTAAAAATATTTTATCCTTACCTTTCTTTACGAAGAACTTAGTTATACACATTTGCTGAAAAGCACTTAAGAGGAGTAAGGATGGAAATATGAAAAAAAAAATATTACTACCATAACCCAAGTATATTAAAGGAGATAAGTTGGGGGTTGTGGAAAAGAAAAGAAAAAAATGAAAAAGAAGGTAAATGGTCTTATGCCAAAATAAAAAAGAAGTGAATTATGGCAAAGAAAGAAGAAAAGAAAAGAAAAGTGGTGACTTATCGAGAGATATGCTCTTATAAAAAAAATGGTTGAAGGAGTTGGGTGTTGAAGTAAGGTTATCCAGTGCTTAAAAGAAGGTTGTGTTTAAAACTAAGAGATTAAGCTCTTTTATTGGTTGAATCCTTCCCGTTCTTTCTTAACCTTTACGTTAGCCTAACGTTACAAGCTTATTAAAGACCTATTGATCCAATGTAGTGTGACTTTTCTACAATAGTGGAGAGTGATTTGAAAAATAAGCCTATGGAGCTTGATTTGTGATTGATATCACTCAATTTATTATGTTTTTAGAGGCCAAGACTTGTATTCATGAATGTTATGCATAAAATCATCCGGGTGTTCGGATTAATGGATTGTGGTAAGATGGATGTTAATAGTCGATAACAATTTTAAGATTGATGTTTGGATTACTTTTGGACTTGGGTGATATTTAATGATTCTATAAGATGTGTGTTATGTGCGATTTCTGAGACAAATAGTGAATTGCTCCTAGTTTAACACTAATATTGCTTTACTTTGTTTTGATTCCTACCGTAGAATTCATCTCTTGTTTTCACTTGAATTGCTAGGGACTAGCAATAAGCTAGTTGGGGGTTGTGATGAGAGTCATAAAATGCATCTTAACAGTACTTAATTGTTAGCATTTTAGGGTTGATCGAGATTTGAAATACACTTTTATACCTTAATAACTCTAAAGTGATATTCTTGGATCATTGATCTATTTCGGTGCATTTTTAGGTACTTTGAGTTTAAAAGAGATGGAAAAGCTATCATTGCTTAGAGCTTGAAGATTCTATGCATACCGGAGTGAAGGAGCGCTTCCGAGAGGACAAGATGAAGGATTTATGGGCAAGGAAGCCTAGGCGCCCAGAAGAGAGAGCCTAGGTGCCCAGAAGCTCCAAAATCCACCATCAAAGAGGGCCTAGGAGCCCAAAAGAGAGAGGCTAGGTGCCTAGATGCTCTAGACTCCACCATCAAAGAGGGCCTAGGCACCCAGAAGAGAGAGCCGCGGCGCCTAGAAGCTCACCCAACCAAGGATTAGACAGAGCCTCGGCGCACACGAGTGAGAGCCGCGGTGCGCACACGATTCCCTTCTCCGAGTTATGATCTAATTAGGACTTTAATGATTGTTTAAACCCTAAAAACACCCTTGGAACTTTTGTATTATAAATAGATCACTTAGGGTTTGAGAAGAGGACAATCATCAGAGGCCAAAGGTCGGGAAAACATCATGAAGGCTGCCACATTCTTCCCCATGGTCAACTAAAATCTCCAAGCAAGACGAATGGATGAATCCCTAGGTGTAGTCATTTTTATTTTCCATTATTGATTCAGTTGTATTTTGGTTTTATTGTCAAAACATTGTTATGACTTACTCTTTGATTTAATTAGAAGATTTTCTCTTAATCCGATGATTGCATCTTTCTCCTCCATATAAGTATAGTCATGCTTTTCTTATGTGTATTTGTTGAGGTGTGATTGAGTTCGGTAGATTTATTTTATAGATTTATCCATTATTGTGATATTTTCATTGAGAAATATTGTCGTTTCTTGATAATCTATAAGATAGGTCATGTGTGCTTGAATCAAAAGTAAAGAGTATTTCATAGCAATTACATTAGGGTTTTCATATGTTTTGATTGAATATTTGTCCATTATATTTGAATCGAGATAAAAACAATTGAATTGAGATTGGGATAAGGCAACAAACCTAGGGAGGATTCCTGGACCCTTGTTATTTATCCATTATATTTGCACTACTTCACATTACTTCAATATCAAAAACTCAAATTCTCTTGTTTAACTTTTATAGTTCGTTTTAAGGTTTGCACTTTCTCTTATAGATCGCTTGTCTCCCTATGGAATCGACACCCCAAAGCTGCGCTACAATTACTGTGTTATACTTTTGCCGTAATCAGGTGTACACTATGGTTTGATCTAGGCGAGGTTTCACTAACAGACGTGGAAAGAGAGGGTAACTCTAATTCAGGTCCTCTAATGAATCTACCTCGCGAATCTCTTGGTCTAAGCATACACCAAATGAGTTAAAGGGGAAATAAATAAAATAGAATAATAAAAGAAAATCAGAAAATCAAAACTTAGAGAAAGGAACAATATTACCGTCTTGTCTCAAAGTTGACAATCTTCTTTGTATTTAAGCACGTTTCCCCGGCAACGGCGCCAAAATTTGATTATGCTCAAACTAATACGTGGTTATTGTGTATAGTTGAGGTGTCAATCCAATGAGGAAAAGTGAACTACAAAGAAAATTGTAAACCTTAACATGAACGATAAGATCAAGTAAGAGAATCAGAGTTTTGATAGTAGAGTATTATGAGAAAATTGTGTAAATATAACGAAGACTATAATGGATAAACAACAAGGGTCCGAGAATCCTTCCTAGGTTCGTTGCCTTATTCCGATCTTGATTCAATTGTTTTTTATCTCGATTACTAGTTTCACATCCCAAACAGGCAATCAGCAAATATTCAATCAAAGTATATGTAAACCCTAATGCAATTGCTATGAAATACTCTTTACTTTTGATTTAAGCACACATGAGCTATCCTATAGATTTATCAAGAAACGATAATATATCTTAATGACAATATTGCAGTAATGGACAAACCTAAAAGATAAATCTATCGGACTCAATCACATCCAACAATCTTGACATAAGAAGAGCATGACTAGACTTATATAGAGGAGAAAGATACAATCACCGGATTAAGAGAAAATATTCTAATTAAATCAAAGAGTAAATCATAACTATGTTTTGACAATAAATCCAAACTACAACTGAATCAATAATGAAAAATAAGAACAACTACACCTAGGGATTCATCCCTTTCCCTTGCTTGGAGATTAGTTGGCCATGGGGTTCATGCTTGAACACTTTGATGGAGAATGTGATACCCTTCTTGAGTTTTCCAGCCTTGATGATCCCCCTTTTATCAAACCCTAAGTGATCTATTTATAATACAAAAGGTCCAAGGGTGTTTTCAAGGTTTAAACTATCATTAAAACCCTAATTAAGTCGTAACTCGGTGATTACGCCCAAGAGTAATGCGGTAGTTATAGCACAGCTTTGGGGTGTCGATTCCACAGGGGAAACTAGTTAACTACAAAATAAGGTGTGAACCTTAACACAAACAATAAAAGATTAAATGGAAGAATCTGAGTTGTGAGCAAATTGTGTAAATAGATTGAAAAATATGATGGATAGATATAACAAGGTTCATTGCCTTATTCCAATCTTGATTCAATTATTTTTATCTCGATTACAAGTTTCACATCCCAAACAGGCAATCGGCAAATATTCAATTAAGCACAAGTAAACTCTAATGTAATTGTTAGGAAGTACTCTTTACTTTCAAGCACACATGACCTAACTTATAAATTATCAAGAAACAACAATATATCATAATGACAATACTGGAGTAATGGACAAATCTATAAGAGAAATCTACCGGACTCAATCACACCTCAACAACATCACATAAGAAGAGCATGACTAGACTTATATGGGGGAGAAAGACACAATCACTGGATTAAGGAAAAATCTTCTAAATAGATTAAATAAATCATAACAATGTTTAATGATAATAATTCAAAACTACAACTGAATCAATAAAGGAAAATAAGAACAACTACACCTAGGGATTCATCCCTTTGCCTTGCTCGGAGATTAGTTGGCCATGGGGCTCATGCTTCCTTGAGCTGCCTCCGGCCTCTCAATGATCTCTCCCTTGGTAGCAAAGCTTCGGAGATTCCTTAGCTTGCCCTCCAAAAGTTCACTGGGTTCTTCCTAAAGGCTTGCCCTCTGGATTTGCTCCTAAAGGCCCTCTGGATCTGATCCCCAATGATTCCAAAAGATGAAGTGAAGTGGTGTTTTTATAGGGGAATTCTCGGAGTGCAATGTGTTTGCATTTCGATGTGGGATACTGCCCGTGTGCGCTCGATCGCAGCATGGTGCGATCGAGTGCACTATGGTGTGCTGCAAGGTATTTCTGATCGATGTGGGATCTCGTGAGTGCGTACTTGCGATCGATCGCAGGTTTGGTGCGCTCGAGCACAGTAGGCATCTTCCAGCTTGACCTTCGTTTACTAAAACTACCATAACTTTCTCTAGAAAAATCATTTTTACGAGCCATAAAATTCTCCAGAAAATAGACTTCCAGATCTTTCTAAGTATATATGGCTCATTGCCTGGTTCTACTTGCATTAATACAGTTTTAATTTACAAAAATGATTGATCTGTACGGGAAATTCTAGCAATTTAGTGAAACTCCTTTCCAAGTGCTTGTAAACCTTCACTCTAGTGTTCATCGCGTCATTGTGCTAAAAGCAATGATAGATTTTCTATCTCTTTTGAACTTAAAGTACCTGAAAATGTAGTGAAATAGATCAATGATCCAAGAATGACACTTTAGAGCTGTTAAGATATAAAAGTGCAATTCAAACCTAGATCAACCCTAAAATGCTAACAATTAAGTACTATTAAGGTGCATTTTATAACTCTCATCACTCGGAAACAAAGCATCGAGCTCGCGCCACGGCTCACACGAATCTAGGCCGTGGCTCAGTTTTTGGAGACTTTCTTCACTTTCTGTAGGCCGCGGCCCAGATTGGTCCAGGTCGCGACTCAACCCTTCAGGCCGCAGCTTGGACTGGTCTGAGCCTAAGTGCACACTGAAGGTCTTCTTTTGGATTTTGCAAGGTTCTGGGCATTTTTCTAGAGGCCGAGGCCTAGATTTTTCAGGCCGCAGTGCACACACCAAAAACTTGGTTTTTCTTCATTTTTGTCCTTCCGCAAGCATGCCTTCACTATGATGTGCATCAAAGCAACGTGCTTTAAGCTATGATGGCTTTTCTCTTCTTTTGAGCTCAAAGTACCTGAAAATGCATCAAAATATATCAACAATCCAAGAATATCACCTTAGAGTTGTTAAGATATAAAAATGCAATTTAAACCTAGATCAATCCTAAAATGCTAACAAATAAGCACTGTTAAGATGTATTTTAGGACTCTCATCAGGTATCTTACTACCAGATTACCCAGTCGACTGGTATCCCGAAATGTCCTCAAAATATGAAGGATGCAATTGACTGGTACCCTAACCCAGTCGACTAGTATCACGATTCTATAAATAGTCACTTCAGTTTTTACGCCATTTTTGTAAACCTTAAGCTTTCTCTCTATAGAAAGTCTTTGATTTTAGAACAAAACCTCACAAAATAACTTCATAGAACCATTAATCTTCCCTCAAATCACATTCCTTTCCACTTTTCACGGTTGAATCTTCATTATTTTTCAAAAATCTCTCACCCACCCAAATTCCTAAAATGTTTGAGAAAATCCAAGTAAAAACGATGGTTGTTGGGCCTCACGCACCCACAGGGCTTCGTTCAAATAAGTCCATGGCACCGGATGCAAAGGGAAAAGTGTAGCCAGCTCCTTAAACAAACAAGCGATGACTGAGCTCAATGACTCACTCTTCTGGATTCCAGCCATCAAGGACAGCCATACCTCTGTCATCCGCCATAAAAAAATCATGATAGTTAGATTCGTCTATTTTGATTCTATCTGTCATGCCAATTTTTATTTTCTACCAGCTTTTGAGGTTATACACCTAACTCCCATTATCAAAATATTCCAAAAATACTACCCACGCCTCATTCACCAGTTCTATGCCAACCTAGTCAAACCTAGTCAAACCGAGTCCACTGGCTCTTCGTTTCAAGACCAAGGTCATGGGCATAGAATTTGAAGTCACTACTGACCTCTTGGTCAAACTATTGAGAATCTTCGTGGGAGGGGTCCAGTGGAGTCTGGATGGATGAGCAAAAAATTTTGACTACGAGAAGGCATGTCAGATTGTTAGGGGCGATCCTGATTATATCTTTCGAACCACTATATTTCACCAATGTAGTGACATGCCCCTTGATTCAAATTGTTCAACCTCATAATGAGTTGGACCATCCACCCGAGACTTGGGAGTCAGGGTTATATGTTTAAAATTGACATAGTATTGATCTGGTGTCCCAAAACTAGAGACTATTTCAATATTTACCCCCTTTGGCTCGCCAACATGATAAATGGAGAAAGTAAGTGACTCTGGGTGCCTCCCATACGAGCTGCTCATCACCCTGATCCTTCAATACTACAGTGTCCCCCTGTCTGCCTCTAAAGCATAAGATATCGGCCTATAGACATTATTAATGTCTCTTCACTGAAGTAGATGGGGTACTCGGTCCGGGATGACATGATCTACTCCAAGGCGGGGAAAAACATCAGGATCTGTGATGATGACAGCAAGAAGAACGATGAAATGCCAGATGATATAGTTCCTCTCATTGCTATGGACACTAACGAGCAAGCATCTGGTCAACAGTATGGTAGCTCTAGTGCTAGTCAGGTTGGATACGATGACGCACTACACGCTATTGCGAGTCTCCAACTGTCTATGCAGTCTGGTTTCTAAAGCTTGAGCTCTTCAGTCTATCATATGCGTCACAACATCAGCACACTCCGGGATGATTTCGAGTTACTCCGAGAGCACACCAAGGGCTATTTGGTTGAGATTCTAGATCTTCTTCAAAACAACTTTGACTCCCCCACTCGCTAAATCTTTTTCCTTTATCATTTTTGTTATCTTTGTATATAGCTCCATGGATAGTTTAGCACGAACATGTATTTTCCTTGTGTACATTCATATGCTTGGCTTGTACTTGATTTTCAAACAGCTCTTGGTATATGGATATATGTATGTTATTGCTTATTTATCGCTAATTTAACTTTTAGCTCATGTATGTTCTTTACTTGTTAGCTATATCATTGCTTAGTTTGAGCTCTTCTTGTTCATCTATATGCTTTAACTATTCAAGCTTTTGTGCAAACTTCTGATTCTTATCAGGATGTCTTCCCAACTCCCGTTAATGCCTAGTTTTTTCACACAAGTTTGTTTATGTCTTATCTTCATGTCTATGGTGATAATATTGCTTATTTTTCATGTTTACACCCCCTTTTCTGCTATTGTCAAAATGGGAGAGAAAAAGAGAAAAATCTATGAATGCATAAATTTAGGGGAGCATCGCTCCGAACATGTTGAAAAATGTAAACTAAACTTACATTTCTTAGTTATAAATGATATAACTATATTTGAACTATATTTGAATGCTTACAGGTTGGCTTTTATCAGAAAAATAGAGGAGACTCTGTCCAAATTTTTCAAAAATAGCAATATTTATTTTTAAAACTATGTTTTCTCTTCTTAGTTTTATCATCATAAAAAATGGGGAGATTGTTGACCCGTATTTGATTTTAATAATGACAAGACACTACTTAAATTGCACTAACTATTTTATTTAAGTATTGAAGCGGTAAAAGCATTCAGTTCAAAACAAAATGCAAGAACTCAACATGTTCAGTCACCAAAAAAAGACAGAAGATCTAGAATAGGCACACGGGTTGGTTTTTATCAAAAAAACAGAGGAGAATCTGTCCAAATTTTTCAAAAAAACCAACACTTAGTTTTAAAACTATGTTTTCTCTTTTTAGTTTTATTGTCATAAAAAAGGGGGAGATTGTTGACCCGTATTTTATTTTAATAATGACAAAACACTACTATTGCACAAACAGTTTTATCTAAGTATTTAAGTGGTAAAAGCAATCAGTTCAGAAAAAAGATGCAAGAACTCAACATGTTCAATCACCAAAAGAAGACAATAGATCTAGAATAGGCACTAAGGTAATTGAATCACTCTGTAAATCTGTAAATTCAATTACTTAGCTTGATCTATGACTCAATTTACAAAAGGCTTTGACAAAACTAAAATACAAAAGGTTTCTAAGTCAAAAATCAATTTTGAAACATAAAAACTGGGTTGAAGGACAACCCAGTCAACTGGGTCTATATACTAGTCAACTGAGAAATGGGACAGTAAGTTCCCATTCGACAGGTACTAAGGACCCAATCGATTGGTAACTTCACCCAGTCGACTAGTCCTATGACCCAGTCGATAGGTACTCTCCCTAAGCCTAAAAGTGAATATTTTTCACTTGACATAGTCGACTGGTACAAGGACCTAGTCGATTGGTAATTCAAAAATATGACCATTTGAGATGCGGAACTTGAGCATTCAATGCCCCAAAGCTACCTAGTCAGTGTCAAACAGCCATATTAGTTCAATGCTATATAAACCCACTTCAATGAGCATTTAAATAAGGAAGATAGCACATTCAATTCATCATATAGCTCATTAATTCTCAAAAGTTTTGAAAAATTCATTGTGAACCATCCATTAAAAGCATTCATTGCTATCTCTTTACCATTTACTTTACAGTTAATAAAATTTTTTTGTAAAGGGAAAGAGTTGGTGTAACTCTTAGAGTGTTTAGGATTAAACACTTTATTTGTAACTTCCGTGAGGAAGAGATTGGTTGTTAGGTTTGTGCAATACCTGTGAAGTTGCTCGACTAACGATTAATGGATTACTTCAAAGAGGTTCTTTGAAGAGAGTGGATATAGGGTCGGAGAGATTCTGATATTGTCGAACCACTATAAACAGAGTTTACATTTTCTCTTCCTTAACTCCTTTATTTACAAGCATATTATTTGATTGTGTGCATTGTTTACCAAACTGTTTTGAAAATAAGCAAGTTAATTAGCAAAAAAATTTTAAAACCCAATTCACCCCCCCATCTTGGGTTTGAACCTTAGTTTACATAAACGATTGGATTATAAAACGTGACTGGAAGTATACAATCGAGTACTTCTAGTAAATTTAATTTGCTGTGTTTGTGAAGCTCACTCCTCATTGTTAAATAATTCCAGATAGCGAGCAGAACAGATTGATTTGTGAGCTGAGATTCAGACTGAATTATTATCTGTAAGCCTCGTGGTCCACATCCTCAGACTAATGGAAGAAAAAAAATTGTAAATATTTATGCATAACATGTTGTATATATAATTTCAATTGAAATTTTAAAAATGTAACTCCCCCGTTGAGGGTTGAGGATTGATGTGTGTGTGTGTTTATTCAGTCGATATATATTTGTATATTATTGCATATATATTTTGTGCTAGGATTTTAAAATGTGACGACACCATCTTGGGGGTGGCCAACCCGGGATGGGTCGTTAAACTAAATGAGCTCAAGTATTTAGAAAAGGAAGATAGGTAATCTTCGTATGTTAAACATGTTAAACATCTCATGCATATAATGAATTCTCAAAATGATGTCTTGATATTAAAACCTACGAAATATTAGTAAAAGAACTCATCAAAAAGAAGTATGGTTTCCATTTTGTTACTCATGCAAATGTTAGAACCTATTTCAACCAAATAAATAGATACAAAGGAGTTACGGGTGCATTAATTATTATGTTTGAAAGAACAAGCAACACATTTTAGTCTATTAAAGCAAACTATCATTTAGAAGTATAATACCATAGTAACCTTTCAATACGAGTTCTTTTTGGGATAAATCCAAAATTTAGTTGATTAGAGGTTGCAGAATTGCACTCTTGACCTCTCATACATGATATTTCAATATAACTTTGTAGATTATGCGTTATAATGTTATATTGACCATTTTTTCATTGGTAAAATCCACATTCGCCAATAAAATTTGAGATCTAGATGTAGATGTAAAAGAATAAACCAACATGCATGGGACTTCTTCTTCTTCTTCTTTTGGGATAAATCCAAAATTTAGTTGATTGGATGTTGCAGAATTGCACTCTTGACCTCTCATACTAGATATTTCAACATAACTTTGTAGATTATACGTTATAATGTTATGCTGACCATTTTTTCATTGATAAAATCCACATTCACCAATAAAATTTGAGATCTAGATGTAGATGTAAAAGAATAAACCAACATGCATGGGACTACTACTTCTTCTTCTTCTTCTTCGTTCACTGTACTGACTTGAATCTATCTTAAAAATAAAATCAATCTCAAAGTTATTTATTATCTTTCTCAAATTTTTAGCAAAGAATAGAGAACAGATAATGATTTCAAAGAGCAGTAATAACAAAAGTAAATTACAAATAATTAGTTATGAACCAACAAAAGAACTGCATACCATCATAATAAAAATCAAAGAAATATTCTCTAATACAATAACACAAAATCGCTATCAAAGAAGTATGAGAGTTACAGAAACCTAATATCATAGAGAATAAAGATCCAGATAGTAGATTGCTTAAAAACCGTTCATTTATGAAAGTTCAAAAAATAAATTAGGATACTTGGTAAATAAGCTGTTTATTTCATCAACCAAAACCTACAGTAACAGTTAGGGAAGAAAATGGTGAGGGAGATCAAAGAGAGATCAACTTTTCTTCGGTAAAAAAAAAAAATTGTAAAGTAAAACTTGTAATACATATAAATTTTGGTATAAAGTGGTCCCCACCATATCCCAAAATTTAAGGAGTCTAAATCTATGTGCAAAAACAATGTAATGCAAGCTTCACTTTACAATTTTTACTACAGATGAGTCGATCCCGGTCAAAGTAAGGCTTTATCTCCCCTCTCCCTCCTGTACGTCCTGTTTCTGTCCGTATGAAGTGCTGATTAGGCGACAAGTCAGCTTTAAAAAACTCACAACCACTTTTCATTAAGTGTTGGATGGAAACTTAAATGGTAGTGGTTTGATTATTAACATTTTTAAACTTTATTACTAATCACATTGTACAATTTCAAATTTCAAAGACAAAAATGTTAAAAATGAACAAACTTTAACGACAAAAATGACTATTTAACCCTATTTTATGATATGGAGTTCATACTTCCCTTTAGGATTTGTAGGCAAATTGGCAGCATGTTGGCTCAAGTACAAGGATTTGCTGATTTATGAAAAAAGATACCTCATAAGGATTTTTGGACATATCATAATTTTATCAAGCAAACCCTTCTCAAATCCAAAATCCTTTTGGCAGTATTAATGATTTGTCACCAAGTTTGACGCGAAATGTAATTAATAATTTTACATACCTTCTATATCAAGTATCAAGTCTAACAATGCATTTGCCAGAATGGCAAGTGCCACAAAAAATAGCAAATTTACTTCTTAGTTCTCACCAAAAAGGAAACTAAGTAGGAAAAATGAAATAAAAAAAAACTCAATTATCTAGTAATGATATTAGGATTTTATTATTTTCCCTGTGTAATGATATTAAGATAGTCAATTATTTTTTATAGAAAAAAATGTTAAAAGAGAGAGAGTAGAGTATGATAACCCTACACTTGGACCAAACATAAATATTTATTCATATCAGATCACCGAGTAAAGCCTATCTCACCCTACTACAATGAAATGACTCAAACTCAAACACTCTTGGCGAGACAAACGCCTCAATCACCTCACTAAAGCTTTTGGTAATTTGGGACCACCAAGGCTAAGAAAGTTTACTGGCTAGTAGAATAGAGTCCATTGCTTCCCAAAATGTAAAAAAAAAAAAAAAATGTTTTATAATATAGTGTACAAATAGGATCTTTTCAGTACAATTACCAAAGCCACTCTCCCTCCAATTTTCCCCAATTTGACATTTATTGTTCTGCTTCTGGTTGACTTTTTATATGTTATGAGGATGAACCATCTCCGGAGATTTGTTTTTGAAGTCATCATTATTATTGACCATGAATCGCCTCTAAAACCAGTGTTGCTTCCAAACTCTCCCAGGCATGTCGTCAATGGGGACACCTTTTGTCTCAGGTATAAAGAAAAAGGCAAAAATCCCCATGACAACAATCCAGGCACCAAAGAAGAACAAAGGATTTAGATATTTCCAGTCTTTTTTTTTTTTTTTTGTTTTTCCCCTCTTCTGTGCCCATTTGTTATACTTACTATGATCAAAATACAACTCTTACAAGTAAAGAAATTGGATTCTACTAAGATTAAGATGGATCCAGATCCAAATCCATTTGTTAAAAATTTATTAGATCAAATAATTTATCAGACATTTTAAAAGAAAATTCATATCCGGATCCATCAGAATTCGAATTATAATCGAATTATCAGATCACTTAGTAGATATCGTAAAAACATTATATTATAATATATTTAAAAAAATATATATTAATATAAATTAAAAAATATATTTATTTTATATATCTAATCTTCTCACCAATATATACATATTTTAAATAAGTTATATAAGATACTTGAATAATACTAATTCATAACATATATGTATTTGTATATTATAAAAACAAAATATACATACATGATACTTATTATATCACGTTAAAATCATATCAATTGTTATCAGAGCAGATCAATGTAAATTTAAATTTGATTTGTTTGTTAAATAAATTAATGAGTTCAAATTAAAATCGGATTCTATCCATATCCGATTATATGAATCAAATACATATCGGATTTGGATCAAAATTTGATCCGTTAAATGGTTGATAGGCAAGGGCGTAGCCATGTAGTAAAATAGAGTCCATTGCTTCCCAAACTATTAAAAAAATAAAATGTTTTATAACATAGTGTACAAATAGGATCTTTTCAGTACAATTACCAAAGCCACTCTCCCTCCAATTTTCCCCAATTTGACATTTATTGTTCTACTTCTGGTTGACTTTTTATATGTGATGAGGATGAATCATCTCCGGAGATTTGTTTTTAAAGTCATCATTATCGTTGACCATGAATCGCCTCCAGAACCAGTGTTGCTTCCAAACTCTCTCAGGCATGTCGTCAATGGGGACACCTTTTGTCTCAGGTATAAAGAAAAAGGCAAAAATCCCCATGACAACAATCCAGGCACCAAAGAAGAAGAAGATCCACGCTTGCATTTTGCACAACATTGATAAGAAAGCTTGTGCAATCACGAATGTGAAGATCATATTGCAGCTGACAGCTATCGAGAACCCTGCTGTTCTTGTCTCGAGAGGGAAAGTCTCACTTGGAATCAGCCATCCTAAAGGACCCCATGACCAAGCAAAGCCCATCACAAACAGGCAAATAAAAATCACCACAACTACTGCCTGTGACTTGCCCATAGAACCAGTGGGTGACAAGTCGGTTACTAGAAGTCCTCCAACAACAACCTGCAGTTTTATGAAATTAATTGAGGTTAACTTAAATGGGTAATTGATTAGTCCAATTAATTTAATTAATCAAGAAAAAGAAGAAGAAGATTGATAATCAGAACCTGGGCAATTAACATATGAACAGCAGATTCAAGAAGCAGAATTCTCCTTCCTGCTCTGTCCACAACGTAAAGTCCAACAAATGTGCTCAACACATTGATTCCTCCAGTAATAACAGCTGAAAGCAACGATACATCGCTTCCAAATCCGACGGTTTGGAACAAAACAGGTGCATAGAACATGATGGCATTGATTCCAGTGAATTGCTGGAAGATTTGCAACATGATGCCAATCACTAGTGGTGGTCTGCTTTGAGGCTTGAATAGTTTGCTGTAAGGATCCTTCACTTGCCTAGCGATCTCACTAGCATGCAAAATTGAATCAAATTCAGCATCAACATGTTCGACTCCACGGATCTTCTTCAAAACTTCCCTTCCTTCTTCAACTTTCTTTCGCTCTATAAGACTCGTTGGTGTCTCACAAATGATTATGGAACCCAAGAGAAGAAACACAGCTGGTACCCCAGCACCTGCTAAGGCTAATCTCCATCCATAAGGATGTACTTTTGATGCTAAGTAGTTAATAATGTTGGCTATCAAGATTCCAATTGTTATAAAGAGTTGGAAGCAAATGTTAAGCGCTCCACGGATCTTGGCTGGAGCTATCTCTGACAAGAACAGAGGAACTGCCTGCAAAATTCTCATTTTTATTAGGTTTTCTTGATAATAAACAAAACCAGAAAATAAACTGTCTCAAACAGGCGTATTTGTTGATGGTTCTTACTTGATTGCCAAATCCCACTCCACAACCAAAAAGAATTCTTCCAATGATCAACATTTCTATATTTACACCCCCTGATTGAAAGGCAACTCCTCCCACGAAAAACAGAGATGCTAACTGCATTGTGGGTTTTCTGCCAAGCTTTGAGCAACAAATTGATGCTAAAAGGCTGGCGAAAAGAGCTGCTATGTACAAAGAAGATGTAAACAACTGGAGCAATTGATTATCATATTTGCAGTAATTGTTCTCATGGGCGTGTTGTTTCCTTTCATACACAGTGTGAAAGAATTTCTCCAAGAAGTCATCCATGGATGTCACCCCACCTACAAAAAATATCAACTTAATTTTTAGTTGATTATTGTTACTTAAATACATGGGCACACAACAAATTTTTTTAAAAAATTTATTTTAAAAAGAAAAATAAGAAGAAGGAAAGGACTAGATTAATCAAACCTGAAATTCCAATATCATAACCAAATATTAAGCCTCCAAAAGCAGCAATAATCACACAAACTATAACATAAACAGTAATCCTGCCTTCAAACTCCGGCGCTCTGCCATTACTCGAAATTACAACAGCCGGCATGTTTTACCTCTCCTAAAAAATTAATATATATATCAAAAAAGATGAATTATTGATTGTAGGAGAGGCTGAGGCAAGGTTACTTAAAGCATATACTGTGTAAAGGAGAGAGCGCTGTAGTTTGGTGTGAAGAGCAAGATTTGTGCATGGATTTATATAGTAGAATTCGTGGATATGAAAACACTAAAATTAGAAGCAAGGTTAAAAATAGAGAGACGTAGGGAGTGAAAATTGGATATTCTATGCATTGAGACCCGCATGGATAGCAATCTCCCTGTTTTTCTGTGTGTCCTTGTGTCATTCTCTAAATTGTTGGCCTTGAATTCTCATCAGTATCATCCATGAATCTTTTCCAGACAGGATGTTTCTTCTAATGTGGTCTCTCAAAATTAAATTTTTGAGCAATTCAAACTGAAGTAGGAAACTCCCTTACCAATAACATAATGACACGTGTCAATCTTCAGGGTAGAAATGGTAATTTTGTAATCATGACGAGACAGCTAATCACCTTCCGACATATGACTAAAAGTATGATGGTAATTTCACACGATAAAACATAATGCTATTCTGCCATTACAATTTTTGAATAAATTCGGACGACTAATAAATAACTTCAAAAAAATACTACTCAAATTTTAACACTTGAATATTCTATGTATTGAGATCCTCGTGGATAGCTGTCTCTCTGCTGTTATGACCTCAGAAATTTTTAAACATTTGACTTAATCAATACTATAAATCAATTTTTATCCCTTACTTAGATAAAGGCCCACGTAAATGCGTGGGTCTCATATTCCATCAACTACTTGACATGGCAGTTATTGAGGCTCTTTCATTAACAAAAGAGTTTGGCATAATATTAGTGATAATAATGCGATGGAAAGACTAATACTCCGTTTGTTGCAGCTTTTGGATAATTAAAAAAAATTAGCAATCAAAATTGTTTTGATTATGTTTGGTTAAAACTGAAGTGCTTTAATTTTTAAAATTTAAAAGGATAAAAATATTTTCATAAAAATTAGTTTCGAGGTGTTTTCGTTAAAAAAAATTAAAAACATTTTCATGTAAAATTACAACAAACGAAACCTAAAAAAAATGTCATATAACAAATAATAAGATAATTTTGGGATGGGAAAAATCATAGAATTTAGAGTGTTCTTAATTATGGTTCTATCACAAGCTCATCTCACTCATCACCTCTCCTCAAACAGTTGAGGCCCCAAAAAACCAAAGTTTAGTAAATGACAGCTATTTTTTTAGTGTGTGTGTTTTTCAAATCAAATTTTTGACATTTGAATTCTTATCTACTATGAAGATAATGATGAGATGGTGCAAATGCTTAAAATAGATTCTTCCATGATAATGGCAACACCAATATATTTCTTACTGTGCAGAAGCTTTTATCAATTTGTAGTTCCAAGTGAGACTCCATACTCAAATTCCTGAAAAATATGACTTTGTTCGTTCTTTCCCTTGAGGGAGGGAGGCTGCGTGTCATTATAAAGAAAAAACACACTTCACGATCAACTTAATACTATGTCTGTATGACGGAAAAGAGAGTAAAAGAGAGAGTAGTTATAAAAAGTAGAAAAGAGGAGTGGATTTGGTTGGCTATCCTTCCTCTTGTTTGAATGCATTATATAAAATAAAATAAAATAAATGAAAAGTTATGGACCAATGCTTCATAATCCTAATAGCCTCTCCTCCGCCATCCAAATATACTGGAAGTGTTCCTATTACTACATTGACATGAGTTGGGTGTGCGAAAACAAATCAAGTGAGAAGATCCAAGTGTAATGAGGTTTGAGAAGATTTGGTTGGCTATCCTTCCTCTTGTTTGAATGCATTATATAAAATAAAATAGAAGTATTAGGGATTGAACATATTTAAAAATAAATTTTAGTGTTTTATTTTAAAAAAGAAAATTATTATCATTCTTTTTTCGAAAATTGTTAAAAATATTTTTTAAATGGATTTATTGTTCTATTATATGGTAAAAACAAATTTTAATTCATATATTTTATATTTTAAAAATATTATGATGTCATTTCCTATCGCATCCTCAAATAAATAAAAATTAAAGACCACAATAAAAAAATAAATATTTTAAATAAAAATCATGTTGCTGGACCACCATCCTGACGTTGTTATGTGCAAAGCTTTTTCTCTGACCCTAGAAAAGGCGGCCAACACCTGGTATAATCACCTTAAACTTGGTAGCATCGACTCCTTGAAAGAGCTAAGCTGCGCTTTCGCGTCTCATTTCCTGAGTAGCAAGGGGCCTTAAAAGACTTCACAAAGGCTATTCAGCATCATCCAGTGTAAAGAAGAAAAGCTCCGAGAATACATCTCCCGGTTCAATGTAGTTACCTGAGAAATCCCTGACCTAGACCCTGCTATCCAAACTTTAGCATTTCAGAATGGGCTCAAGTCGGGAACCTTTAGCTTCAAGTTGATCAAACACCCTCCCAAGGATATGAACGATATACTCGCTCAAGCCGAGGAGCATATGATCATAGAAGACGATAAGGTATTTAGAAGGGAGAGAGAAGGTGGAATGGACAAGAGAAAAAATGATCCTAATGAACCCAAGGAAAGCTCCGTAAAATTATCACGCCCAGAAGGGAGGGTAAAAGCTCCCCTTAACTTCGAGAACATCACCCCTCTATATGCCTCCAGGACAAACATACTGCTTAGTATCCAAGACCGGGACCTCCTTCGTTGGCCTCCCAGACCTCTCTATCCAAGTAGGAATCAATTTAAATGGTGTCACTTCCATAAGGATCACGGTCACGACACCAAAGAATACAACACTCTCAAACAGTAGATTGAATCCCTCATTCAAAGGGGGTGCCTAAAAGAATACATTGGATCTCGCCGAGTCCAAGATTACAAGGATTGTTCCCAGCATCTGTCTCGATGAGCATCAGAAAGGCCATATAGAGGACGCCAGAGTCTAAGAAAGAGCTATAGAAAACCTACCCGAGAAGAGAAGCGCCATTAGAATAATCAAAGGCATCCTCCCACAATCATTGGCACCATCAAAACCACTTTCAGAGGATTGGCTGCGGGAGGCCAGTTCACTTGTAGGAAAAATTTTATGCCCAGTCAGTGGCATCGATTAGTGGACCCCACAAACGGATCAAGTAATATATTTTACAAATGAAGATCTGGAGGGAATACAGACTAGGCACGACGACGCCATGGTTATCTCTCTTGTCATTGCTAACTACAACGTTGAGCAAGTCTTGGTGGACAACGGAAGCTCAGCATATATCCTTTTTTATGAAGCCTTTCAACAGATTAAGCTGAGGAATGACCAACTCAAGCCAGCATCATCTCCTCTGTATGGTTTTTCGGGGACGCTTGTGTTTAGCGAAGGGAGCATAGTTCTCCCAATCACTGTAGGGACTCCACCTCAGCTCACAACTGTCCAGACCACGTTATTGGTAGCAAGACATCCATCGTCATAAAATGCACTCAAGAGACCAACCCTTAATGAGATAAGGATAGTAGTCTCTACATACCATATGAAGGTAAAATTTCCTACTGATGAAGGAGTGGGGGAAGTTCGAGGCAACTAGCAAACTTCTCGGTCTAGCTACTTAAATTCTATTAACGGCTAAAGGAAATTTGATGCTTTGCCTTTGGAAATAGAAGACTAGAGAGATGAACTCAAAACTCCGTAAGGGCAGCCAAAAGAAGAACTCATCTTCATTCCCCTAAACGAATGGGATTCAAAGGTTGTATTGGTTGAGTTTGGCCTCACTAAATATCTAAGAGATTCTTTAATTTTCTTTCTGTAAAGAAACCAAGATTCTTCGCCTGGTCGACCTCCGATATGCCTGGGATTGATCCCTCACTTATTGTCCACCGGCTAAATGTGGACCCGAATCATCGGCTCAAAGTCCAAAAAATAAGGACATTTACCTCCGAGTGACAAAGCACCATTAAAGAAGAAGTAGAAAAGCTCTTAGTGGTTGATTTCATCGAAGAAATCAATTATCTGGAGTGGATCACTATTGTCGTAATGGTCAAAAAGCCTAATGGTAAATAGAGAATTTGCATTGACTTTACTGATCTCAACAAAGCCTGCCCGAATGATAGTTTTTACCTGCCTCGAATCAACCAGCTAGCTGATGCCACCTCCGAGCATGAATTGCTCAGTCTTATGGACGTGTACTTCAGGTACAATCAAATTTTAATGCACAAGTCCGACCGACCCAAGACCACCTTTGTCACTGATCAAGGCTTATGTTGCAATAAGGTAATGTCGTTTGGACTTAAGAATTTAGGGGCCACCTACCAAAAGCTAGTAAACAAGATCTTCAGGGAGCAGATCAGGAGAAATATGGAGGTCTATGTGGATGACATGCTTGTTAAAAGCATCAGTACTAGGGATCATGGGTCCAATTTGGAAGAAGCATTTGGGATATTCTGTTGCCACCAAATGAAGTTAAACCCAACCAAATGTGCATTTGGAGTCACCATTGGGAAGTTTCTGGGCTTCGCGGTAACGCAGCCAGGGATAGTAGCTAACCCCAAAAATAAAGGCAATCAGGAATATGACCCTCTTCGGAACGTTAAATAAGTGCAAAGATTGACTTGACAAGTAGCCATGCTCAACCGCTTTATGTCTAAGTCTACCAAATGGTGCCTAACTTTCTTCAAATCAATTAAGAAATCTAAGAATTTCACCTGGGATAAAGAATGTCAGAGAGAATTTGAAGAACTAAAAGAATACATGAGCTCACCACCTCTCTTAACGAAACCCGTCACAGGAGAGGAACTCTTTCTCTATATATCAGCAGGCCAAGAAGTGGTAGCCTCGGTCTTGATCTGAGAAGATGCTGGGACACAAAAACCCATTTATTATGTCAGTCAGATTATGAACGATGCTGAAAAAAGGTATTTTTCGATCGAAAAATTAGCTTATACTTTCCTAATCACGGCTAGGAAGCTCCGACCGTACTTCCAAGCTCATACCATAGTGCTCCTCATTGATCAGCCTCTGTGGCAAGTTTTCTACATGCCGAACATCTTCGGAAGGATGGTCAGATGGTCCATCGAGTTAGACGAATTTGATATTCGATACAAGCCTCGTAAATCTCTCAAAGTATTGGCCCTGGTAGATTTCATAACTGAGATAACTTTCCCCCGGAGCTCGGTCGAAGTCAAAGCACCTAAGGAAGCTGAGTCGATACCAAATTAGATGCTATATGTGGACGGTTCATCCAACAACAATAGGTTTAGGGCGAGCCTCATCCTTAGTAGCCTAGAGAGGTTCACAATTGAGTATGCCCTAAGGTTTGGGTTCAAGGCCTCAAACAACGATGTTGAATACCAGGCATTACTTGCCGGGATGAAACTCGCCAAAACACTAGCTGCTGAGGCATTAGAAGCTTACAGTGACTCATAACTGGTGGTGAACCAAATGACCAACGAGTTTGAAGCCAAAGGAATGAGAATCGTAAGATATCTAGAAAAATCCTACGAACTTATAGCTACCTTCAAAAGGTTCTGAATAGCTCAAGTGCCTCGGGCAGAGAAAACGAAGGCAGATTCCTTGGCTCAACTCGCCTCCTCCAGACATTCTAATTTCCCTCAGCTAGTTTACCTAAAAACCCTTCCAAGTTCGAGCATTGATGAAGTACCAGTTATATGCCACTCACTAGGGAGCAAACCTGGATGGATCCGATCCTCAATTACTTAGCGGATGGCACACTCCCAGATCAGAAGAGCGAAGTAAAGAAGCTCATCTCCTATGCCTCGTGATATGTTGTGATCGATGGATAACTATATAAGAAGGGTCTCACCACTTCTTATTTAAAATGTCTAGGCGTTACCGATGTTGATTATGCCCTTAGGGAAGTGCACCAAAGGATATGTGGTGATCACCTCGGAGGATGGGCTTTGGCATTTAAAATACTCCGGCATGGTTACTACTGGCTCCAGATAAGCAGCAATGCAGCCGAGATGGTAAAAAAGTGCAAAACTTGTCAATAACATGCCTCCATACCCCAGTGACCGGCCAATCTCTTGACATTAATCGCCTCTTCCCTTCACCATGTGGGGAATAGATATCCTTGGCCCATTCCGAGAGGCACCAAGGCAAAATAAGCATTTGATGGTAGCCATTGATTATTTTACTAAGTGGGTGGAAGCTAAACCTCTCGTTAGCATTTCTGACTATCAGACCAGAGGGTTCTTCTAGAAGTCGATTATTTGTAGATTCGGTATACCTAAGTATTGGTCACCGATAATGGTACGTAGTTTGACAGCACCTGGTTCAAATCTTTCTGCCAAGAGCTCTAGATTAAACAAAGCTTTTACTTAGTGGCCTATCCCCATGCAAACGGACAAGCCGAAGTAACAAACAGAACTCTCCTGTAGGCCATCAAGAAAAGGCTTGATGATGCCAATCAACAGTGGGTCAATCACCTCCCAAATGTTCTTTGGGCCTATCGAACCACCTCCCGAATGCCCACAGGGGAGACTCCATTCTTCTTAGCTTATGGATCCGAGGCTGTAATACCCCTCGAGATAGGAATGCCATCTTTACGAATATAGAGCTACAATGAAATAGACAACAAAGAGGCACTCAAGATGAATGTTGACTTGATCGACGAAGCTAGAGACAAAGCCTAGATAAAGATTTCCGCCTACCACCAAAGGGGGTATCGAGATATTATAACTCTCGAGTCAAGGAGAGAGCTTTGAGATTGTATGACCTAATTTTGAGAAAGAACAAGGTATCTCAGCCCAAAAAGATAGAAAAGCTCCTCCCAAATTGGGAAGGTCCCTACCGCATTAAGAGAGTTTGCCGAGCTAGCACGTTCGAACTTGAAGACTTGGATGGAAAACCGGAGCCATGCACATGCAATGCGGAGAACCTTCACAAGTTCTACTAGTAGAACCCCTCCGAAGACTCCCTAGCTATAGCTAATTTCATTTCGCCAATTTAATTTCGTCGATTTTGTTTTGTCAATCTTATTTCGCCAAGTATTAATGTAGTACTTAGATATTCGTAACAAAAGAACAACCCATTTTTCGCCAACTTTTTTAGTTTTCTCCTATGCTAAGGGGAAGGTCCAGGGCTGTGAAAGGCCCAAGGCTTTTTCCTTTCAGATGCTTACTTCAGTCAGAGTATGAATAAATAGAATGGAAAACAAATGGCGACCTTCATTAACTTAGAAATTTTTCACAAAAAAAAGGCACTAATGGATAAAGTTACATATATAAATTGTAACTTCCTCTTTTAGGATAGCTTCGCCAGCACTCAAGCTTCCTCATCCAGCTTCCTTTTTTGGGATAGCTTCTTTGTTCTTCGAGCTACTTTCAGAGCATCCATAGCTGCAAAAGAATGACAAGACATAAATACAAGAGAAAGAAAGGAAAAATGAGTGCATAGGAAAGGACTCGGACCTATCTCTTCGTTTGGACCCTCAAAGAAAAGTCTGAGCCTAGCCAACTGACATTCTGGAATAGGAGCTCAACTTCTATCTTCCCACCAATCATATCCTATAAGCTATTCATCTCCCACCTCATAAGGTTGGGTTTTTTATTTGACTTAACCAAACCAAATCCCACTTAGTAGGCAAGTCGAAGCCCCTCTCAATCTGAACATAAAAGAGACCCGACTTCTATTTCTTAATACTCAAGGGTGTCTTCTTCAATAACCATCTTTTCGGCCTAGAACTCAATATCACCCACCCGTTCTCTTATGTTTATTAATCAGAAAGAGACTCTTGAAAGCGTTCATATTCATCACACTTTCACTTTGATACTGAAGTAAATAAACGGCATGAGAAAGCGTATGGAGTTTGGTACAAATTGCCACAAAGTAATGCCATAATACCTAAGCACCGTTCGATCAAAAGGGTGAATGAGGAACTTGAGCCCAACCTTAAGGTGATGATAGTAGATACATAACTCCCCCTCTTTCAGGTCATCACAAACACACTCCCCAATCCCAGCATTCCTAAGTTTGAACTCCTAGAGGATCTTATATGTGATTCTTATCTCCTCGAGCTCATCATCCTTCAGCTTATTAGGGGAGAGGTTGGCCGAAAAACCTATATTTGGCCTTTCATCCTCTCCTATCTCCTTTCGAATTACACACAAGGCATGGTTGCTCTTGGAGGAGGAAGAAGATGACTCACCTCTCTCGCACAAAACCAGGGCACGAGAGTCTCCTGAGGAATCGTTCACCCCATCCTCCATACCATCGTTACTACCACGGTTGTTATCACCATTGTTACCCTTATCCTCTCCAATAGTTTTGCTATCACTACTATTACTACCGCTATTACCAATACCATTACTTCTATCGTGGTAAACATTGAAAA
Organism: Bretschneidera sinensis; assembly: GCA_023935145.1. Lineage (NCBI taxonomy): Eukaryota > Viridiplantae > Streptophyta > Magnoliopsida > Brassicales > Akaniaceae > Bretschneidera > Bretschneidera sinensis. Next base: position 89,023,142 of record CM043699.1, read on the forward strand.
AAGACATGAGTAGAGAAAAATAGGACTCACCGATTGAGAACTCTAAGAAGTTTTACCATGTCAAGCACTGAGCTCCCACTGAAACATAAATTTTGAGCTCCCCCTACTCTGAAAGCTCTCAAAATTTTTGATAACTAGTTGTGAAGTGAAGAGCAAAGGGAAGCCTATCCCCTTATATAGAGCTCCTCACACATGGAACGATGAGCCAGTATAAACTTGGTGTATTCTCGAACATCGAAGCTACATTTTTCTCCAAAATCAAGAAAGATATCACCTCTTGGGAAACCCTAGGATGTATGACGCCTCCTCTCAGCATTTAAGAAAATGGCTCGAGGTATCCTCAATTAATGTCAAAGGGCCTGGCCAAGAAACCACAGCCAGACACGAAGGTGAAACTCTAAAGCATAACATTTTAAGCCCAAAAATATAACATCTTGGGCCTAACACCAAACCCTAGCCCACTACAACAAAGTCCACAAAAAATGGAAGGGCCAGAAAGTCCCATGAAAGTCATACTATATGACCAAGTCTTTCCTCCTCGAAAGCAACCTACGTTCTCCAAAAACTCCAAATAATTAGACTACATGTTTAACTCCTTGGACTTCTCCAAAAACTTTGAGTAGTTGGAGTCCATCTTTAACTCCTCGGACTCAATCGCCAAACTCCAAGCAGTTTAGATTGAGTGTCAACTCCTTGGACTCAATCGCCAAACTCCAAGCAGTTTTTTACGTCCTCAAACTTGCTTAGTAAACTTCGAGGGTAACCAGTTTGGCGAACCTGCTCGCCGTCTCATCTTAAACCGATTCGAGCCACCATAAACCACTGGCCGTTCTGAAGTTGCATAACATACCCATGTTACCTACTTCCTCAAGTACATAAATGCACTTAAGGAAGTGAGGGGAATCTGATGTAGGGGAAACTTCCCTTACCAATAACATAATGACACGTGTCAATCGTCAAGGTAGAAATGGTAATTTTGTAACCATGACGAGACAACCAATCACCTCCCGACACATGACAAGGGGCATGATGGTAATTTCACACCATAAGACCTGATGCTATTCCATCATTCCAACTTTTGGATAAACTCGCACGGCTGATAGATAACTCCAAAAGAATACTACTTCTATCTTAACACTACAGTTATTTTCCTAATTAAACTCTACTCCCACACACTATAACAAAGGGGCCCTTATAAACCAAAAGGTATAGACAATTCTCTACACACAACTCCTATTCTCTTTGACTTCCTATATTCTCCAAAAAAGAGCCTTATACTAACTTAGGCATCTGAGAGTCCTCCGGAGGCACACCCCCTTCGGCCCTCCGTGACTTTAGGTTTCAACCTCGTTTCAACCATGTTTTGTGACACTTTTTAGTATTAGAAGTGCTTCATTGTATGCGCATTCATCAAAAAGGGTTATAAGCAAGAATATTGTTATTCTCACTAATAACTCCTTGAAATGAAACAAAGGAAAATTGTAAATCAACTTAAACTAATTTATGTTTCATCTTTGTAGAGATGAAGCGAAATTAAGTGAGAACACTTGATTATTAGCAATAATCAGTTGTTGACGGACATTAGATTCAACGAATACAGAGAGATGAGGGAAATTCTTGTCTGCACTCAATTCAAACATTGCATTTGAAAGAGTGCTTCACAATCGCTCATTAAATGTGAGAAAATTTGATGAAAGGCTAATTGTAAAGCCCTCGATCCAAATGCATAGTGTGCAAGCAAAATTTTTCCGAAAAAGAAAACGAGAGTAAGTCATGCAAAGATTAAAACTTTTCAAAATTAGGCATTAAAAAAAATATAAGTAACATAAATTTCAAGATTTTAACATGGCTTGACATGTGACATGCCAAATTGGGATATAAATTGAATTTTTCTTTTTTAGTAGCGTCTATTATAGGAAAAAGGTTGCATTTTGGTAAAAAAAAAGTTTGCAAGAGTGAGAAATGTTCAAATATGGATGCTGAAAAATTAACTGTTATTACAAAAAAAAATTGAGATTAACAAAAATTTAAAGATAAAAATCTATTACTGGGAATTCTGATACCCAATCAACAATCACATAATCACAATAGTAAAAATAAGAAGAAAATAAACACAAGAATTTTAATGTGGTTCGGCAACCTCCTTACCTACGTCCACCAACAAAACCACAACTTTATTATTTTTCAATTACAACTTTAAGAAGAGAATAGTTGTTACACTCTCACTTCCCCACAACACAAAGCTCTCAACTTAGCTCTATTTGTAAGTGTGATCTCTACTTAACAACTCAAAAGCCGAATACACTCAAAGCTCTCATTCTAGCTCTAGTAATGTTATTTTCCTAACTACTTGTAAAAACAAAAATCTAATAGGAAACTACTACTAATCCTAATAGAATTAGCAATTACAAAATAGGAAACAACTTTTCTTAAACTAATTAGAAGTGTTCCTTATGGGGATTTGAACCAAAATCCTAACACCTATCAATCCAATGAAAGAAAAGAAAATTTATTCAGTCGATACTATTTTATAGGTTAAATAGATATTTTTGTCATTGAGATTTGTCCATTTTAACATTTTGGTCCATGAAGTTTGAAATTTTCCAATGTCAGTATTGAAGTTTAAAAACGTTAACAATCAAGTCATTACCATTTAAGTTTTTGTTAGAATGGAGGAAAAACACTTTCTCAGCGCCGCAGTGGCAACTTAACAGTCTCTAAGACCCACATAGAATTTTAGAGGGAAACTTGGCGCAATTTTTTCCCTCTCTGTTTCCTCCCTCTGTCTCTTCCATTAAAAACATAGACAAAACTCTCTTTTTATTCACCAAAATTCTTTTTCTATTGTTCTTCTTCATCGCCAAAATTTTGATATACGAGTACATGCCAAACAAAAGTTTGGAATCCATCTTTGGTATGAATCCTTCACTTCTTGGAAACTTTTTTCGTAGGCTATTAACACACAACTCATTTTGTTTTCTTGAGTATCACAATAGGATTAGAGCTTAACATAACTACAAAAAAAATTCTCAAAAGAATTAGAAATAATAAATGAAAAAATGGTCTTATATGTGTTAAGGTCTTTCTCAACAGACTGAGAAATAATAAATGAAAATAAGGTCTTACATGTGTTAAGGTTGGGAATACTTCACACAGCGGAAGATTACATGAACACAAGCTTGATATACATGGATGGCCCCCCTCATATGTGAGTTTTATACTAAACTCCCTCTTGAATAGAATCAGCAGTCACCAATAGGAGAACCCAAACCAAACTTAACCATGGAAGAGACAAACCATGGGAGTCATCATGGGACAGAAAACCGTGGACACACAGACGCTTCTCATTTATAGACTCAGCCACGAGACAACATCGTGGGAGTCACACGATCGTGACCAGCTCGAGCCACTCTTTGATACCAATTTGTTAAGGTGAGGAGTACTTCACATGACGTGAGATCGCACACGAACACAAACTTGATATACATGAATGGGCACTTATTTGACTCAAAAGCTTAAGCTTATGAGTTTTGGGCACAAACTATATATATAACCCACTCTTTTTTTTTAATTTCTTTTTGATGCGGATATTCTAACACAATGCTTTAGCAGAGTGTGGCCAATGTGTGAAGACTCAAACAACAATCACTATTTAGTTGAAATGGAACTAGTGCATATCCTTCTCATATTTGCTTCTCTCTCTATAAACAATAGGATAAACTATCAAGAAAGAAATCTAAAATCACTCGGGAAGTACTAAATTTGCAACAAAATGACTTAGTGGGTCAAATTCCATGGACCTAACTGACCTCAAGTATTTAGAAAAGGAAGATACCTCCCAACTTAGGGGAATTTACAGCATAAAACTAAATAAAAAAAAACTCACAAAAGAGTAACTCAAACCAAACTTTGGTAATCTTCGTATGTGAAACATTTTGAGCATCCCATGCATATAATCCATTCTCAAAATGAAGTCTTGATATGAAAACTTACAAAATATTAGTAATAGAACTCATAAAAAAGAAGTATGGTTTCCATTTTTTTACTCATGCAAATACTATGACCCATTTCAACCAAATAAATAGATACAAGGGAGTTACAAGTGCATTAATTATTATGTTTGAAAGAATAAGCAACACATTTTAGTCCATTAAAGCAAACATCATTTAGAAGTATAACACTATAGTAACCTTTCGATACGAGTTATTTTTGAGATAAATACAAAATTTAGTTGATTGAATGTTGCAGAATTGAACTCTTGACCTCTCATATAAGATGTTTCAACATAACTTTGTAAATTATACGTTATAATGTCATGCTGACCATTTTTTCATTGCTAAAATCCATATTCACCAATAGAATTTGAAATCTTTAGAACCCAGAGCCATAAAGCTTAGTAGTATTCTATATGTAAAAGAGTAAACCAACATGCATGAGTCTTTTTCTTATTGTTCTTCTTCTTCTTCGCTCACTGTACTGAGTTGAATCTATCTTAAAAATAGAATCAATCTCAAAGTTATTTATTATCTTTCTGAAAAGGAAAACGAGAGTAAGTCATGCATAGACTAAAACTTTTTAAATTTAGGCATTAAGGAAAAAAAATGCAGGTAACATAAATTTCAAGATTTCAACATGACCTGACATGTGACATGTTAAATTGGGATATATATTGAATTTTTCTTTTTTAGTAGCATCTATTAAAGGAAAAAGGTTATATTTTGGAGAAAAAGTTTGCAAGAGCGAGAAATTTCCAAATATGGATGCTGAAAAATTATCTGTTATTACAAAAAAAAAAAATTGAGATTAACAAAAATTTAAAGATAAGAATCTATTGCTGGGAATTTTGATACCCAATCAACAATCACATAATCACAATAGTAAAAATAAAAAGAAAATAAATATAAGAATTTTAATGTGGTTCGGTAACCTCCTTGCCTACGTCCACCAACAAACCCACTACTTTATTAATTTTAAATTACAACTTTAAGAAGAGAAAAGTTGTTAAACTCTCACTTCCTTATAACACAAAGCTCTCAACTTAGCTCCAGTTGTAAGTGTCATCTCTACTTGACAACCCAAAACCGTAATACACTCAAAGCTCTCATTCTAGCTCTAGTAATGTTATTTTCCTAACTACTTGTACAAACAAAAATCTAATAGGAAACTACTACTAATCCTACTAGAAGAAGCAATTACAAAATAGGAAACAACTTTTCTTAAACTAATTAGAAGTATTCCTTATGGGGATTTGAACCAAAATCCTAACACCTATCAATCCAATGAAAGAAAAGAAAATTCATTCAGTCAATACTATTTTCTGGGTTAAATAGATATTTCTGTCATTGAGATTTGTCCATTTTTAACATTTTGGTCCATGAAGTTTGAAATTGTGCAATGTCAGTATTGAAGTTTAAAAACATTTAGAGTGGATGAAAAACACTTACTCAGCGCTATAGTGGCAACTTAACAGTCTCTAAGACCCACATAGAATTTTAGAGGGAAACTTGGTGCCATTTTTTCCCTCTTTGTTTCCTCCCTCCATCTGTTTCATTAAAATAGTGAAAAACCCCTTTTTCTATTCACCAAAATTATTTTTCTATTGTTCTTCTTCATCACCAAAATTCTTATATACGAGTACATGCCAAACAAAAGTTTAGACTCCATATTTCGTATAAATCCTTCACTTCATGGAAACTTTTTTCGTAGGCAGTTGACACAACTCATTTTGTTTTCTTAAGTATCACAGTAGGATTGGAGCTTAACATGACTACAAAAAAAAAAATCTCAAAAAACTTGGAAATAATAAATGAAAAAAGAGTCTTATATGTGTTAAGGTTGGGAGTACTTCACACGGCGGAAGATTACACTAACACGAGCTTGATATACATGGATGGGCCCCCTCATTTGTGAGTTATATACCAAACTCCCCCTTGAATAGAACAAGCAATCACCAATAGGAGAAATCAAACCAAACTCAACCATGAGAGTCGTCACGAGACAGATAACCGTGGGCACAAAAACGTTTCTCATTCATAGACTCAACCACGAGACAAGATCATGAGAGTCACATGATCGTGACTAGCTTGAGTCAGTCTTTGATACCAATTTGTTAAGGTCAAGAGTACTTCACATGGTGGGAGATCACACACGAACACAAGCTTGATATACATGGATGTGCACTCATATGACTCAAAAGCTTAAGCTTATGAGTTTTGGGCCCAAACTATGTATATAACCGGCTCTTTTTTTTTATTTCTTTTCAATGTAGATATTCTAACATAATGCTTTAGTAGAGTGTGGCCAACAAGTGAAGACTCAAACAACAATCACTATTTAGTTGAAATGGAACTAATGTATATTCTTATTATATTTGCTTCTCTCTCTACAAACTATAAGGAAAACCATCAAGAAAGAAATCTAAAATCACTCGAGAAGTACTAAATTTGCAATGAAATGACTTAGTTGGTCAAATTCCATAGACTTAACTGTAATACTCGTGTTCCTAAAGTAAGGGTAAAGAAGTAATGTGATAGATATTACATGGAGTTAAAATAATATATATATAAGATTTACTATTATGATAAAAAAAACACACCTGGAAACGTCGAGGTGTAGTTACAAAAAAGGAAGAAGAAAAATGGTGGGGGGGGGGGGGGACAACACCTAGACGTCCAGGTGTTGGCTGACCATCTTGCAAAATGGGCATGTTGGACAACAAGAAGAATTGGTGGCATACAGTTAATATATAAATTTATTTTAGTTTTGTATTGCATTTTTACCAAATCCTGTTTGGTTTCTTTCTTTCTTCAATTCATATTTCATAGCAAAAAAATTATAAAGAAAATTTCTCCAATATTAAGATAGTACAATCATTCAATTACAATAACAATAATTCATCACATTTGAGGTAAATTTTCAATAAGACTCATAATTAAATAATTATATTGTTTGAATTAAGTTATGAAATAGTAAGATTTATGAAAGTTTATAATTAGGTGTTGGTGATCAGTAATCTCAAGAAATTGCTGAAAAGAGTAGGAAAGGTAAGGAGGTGATCCACATGTAGCTTTAAGGGCTACATGGTGAATTAGATTTAATTTTAGTAAACGAAACTAATAAAAATATGAATTTATGATATTTGAATAAATGGGTGAATTATTATGAATTACTAATGTATTTTCTGTTATATGTGAAAATTGATTGATTTATTGATTAGGAATTTAATAGTATATTGAATATTAATGATATAAGAATTTATATTTTAAAAATGATGGATTAATGAAAAATATGCTGAGAAGTCATATGAAAATTTTAAAAATATGATTAAAAAATTTATATGATTTATGAGGAGACAATTTAATAAATATAATAAAAATAACAATTTTAAGAAAGAGCTAGATAGTTGAATTTAATGCTTATTTTCATATTATTGCTCATATGCATAAAATAAAAAAAACAGGAAGGCAACCAGTCTAGCTTAAAAGACCAAGAAGACAGCTGGTTTAGCTAAAAAGACCAAGAAGGTAGCTGGTCTAGCTAAAAAGATTAGAAAGGCAGCTGGTTTAGCCGAAAAGACTAGGAAGGCAGCTGGTCTGGCTGAAACATGTTGATATGTGGGAAGATGTTCCCAGATGATAATATGAAATGATCTGAAGAGAAAGAAAAAAAGATAGGCAAATGAGTCTCGTAGAGAGACGAATATTATAAGAGAGAAATATAAAAGTATGATATGATTAAAATTATTTAATTGATTGATTATATGCTATGAACCTCATAATGAGGTAAATAATGATGTTGAATTGATAATCTCAAGTTGATTAAATATATGAGAAGAAAATTTGATATGTTTGATGATTAAGTTAAGAAGAGATTGATAAATGATTAGAATTATGATATGAGTAATGATAATAGAATGTTATTATTGAATTAAATGAGATAATAGATGAATGAATATTGGAAGATTTTTTAAAATATTGAATTATTACATGTGAAGAAATATATGATGGATATTGGTGAATGAGAAATTTTTTACCTGTATTTGATTTTAATAATGACAAAACACTACTTAAATTACACTAATAGTTTTATCTAAGTATTTAAGCAGTAAAAGCATTCAGTTCAGAAACGAGATGCAAGAACTCAACACATTCAGTCACCAAAAGAAGACAAAAGATCTAGAATATGCACTAAGGTAATTGAATAACTCTGTAAATCTCTAAATTCAATTATTTAGCTTGATCTATGGCTCGATTTACAAAAGGCTTTGACAAAACAAAAATACAAACGGTTTCTAAGTCAAAAAATAGTTTTGAAACATAAAAACTAGGTTGAAGGATAACCAAGTCAACTAGGAAATGGGACAGTAAGTTCCTAGTCAACTGGTACTAAGGACCCAATCGATAGGTAACTTCACCCAATCGACCGGTCCTATGACCCAGTCAATTGGTAGTCTCTCTAAGCCTAAAAGTGAAGATTTTTCACTTGAACCAGTTGACTGGTACAAGGACCCAATCTACTGGTAATTCGAAAATATGACATTTTGAGACACGAGACTTGAGCATTTAATGCCACAAACCTACCAAGTCAGTGTCAAACGGTCATATTAGTTCAAGGCTATATAAACCCACTTCAATGAGCATTTAAACAATGAAGATAGCACATTCAAGTAATCATATAGCTCAATAATTCTCAAAAGCTTTGAAAAATTCATTGTGAGCCATTCTTCAAGCTTGTTCTTGAAAGAGAGATATTATTCATTTGTAAAAGCATGCATTGTTGTCTCTCTACTATTTACTTTACAATTAATACATTTATTGTAAAGGGAAAGAGTTGGTGTAACTCTTAGAGTGTTTAGGATTAAACACTTTGTTTGTAACTTCCGTGAGGAGATTGCCAACCTATACTTAATGGCAATCGATGATGAGAATGAGGTATCAATTTCTTCCCTTTCTAATAATAATAACATTGTTATCAGTAGTGAAGAATTAATTGAAGTTATAAATGAGATGCATGAAGAATTGAAGAATTGAAGAAATTTGATTCTAGAAATGTGGCCCTCAAGAAGGAAGTATCATCTCTTTCTAAAGAGATGGAAGGCTTAAAGGAAGAAAAAGATAAAATATATTCCATGCTTTATAACTCTTCACAAGATTTTCTAAAAAAAATGAAAATGATATTTTAAAGAAGAAAATAATGGAATTGAATAGCACTATATCTAGACTTATGCTTGGATAAGAAAAGCTAGATGAAGTGCTATCTTGCCAAAGGTTAAGTGGAGGAAAATCCAGCTTGGGTTATTCTCCATTAGGCAAGCAAAAGTCAAAAGAGACTTTGTTCATGAAAGCAACACGTGTGAATGAAGCCTCAATTTCCAAGGCCACAAGCAAAAATTAAGAGCACTCCTTCAAAATATGCTAGTAGGTCTAAAAATGTAAATTCAAATCATAATGCATATACTACAGATAAACATCCTGGAAATACTCGTGCATATATGTATGCTCACTCAAGAAATGCAAATGCTAGGAATAATCATTCAAGGAATGCACATACTAGAAATACACATCCTAGGAATTACCATCATGCATATCCTAGAGATAATGTGTATAACTTGCATGGGATAAGTGCACATCCTAGAAACTACCATCATATATTTCCTAGAGATAACATGCGTGTTCATAATTTTCATAATAGAAACACGTATTCTAGGAATGCTTCTCCAAGGAACTATAGACATGCATATTTAAGAAATCCTAGAAACTTCAATAACTATTATCCTAGGATCATGCATCATCAACATGTTTACAATTATAGAGCACCTTATAATATTAAGAAAGTATGTGTCCCAAAAGGAACCGTATTTTCTAGGACTAACCCCAAAGGATCTAAGAAATTTTGGGTACCTAAGAGTGCAATTATATATCCTTGTGTAATGTAGATATGTCTCCACACCAAGGAAAAATGTAACTATTGGTACCTTGATGGTAGATGCTCAATGCACATAAATGGTGATCAAAGCATGTTCAAAGAGCTAATTCTAAAGGATGGCGAATACATCACTATTAGAGACAACACAAAGATAAAGATCATCGGGCATGGCAAAGTTGGTAATGATTTCTCAACTATTGATCATGTTTTATATGTGCAAGGCCTTAAGCCAAACTTACTTAGTATAAGTCAACTATGTAACAAAGGCAACAAAGTCATATTTGAAACCTCTCACTGTCTAGTTAATTTAAAATCTTTGCATTCGGAAAATGAAAATATTTTTTTACTTTTAGTGAAAACCCATGGCTATGGCATAGAAGACTTGGCCATGTGAACATCGATTTGCTTAAAATCATTTCAAGAAAAGATTTAATCATTGGACTTCCAAAAATCAAATTTAAAAAAGATAAGGTGTGTGATGCTTGTCAAATGGGAAAACAAACAAGAATTTCTTTTAAATCAAAAAATATAATCTCAACCTCTAAACCATTGGAACTTTTGCATATGGACTTGTTTGGTCAAATAAGTACCATTAGTTTAGATGGCCATCAATATACTCTTGTTATTATTGATGATTATTCAAGATATACCTTTGTTATTTTTATTGCTTACAAGGATGAAGCATATAAAGGATTTGTGAACTTTTGTAAGAAGGTTCAAAATGAAAAAAATGGTATTTCTATTTCAAGCATTATAAGTGATCATGGAAAAGAATTTAAAAACCAAAACTTTTCAAAATTTTGTGATGAAAATAGAATTGATCACAATTTTTCAGCACCTAGAACTCCTCAATAACATGAAGTTGTTGAGAGGAAAAATAGAGTTCTATAAGAGTTTGCTAGAACAATGCTTTGTGAAAATAGTTTTCCAAAATAATTTTGGGCGGAAGTCGTAAACACTTCTTACTATGTTTTAAATAGAGTATTAATTAGGCTTATGCTTCACAAAACTCCATTTGAACTACGGAAAGGTAGAAAGCCTAATATCTCTTATTTTCTTTTTTTTGGTTGCAAGTGCTTCATCCTAAATAACAATAAAACTAATTTAGGTAAATTTAACACCAAGACCGATGAAGGGATATTCTTAGGATATTCAGCCTCTAGTAAAGCTTATAGAGTCTTTAACAATTAGTAGTAGAGTAGTTTCTTTTAATGATGATGCAGATTTTATTCCGAGAATGGAAACACCTACCCTATTGTTGACCCGAAGGAGAGTCAACCACAAACAAGACAAGAGGTAGATGCTCTCAATCTTGATCAACCATCTATAAGTCAACAAAAGGATAGTCTTCCCAAATATTTAAGGTATGTGAATTATCATCCAATCGATCAAGTGATTGGTGATCCTTCACAAGGGGTAAGAACTCATTCTTCTATAAGAAATATTTGCATTATCTAGCCTATTTATCTCAAGTAGAACCTAAGACTTTTGTAGAAGCCAAAAAAGATGTTGAATGGATAAATGTTATATAAGAAGAATTAATTCAATTTGAAAGGAACAAAGTATGGTATCTAGTTCCTTGACCAAAGAATAACACTATAATAGGAACTAAATGGGAAAATAGAAATAAAATGGATGAAAATGGATTAGTAACTAGGAAAAAGGCTAGACTAGTTGCTAAGGGATATAATCAAGAAGAATGAATAGATTTTGATGAGACATATGCTCCCATAGCTAGATTAGAAGTCATTCTTATATTATGAGCCTTTACATGCTTTAATAAATTTAAGCTATTTCAAATGGATGTAAAATGTGCCTTTTTAAATGGCTTTATAGAAGAAGAGTTGTATGTTGAGCAACCTCTTGGATTTGAAAATCCTAGTCTTCTAAACCATGTCTATAAGCTTTCTAAAGCTCTCTATGGGTTGAAGCAAACTCCAAGAGCATGGTATAAAAGACAAAGTAAGTTTTTGCTTGAAAATGGTTTTTCAAGAGGAAAAATTGACACAACCCTCTTCACAAAAACTCACAAAAATGACACATTACTAGTCCAAATATATGTTGATGATATTATATTTGGTGCTACTAATGAATCTATGTGTCAAAAGTTTTCTAAGTTTATGCAAGGTGAATTTGAAATGAGCATGATGGGAGAGTTTTCTTACTTTCTTGGACTTAACATCAAACAATTGAAAGAAAGCATCTTCATTAATCAATCAACATACACCAAGGACCTATTAAAGAGGTTTTTGGAAATCTCAAAGTCAATTGACACCCCTATGAGCACTTATACAAAACTTGACCTAGATGAGGAAGGTAACTGTGTAGATACTAAAACTTATAGAAGCATGATAGGAGCTTTACTTTATCTAACTACAAGTAGACCTGATATAATATTCGGTGTATGCATGTGTGTTGTATTTCAAGCTAATCATAAGGAATCACATGTAGTTGCTGTAAAAAGAATCCTAAGATATTTACAAGGTACTCAAAACCCACGATTATGGTATTCTAGAAAATCAACTTTTGAGCTTGTTGGATATTCGAATGTTGACTTTGCAGGCTGTAGGATAGATAGAAAAAGCACTACTGGAATATGCCAATTTTTAGGTGCAATGTTAACCTCTTGGTTTTCTAAGAAACAAAATTCGGTTGCACTATCAACCGCCGAAGCGGAATACGTAGCAGTCGGAAGTTGTTGTGTGCAAGTGTTGTGGATGAAACAACAATTAGAAGATTATGGCATGAACTTTAAAAATATACCAATTCATTGTGATAACACTAGCACTATCAACTTGACCAAAACCCTACTCAGCATTCTAGTGAATGATTCGAGACCTGTCAATCACACGAATTATAAACATAAAGAAAAGAAGACAATATTTACATAGGTTCACCCAAAAATAGGGCTACGTCATGCCAGAAGTTTCTTATTATCAACCTCACAAATCTCTCAATTACAATGTATGCTCAGTACATAAAGAGTATTTATATACAACTTAAGATGTCCTAATTAGGATTTCTGTTATGCTGCAGAACTACGACTCTTCATGGGCCCAAGCCCAAAACACCAAGCAAAAAATCAGGCCCAACTCATGTACATGGCCTAAAAGTTTCCCGTGAAGTATGCACCAACTTAACAATCTCCCACTTGGTAAATACTTCACACACATTGAAAACTTTCCAAGACTCTATTTCTTCAAGCCCATCTCAGTAGCAAACCACTTAAACTTTGCTAGACTAACAGCTTTAGTCAAGAAATCTGTGTTGTTCACTGCTATATCGACTTTCTTCAAGATTATCACCTTTTCTTCAATCTTTTCTCAGATGAAGTGATATTGGAAATCGATGTGCTTCGTTCGTGAATGAAATGCGGGATTCTTTGCTAAGAAAATAGAACCTTGATTGTCACATTTCACCTTCACTGCTTCTTGTTTAAACCCAAGCTCAATACACAACCTTTGAAGCCAAACCACTTCCTTTCCAGCATGAGTTATTGCCATATACTCTGCTTCTATAGATGAAAGGGCAACAACACTTTGCCTTTTGCTCATCCAACTCACTGCCCCACCAAACAGATTGAATTTTGAATCCACAAGGAATTCCGTCATGAAAATATATTTTTATCTAAACCAAACCTATTTTAACCTAGTTCTGAATTTTGAATTGTATTTTGCAAAGAATATAACTAAACTAAATTGAGTTGAAAGAAATGATAAAAATACTAAGGTTTCTGAATCCACACCACCAAAATAAAGCATATATTTTCATGTTCTTTATAAAAGTAATTTATTAAATAATTCTATGAATCCACCATTATACAAATCATAACGAATACCCTAATTCAACCAAATCATCCGATGTATCCCTTTAGAATCAAAATGGATATCCAATTTACTTTGGATGATCCGCCGTATCCGACAGAGGAAATACAAGGAATGTCCAATTTGAACAATTTAAACATAATCAATCATAAGAATTTATTCAAACAATTGAAACATAACATTAATACTAAAAATATCAGAATTGTACAAACATATCTAAAAATATTATGCCAAACAATGACGAGGCTTCATCTTCAACCTTAGATGAATGTTTTAGCCTCTCATGATTATGAAACTAAATTTCATAATTAAAGTGTTAAACATAAAACTTTAAACTCAAAAGAAATAAATTAAAACTGACTATACATTGAGAGAAATTTCACTCACAGCTGTTGTGCAGCGCTTCCCCCCCTTGGTAGTAAAGCCATGGAGATCCCCCAGACTGCTCGCAGAAGTCCTCCGGATTGCACACTGATTTGGTGAAGTGAAATGGGGCTTTTATAGGGGAACTCCATGAGTGCAATGTGTTTCCAATCTGATGTGGGATGTGGGATATAGAATGTGTTTCCAACTGATGTGAAATGTGGGATTTAAGCCTTCACATGCCCTTCAAAACTTTTGCCCACGCTGAAATCCCGCACAGCCTGACCTTTGTCTACTAAAACTGTCATAACTTTCTCTAGAAAAATCATATTTACAAGCCATAAAATTCCCTAGAAAATAGACATCTTGATCTTTCTAAGAATATATGGTTCATCTCCTAGTTCTTCCTGAATCGTTACAGTTTTAATCCGCAAAAATCACTTCTGCCACGCTGAAATCACGCACAGCCTGACCTTTGTCTACTAAAACTGCCATAACTTTCTATAGAAAAATCATATTTATGAGCCATGAAATTCCCAAGAAAATAGACATCCGGATCTTTCCAAACATATATGGCTCATCTCCTGGTTCTTCCAGAATCAATACGGTTTAATCCTAAAAAATGACTGATCTGTACGGGAAATTGTAGTAATTTAGTGAAACTCCTTTTCAAGTGCTTGTAAACCTGTAAAACAACGAAAAAACAACTCAAAGTAACAAATTCCTAATCTAACGAATGTAAATTAAGGGGCCGAAATATGCAATATTTGGCACTCATCAAATACCCCAAGCTTACATTTTTCTAGTCCCTTAGCAAAACAAAATAAAAAAAACTAAATGAAAAACAAAGAACACAAAGATAAATCCATCATTCATGGTGTCCAAAAATTTAAGTAGCACACAAAACCATGATATTCATTCATGAGCAAGCTTAAAATATAAACTCATCTTCGTAATGAATAGGAATTTTAAAATCTAATTACTTACGAAAGGTAGGCTAAGGCATCACAAGTCTGACTCAGTGTAAAGTGAATTAGCATATAAAGATGAGGCTTCCAAATAACTTCAATGTGCAATGTCTCCATGTCTCAAGATTCACAGAATTTCTCATTAGAATGAACAATGATGGCATAGTTTTATTTTCTTCTCTCTTTTATTATAAGGCTCTGCTATGTTTAGTTCCCTTATGCTATGTAATCGTGCCTAGCTAAGCACTCCACCATCTGATCAATAAATATGAGTGGAAAATGATCATTCCTTGTGGCAGCATTCAACTTACAGTAGTCTAGACACACTCTCCATCCTGACTAAACACGAGTTAGCACCAACTCGTCGTCTTTATTCTTCACTACCATCAATCCAGCCCACTTGGGTACAACATGAATCAAGCTCACCCACTTGCTATCAGAGATTGGATAAATGATCCCTGCATCCAACAACTTTATCACTTCAGTCATCACAACCTCTTGCATAGCTGGGTTGAGCCTTCTCTGTGGCTCCCTTGATAGCTTGGCATTCTCCTCCAAATGTATTTTGTGCATCACCACTGAGGAGCTGATCCCCTTGATATCCTCAATAGTCTAGCTGATAGCTTCCTTGTGCTCTCTTAAAATATCTAATAATTTCTCCTCTAGAGCATCAACCAAATCTGAAGCTATAATTATAAGCAAAGAATCTGCTAGACCTAGGAACTTATACTTAAAATTGTCCGGTAAAGGCTTAAGTTCCTTGTGGGGGGCTCAGGTGTTGCGGTTTCCTCCGTCTCACTACTCTCCCAAGGAGCAGACTCCAAAATAGCATTTGCTTGCTCAAGTAACTTATCCAAATCTAAATCCTCTCCAAACTGAGCAAAGCATGCCTCCAAGGAGTTCTCAATGCTTGATTCATCCACAGTCTCCTCCGTCTCACTGCTCTCCCAAGAAGCAGACTCCAAAATAGCATTCGCTTGCTCAAGTAACTTATCCAACTCTAAATCCTCTCCAAACTAAGCAAAGCATGCCTCCAGAATGTCCTCAGACTTCCCTTCTTTCTTGGGCACTTGTAATCTCTCAGGGTAAGGCACTTTAGGTACAAACATCCTAGGAAGATTCTTAATAGCAAGTACGGCTGTAGATGGCTCAATATCTCTCTTCTCCTTATTGCCACTTTCTTGCCCTTGCTATATAGCAGGGTTCTCTTCCACTTGATTGTCCACTTGTCTCCTAGACCTCAATGTGACAATCGATTGCACTTGTTTCTGCCTGTGCATAGGAGTTGATGAATTTCCAACCATAAACTGTTCCTTTGGGTTAGGCACGAGTTGACGGGGGAACTTTCCCTTCTCTCATTCACCCACGTGACTTGCGATTTGACCCATTTGACTCTCTAGCTTGGCAATCGCTTGCGTGTTTACTATTGTCGAACTTCTTACTTCCTGATGGATTGGCCAGTCATCTTCATAAAATCCTTGAGGTTGTCCTCCAATGACTGTGAAACCGACACTGGCACTTGAGTGGGAGCTTGGTAAGCGGGTGATGGTGCTGGATGGGCTGAATTACTATGACTTGGAACTGGTGGAGAAAATCCGGGAGGGTATTGATTGTGAGCATGATGAGGGGCTCCTCCCTGACTCATCGGTTGGTTATACTTCCATGAAAAATTAGGGTGGTTCTGCCACCCTGGATTTTAAGTCTTGGAGTAAGATCCATTTGATTGCTTTCGATAGTCATTGAAAGCATTCACTTGTTCCATGAGATACTCGGTAAAAGCCGGCATAGATGGACAATTCTGTGCTAAATGCATAGGACTAGCACAGATGGAGCAGCTATCAACATTGAATGTATTGGCTGCATTAATGGACTGGCCAGTCATTTTCATGAAATCCTTGAGGGTGTTCTTCAATGATTGTGGCTTTAGATCAAAATGGGTAGCATTGGTTGGTGGCAACACTATACAAGAAGGGGAGTTAGTCGCAACGAGTGCGAACAAATCCCTAAGAGATGTAGTGAAGTCCACGTTCCAAGCTCTAGGTTGCTCTACATTCTCCAGTTGATTTGCATTCCTTAAATTGTCCCCCATCTCAATCATCTCTCTCTCAACAAGTGCTCTCTTATTTCTCCTAAGAGTTATTTCTGTTTCGGGATCTAAAGGTATCAACTCTAAGTTCAGGGATCTCCGACCAAGCATATACCACAGAAAAAAGCAATACAATAAACTAACTAGCAGAAAGAAAAGAATAAAATAAAATATAAATAACAAATAACAATAAAATAAAATAAATGCAAAAACAAAAAACACAATACTCACAAAATGAGCCAACAAAAAATTGGCAAAATTTTTTTATTTTTTTAATTCTTTATGGGCAATTGAAAATAGAAAAAATGAAACCAAAAATGCTAACTAAACTAGTAGAAAAATAAAATTAATTCAGAAAAAATTTAATTTTCACAAACAAAACAATTCTCCAGCAACGGCACCAAAAACTTCTTGTGAGTTTTAAATTAATCGCAAGTGCATGAGTCGTTTGCAGTATAGTGTGTGCAAGTGCGAGGTAAAATCCATGGGGAATTGCATCGTGAAAATATATTTTTATCTAAACTAAACCTATTTTAACCTACTTCCAAATTTTGAATTGTATTTTTGCAAAGAATATAAACTAAACTAAATTGAGTTGAAAGAAGTGATAATAATACTAAAGTTTCTGAATCCACCCCACCAAAATAAAGTATATATTTTCATGTTCTATATAAAAGTAATTTATCAAATAATTCCATGAATCCACCATTATACAAATCACAGCAAATACCCTAATTCAACCAAATCATCCAATGTATCCCTTTAGAATCACAATGGATATCCAATTTACTTTGGATAATCTGCCGTATCCGGCAGATGAAACACAAGGAATATCCAATTTGAACAATTTAAACACAATCAATCATAAGAATTTATTCAAACAATTGAAACAGAACATTAATACTAAAACTATCAGAATTGTACGAACATATCTGAAAATATATGCCAAACAATGGCAAGGCTTCATCTTCAACCTTAGATGAAGGTTTTAGCCTCTCATGATTATGAAACAAAATTTCATAATTAAAGTGCTAAACATAAAACTTTAAACTCAAAAGAAATAAATTAAAACTAACTATGCATTGAGAGAAATTCCACTCGCAACTGTTGTGCGGCGCTTCCCCCTTGGTAGCAAAGCCTTGGAGATCCCCTAGACTGCTTGCAGAAGTCCTCCGGATTGCACACCGATTTGATGAAGTGAAATGGGGCTTTTATAAGGAAACTCCATGAGTGCAATGTGTTTCCCATCCAATATGGGGTGTGGGATATAGAATCTATTTCAACCGATGTGGGATGTGGGATTTAGGCCTTCACATGCCCTTCAAAACTTCGGCCTACGCTGAAATCCCGCACAACCTGACCTTTGTCTACTAAAACTGCCATAACTTTCTCTAGAAAGATCATATTTATGAGCCACAAAATTCCCCAGAAAATAGACATCTGGATCTTTCCAAGAATATATGGCCCATCTCTTAGTTCTTCCTGAATCATTATAGTTTTAATCCGCAATAATCACTTCTGCCACGCTGAAATCACGCACAATCTGACCTTTGTCTACTAAAACTGCCATAATTTTCTCTTAAAAAATCATGTTTATGAGGTGTAAAATTCCTCAAAAAATAGACATCCGGATCTTTCCAAGCATATATGGATCATCTCCTGGTTCTTCCTGAATCAATACAGTCTAATCTTTAAAAATGACATATTTGTACGGAAAATTCTAGCAATTTAGTGAAACTCCTTTCCAAGTGCTTGTAAACCTGTAAAAGAACAAAAGAAACAACTCAAAGTAACAAATTCCTAAGCTAACAAATGTAAATTAAGGGGCCAAAATATGCAATATTTGGCACTCATCATCGATGTGCTTCGTCCGTGAATGAAATACAGGATTCTTTGCTAAGAAGATAGAACCTTGATTGTCACATTTCACCTTCACTGCTTTTTGTTTAAACCCAAGCTCAGTACACAACCTTTGAAGCCAAACCACTTCTTTTCCAATATGAATTATTGCCATATACTCTACTTCTGTAGATGAAAGAGCAACAACACTTTGCCTTTTGTTCATCCAACTCACTGCCCTACCAAACAGATTGAACACATACCCACTTGTAGATCTCTTGCTATTAATGTCTCCTCCCCAGTCAGCATCAACTGATCGTACAATATCAAGATTCTTCTTACCTCCCATACCTCCATAACATAATGCAAACTCTGAAGTGCCACGAAGATGTCTAAGAACTCTCTTGATTGCAATCCAATGCTCTTTCCCAAGATTAGACATATATCTACTCAATACTCCCACTGCTTGGGCAATATCTGGTCTCGTACACACCATGGCATACATCAAGCTTCCAAACGCACTAGCATAAGGTACATGCGCCATATCTTCAGCTTTTTCCTCTGTCTTCGGACATTATTCTGCAGATAACTTGGTTCCCAAAGGTATGGGAGTCCCTACCAGCTTGCTATCAAACATGTTGAATTTCTTCAACACTTCTTCAATATACTTCTTTTGACTTAGCCAAAGTTTTCGATTTTCACAATCCCTCTTTATCTGCATGCCCAAGATAAAGTTTGCTGGCTCTAAGTCTTTCATGCAAACTGCCTTGCCAACAATGCCTTCGCAGTGCTAATCATCTTTCTGTTATTTCCAATCAATAGCATATCATCCACACACAAGGTTAAAATGACAAAATCAACCCCTAACCTTTTCATGTAGACGCAGTGATCAGCATAGCTGCAATTGAAACCAAGCTGAATGGCATATGTATCAAACTTCTGGTACCACATCTGTGATGACTATTTTAGTTTGTACAAAGACTTCTTCAATTTATAAACCAGCTCTTCCTTCCCTTTGCTCACAAAGCCTTCGGGCTGTTTCATGTAAATTTCCTCCTCTAAGTCCCCATGAAGGAAAGCTGTATTCACATCCAGTTGCTCAACCTCTAGATCATAAGTAGCTGCTATGGATAAGACACATATGATAGATGTCAACTTTGCTACCGAGGAAAATATCTCACCATAGTCAATTCCCTCTATTTGTGAGTACCCCTTCACAACCAAACGTGCCTTGTAATTTTCTACCATTCCATCTGCATTTGTTTTCTTCTTAAAAATCCATTTGCACACAATTGTCATCCTATCTTTAGAAAATTTCACAAGACTCTATATTTCATTCTTGTCTAGTGCTTGCATCTCCTATTTCATAGCATCCTCCCATATATTTGCATCATTTGAGGTCAATGACTCTTTTACTGTGCTAAGATCATCACCAGTAATATTTAAAGTATATATTGCACTGTAAGCACTAGGGGAATACTTGATGAGTGGTCTCCTAAATCGTGTCGATCTCCTTACGATAGGTGTGGTCTCTACTTCCGAGCCAGCATCTGAATCCTCATCCTCTACATCATAAACATGAATATCTTGCTCAGACTCAACTGACTCAGTATCTGAAGTATTTGGTGCAGTCTGTAGGGTAGTCTCCCACTCTTTACCTCCCAAGCTAAGATCAATCTGAACCTATTTTGGCTATTCTGGTATATCTTGGACAGCTGCCACATCCCTTTGTGTTTCCCTAAACACAACATCTTTGCTATAAACTATACTCTTGTTTTCTGGATTCTATAACTTGTACCCCTTGACCCCATCCTTATAACCAATGAAAACACACTTCATTGATTTGCTGTCAAGTTTGTTCCTCTTTTCTTTTGGCACATGCATATAAGCATCACACCCAAACACCCTAATATGAGCCAAACTCAACTTTTTCCCGAATAATGCCTCAAACAATGTCTGATTCTGTAAAGCTGATGTAGGTGATCTGTTCTTCAAATAACATGCTGTAGCTACAACCTTTGCCCAGAACTCCGGCTTTAAGCCTACATAACTTAACATACTCTTAGATTTCTCCATGAGTGACCGATTTAGTCTCTTGGATAGCTAGGTTGAGCCTTCTCTGTGGCTCCCTAGATAGCTTGGCATTCTCCTCCAAATGTATCTTGTGCTTCACCACCGAAGGGCTGATCCCGATGAGGTGTATATAGAGTTGTTTTCTATCTTGCAATGTAGTTTGCCACATATAATTGCTTAAACTTGTCTGAGCAACCCTTCATTATTTGTTCTCAGTACCTTTATCTTTCTTTCCATCTGATTTTCTACCAATGCTTTAAACTCATGGAACTTATCAAATGCTTCAGCTTTACTCTTAATGAAATAAATCCATGCCTACCTTAAAAAATCATCAATGAAAGAAACATAATACTTTCATTTTCCAAGAGATTGGATCGAAATTGGCCCAAACACATCACCACGTATTAAATCCAGAATACCCTTTGCCATCGTGCCAACAAACTTAAAACTCACACGTTGCCGTGTAGACAATGCTCACAGAAAGAGAATCCTATTGAGCAATTTGGGACTCCCTTCACCATCTACTTTGACGATAAATTAATTAGTCCCTTTTCACCGATATGCCCAAGCCTCTGATGCCATAATATAGAGGATGTCACCTCATCATCAGTCGTCTTCTCAGAGATTAAACTTCCACTGCACAGACTTTGTACCATATTTCCCAGCAACTTGTACAATGTACCATACCTAACAACTCATACAATTACTAACGACCCATGAGTCATCTTGCACAAATTGTAGTCACAGCTGAAATTTACTCCCCCATCTACCTTCTTATTGACTGATATTAGGTTCCTGCTGAGACCCGAAGTATGCGTCATGCCTGGAAATGTTTTAATTGTCCCATCATTCATCTTCAACTTTACCTTCCCACGACCAATAACTTCTTCCACAGAAATAGTTTGTTTATCAAAGATTTACTCTAATAAAGGCTTTCCAGCTTCTTCCAAAGATCTTTTGCAGCCTTTTCTCTAGAAACATTTATCATAATGGAATCGACCAGGCACAGCTAAATCAGACTTTGTGCCTTCCGATCGAGCTTCTCCCACTCCATCATGGTCACTGAAGATGATGTCGAAACCACCACCAGTGATGCCTTTGTCGTGGACACTGTACTCTTCAGTAACTCATCGACTATCACCGTCCATAGATCCCTATCCATGAGTAAATCCTCCATTTTTAGTTTTCATAACTCGAAGCTCTTCCATCCAAACTTCTTGATTTCAATCCGTGATCCAATCGACATCTCTGATCATTAATCCTCAAACATAGGGCTCTTATACCAATTAAACAATTTAAGACCTGTCAATCACTGAATTATAAACAGAAAGAAAAGAAGTCAAGATTTACCCAGGTGTACCCAAAAATGGGGCTACGTCCTTCTAGAAGTTTCTTATTATCAACCTCACAAATCTCTTAGTTACAATGTATGCTCAGTACATAAAGAGTATTTATATGCAACTTAAGACATCCTAATTAGAGTCTATTAGGATTTTCGTTATACTGCAAAACTACAGCTCTTCATGGGCCCAAGCCAAAACTACCAAGCAAAAATCCAAACCCAACTCATGTACATGGCCTAAAAGTTTCAGGGGCACTACCTCCTAACTCCCACCCGCTCTCTGGGGAGTGTGGCCCCTGTATTCGTCTGGGGTTCTATAGATCTGGTCCCGTGAAGTATGCACCAACTTTAACATCTAGAACCAAACACATAGAAATAAGGCATCACTTCATAAGAGACCATGCTCAAAAAGGTGATATTAAATTAGAATTTATACCTTCGCATGACCAAATATTTTACATTTTTATTAATTCATTGAACGAAGACAACTTTAGCAAGATTAGACCATTAATGGGATTAACATATTATGAAAATATGTATGTTTGATTGCATCTACATTTTATCAAACGCATATTTGACATATAGTGAATGAGTATTAACTCCTATTTAGTATATCTCTAATGAGGACACGGCTAACAAATGGGAGGCGAATCCTATTCAAGTTCCAATTGGTCCAGTTACAAGGGCTCGAGCTAAAAGGTTCAAGGAAACTCTCAATGGGCTGATTCAACACATTTGGGTTAACAACCATCTTTGGGGGCCCAAGGATGATACTATACGTGATCTACAAGGATGAGTTTCCATAATTTAAGCTTTGGAATAATCTAACAACTCAAGATTGTGAATTAAAATCTTAGTTTCCCAAAATTAGAGACTTAATCGTTTTGGTTGGCTCATCAAGGAAAATAGCTGGCTGCAATTTTTCTTATTATATTTTCTTAATTGTTTTCTTATTAATTTAATTGCTGAATTATAAAGTTTGCATGCCAAGTTAGGTACTTTCCTTATTTGGATTTTAGGTTACCAAAATTCTAGTATGAAACCTATTCCTTAGTTTCTTTTTTATAATTGGTTACAAATTCTCATGTATTTAAATAGCTATTGGCTTTTTGGAATAAGACAATTCAAATTTGATTCATACTTTGTAAGAGAAAATTCTCTATGGTTCTTTTAGAACTTCTGAACTTATTGGAGTCTCTGTGGCGTTCATCTTCAACTATCAATCAATCCTTCCATAATTGATTGTGGCGTCTTCATTATACCAAGGTTCTTGCTTCAATATAAGCAACGGGTTACAGTCTCAGTCTTCATTATACCAAGGTTCTTGCTTCAATATAAGCAACGGGTCGTGGTCTCACATAAATCTACTTCTAGACGATCTTGGAAGTCTTCTTGATCCATCAATTTCTTAGTTCTTGGCGTGGATCATATTAGTCGGTATCAGAGCCTTTTAGTTGCAGGTTTGCTTATCTTTTGTTTTGATTTATAAAATAAAATAAAATAAAAAGTGAAAAAAAGTGGAAATTCAAAAAAAAAGAATCAATTTCCAGTTTAGAAAAAAAAAACGTGAAAAAAAGTGTGTGATATTTTGATTCAATCCTTTCAATTCTTATTTCAATTTCTCGTCTTTGTTTTCATTGTATTCTAGCCTTTAAACCCAATTTCTTTGTGAGTTGTTGGTGAATTGTTGCTGGAAACTTGATACTTGTTTGGTTAGTTTGATAAGAACCTATAGAGGATTATTACGAGTGGAAAAAGGCAAGAGTTGTGAGCACAAAAGAGGGTAAAAGCCAATCTGATTTTGTTTAAAAACACGAGTGAAATTGAGTGACTCATTCTTTGAGTGAAACATGTGAGGGAGTTTGTGAGGTTCTTTTGTTCTTTTTTTTTCTAGTTTTGTTTTTTGCAGCAAACATGTCAGACAACAAGAACAAAAATAATTCTGGAGATACTTCGGGAGAGATGATCCGAAGTTGCTCATGGAGGCTTTAATAGGTGAGATGATGAGAGTATTGAGAACGGAGATGGAACAGGTTCATGAGTGGATATATTAGGTAGAGAATGCACATGTGGGGCAGCAACAAAACACTCCTAATGTGCGTAGGAGGGAGAGAGTTCAACCTAGGGGAGAGAGACTTAAAGATGAAGAGTATTATGGGAATGGATTTGATGAAGAAGATTATCGGGAATCGGTTGTTAGCTATAGGAGATTTTGTGGTTGAGGTAAAGATGCTAGGAATCGGGAAGATAATAACTTAGGTAGTATTAAGATGAAGATTCCATCGTTTCAAGGCAAAAATGATCCTGAAGCTTATCTTGAGTGGGAAAAGAAGATAGAATTAGTATTTGATTGTTATAATTATTCCGAGCTTAAAAAGGTTAAACTTGCGGCCATTGAATTTTTTTACTATGCAATAGTTTGGTGAGATCAACTACTGTTAAATAGGAAGAGAAATAGATAGTGTCCAATAGAGACTTGAGAGGAGATGAAAACTATGATGAGGAAACGGTTTGTTCCAAGCCATTACTACCCTGAGTTGTACCAAAAATTGCAAAGTCTTACATAAGGTAGTCAGAGTGTGGAGGATTATTATAAAGAGAT
This sequence comes from Bretschneidera sinensis, assembly GCA_023935145.1. Lineage (NCBI taxonomy): Eukaryota > Viridiplantae > Streptophyta > Magnoliopsida > Brassicales > Akaniaceae > Bretschneidera > Bretschneidera sinensis. The sequence goes on from CM043699.1 coordinate 89,048,163, forward strand.
GAAAGTAGCTATGATCCGAGCAAATGTAGAGGAGGACCGAGAGGCTATTATGGCTAGGTTCTTGGCTAGTTTGAACCTGAAAATTGCTAATTCGGTGGAGTTGCATCATTATGTAGAGTTGGAAGATATGGTGCATATGGCTGTCAAAATTGAAAACCACTCAAGAGGATGGGCAACAATACATGGCAAAACCCTAACTCGGGTTCATCTTGGAGGCCAAATTTTGTGAAGCAAGCCACAGCGAAACCTAAAACCAAGCAAAAGAAAGAAAGTACTAGCCATGGAAATCAAGGTAAAACTGATTCTTCCACCACTAGAAATTGTGATATTAAGTATTTTAAATGCCAAGGCAGGGGTCACATAGCAAGCCAATGTCCGAACAAAAGAGTTATGGTATTGCGAGATAATGGTGAAATTGAAACCGAGGGTGAAGAAGATACCGAATCTATGCCACCATTTGAGGATGCAAGTGATGAGGAATATGCTGCCCAACGAGAATTATTGGTTGCAAGGAGAGCTCTAAATGTGCAAATCAAATAAGATGACGAAATGCAGCGAAAAAACATCTTTCATACTAGATGCCACATGCAAAACAAGGTATGTAGTGTGATTATTGATGGAGGTAGTTGTACTAACATTGCTAGCATTACAATGGTTAAGAAATTAGGGCTGCCAATAATTAAACGTCCTCGGCCTTACAAGTTACAATGGCTCAATGATAGTGGTGAAGTGAGGGTGAACAAACAGGTGTTAGTTTCCTTCTAGATTGGAAAATATGAAGATGAAGTTTTGTGTGATGTAGTTCCGATGTAAACTGGACACTTGTTACTAGGCTGACCATGGAAATTCGATCGGCATGTTAAGCATGATGGCTTCACCAACAAATATTTGTTTGAGTTTGATGATATCTTTCCTGAGGAGATTCCACATGGCTTACCTTCTATTCGAGGCATTGAGCATCAAATTGATTTCATGCCCGGTGCTACAATTCCAAACTGACCAGCCTATTGAAGCAATCCCAATGAGACAAAGGAGCTACAAAGGCAGGTTAGTGAATTGATGGAAACGGGGTACGTAAGAGAAAGCATGAGCCCGTGCGCTATTCCAGTGATTTTAGTTCCTAAAAAGGATGGGATGTGGAGAATGTGCATTGATTGCCATGCAGTCAACAATATAATGGTAAAGTATCGACATCATATTCCTCGCTTAGATGATATGCTAGATGAACTACATGGTGCTTGTGTATTTTCTAAGATTGATTTAAAAAATAGACATCATTAAATAAGAATGAAAGAGGGCGATGAATGGAAAATTGTTTTTAAAACAAAATATGGTTTATATGAGTGGTTAGTTATGCCATTTGGATTAATAAATGCACCGAGTACCTTCATGAGATTAATGAACCATGTTTTGTGAACTTTTATAGGCAGATTCATTGTTGTTTATTTTGATGTTGTTCTCATTTATAGCACAAACTTAGATGATAATGTTGTACATTTAAAATCAGTTTTGGATGTGCTTAGAAAAGAGAAGTTGTTTGCTAACTTGAAGAAGTGCACCTTTTGAACCGATAAGCTTGTGTTTCTTGGTTTTATTATGAGTGCACAAGGAATACAGGTTGATTAAGAGAAGATCCATGCGATTAAAGAATGGCCAAGTCCCATGAGTGTACGTCAAGTTCGTAGTTGTCATGGCCTTGCTAGTTTTTATAGGAGGTTCGTGAAAGACTTTAGTAGTATTGCCGCACCACTTACCAAAGTCATCAAGAAGAACGTTGGATTTTGATGAGATTCATAAAATGCATATTAACAGTACTTATTTGTTAGCATTTTAGGGTTGATTTAGGGTTGAATTACACATTTATACCTTAACAATTCTAAAGTGTCATTCTTGGATCATTGATCTATTTCGGTGCATTTTCAAGTGTTTTGGGTTCAAAAGAGAAGGAAAAGCTATCTTTGCTTAAAGCACAATGACTCGATGCATACTGAAGTGAAGGCATGATTGCAGAAGGACAAAATGAAGAAAATCAAGGCTGTGCACCATGGCCTAGAAAGGCTGAGCCGCGGCCTCCAGAACCATGTCCAAAAGAGCCAAGAAGACACCAGTCTGAGCCGCGGCATGGACCAAATCTAAGCCGCGGCCTCCATAAAGTGAAGAAAGGCAGTCCAATGGTGAGTCACAGCCTGGATTAGTGTGCACCGCGATGCCCTGTTTCCTAATTAGGGTTTTAATAATAGTTTAAACCCGAAAACACCCTTGAACCTTTTATATTATAAATAAATCACTTAGGGTTTAATAATCAAAAAGAGGCTGGAGGCCAGGAAAACTCAAGAAAGCCATGACATTCTTCTCCATTACGGTGTTCAAGCATAAGCTCCATGGCCAACAATCTCCAAGCAAGGCGAAAGGATGAATCTCTAGGTGTAGTTGTTCTTATTTTCCATTCTTGATTCAGTTGTAGTTTGGATTTATTATTAAACATTTTTATGATTTACTCTTTGATTTAATTAGAAGATTTTCTCTTAATCCGGTGATTGTATCTTTCTCCTCTATATAAGTCTAGTCATGCTCTTCTTATGTGAAAGTTGTTGGATGTGATTGAGTCCGGTAGATTTATCTTTTAGGCTTGTCCATTACTGTGATATTGTCATTAAGATATATTGTCATTTCTTGATAAATCTATAAGTTAGGTCATGTGTGCTTGAATCGAAAGTAAAGAGTACTTCATAGCAATTACATTAGGGTTTTTAATATACTTTGATTGAATATTTGTCGATTGCTTGTTTGGGATGTGAAACTAGCAATCGAGATAAAAACAATTGAATTGAGATTGGAATAAGGAAATGAACCTAGGGAGGATTCCCAGAACCTTGTTGTTTCGCCATTATATTCTTCATTATATTTACACAAAATTTTCCCATTACTTCATTATCAAAACTCATATTCTCTCACTTAACCTTTATCGTTCGTGTTAAGGTTTACACTTTTCCTTGTAGATCGCTTGTCTCCCTGTGGAATCAACATCCCAAAGCTATGCTACAACTACTACGCTATTCTTTAGGCATAATTAAATTTTGGCGCTGTTGCTAGGGAGACGCGCATAAGTATAAGGAAGATTGTCAACTTTGAGACATGACCGTAGAAGAATCGTAGATATTTTTTCTTTTCAGCAGTTTGTAAAGGCGGTAACTTTGTTCCTTCTTTTAGCTTGCTGCATTATTTTTTTATTCATTTCTTTCTTTTTATAGTATTTTTAAATTATTTTACCTCGCATGCACAGATATAGAGACACTTTGGGTAGATTTGCTTGTAGGCCTGTGTTAGAGTCAGAATTAAATTTTTTTTTAAATCCTTTATTTGACAACCCATCTAGTCCCAAAAAAATGAGTGAACATGAAGATCAACCCCTAGGACCCTTTAGGATTACCTCCACCCTATACGCATAGCCACACCATCATGCATCATGTTTGCAGCCAATACTCGCCAACAAGATTTTAAAACAGGGATGATACAGTTAATCCCTACGTTTCATGGCTTAGAAAATGAAAACTCATATGTGCATATTAGAGAGTTTAAGGAAGTAGTTGCGACTTTTCATTGTCAAAATACAACTGATGACATTATGAGACTTAATTTCTTTCCTTTCTCTTTGAAGGATAGAGCTAAGAGTTGGCTATACTCACTAAGACCATGATCTATTGGGTCGTGGACTGAGATGACTCGGGTCTTCTTTAATAAATACTTTCCCCAACATAAGACCAATGCTTTAAAAAAGCAAATCTCCACCTTTGCACAAAAGGACAGTGAGACTTTGTATCAGCCTTGGGAGAGATTTAAGGAGTTGTTGAGTATGTACCCTCACCATGGGTAAGAGAACTGGTGTTTAGTGAGCTATTTTTATGAAGGACTTACATATAGAGAGCGTCAATTTGTGGAGATGATTGTAATAGTGAGTTCTTACAAAAAAAATCCTATTGAGGCCATAGAATACCTCAATGAGCTTGCTGAAAAAGCTCACACTTGGACTGGACCTAGTGCTACTGAAAGCACAAATAGGTCACAACCTACAGGGAACCCAAATGGTGGTGGGATTTACCATCTTAGGGAAGAGAATAACCTAAAGGCTAAGGTCGAGATGTTCACTAAGGAACTAGATGCATTAAAGACTAAGAGCTTAAAGCCAACATATGTGGCTAATCATGCAGAGTCTTTGAAACCATGTTTTGTGTGTGGCGGGGTAGATCATCTCGCCCAAGAGTGTCCCACATTTGTGGAGATGAGAGGGATGTATGAGGAACAATGTAATGCCTTAGGTATGTACAAAAATCCTTTTTCACCTTTCTCTGATACCTATAATCTAGAGTGGCGCAATCACCCCAATTTTAGCTGGAAGTCTGAAAACTAGCCACCTGCACAACCCCCTAGATCATATCCTGCACCATATCATGCACCTGCGTCTTCTAGAAGTCCTTTAGAAGAAACTTTGCATGCTTTTATTGAGGCACAGGTTAAGACTAATCAAAGAATTGAATCTTTGATTACGCAAGTTATTGAAGAATATAAGGATCTAAAAAGTCAAGTGTCCAAATTGATGAGCTCCTTGAGTGTGAATGAGCGAGGTAAGTTCCCTTCCCAAGCTCAGTCCACACCCTATGATCAACACATGGCGCAAAAGATTTTAAAGGATGTGACTGCCACTGTGACACTAAGTGGTAAGTCATTACAAATCTCAACAACGAACAAATCAGAAGATAATAATGAGAGCCACCATGTATACATGATTGACTCACTCATGGAAAAGGTCCATCACCTTAATCCATTGGACTCCATCCACACCCATGGTTTCACAAGAGCATATATTGAGCCAGAAACTGCAAATGTTACTGATAACATCCTTGAGGCCTCTCCAAAGCATACAAGCACCAAATTTGGTAGTGAAGCAGTTACTGGTGCATTCAACTTATGTTTGTCTAGGAGGGAATAAGAGAGTCTGGCTGAAGACGTAAAACTTAGTGCTCATGGGAGGCACCCCACAGCATATCCTTTTTACTTTATTGTTTTTCATAGTTATTTTTCTTGTTTATTATTAGTATTTTATTGTTTTCTAATATTACCTTCGTATTTCTATTTCAGGGACAAATATGCACAGTAGTTCAATTGGTCGTGCACAACTATCGGCTCCACGCACCTTTGGTTAAAAAAAAGTGTTTCCTTAACTTTTGCTTTTACATTGAGGACAATTCCTATCTTAAGTTGGGGGTGGAGGAAACACATTTCTTATTGCATACATTGAATTGTTGGGTATCACCTTCCTTTTTTTCGTTTTAATTTGTTTGTTTTGGTTTAATACATTTGTTTGTTTTTAGCATACTTTGTGTTAACTTTGGAGTTAATTTACATGTCAATGATATGAGTTTAATTGAGATAGCATACAGCATTTAGAAGAAGTTAAATCTTGCTTCAATTTGAGAATAATTTAAGTATCAATCTTCATTTGGTTTGAGACTCTGGTTTGCGGTAAGATTGCATGATTAGTCTAAAATATTTAGAGAAGTTTTATGTGTGATTATTTTGCGAATACTTTTGCGGTCTCAACAAGCTCTAGAACTTATTTGATAATCACTTAAGGCAAATTCCTAGAATGCACATTACTTAGGATATGATATAGGCCATTTTTGGACCATTTGAGCCTTTCAAACTTACCCTTGCTATATTTATCGCTAGTCACCTGTTTGAGCCTTTTCTTGAAAAAGAATTTGAGCCTTGTTTCTTTCAATAACCTATTTACTTACCTTTATAAGCCTTAAAATATTATATCCTTACCTTTCTTTTAAGAGAACTTAGTTATACACATTTGTTGAGAAGCACTTGAGAGGAGTAAGGATGAAAATATGAAAAAATATTACTACCATAACCTAAGTACATTAAAGGACATAAGTTGGGGGTTGTGGAAAAGAAAAGAAAAAAAATGAAAAAATAGGTGAATGGTCTTATGCCAATAAAAAAGAAGTGAATTATGGCAAAGAAAGAAGTAAAAAAGTGGTGATTTATTGAGAGAAATACTCGAAAAATGGTTGAAATAGTTGGGTGTTGAAGAAAAGTTATCCAGTGCTTAAAGTGATTGTGTTTGAAATTAAGAGATTGAGTTCTTTTACTTGTTGAATCCTTCCCATTCTTTCTTAACCTTTACCTTAGCCTAACGTTACAAGCTTATTAAAGACCTATTGATCCAATGTAGTGTGATTTTTCTACAATAGTGGAGAGTGATTTGAAAAGTGAGCCTATGGAGCTTGATTTGTGATTGATATCACACGATTTATTATGTTTTTAGAGGCCAAGACTTTTATTCATGAATGTTGTGCATAAAATCATCCGGGTGTTCGGATTAATGGGTTGTGGTAAGATGGATGTTAAGAGTCAATAACAATTTTGAGGTTGATGTTTGGATTACTTTTGGACTTGAGTGATATTTAATGATTCTATGTGTTGTGCGTTATATGCAATTTTTGAGACAAAAAGTTGAATTACTCTTGGATTACCGCTAGCATTGCTTTACTTTGTTTTGATTTCTACCATAGAATTCATTTCATATTGTCTTGTTTTCGCTTGAATTGCTAGGGACTAGCAATAAGCTAGTTGGGGGTTATGATGAGAGTCATAAAATGCATCTTAACAGTACTTATTTGTTAGCATTTTAGGGTTGATCTAGGGTTGAATTACACATTTATACCTTAACAATTCTAAAGTGTCATTCTTGGATCATTGATCTATTTCGGTGCATTTTCAGGTGTTTTGGGTTCAAAAGAGAAGGAAAAGCTATCGTTTCTTGAAGCACAATGACTCGATGCATACCGGAGTGAAGGTATGATTATGGAAGGACAAAACGAAGAGAATCAAGGCTGTACACTGCGGCCTCCAGAACCATGTCCAAAAGAGCCAGGAAGACACCAGTCTGAGCCGCGGCTTGGACCAATCTGAGCCACGGCCTCCAGAAAGTGAAGAAAAGCAGTCCAAAGGTGAGCCGCGGCCTGGATTAATGTGTGCCGCGGTGCAAGCGCGATGCCCTGTTTCGTAATTAGGGTAATAATGATAGTTTAAACCCGAAAACACCTTTGAACCTTTTGTATTATAAATAGATCACTTAGGATTTGATAATCAAAAAGAGACCAGAGGCAAAAGGATGAATCTCTAGGTGTAGTTGTTCTTATTTTCCATTCTTGATTCAGTTGTGGTTTGGATTTTTTGTTAAAAATTGTTATGATTTACTCTTTGATTTAATTAGAAGATTTTCTCTTAATCCAGTGATTGTATCTTTCATATAAGTCTAGTCATGCTCTTCTTATGTGAAAGTTATTGGATGTGATTGAGTCCGGTAGATTTATCTTTTAGGTTTTTCCATTACTGCAATATTGTCATTGAGATATATTTTCGTTTCTTGATAAATCTATAAGATAGGTCATGTGTGCTTGAATCGAAAGTAAAGAGTACTTCATAGCAATTACATTAGGGTTTTTCATATGCTTTGATTGAATATTTGCCGATTGCTTGTTTGGGATGTGAAACTAGCAATCGAGATAAAAACAATTAAATCGAGATTGGAATAAGGCAACGAACCTAGGGAGGATTCCCGGAACCTTGTTGTTTCTCCATTATATTCTTCATTATATTTACATAACTTTTCCCATTACTTCATTATCAAAACTCATATTCTTTCACTTGATCTTTATCGTTTGTGTTAAGATTTACACTTTCCCTTGTAGATCGCTTGTCTCCCTGTGGAATTGACACCCCAAAGTTGTGCTACAACTACCGCATTATTCTTTGGGCGTAATCAGATTCAAATGGGGAGACGAGCAAGAGAAGGCGTTCCAATTGATCAAAGGTCGCCGACAGCAAATTTTTCAACCCGAATATTGGGTTTGGTTACACATGAGGAAAGAAAGATTTCCAGCACAAAGGCGTTTAAAGTAACTTCCTAAAGGATATGAGCCTTTTCAAGTCCTTGAGCGCATCAATGACAATGCATACAAATTAGATCTGCTAGGTGAGTACAATGTTAGTGCCACTTTTAATGTTTCTGATTTAAGACATTTTGATGTAGGTGATGATTTGAGGATAAATCCTTTTCAAGAGGAGGGGAATGATGACGACACGGCTAACAAATGGTAGGCGCATCCTATTCAAGTTCCAATTGGTCCAGTTACAAGAGCTCGAGCTAAATGGTTCAAGGAAACTCCCAATGGGCTGATTCAATACATTTGGGCTAACAACCATCTTTGGAAGACCAAGGATAATGTTATACGTGATCTACAAGGATGGGTTTCCATAATTCAAGCTTTGGAATAATCTAGCAACTCAAGATTGTGAATTAAAATCTTAGTTTGCCAAAATTGGAGACTTACTCATTTTGGTTGGCTCATCCAGGAAAATGGTTGGATGCAATTTTTCTTATTATATTTTCTTAATTGTTTCCTTATTAATTTAATTGTTGAATTATAAAGCTTGCATGCCAAGTTAGGTGCTTTCCGTATTTGGATTTTAGCTTACCAGAATTCTAGTATGAAACCTATTCCTTAGTTTCCTTTTTCTAATTGGTTACGAATTCTCATGTATTTAAATAGCTATTGGGTTTTTAGAATAAGACAATTCAGATTTGATTCATACTTTGTGAGAGAAAATTCTCTTTGGTTCTTTTAGAACTTCTAAACTTATCAGAGTCTCCGTGGTGTTCATCTTCGACTTATCAATCAATCCTTCCATAATTGATTGTGGTGTCTTCATTATACCAAGGTTCTTGCTTCAATATAAGCAACGGGTCGCGGTCTCAGTCTTCATTATACCAAGGTTTTTACTTCAATATAAGCAACAGGTCGCGGTCTCACATAAATCTGCTTCTAGACGATCTTGGAAGTCTTCGTGATCCATCAATTTCTTAGTTCTTAGCATGGATCATATCAATCTCTCACTCAAGATGTCATAGATAAATAATTTCTTGCTAAAATTCCAAGTTGGAGTTCAAAATTTTATGCTTTGTGAAAGACCCAATCGGCTAGTATATTGATCCAGACAACTGGTATTTCCTTATCCAGATACCCAGTTGACTAGTTGAGTCAATCCAGTCGACTGGTAACTCACTACCCATTTCATCAGTCCACTAGTACATAGATACAGTTGACTAGTATCACACGAGAAATTAAGAGCCAAAAATTTAAAAAAATTTCTACTGAACCCAATCAACTAGTAGGTTCAATACAGTCGACTAGTATATCACTAACCAATTCCCTAGTCGACTAGCACCCTGAACTAGTCGACTAGTACCTCAAGAAAATACTTGTAGCCAAAAATTTAAATTTCTCTTAGACAACCCAATCGACTAGTAGGGTACATCCAGTCGACTGGCATCTTACTACCAGATTACCCAGTCGACTAGTATCCCGACCCAGTCGATTGGTATGTCGAAATGTCCTCAAAATATGAAGGACTCAATCGATTGGTACCTCAACCCAGTCGATTGGTATCACTATTCTATAAATAGTCGCTTTAGTTTTTTCAGTTTTTACATCATTTTTGCAAACCCTAAGCTTTCTCTCTATAGAAAATCTTTGATTTTAGACCAAAACCTCGCAAAATAACTCCATAGAACTGTTAATCTTCCCTCAAATCACATTCATTTATACTTTTCACAGTTGAATCTTCATTATTTTTCAAAAATCTCTCACCAACCCAAATTCTTAAAATGTTTGAGAAAATCCAAGTAAAAACGACGGTTGTCAGACCTCATGCACCCTCAAGGCTTCGTTCAAAGAAGTCCATGGCACCGGATGCAAAAGGAAAAGTGTATCCAGCTCCTCAAACAAACAATTAATGACTGAGCTCGATGACTCGCTCTTTTAGAGTCCAACCGTCAAGGATAGGTATACCTCTGTCATCCGCTATAAGAAAATCATGATGGGTAGATTCATCGATTTTGATTTTATTTGTCATGCCAATTTTGATATTTTACCAGCTTTTGAGGTTATACACCTAACTCCCATTATCAAAATATTCTAAAAATACTACCCATGCCTCATTCACCAATTTTATGCCAACCTGGTCAAATCGAGTCCACTGGCTCTTCGTTTCAAGACCAAGGTCATGGGCATAGAATTTGAAGTCACTACTGAGCTCTTGGTCAAACCATTGAGAATCCCTGTAGGAAGGGTCTAGTGGAGTCTGGATGGATGGGCAGAAAATTTTGACTACGAGAAGGCATGTCAAATTGTTAGGGGCGACCCTAATTATATCTTTCGAACCACTACATTTCACCAATATAGTGACATGCCCCTTGATTCAAATTGTTCAACCTCATAGTGAGTTGGACCATCCACCCGAGACTCGGGAGTCGGGGTTATATGTCTAAAATTGACATAGTATTGATCTGGTGTCCCAAAACTGGAAACCATTTCAATATTTACCCCCTCTTGCTCGCCAACATGATAAATGGCGTATTAAGTGACTCTGGGTGCTTCCCATACAGGATACTCATCACCCTGATCCTTCAACACTACAGTGTCCCTCTACCTGCCTCTAAAGCACAGGATATCGGCCCATAGACATTATTAGTATCCCTTCACTGAAATAGATGGGGTGCTCGGTCTAGGATGACATGATCTACTCCAAGGCGGGGAAAAACATTAGGATCGGTGATGATGACAGCGAGAAGAATGACGAAATGCCAGATGATGCAGCTCCTCCCACTGCTATGGACACTAACGAGCAAGCATCTAGTCAACAGCATGGTGGCTCTAGTGCTAGTCAAGCTGAATACAATGACGTACTACAAGCTGTTGCGAGCCTCCAACTGTCCATGCAATCCGATTTCCAAAGCTTGAGCTCTTCAATCTATCATATGCATCACGACATCAGCACACTCCGGGACGATTTCGAGTTACTCCGAGAGCACATAGAGGGCTATTTGGCTGAGATTCTAGATCTTCTTCAAAACAACTCTAACTCCCCCACTCGCTAAATCTTTTGCCTTTATTATTTTTGTTATCTTTGTATATAGCTCCATGGATAGTTTAACATGAACGTATTTTCCTTGTGTACATTCATATGCTTGGATTGTACTTGATTTTCAGACAGCTCTTGGTATATGGATATGTGTATATAATTGCTTATTTATCGCTCATTTAACTTTTAGCTCATATATGTGCTTTACTTATTAGCTATATCATTGCTTAGTTTGAGCTCTTCTTGTTCATCTATATGCTTTAACTATTCAAGCTTTTGTGCAAACTTCTGATTCTTCTCAGGATGTCTTTCCAACTCCCGTTAATGCCTAGTTTTTTCACACAAGTTTGTTTATGTCTTATCTTCATGTCTATGGTGACAATATAGCTTATTTTCATGTTTACACCCCTTTTTCTGCTATTGTCAAAATGGAAGAGAAAAAGAGGAAAATCTATGTATGCATAAATTTAAGGGGAGCATCGCTCCGAACATGTTTGAAAAATGTAAACTAAACTTGCATTGCTTAGTTGTGATTGATATAACTATATTTGAACTATATTTGAATGCTTATAGGTTGGTTTTTATCAACAACAAAAAAAAAAATAAATAAGACTCTGTCAAACTTTTTCAAAAAAACAAACACTTATTTTTAAAACTATGTTTTCTCTTCTTGGTTTTATCATCATGAAAAATGGGGAGATTGTTGACCCGTATTTGATTTTAATAATGACAAGACACTACTTAAATTGCACTAACAATTTTATCTAAGTATTTAAGCGGTAAAAGTATTTAGTTTAGAAACAAAATGCAAAAACTCAACATGTTCAGTCACTAAAAGAAGACAGAAGATCTAGAATAGGCACACATGTTGGTTTTTATCAGAAAAACAGATGAGACTCTGTCTAAATTTTTCGAAAAAAAAAAAACCAACACTTAGTTTTAAAACTATGTTTTCTCTTTTTAGTTTTATCATCATCAAAAATGGGGAGATTGTTGACCCGTATTTTATTTTAATAATGACAAGACACTACTATTGCACTAACAGTTTTATCTAAGTATTTAAGTGGTAAAAGCATTCAGTTCAGAAACAAGATGCAAGAACTCAACACGTTCAGTCACCAAAAGAAGACAATAGATCTAGAATAGGCACTAAGGTAATTGAACCACTCTATAAATCTCTAAATTCAATTACTTAGCTTGATCTATGACTCAATTTACAAAAGGCTTTAACAAAACTAAAATACAAAGGTTTCTAAGTCCAAAAACAATTTTGAAACATAAAAACTGGGTTGAATGACAACCAAGTCGACTGGCATAAGGACCTAGTTGATTGGTAATTCGAAAATAAGACTGTTTAAGACACGAGACTTGAGCATTTAATGGCCCAAACCTACCTAGTCAGTGTCAAACGACCTAGTCTGGCTCAATGAGTTTTGGAAGGTACAGTCTAGCTGAGATGGGAGGGTTTTTCGAAATAGTGATGTCTTTGGATGAGACCCTAATTTCTGGGTCTTCAGTTGAAAGAGGCACAACTGAAGAGCCTACTAATCGATCAACCGAGCCATCCTCATATACTCGAATGAATGGGAGAAGCTCTGAGACTACCTCCTCAACAACGTGATGCAGGAGGATCCGAGTCAGATGATGCTGAGTTGTCAGATAACACGTTGTTGGCACTGAGATACCTTGAGTTGGCAGATCAGCATAAAAATGGCAGGTGGACTACCTAGAACGGTTGACTGCCGTTGATTCTGTTTAGGCCTTCAAATTTGCAGTTTTTAGTTTTAGGAAACTTTCCATTTGCAATTCCTTTTGTATTTAAGTCAGAATTGACTGTCGCTTATTCTGCCTTAATACAATCGCTTAATTTTAGTAATTTCCTTAGTTTTCCCTAGGATTATGTTTTCGGGGATTTTTTCCTTTTCTTGCTTTGATCTTATAAATAAGGAGGCCACATACGGAAAAGAGAAATTATCATTATTATTGGTATTTGCATAATTTTAAATTAAACATCAGAGGTGTTTCTCTGTGTTTTTAGGGTTTCTCTTGTGTGTTTTTCCTGTGAAATATCTGTCGAAACTAGCCTGTAGAATAATTGCTATTCTGCCCAGCGTCAGTTGGTATCAGACTTCAGCATCTTCTTGGGGTGAGATTTCATCAGTTTCCATGGTTGGTGGTCGTGGTCGTCGCGGGCAGGTTCTGAACGAGGAAGCCCCACACCGTGATCGTAATGAGGATGAGTTGATTGAGGATTTATAGAGGCAAGTTGCAGAGTTAACCCAGCGTTTAACAACGCAGAATTTCGATGATCTTGAGATGGAAGATCACGATTCCGGTTCCAGTTTCGAAAACCCGTATTACAATCCTGCTCGATTAGGGGAACACCGTGGTCGAGAGGATCGTTATCGAGACCTCAGTTTCAGAGTGGATCTGCCCAAGTTTTTTGGTACATTATAGGCCGAAGGATTCATCGATTGGTTGAATGAAGTAGAGCGTATTTTCGAGTATAAGGAAGCCCCATATCGTGTCAAAGTGAAATTGGTCGCCATCAAACTCAAAGGTAGAGCATCTGCGTGGTAGGAGAAGTTGAGGCACTTACGTGACCGATAGGGTAAGGCCAAGATCATTGATTGGGAGAAGATGAAAAAGAAGATGAAGGGTCACTTCCTTCCTTTCGGCTACACTCAAACCTTGTTTCAGTGACTTTATTCGTTGAGGCAAGGCACGAGATCGGTTGATGATTACACGGAGGAGTTCTATCAATTCATAGCCCGGAATGATTTATCTGAGACGAAAAAGTAGATGGTGGCACGGTATTTGGGGGGATTACGACAGCCCCTGCAGGATGTCCTCAGCCTTCACTCGCTATGGACCGTTTCTGAAGCATACCAGCGTGCACTTGCGGTGGAAAAACAGCAGAACAAGAGGCCAATGAACAGAAGTGATCAAAGCAGTCAGCCAGTTCGCCCTCAAGAATCCCTTCTTACCCAGCAGCCACCCCAAGGTAACTCTAACTCAAATATTAGATGTTTCAGATGTGGTGAACATGGACATAAAGCGAATGAGTGCAGAAAGCCTACTAGTCAGAAGGGCAAAAATCTCCTGATTGAGGACGACGGGGTAAACGAAACTGAGGAGGTTGGAGAGCTTGTGTATGACGATGATGAAGATGGAGATGCGTTGTATGGAGATGGCCATGAAACTCTGGTCATTCGTAAGAGTCTACTGACCCCCAAGGGCGATACAGGGGATGAGTGGTTGAGAACCAATATTTTCTACACGACCTGCACAGTTGCAGATAAAGTCTGCAAGATGATCATTGACAGTGGTAGTTGTGAGAATGTAATGTCTGAAGAGACTGTCTAGAAACTGCAGTTAAAGACAGGTCATCATCCTAAGTTGTATAAATTGTCGTGGCTGAATAAAGACAGTAAGGTAACAGTAGATAGGCGATGCCTAGTGTCTTTTCGATTGGTAGGAAATATTTTAATAATGCTTGGTGTGATGTTGTGTCTATGGATGCTTGTCATGTATTGTTAGGCAGACCTTGGCAGTATGATCGCAGTGTTATTCATGATGGGCGGAAAAATACATATTCCCTTAGCATCAAAGGGAAGAAGATTGTGTTGGCACCTCATCGGGAAGGAACCACTCCTACCCCGGTAGCCAATAATACTAATATGCTTTTGATGTCCAGGTTTTTAGCTGAGATTGAGTGTGGAGACGTGGTCTATGCTCTGCTGCCTTGTGGGAATAGGGCAGCAGACGTGAATCTAGATTTACCAGCAGAGGTGCAGCAGTTGTTAGTAGAGTTTTCTGACCTGATGCTAGAGGATCTTCCTCCTGGCTTGCCGCCTGATGTCTTTAATGTGAAACACCTGAGTCCTTGTTTTGTGGATTCCGATAAAGCTATTGTGAACTCGATTGACGAGTTCTTTCCAACCCGAGGTGACTGATGCAGGAGGATCCGAGTCAGATGATGCTGAGTTGTCAGATAACACGTTGTTGGCACTGAGATACCTTGAGTTGGCATATCAGAGCAAAAATGGTAGGTGGACTACCTAGAACGGTTGACTGCCGTTGATTCTGTTTTAGGCCTTCAAATTTGCAGTTTTCAGTTTTAGGAAACTTTCTATTTGCAATTTCCTTTTGTATTCAAGTCAGAATTGACTGTCGTTGATTCTGTCTTAATACAATCGCTTAATTTTAGTAATTTCCTTAGTTTTCCCCAAGATTATGTTTTCAAGGATTTTTTCTTTTTTTTTGCTTTGACCTTATAAATAAGGAGGCCACATACGGAAAAGATAAATTATCATTATTATTAGTATTTGCATAATTTTAAATTAAACATCATAGGTGTTTCTCTGTGTTTTTAGGGTTTCTCTTGTGTGTTTTTCCTGTGAAATATCTATCGAAACTAGCCTGCAGAATAATCGCTATTCTATCTTACGTCACAACAGAACCCATAAATGTAACACAAAGAGGGAAAGTTTAGAGAGTTTAAAATGCGAAGGAGAGAGAAAGCCAGGCCTTGTGGTTTTGTGAAGTAAAATGTAACCCATCAAGGAGCAATTTATAGAATTAGCAAACCCAACTTCCATTTGTAACCAGTTCCAAGCAATTGACCCTGACGCCAACCATAGACCTCACCTCACGTGACAATTTAATTTTGAAAGTTAGGTACAAACAGACTTTGACTATTCAACTTATAACAAAAACATGACTATTTTGGGCGTCCACCGCCGGGGATGAAGGACAGTTGGTTGTACTTTTACATCTGTTAGTCTGCTAATGTTGATATTAAGCGAGACTGTATTTTTTCTGTAGCAAGTTAATATCTTGCCACGTGGCAAGCAAGGTAAAGAAGGTTTACTTTAAAAATAGAAAAATAGTTGAAAGAGTAGAAAAGCGGGACGCAAAGGAGAGGACGGAAGGAACAGAAACATATGATGTAGGGACCCACGTAAATGCTTGGGCTCATATCTAGTTTTCGTATCATTCCAAAATAGTTGGGAAAGATGCAGGGAGCATATTCGAAGGGACATCCCTTTAAATAAGATTTTGATCAATTTTTTTTAAAAATTAAATTTATAATAAAATTAAATATCATGATAAATTAAAATTAAAATATTTTTTATTTGATGATATTATATTCAATTTTATTATAAATTTATTTTTATTTTAAATTTTAAATAAAAAAAATAACGATCTTATTCAAAAAACCCAAGTGAGAGACGTGATTGGCTGTCAGGCACACGACTGTAGGCACTTTATAAAACACTACCTGAGAGAAACACCCAACTACCACAACAGTTAATTTGATATCCAGAGATGAATCACATGATACTTGTAATTTCATAAGCATTAAGCAACACCAAGAAAAGTAAAACCATAAGCACAAAAAATAATTAGAGAATTCTTTCTTAACAGAGAATATCTAAATTCTGAAGACAACGAAGAAAAAAAAAATTGGCCACATAAGACAATGAACTAAAGAGCAAACTTACAGTGCCTAATTGCAACGTAAGTCAAGCATCAGAAGTGGATATGAACCACACTACAAAGAACCAATTGGAACCTTTGATTGGCTCCAGAACTGCAAGAAGATCTACTTTCTGTACAACGTATCTAGTTAGAGATTAAGAATGAAGACCAGCCGTCTACAGCCGCAAGCTATATGGGTTAGGTTTAGTAAGTGCTTTGGCAAAATAATTGCGGATCTCTGAAATATTAGTTCAAGACTATATAAATCAACTTCAATAAGCATTTAAATAAGGAAGATAGCACATTCAATTCATTATATAGTTCATTAATTCTCAAAAGCTTTAAAAAAATCATTGTGAGCTATTCTTCAAGCTTTTTTCTTGAAAAAGAGATATTATTCATTTGTAAAAGTATTCATTGCTATCTCTTTACCATTTACTTTACAGTTAATACAATTTTTTTGTAAAGGGAAAGAGTTGGTGTAACTCTTAAAGTGTTTAGGATTAAACACTTTGTTTGTAACTTCCGTGAGGAAGAGATTATTTGTAAGGTTTGTGCAACACCTGTGAAGTTTCTCGACTAACGATTAATGGATTACTTCAAAGAGGTTCTTTAAAGAGAGTGGACATAAGGTCGGAGAGATTCCGATATTGCCAAACCACTATAAACGGAGTTTGTATTTTCTCTTCCTTAACTCCTTTATTTACAAGCATATTATTTGATTGTGTGCATTGCTTACCAAACTGTTTTGAAAACAAGCAAGTTAATTAGCAAAAGTTTTTAAAACCCAATCACCCCCCCATCTTGGGTTTGAACCTTGGTTTATAGAAACGATTGGATTGTAAGATGTGACTGGAAGTATACAATCAAGTACTTCTAGTACATTTAATTCACTGTGTTTGTGATGCTCACTCCTTATTTTTAAATAATTTCAGGTAGCAGGCAGGACATATAGATTTGTGAGCTGAAATTCAGACTGAATTATTATCTGTAAGCCTTGTGGTCCACATCCTGATACTAATGGAAGAAAAAAAATTGTAAATATTCATGCATAATATGTTGTATATATAATTTCAATTGAAATTTTAATAATGTAACTCCCCCGTTGAGGGTTGAGGATTGATGTGTGTGTATGTGTGTATTGTGTATATATATTCAGTCGATATATGTTCGTATATTGTTGTATATATATGTTGTGTTGGGATTTCAAAATGTGACGACACCGCCTTGGGGGTGGCCAACCTGGGATGGGTCGTTACACTAACTAAGCTCAAGTATTTAGAGAAGGAAGATAGGTAATCTTCGTATGTTAAACATTTTAAGCATCTCATGCATATAATGCATTCGCAAAATGAAGTCTTGATATTAAAACCTACGAAATATTAGTAATAGAACTCATCAAAAAGAAGTATGGTTTCCATTTTGTTACTCATGCAAATGTTAGAACCTATTTCAACCAAATAAATAGATACAAAGGGGTTACAAGTGCATTAATTATTATGTTTGAAAGAACAAGCAACATATTTTAGTCTATTAAAACAAACCATCATTTAGAAGTATATTTCCATAGTAACCTTTTAATATAAGTTCCTTTTGGGATAAATCCAAAATTTAGTTGATGGGATGTTGCAGAATTGCACTCCTGACCTCTCATACCAGATATTTCAACATAACTTTGTAGATTATACGTTATAATGTTATGCTGACCATTTTTTCATTGGTAAAATCCACATTCACCAATAAAATTTGAGATCTAGATGTAGATGTAAAAGAATAAACCAACATGCATAGGATTTCTTCTTTTTTTTGGGATAAATCCAAAATTTAGTTGATTGGATGTTGCAGAATTGCACTCTTGACCTCTCATACTAGATATTTCAACATAACTTTGTAGATTATACGTTATAACGTTATGCTGACCATTTTTTCATTAGTAAAATCCACATTCACCAATAAAATTTGAGATCTAGACGTAGATGTAAAAGAATAAATCAACATGCATGGGACTACTTCTTTCTCTTCTTCTTCACTCACTATACTGACTTGAATCTATCTTAAAAACAAAATTAATCTCAAAGTTATTTATTATCTTTCTCAAATTTTTGGCAACGAATAGAGAACAGATAACGATTTCAAAAAGCAGTAATAACAAAAGTGAATTACGAATAATTAGTTATGAAGCAACAAAAGAACTGCATACCATCATAATAGAACTGCATACCATCATAATAAAAATCAAAGAAATATTCTCCAATACAATAACACAAAATCGCTATCAAAGAAGTATGAGAGTCACAGAAACCTAATATCACGGAGAACAAAGATCCAGATAGTAGATTGCTTAAAAACTGTTCATTTATAAAAGTTCAAAAAACAAATCAGGATACTTGGTAAATAAGCTGTTTATTTCATCAACAAAAACCTACAGTAACAGTTAGGGAAGAAAATGGTGAGGGAGATCAAAGGGAGATCAACTTTTCTTCCGTAAAATATATATATATATATATATATATATATATATATATATATATATATATATATTATAAAGTAAAACCTACAGTACATATAAATTTTGGTATAAAGTGGTCCCCACCATATCCCAAAATTTAAGGAGTCTAAATCTATGTGCAAAAACAATGTAATGCAAACTTTACTTTACAATTTTTACTGCAGATGAGTCGATCCCGGTCAAAGTAAGGTTTTATCTCCCCTCTCCCTCCCGCACGTCATGTTTCTATCCGTATGAAGTGCTGATTAGGCGACAAGTCAGCTTTAAAAGACTCACAACCACTTTTCGTTAAGTGTTGGATGGAAACTTAAATGGTAGTGGTTTGATTGTTAACGTTTTTAAACTTCATTACTAATCACATTGTACAATTTAAAATTTCAGAGACAAAAAAATTAAAAATGAACAAACCTTAATGACAAAAATGACTATTTAACCCTATTTTATGATATGGAGTTCAAACTTCCTTTTAGGGTTTGTAGGCCAATTGGCACCATGTTGGCTCAAGTACAAGGATTTGCCGATTTAAGAAGAAAAAAAAAATACCCCATAAAGATTTGTGGACAAATCATAATTTTATCAAGCAAACCCTTCTCAAATCCAAAATCTTTTTAGTAGTATTAATGATTTGTCACCAAGTTTGACACGAAATATAATTAATAATTTTACATACCTTCTATATCAAGTATCAAGTCTAACACTGCATTTGCCAAAATGGCAAGTGCCACCGAAAATAGCAAATTTACTTCTTAGTTCTCACCAAAAAGGAAACTAAGTAGGAAAAATGAAAAAAAAAAAAATTAATTATCTAGTAATGATATTAGGATTTTATTATTTTCCCTGTGTAATGATATTAAGATAGTTAATTATTTTTTTTATAGAAAAAAAATGTTAAAAGAGAGAGAGTAGAGTCTGATAACCCTACACTTAGACCAAACATAAATATCTATTCATATCAGATCACCGAGTAAAGCCTATCTCACCTTACTATAACGAAATGACTCAAACTCAAACACTCTTGGCGAGAAAAACGCCTCAATCACCTCACTAAAGCTTTTGGTAATTTGAGACCACCAAGATCAAGAAAGTTTACTAGCTAGTAAATAATAATATAGTGAGATCTGTTTATTTTTAAATTATAATTTACCAATTTTATTCTTCACTTTCTTGACTGGTGACATGTTTTACGTGGAATTATCCGCTTAAATGGTCAATTTTAGTAATACCAATATTTTTACTGAATATTCATTTTATTATAAAACCGATTGATATGAGCATTAAAAAATACTTTATAAAATTCATAATGAAATGAAAATAAAAATTTATTTGCAAATAAACTCAAATCAACTTTCTAGATATATTTCTACTTAAATTCTAAATTTAACATTCCAAGTAAACTCTCTTCATATAATTATATACTAAAATACAATCACTGCAATGAGCAAGTAAAGAAAGATAGAAAGGAACTAGTGAGCGTATGATAGACCAAAAACATAAACATTTGCTAACCATGTATATCTTTTAGCATCTACAAATTAGACACCAAATAAAACATCAAAATTGAAAGAAAAAAACAAACGATTTAGATATTTCCAGTCTTTTCTTTTTGTTTTTTCCTCTCTTCTGTGCTCATTCTTTATACTTACCATGATCAAAATACAGCTCTTACAAGTAAAGAAATTGGATTCCACTAAGATAAAGATGGATCCAGATCCAGATCCATTTCTTAAAAATTTATCAGATCGAATTTAGATCAAATTATTTATCGGACATTTAAAAAGAAAATCCATATCCGGATCCATCAGAATTCGAATTATAATCGAATTATCAGATCACTTAGTAGATATTTTAAAAACATTATATTATAACATATTTAAAATATATATTAATATAAATTAAAAAAAATACATTTATTTTATATATCTAATCTTTTCACCAATAAATACATATATAAGATACTTGAATAATACTAATTTATAACATATATGTATTTGTATATTATAAAAACAAAATGTACATACGTGATACTTATTATATCACGTTAAAATCAGATCAATTGTTATCAGAGTAGATCAATGTAAATTTAAATTTGATTTGTTTGTTATATAAATTAATGAGTTCAAATGAAAATCGGATTAACATATCAAAACCTCTATCCATATTCGATTATATGAATCGAACACTTATCGGATTCGGATCAAAATTTGATCCATTAAATGGTTGATAAGCAGAGGCTTAGCCTTGTAGTAAAATAGAGTCCATTGCTTCCTAAAAAAAAATTGTTTTATAATATAGTATACAAATAGGATCTTTTCAGTACGATTACCAAAGTCACTCTCCCTCCAATTTTCTCCGGCAACGGCACCAAAAACTTGTTGGGACGATTATCTACCTAAATAATTAAGCGAATAACCGTTCTAATTTTACTTGCAAGTGCACAAGGTCTGTGGTAGCATAGTATGCAAGTGCGAGATCATTTCCACAGGGATTGGTGAATTTCTATTTAAAGTTAGTTTCTTCAAGTTAAAAGAGAAATAACAGTTTGAGTGTGAGTAAATAACAATAATGAGATCATAGGGCTACGATATCCACCACTAATTATACCTTCCCACTAACTAAGGTTTCAATACTTTAATCTTATCATGAATATCTAATGGTTGCCAACCCCATGACAACAATCCAGGCACCAAAGAAGAACAAAGGATTTAGATATTTCCAGTCTTTTTTTTTTTTTTTTGTTTTTCCCCTCTTCTGTGCCCATTCATTATACTTACCATGATCAAAATACAACTCTTACAAGTAAAGAAATTGGATTCCGCTAAGATTAAGATGGTTCCAGATCCAAATCCATTTGTTAAAAATTTATTAGATCAAATAATTTATTAGACATTTTAAAAGAAAATCTATATCTGGGTCCATCAAAATTCGAATTATAATCGAATTATCAGATCACTTAGTAGATATTTTAAAAACATTATATTGTAACGTATTTAAAAAAATATATTAATATAAATTAAAAATATATTTATTTTATATATCTAATCTTTTCACCAATATATAAATATTTTAAATAAGTTATACAAGATACTTGAATGATTCTAATTCATAACATATATGTATTTGTATATTCTAAAAACAAAATATACATACATGATACTTATTATATCACGTTAAAATCAGATCAGTTGTTATCAGAGCAGATCAATGTAAATTTAAATTTGATTTGTTTATTAAATAAATTAATGAGTTCGAATTAAAATCAGATTCTATCCATATCTGATTATATGAATCGAACACATATCGGATTCGGATCAAAATTTGATCCGTTAAAGGGTTGATAGGCAAGGGCATAGCCATGTAGTAAAATGGAGTCCATTGCTTCCCAAACTATATATATATATATATATATATATATATATATATATATATATATATATATAGTGTACAAATAAGATCTTTTCGGTACAATTACCAAAGCCACTCTCCCTCAAATTTTTCCCAATTTGACATTTATTGATATACTTTTGGTTGACTTTTTATATGTGATGAGGATGAATCATCTCCGGAGATTTGTTTTTGAAGTCATCATTATCATTGACCATGAATCGCCTCCAGAACCAGTGTTGCTTCCAAACTCTCTCAGGCATGTCGTCAATGGGGACACCTTTTGTCTCAGGTATAAAGAAAAAGGCAAAAATCCCCATGATAACAATCCAGGCACCAAAGAAGAAGAAGATCCACGCTTGCATTTTGCACAACATTGATAAGAAAGCTTGTGCAATCACGAATGTGAAGATCATATTGCAGCTGACAGCTATCGAGAACCCTGCTGTTCTTGTCTCGAGAGGGAAAGTCTCACTTGGAATCAGCCATCCTAAAGGACCCCATGACCAAGCAAAACCCATCACAAACAGGCAAATAAAAATCACCACAACTACTGCCTGTGACTTGCCCATAGAACCAGTGGGTGACAAGTCCGTTACTAGAAGTCCTCCAACAACAACCTGCAGTTTTATGAAATTAATTGACGTTAACTTAAATGGGTAATTGATTAGTCCAATTAATTTAATTAATCAAGAAAAAGAAGAAGAAGATTGATAATCAGAACCTGGGCAATTAACATATGAACAGAAGATTCAAGAAGCAGAATTCTCCTTCCTGCTCTGTCCACAACGTAAAGTCCAACAAATGTGCTCAACACATTGATTCCTCCAGTAATAACAGCTGAAAGCAACGATACATCGCTTCCAAATCCGACGGTTTGGAACAAAACAGGTGCATAGAACATGATGGCATTGATTCCAGTGAATTGCTGGAAGATTTGCAACATGATGCCAATCACTAGTGGTGGTCTGCTTTGAGGCTTGAATAGTTTGCTGTAAGGATCCTTCACTTGCCTAGCGATCTCACTAGCATGCAAAATTGAATCAAATTCAGCATCAACATGTTCGACTCCACGGATCTTCTTCAAAACTTCCCTTCCTTCTTCAACTTTCTTTCGCTCTATAAGACTCGTTGGTGTCTCACAAATGATTATGGAACCCAAGAGAAGAAACACAGCTGGGATCCCAGCACCTGCTAAGGCTAATCTCCATCCATAAGGATGTACTTTTGATGCTAAGTAGTTAATAATGTTGGCTATCAAGATTCCAATTGTTATAAAGAGTTGGAAACAAATGTTAAGCGCTCCACGGATCTTGGCTGGAGCTATCTCTGACAAGAACAGAGGAACTGCCTGCAAAATTGTCATTTTTATTAGGTTTTCTTGATAATAAACAAAACCAGAAAATAAACTGTCTCAAAGAGGCGTATTTGTTAATGGTTCTTACTTGATTGCCAAATCCCACTCCACAACCAAAAAGAATTCTTCCAATGATCAACATTTCTATATTTACACCCCCTGATTGAAAGGCAACTCCTCCCACGAAAAACAGAGATGCTAACTGCATTGTGGGTTTTCTGCCAAGCTTTGAGCAACAAATTGATGCTAAAAGGCTGGCGAAAAGAGCTGCTATGTACAAGGAAGATGTAAACAACTGGAGCAATTGGTTATCATATTTGCAGTAATTGTTCTCATGGGCGTGTTGTTTCCTTTCATACACAGTGTGAAAGAATTTCTCCAAGAAGTCATCCATGGATGTCACCCCACCTACAAAAAATATCAACTCAATTTTCAGTTGATTATTGTTACTTAAATACACGGGCACACAACAATTTTTTTTTAATTTATTTAAAAAAAGAAAAAGAAGAAGAAGTAAAGGACTAGATTAATCAAACCTGAAATTCCAATATCATAACCGAATATTAAGCCTCCAAAAGCAGCAATAATCACACAAACTATAACATAAACAGTAATCCTGCCTTCAAACTCCGGCGCACTGCCATTACTCGAAATTACAACAGCCGGCATGTTTTACCTCTCCTAAAAGAATAATATATATTTAAAAAAAAGATGAATTATTGATTGTAGGAGAGGCTGAGGCAAGGTTACTTAAAGCATATACTGTGTAAAGGAGAGAGCGCTGTAGTTTGGTGTGAAGAGCAAGGTTTTGTGCATGGATTTATATAGTAGAATTCGTGGATATGAAAACACTAAAATTGGAAGCAAGGTTAAAAATAGAGAGACGTAGGGAGTGAAAATTGGATATTCTATGCATTGAGACCCGTATGGATAGCAGTCTCCCTGTTTTTCTGTGTCCTTGAGTCATTCTCTAAATTGTTGGCCTTGAATATCAGTATCATCCATGAATCTTTTCCAGACAGGATGTTTCTTCCAATGTGGTCTCTCAAAATTAAATTTTTGAGAAATTCAAACTGATGTAAGAAACTTCTATATCTATAACATAATGACACGTGTTAATCTTCAGGGTAAAAATGATAATTTTATAATCATGACGAGACAACTAATCACCTTCCGACACGTGACTAGAGGTATGATGGTAATTTCACACCATAAAACATGATACTTTTCCACCGTTATAATTTTTTAATAGACTTGCATGGCTGATAAATAAATTCAAAAAATACTACTCATACCTTAACACTTGAATATTCTATGTATTGAGACCCGCATGGATAGCTGTCTCTCTACTGTTCTGACCTCAGAAATTTTTAAACATTTGATACTATAAATCAATTTTTATCTCTTACTTAGATAAAGGCCCACGCAAATGCGTGGGTCTCATATTCCATCAACTACTTGACATGGCAGTTATTGAGGCTCTTTCATTAACAAAAGAGTTTGGCATAATATTAGTGATAATAATCCGATGGAAAGACTAATACTCCGTTTGTTGCAGCTTTTGGATAATTAAAAAAAAATTAGCAATCAAAAGTGTTTTGATTATGTTTGGTTAAAACTCAAGTGCTTTAACTTTAAAAATTTAAGAGGATAAAAATATTTTCAAAAAATTAGTTTTGAGATGTTTTCGTTAAAAAAAATTAAAAACACTTTCATGTAAAATTACAACAAACGAAACCTAAAAAAAATGTCATATAACAAATAATAAGATAATTTTGGGATAGGAAAAATCATAGAATTTAGAGTGTTCTTAATTATGGTTCTATCACAAGCTCATCTCACTCATCACCTCTCCTCAAACAGTTAAGGCCCCAAAAAACCAAAGTTTAGTAAATGACAGCTATTTTTTTAGTGTGTGTGTGTTTTTCAAATCAAATTTTTGACATTTGAATTCTTATCTACTATGAAGATAATGATGAGATGGTGCAAATGCTTAAAATAGACTCTTCCATGATAATGGCAACACCAATATATTTCTTACTGTGTAGTAGCTTTTATCAATTTGTAGTTCCAAGTGAGACTGCATACTCAAATTCCTGAAAATATGACTTTGTTCGTTCTTTCTCTTGAGGGAGGGAGGTTGCGTGTCATTATTGAAGAAAAAACACACTTCACGATCAACTTAATACTATGTCTGTATGATGGAAAAGAGAGTAAAAGAGAGAGTAGGTATAAAAAGTAGAAAAGAGGAGTTGATTTGGTTGGCTATCCTTCCTCTTGTTTGAATGCATTTTATAAAATAAATGAAAAGTTATGGACCAATGCTTCATAATAATCCTAATAGCCTCTCCTCCGCCATCCAAATATACTGGAAGTGTTCTTATTACTACATTGACATGAGTTGGGTGTGCAAAAACAAATCAAGTGAGAAGATCCAAGTGTACTGAGGTTTGAGTTGGGTGGTAGAAATTGAGATTTAAACACATTCTATTAATTTCTACTTTCTTAATGAAATTTTTAATGGGAATCACGTAAATTTTTATGTTCTTTTTCAATGCATCTAAATTTTGTAGAAAGCTGATTAGGCTTTTAAGAAATTGAACAATTAAATAAAATATAATTGTTGTAGTGACTAGACAACTTGAGGTGGATTATGGCCAAAAAAAAAAATATGAAAGTAGGGCTTATATTGCACTATCTCCAAATTTGCTGAAATGACATTAACATATCAAACTTTTTTAAAATCCACAATTCACCTCAAAACACAAATTTTCACCATCAAGCAGGCCCAAAACGAATTTTTTGAAGAATCAAAATTTTAACTTGATATTACTTTTCATGATGATCAAAAGATCCTTAGGTATCATAAAAGTTACTTTTTAAAAAAAATAAAAGTTACTTTTTAAAAAAAATAAAAGTATTAGGGACATAACATATTTAAAAATGATTTTTAGTGCTTTATTTTAAAAAAAAAAAATTATCATAATTTTTTTTTCAAAAATTGTTAAAAGTATATTTTAAATGGATTTATATTCTATTATATGGTATAAAACAAATTTTAATTCATATATTTTATATTTTAAAAATATTATGATGTCATTGCCTATCGCATCCTCAAATAAATAAAAATCAAATACCACAATAAAAAAAATATTTTAAATGGAAATATTGTTGATATGCTTTTTTTGTAAAATTAAATAGCCTCACATGTCAAATAAATTAATATCAAATACCATCATAAAAGAAAAATCAAAGTCGAACTTTTTCTATTTTAAAAAGTAAAATGACACTGCATGTTTATATTTATATCAGTGAGGCACGATGATCAAATGAACAATATGTAATTCCAAGTTGATGAGCCGAAGTCTTTACTACAATAGTTGGTTAATAGAGGACCTCATAATTGATTTCAAGTGTGATGTTAAAATAATTTTTCAGACTATATTCCATTACTTTGTTTTGTATGAATTTTATATGTTAACTATGATTGTTTTTCGTGTAAATGAGATGACTTTTGTATTGAGTAAAGGAATTTTTATGGATATTTGATGGTACATTTTATATATTGAAGAACATTTAAAATTTTATGGATTTGATGGTACATTTTATTTATTGAAGGGTATTAGTGTTGATATTTAAGCAAAAATAATGTAAAAACACAATTAAAACCACTTTTTAACGGCACTTAAAAGTGCTGCAATATGCATAATATGTCCGCAATATAGCGGCGCTGCTAAACGCCGGTATATTCCAGCCCTTTTATTTTGGCGCTTAAAAGGGCTGGAATATACCAGCGCTTAGAAGTGCCGCTATATTGTGGCACTTAAAAGCGCCAGTATATTGCGGCGCTTAGAAGCATCGAAAAAATATGCATATTGCGGCGCTTTCTTTAAATGCCAGTATTTGCACTTCGACATCACACATACCTGCGCTTTATCTGGCGCTTACAATAAGCACTGGTAATGCATATTGTGGCACTTTAAAGCGTCGAAATATGTATTTAAAAAAAAAAAAACGCTGGCGTTGACGTTTTATCTTGTAAAGTGTGTGTGTGTGTGTGTCTCTCTCTCTCTCTATATATATATATATATATATATATATATATATATATATATATATATATATATATATGAATTCAAATAACCTAAAAATTTGTGTTATAAACAATTGTGAGATAAATAATTGAAAAATAGAATTATTAAACTTATCATAATCATTTGGAGATATTTTAACACTTAGGGTACTTTGATCATCATGAAAAGTAATATCCAGTTGATTAATGGTAGAAATTGATGTTTTAGGGTGCACAGTAGATTTTAAAAAAGTTTGGAATGTTAGTATCACTTCAACAAACTTAAAGATAGCACAATGTAATTTTCCTTAAACTAAATTGAGAATGTCTCAAGAATGTATACCATGACACATGCAAGGACATTCTTTTCCTTACTTCAAATGAACTCTATAAATCTATAACTGCACCTTTACTATCACTGACCATTCTAAATAAAAAGATCCTTTTAGAGGTATTCGTCAGGGAGCCCCTTGTCACGCTACTTGTTTATTCTCTTACTGGTTTATCTTTCCCACCTCATTCTCTCTATATGTTACACTAGTAATTGGAAACCTCCTTAGATAGGTGTTGGAGGACCCAAGATCTCCCATTGGTTCTTTGCGGATGATCTCCTTCTCTTTGTCTGTGCCGATGTCCGAATCAATAACACTATTAAGAGAGTGCTGAATAATTTCCTCTCGGCTTCAGGCCAAATGATCAATTTCAATAAATAAAAAATCTTTCTTCCCCTAATGTGGATATTGATAACTCTGACTCCATTGTGGAGGTCCTTGGGATTCCTTCTATTAACAACCTGGGATCCTACCTTGGTTTCCCGGTTTTTCATTAAAAAAAATTGAGGAAAACGGACTTTAATTTCATCATTGAGAAAGTTAGGGACATGTTCTCGGGCTGGCAAGCCAAACTTCTGTCTCTTGTTGGGCGTTCTACACTTATCCAAGCAGTTACCTCAGCCATTCCAAATTATCATATGCAATGCCTTTGTTTTCCCTCTTCGATCTCCGCGGAACTAGACTGAAATTTCTTGTGGGTCTTTAGCGATGAAAAGTGTAAAATCCATCTAGTCAATTGGAAAATTGTGACCCTCTTGAAATCCAAAAGAGGTCTCGTCCTTAAGAAAATTAAGCTTAAGAACCTCACTCTTATGGCTAAGCTGAGTTGTAATCTTCTTAAGAAACCTTGTCCCTTTGGGTCAGCATTATCAAAGACAAGTGTATTAGATGTGATAATCAAGACATCCCCAAAAGGGAAGGTTGGGTCGAGGGTTTGGAAAGAAATCCTCAAAGGTTGGGAAGTGTGTAAAAAGGGGTTTAACTGGACGGTGAGGAATAAGCGAACTGTAAACTTCTGGTTTGATAACTAGGTGGGTACTTTTTCCTTGCATAGCCTCATCGCAGGCTCCAGGGATGAAAATAATCTTAAGGTTTATGAGCTTAGATCCAACAACCATTGGAACCTTGACTCTCTTTCCTTTGTCCTTCCGAATGACATCTTTACCCATTTTATGGCTTTTCCTTTCCCTCTGTGCCAAAATAGACAAGATTCTGTCTCTTGGGGTCTCTTTAATGATGAAAAGTTTATCAATAAGACAACCTATTTGTTAGAACACAACCTTGACATGGATTTCCTTGCCCATAATTGGGATGTGTTGAAATGTCCTACCACGAAGAAGATTAAATTTTTTCTTTGGCTCTGTTTTCATAATAAAATTAAAAATAAAGATACTTTGTTGATCAGACACATTCTTGTTGTCAACTCTTGCCTTTGATCAGACACATTCTTGTTGTCAACTCTTGCCTTACTTGCTACAGATGTTCCTGAAACTTGTTTACATATATTAAGAGACTGCTTAGTGACCAAGTTTTTTTGGAATCGTGTTACTATTCCTGTTGATCTCTTCCCCTCTTTTAAAAAATTGTTTTATTGTTGGTTATTTGAGAACCTTGTGTTCTCTCTTTCTTTTTCTCATGGTATTCCATTAAATTGTTTTTTGGCTTTCAAGATCCGGAGCCTTTGGCTTGCTAGAAACAAACTTATCTTTGAGAACAAACATTCCTCCTCTCATGATATCTTTAAGGACACCTGCTTTAGAGCTTGTGAATTTGCCAACCTCTCTTACCCAAGCTTGAAAAACCAATCTTCTAAGATTTTGGTCCATCCTACTAATGGTTCTACCTCTAGTCCGAGTCCCTGTAGTGGTGATAGGTTACTTCGGGATGAGAGAGGTCATTGGATTATAAGCTTTTCTAGAAATATTAATTTTGATTCTAGTGTGACTACGGAATTATGAACCTTTAAAAATGGTCTTATTTTGACTCGTGATCTTAACATTCAATGCCTTCACGTTGAGCTTGACGCCCAAATTATTTTGAGGATGATTATTAATAATGTGTTTAAAGATCAGCTACATGAATCTCTTGTTTATGATCGCAGGTTATTACTTAGAAATTTCACCGAATACTTATTACAACATGTTTTCAAAGAAGTCAACCAAGCTACTGACTTGCATATGCAAAGGACGATTGTTTTAAACTGTTGTTTTTTACGTCTCCTTCATCTTGTATTATGGATATGGAAATAAACTGAGTTTCTCCCTTCTATTTAAGCTATGAATTTCCTCCTTTCCATAAAAAATAAATAAATAAAAAGCTCCATTAATTCCAATTTGCTAGCATTAATTTCATCAAAAGATCGCATATGATACAAAATTGTAGATGCTGTGGCTCATAATCGACTACAACCAAAAGAGGGCAATAATTAATGAACACCAGCACTATAACCTAGTATGATTTTTTTAGATGCTCAACAAAGAATCTCATTTTTTGAAAAGAATGGAGGAAACAAACTAAAGAATTGGTCTTCGAAGACGATTAGACAACAGCCTTGATTCAGATGTATAATCTTTATCTTAGAAGACCATTTAGAAGTGGGCGCTCTGCATCTGTATTCCTCGTGGATGTTCCTTTATCACAATGCCGGCCTCTGCTATCAAAAAATTAAGGAACAAAATGTTGAAAAAAGTGATCAACATGAATCAATTTAATGCATATAATAGTACGTAAGATATGCTTTCTACATATCAAAATAGCCTATCTCACTTTCGATACCCAGTTACACGGACTAAAGCAGCAACAAACAAAGAAAATTGGAAGAATACCGCTTTCCAACACCTAAAGGTGTCAAGCTCACAAATTCCAAATCAAAGGTTAAATGAAGTGGCATCATAATCAAAAGCAGAACCAGCTTTCTCATGTTTTTACCATGTGAACTTGAACTACAAAATTGATGGTACTGTGATGAATCCTGTGTGACTAGCCAAGCAACTCAGTAATTGGCAACACAGACTGCAGCCTCATGACCTAACACCTCCGGGTTCTCCAATTAGGAGACCCGGGTTTGATTCCCCTCCCCACCAATGCACCCAAAAAAAATTGGCAACACTAACATAAACCTATGAAGTCTAGGTCCTAAAGTTGTTTGACATACTTTCTTTCTTTCTTTTTATTTTTTTCTTTGAACTCACAACATACCCTTCATTTGGTAGGAAACAAGGAAAAGATAGAAGGAAAACCAAAATTAACATATGTAAATAATCTTTCCTGGTTGAGAGAAAGGAAGGAAAGGAAACAAAAAAAATGGGCCAGGAGGTAACAATAAATAACAAAAACGCTCTCCCTGCCAATGCAGCCTTTCCTTTTCACTTCTGGACAGTCATATCCTTTCTTCTCCCATTTCATTTAAACTAAATTAAGAAAAATGTCATTTTCCCCCACGTATTCCATCCACCTTTCCCCTCCTTCCAATCATCTACCAAAGTAACCAAATGAAGTGTAAAGCTCAAATAATATCCACATGAAAAATACTTATTCCAAAAATACAAGGTTGCACAAGTCCCATTCAGATAAGATCAAGTCTCTGATGCATGCTTATCAATGGCCAGACATGAGTAAAGCATCATAGAGACCTTACAATAGTTGATTGGAGCTCCACTGTAGTCGAATCCTCACCATCCTGCGATACAAACCATTAAACCTCAATTATTATACAGTCCGGTTAAGTTGAAAACTACATAGAAAGTTAATGCTGCTACAATACCTCAATCAGCAAATCCTTTCTGGTAATCACACCAATCACACGAGAAGCACGAGGGACAACAAATATATGCCTCAATCCTAGTTGGCGGAAAAGGTTGTATACCTGTATCATTGGCAAGATTCAATAATATTTATCAGATAAGACTCAAAATAAACATGTAATGAATACAAACACGATAATCTTATTAAGGATAGATATTCCACCTTTGTCAAAGACATATCTTCGGGGACGACGTACGGAGAGGGATTCAAAAATGTCGCAAGATCTATGTACATTTCTAAATCATCTGAACTTAGATGTATATTGTTTATGGATATCCCTTTACTGGAAACAGGTTTCACAAATTCACTGAAATTGTGCCTGAAGTTAATAGGACCCACCAAATTTAAGCAGGAATAATGAATAGGTAAGTATGAGACTAAGAGAGAAAACAAATCAATATGGATCTCTGCTTACCCAATAGCTCGGGACACGCCCCTGGGATCACAAGGCAAAGGACTATGTTGGAAATCTACCTTAGACTGTAGAATTACCAGCAAATGACTTCATAGTAAACCAAATACAAAAATTAGATTCTTCAACCAAAACAAGCTTCTGCTTATGGCACATACAGAAAGTGAACTAACTAATTCTGTTCTACCTGCGAAGTACTAATCCAATGACAAGTGTTTCTCCATTTCTCGTGTGATCAATCACCTATATGGGTCAAAGCATGTAAGATAACTGTAGAATTCACTAATTGTTAAGCAATGCATTCAAGCAATGCAGAAGTTAAGCTTACAGGAAAGCCATTGTGTTCGTTGCTCCGCAAAGTAGAAACTACATCTGCAACCCTTACAACACGAGGTAAGGAGATGACCTTAAAAGGTAGAAAATCAAACATGCAGTTAGATTAAACACAACAAATGTAGAAAGCCAAACAAGCAGTTAAAATAAATACAACGCACGTAGAAAATCAAACAAGCAGATAGATTTACATACAACACAAGTAGAACAATAAAAGTTTTTTAAGGATTATTTATCAAAAAAAAGTTTTTAAGGATAAAATATGGCATGGCTGCACTACAGGGGGCCATATCGCAATCAAGTTGACCATGTGAGCTGTGTCATTGCTTCAAGTGACTTGGATTGGTTTGGCTTAGCTTTTATCACAAAAAGAAGAACTTTAATCAACACTATAACCACTCACTTACCCAAACACTAAAACAGCTTAAAGCATCATCAATTATAATTTTAAGCTAAGGCAAACCAACAGTTGCTTGCCTCATTTCAATACTCCATTACTTGATTTTTTTTTTTCTCTGAGTAATACTCCACTACTTGGTCAAACATAAAAATAAATCAACTCAAAACCACAAGAGAAGACTTAATTGACAGCGACCATGCTAAGCAAAACAGACTTCAGTTCAAACGAAACTTAGAGAGCTTCCAGATGGCAAAACTTAAAATCCCTATGAAGAACGTAACTGACTCATTATATTTTGTTTACCAAATCAACAAGGAAGCAGATTTATCTGTTCTTTTTCTTGATCATCCATATGAAATTTTCGTGATTTAGCCTACCTTATCATTCAAAAAATCATATTTACATTTAAATACGCCAGCCTACAAACTACTCTACTTTGCACATGTACTCAAGTAAATTGTTGGGTCCTCAAGTCTTCAATTAAGAGGACTGCTATCTCGAACACTGCACATCTGTGTTGACTCCAGGGATACATATCCTCGTCTAGGTAACATTGTCTAAAAGCAAAGTGAAGATCAAAATATATTCACCTTCTGGTTTCCACATGCTTCCTTTGCTGTCATTTTCCGCATCTGGTACTTAGGTTTTGATTCTAGTAATGGAATGCCCCTCAGTTGTGCTTGTTCTTCATATAAACCCTCATTAAAAGCATCACCAACAGCCTACAGTCGGAGAAGCCATTCTAAGCACTTCTCGAAACACATCAATCAGGTAACATACAGTGCTATTAAAAGCATACCTTTGATATAAGAAGAACAAGCATTATTAGAGGTAAAAGTTTCAAGTTATTTGTGATTTCGACCATGATAACACATAAAGACACTGTCATCCGCATCGAACCTCCAAGAAAAGAAGCAGCTCCAAGTAAAGCATATCTAGAAATACATCAAAATTAACACAAAACACATCAGAAATGGGATATAACAAATTATTATAGGTGGCACAAAGGAAAGACTTATACAAGGAATGAAATAACAGTAAAGGCGGAAGTAGCAGCAGGGAAGCAGTCTAGCAAAAGGATAGAGTTCAGTAAGAAAGCGTGTAATACACCAATCTGAATCAACAATTAATTCACTACAAACAACCAACAGAATGGAAGGAACAAATATAAGACATGGCTCTCTCTTACTAATCGTCTGGGGCTCTGTCAAAGAAAAACTCTCACAAACTTCAAACTTTTGAATTTAAAATTAACCAAGGACTGATAAAATGAAATTGTACAAAGCAGCCCACGAGAAAACAACATAGAAGATATGAGAGGTAACATCAGATACAACAAAACAAAGAAGTTAAAGGTAGTAAAAGGTATCTACGCTCATTTAAAACGGCCTTGGTGAATGCTTAAAATGCTTCGAAGCTTTGATAATTTGGTAGTGGTACAATTCAGCTTCATGCCACAGGGACTAAAGCATGCCCAAAGTGAGCCGAATTACTGAATTACTACTTATTACCAAGAAAGAGGATGCATATATGAGTTCGAACAATTTTACAACTTATTTATGTTCACAATAATCAGGCATCTATATATAATGATTTTTCGTGTAAATTTTGTTTCATTTAACTTTAAGTCTTCATTGATTAATTGCTGCCTGTTTAGGCACTCATACATGATAAGTTCTGTACAGTATATTTTGAGGTGACAAAGTGAGCTCTTTCTTTATATACATACAATTTGAACCTAAAACCCATACAAACAGCACCCTGATATCATCCAAACTAAGGCCCAGCAGCATTTCAGTTCAACAATGCTGATGTATTGATAAAGAGAAAAAAAGCAAAGCTGATATGAAAATCGTAAAAACAAAAAACAAAAAAACAAAAAAACAAAAAACAAAACTTTTTTCCTTTACTAATTCCATATAAGATTTTAAAATTTGAACAATCAATGGGTTTGCACATCCCCTTTTGCTTTCAACTTAAAAACACTGATTTGAAAATAATTAACAAATGACAAACAGAGGTTTCCACAGAAAACAAATACCCTATGAACATTAAAAAACTCATTTCCCACGAACTTAATAAAGATTCCTATTATTAAAACCAATAGCCTGATTCAAGAAGCGTATGAAAAGCATCTTTAATACCCTAAAAATTGTTCACACTCATATGAAGTTTAAAAAACCAGGAAAAAGAACATTTTTAAATCACAGCTTATTATCTACACGTAAGTTAGGACAATACCAAAAAAGAAAACATGTCCTCAGCCTGTAATAGCAAAACAACATATTTCATAACTTAAAATTTAATTTTAAAAAAAGAACAAAAAAGAGACTTACGTTCCCTCCTCAATGTTGAGCTTCCTGTAAAAATTAACAACAAACATGCCTACAAGACGTCCATATGTTGATCCTATCATTATTCCAGGAACAAATTGACCAGCAGGAACAGCAGTACCAAATGTGACCACTGCTAAGCTATAAAACATAACCTGCAAAACATGCGAAAGAACATAAATTGAAACAAAGATTAAGAGTTAGGAACAAAAAGACAGATTAAATATTCGGCAAATATGAACAATGAATATTTCAGTTAAGCAAAAATTTAAAAGCATAAAAATTCCATGGTGTCAAACTCCATAACAGAGCCCAAGTAAAGTTCAGAGAAAAAAAAAGACCAAAAGAATAGAAAAAGATAAAATTCATACATTATATAAAAAATAAAATAAAATAAAAACTGTATGATGCAGCAAAACAAGGCGAAAGATTCTTAAGACGTTTATCAAAACATCAAGCTGTATTTTGACTATGATCAAGAAAGGTACCAGATTTTGGATCACCTAAATGAATATCTTCACCGACTCTAAGTGGGAAGGGGGAACAACTCATAATAATCTCTTTTGATAAGTGGGACAACTCATAATAATCAACAAAAGATCAGGGGGAAAAAGGGGACAAGCTGAATAATGAAGGAAATTTATCTAATTCAAATAATGATGCTTAAAACAGTGAGTTGCCTGCCAGAACAAAATGGGCATAATGTGATCATTGAGAGTATTCAAACATGAAGAAACCATATGTGGCTATTCAGCCTATTCTATCATGCAGAAACAGGATCAGATAGCAAGTAGTGAACCATTTTCACAAAACAGACAACCATGGACTTGAAACAGTTTGATACTCTATTGCAAGCTTTATCTTCGGGATGCC
Source organism: Bretschneidera sinensis (assembly GCA_023935145.1). NCBI lineage: Eukaryota > Viridiplantae > Streptophyta > Magnoliopsida > Brassicales > Akaniaceae > Bretschneidera > Bretschneidera sinensis. The sequence continues at coordinate 89,084,448 of CM043699.1, forward strand.
GGTCATAATCCTTTATGATATGTTCAGCAGCCAAAGAAGATAAAAAAAAAGAACAAAAAAACAGCTCTGGGTAAAATTATCTTGCCAGATTGGAGAGCTATGAACACTGAATTTAAGGAAGTAAAGACAGTAATGAATGGGTCCAATTTGAAATGTGAGGCCAATAGCAGCTTTACAAGGAAGCTCGTCCACTATAGGCAAAATCAAAGACTCAACAACACCAGATTGAAAAAAAAAAAGTCATGTCAAAAACCGAGTTATCTATTTTATTAATAACAAGTTCAAAACATACTGAACTTACAATATCATAACCAACCACAAAGATTATGCATGTCATCATGCACAAGAATTCTAATTCCACCTAGAAGAAATCACATACAGAAAAAGCTAAGTGAAACAATACACTACCAAAAAGGTGAATTCTAATTCCATCTAGAAGAAATCACATACAGAAAAAGCTAAGTGAAACAATACACTACCAAAAAGGTCAACAAACTCTGGGCGCTGAACTCATGAATTGTTTTTGCACTAAACAAATTCCTTATGGCATCATCCTGTGACCAAATTTTTTTAAAAAAAAAAAAATCCCATCAGAACATAGACCATCAAGGCACCTTGAAAAACAAGCAAGTGAAAGGAAAGGAAAAACGACTTCTAGAATCTCATAAATACCTGAGTATTGAAGAAAATGGTTGCAAGATCATTGTACTCCTTGTCATTACTACAGTAAAACTGCATATGGCAATAAAATTCAATAAGAATGACCCAAAGCTACAATCAGAAAATATACACAGGAACAAAAAGTACAAAATTCCAGGAATAGGAAATAAATTAATCAGGAAAACAAAATGCTTTCTTCAACAATTACTTTCAGCTACATTTATAAATTAGATAATCATGTGATGCTTGATGATGACAACTGTTCATGTCAGAGTGCTCACGAGGTAAAACAACAATATTATAGAAAATAAGGAACTATTACTCCCACATTACCTCAAAGTTAACAACTTCACTTTGAATTGTTGCTTAAGGTTCCAAATTAGTTTAAAGCTGATTTTAATTTATAATCAAGTATAATTCTTGAATTTTTTGATTCGGAATCAAGAAAGCAGACAAAGGGTAATTTCTTGTCTGGTTCGGCCAACATTCTTATATCACTAAAAAGCAGTGTGACCAATAATGTGTCCAGACAAGATTGATTTTATTTTAGAATACAAATCGGAGCAACACATGAAAACAAGATTGCAAGTGGAAAATCCTTGTGCATAAGAATACAAAAAAGGCAAGTAACTTCTAAAAGCATATCTTACATTTACATAGTTACCATATGTTCCTGGAGGCCGCGGGCATTCAATACCAGAGTCAATATCTGATTCAGGGCATGGGGTGCATTTTCTTAGAAGCGGTAGTCCAAAGGAAATAATTGAAGTTAGCAGGGAGATGAGGCATGCTTCAATGATCTGCGAATATTGTTTGTTAGGGGGCTTATTTAAAGTCAAACATGAGATGATGGCATAGGTGCAGAAGAACATAAATATATAATACCGTATGGAGTTCCAATATAATGCTCAGCAGGATTACCTTGACTCGTAGCCCTTTCTTGTGTAAATAATTTCGACGCCAAGAAGTTATATAACGAGTAAGCTGGTTAAATAAAGCTCCTGGAGGAAAAAACTAGTCAAAAGAAGAAAAATAATAGTTACAAGAATAAAGTGTAAAATCCAGGCAACAAATACTAACCAAGGAGACCTCCAATAACTCCAATAACTGCCATTGGCAGTAACTCCTCAAAAGAATAGTCCTCTTGACCACTAAAAAAAAGGGGAAGGAAACAGTTATACAGCCAGGAAGAGCTAAAAGCAGGTTTGGTATGGAAGAGCTGGAGAAAGTGTAGATCTTAACTCTGATACGTCCCATATTATGAAGCCGCCAGACCCAAAATGTCCACATTTCCCACTCTTGCACCATCCCATAGCAATACGAACCACAACAGCCACAATTGCAGAAGTGAAAAAGACACGCCACATAAGTTGACTTCTCCACCTTCAAGAGCACAATGCAAATCAATATAAAACAATACAGCTAGCTTGTTACATATTAACTGGAAGAAGCATATTAGATGAATAGATCAGCGCATGCATGTGTAATTCACATACCATAGTCAAGTCATAAGAAATAGCTATGAGACTTTTTAGTGCACTCACAGAACACGCTCTGCATACATTATGTATGAAATGAAGAACAAAGCTTACCAAGATGTAACCTCCTCCAGTGCAAATAATACCCCACCAACTGGAGCTCTAAAAGCAGCAGCGACTCCAGCTGCACACCCACAGGTTACCTTTTCAAAACATTAAAAAATGGAAAATGAGAACAATTAAGAGGTATATCACCTCTATTGTAACAACATGAAAGACCACAGTTGGACCTATCTAATTACATGCTAACTATGTTTGCACTGCTTTCTACATAACGTAGACCATTTGGTGCCAATAAATTTAATTGTTGCACTTCATTACAAGAAAAGTGTACAAATATTAAAAAGAAAAATGCATAATCATTAAGATGGTGATAATAATTGAAGGGAACTATCAAAGAAAAAAAATAAACTACAGCAACTAGATGATTATATATAGATGAATAAGACTGCAAGTCTGCGATGTTGAGGACCTTTTCTTTTCCCATCATTCTATTTCTTTTTTGATTGGTAAAACACACACAACCACTCGAACCTAAGACCTTTAAAACACACACACACACACACACTTCATTCTAATATTTTCTTTTCCCATCATTCTAATATTATATTCACTTCATTGTTTGACAGTTTATATTAAATTGTTATATTATAAAGTTTTTCAAAAATACATCTGGAGTCGATACAGGAAATGGTACAATTTCTCGCAAAGTATGAATAACTACACCGGGAGACAGGGAGAAACAAGCTATTGGGTTAAGTGTGAACTATATTCCATTTGTGGATTATCTTGATTATTAGTTATGAAGCATTAAAATTGGATATTAACATTTTGAAATTGTACTTTACTTGCAGAGAAAATTATATTCAACAGTATTACTTTCTCCACCTCCTAGTATCGTTCCTCCACTCAAGTGATACATAATGAACAGAGTCATTGCTGCAAAACCCTAATTATTTTTGTGGTTATACCTTATTCCCTCATGTTTTTTTATACGTAATAAATACCTTATTCTCTCATGCTTTCCGAGCAAAACTCAATATGATTATCTTTCTTGATATAATCAGTTAAAATAAATAACAGAGCGAAAACATTGATTTTTTATAAAAAAAAAAAAAAAATAAAGGACCACAAGCCTAAAAGAAAAAATGAGACTACATCAAAATAGCCCTCTGGATTCTCTGCATATGAATCAAAGAAAAACTCCTAAAGAGAAGCCCAAAGAGAAGAAAGGAAAACAACTTTATCCCAAAGCAGATGCACCGTCGTGATAAGCATTAATTCTCAAAGATATAGTAAATCACACTAAAAACTTACGCTCTATGATGGTACAAACAGATTTCTCTTTAACAAAAGAACAAACTATAGAAAAAAATTCAAAATATCAATATAAATCTTGATAATACCTAGTTTATGAATATAAAAATATGGCTATTCTTAAAATAGATGGCATGAAGCAGACTATTGTCTAATACTAACACTTACAAGGACTAAAAAGGACTCTACGAGGGATCTAACAACAAAAGAACAAATCAAAAGGATACTACATCCTACTCTACACAAATAGAAGCTTTGGAGTATCAACTTCTAGAAGGCATTAGCCACTCACCAGATCACGGCGATCTCTGTCACTCTTAAAGGCTTGTAGCCACCTGGAACTTAGATGATATTTTGTGGATCCGCCCTGAATTGACACATTACATAAAAAGAAAATTTAGTTTGTACTGCACACACTCAAAAGATGCTAAATGTATTGTTGAAAGCAAGATAACTGGTTTCCATCATAAACAGGAATTTCAACTCAAGAAATACAAGAACATGGAAACAATATTTAGGAATTTAGATCATAATACTGATAGGCATGCATCCAAAGTGCCTCATGGCAGCACAAGTACCTACCATTCAAGAACACCAAATCTGTACACGACATCTAGTTAAAATGTTAGATGCAAGCTACTGCAAACTAAATAGAGATGTGTCATTTGTGTTCTGACATAGAAGTTAACAAAACCATGCGTGATAGCTCACAGAAACCAAAAAATGGAAAAAATCATTGTATGACCCATATGATCCTTTTCCCTCCCTCCCACCTCATTCTACATTATAGGATTCACATGTGAATAGGTGATAAGATGATAAATGTACTTTTTACATGATTTTTATTACTCTTTTACTTATTAAAATTGTTAGTTTTCCTTTATTTCTTTTGATTTTATTTTATTTTATTTGTTTGTGTCGCACTTTTTCCTATTTTGTGTAATATTTCCTTTTAGTTACTTTCGTATTTCATATTATCCTAGTAGTAGAAGTATTTCCCATTTCAGTGTCTTTCCTTTTCCTAAGCTGCATTTTTTCCTATTTTGTGTTATATTACTTTTTAGTTACTTTCCTATTTCATGTTTTCCTAGTAGTAAAAGTATTTCCCATTTCAGTGTCTTTCCTTTTCCTAAAAGGAGTATTATTATTGTACTTTCCTTTTCTTTTCTAAGAGTTTGTCTATATAAGGCCGGCTGCCCTTGCCTTGAAAATACAACAGATTTTTCCTAGACAAAAGAATAAAGGGAGAAGAGAAGGAGGGGTGGCTGTCAAGTCTCAATGAAGAGAGATCTTCAACAATCTTGAATGCTTCATCAACTTATTTCAAGCAAAAGAGTTTTATTCTCTTCTCTTTAGTTTTCGTTTGATACATTCCAATAAGAAAATGGTTGATTTCAGATTTGTTATGAACTAATTTTATTTTTCTAGGGCTTTGATGTAGTCTAGCTTTGAACACAATTTAAATTCCAAGTTATTCTATTTCAAATTTTTTTATGTTGAGTGTTTATCCATGATCTTATTACTTGCAATTTTCTGGCCAATTATTGTTTGATTTATTAAATCATGATGAAACCGATAGATAATTTGTGATTAGAAGCTTTTAGGATTAAACACCATTAGTTGAGCGAAAGATAGAGATACTTTACCGCGACTAGTGTGATTTTAGATTAAGAAAAATCCAAAGAACTTAATGAATCTTCAAATAATTTAATTTATATAGAGAAATGATGAATTATTAGGTGGGGATGTTTCTAATGTTATTCGAGAGAAAACATTGAATAATTAAAGGATTTATTTTTCATCAACTTAAAAAATTTGAATTTTATAACAAGGAATAATAAATCGAGATTAGCCAAGTGAAATAAAAAGCTCTAGATTTATTTTTATTATCTCTACACCCTTAAGTTTTATTCTCTTTTCTTTTAATTTATTTTTGTCAAACACTTTAGTTTAATTTAGGTGATAAAGTCAATAAAATTTTGGTTCTATTTCCAAATAGTAAATAATTTGGTAAATTTCAATACTCAATAGCATAATTAGTCCCTGTGGGTTCGACACTTTTTTCTTTAAAACTTTACTACTTGTTGCGATTTTGTTCACTTGCAAATATTTTCACACCAAGTTTTTGTCGCCGTTACCGAGAACTAATTATTTGTAATTGATATTGATACTAGTTAGATTGTTACTAATTTGGATTTTTTTTTTTTTGATAATTAGATCTCAGTTTTGCTTTCCTTTTATTTTTATTTCAGAATTTAGAAATATATGCCCCGATCTAAACCATTAGAGTCCACACTTTTTGATCCCGAGTTTGAGAGAACTTTGTGTCAAATCAAGAAAAAGAAGCAAGAAGTCACCATACTTGCCATCACTATGGCGGATCAACGGAATGGAGAGGCAAATAGGGCTTTGAGGGACTATGTTACGCCCTCGATTAATGGGGCTACATCTAGAATAAGGAGGCCGGCTATACAAGCTAATAATTTTGAGATTAATCCGGCGATAATTCAAATGATATAGCAAACTGTTCAGTTTGGGGAGTTATCGCAGGAGGATCCTAATGTTCATATCGCAAATTTTCTAGAGATTTGCGACACCTTCAAGCATAATGGAGTGACGGATGATGCTATTTGTTTGAGACTTTTCTCTTTTTCACTGAAAGGAAAAGCGAAAGCCTGGCTGAATTCTCTACCACCCGGTGTTATTACCTGGGAGGAGTTAGCACAAAAAATTTTGGCAAAATATTTCCCTCCAGCCAAGACAGTAAAGCTAAGGAATAATATTACCACATTCACTCAATTTGAAAATGAATCTTTGTATGAAGATTTATTGCAAAAGTGTCCTCATCATGACCTTCCGGCATGGCTTCAAGTCCAAACATTCTACAATGGTTTTGGAGCTACAAATAGATCCATAGTTGATGCAGCAGCTGGAAGGGTTGTAATGAGTAAAACTCATGAAGCAGCTTATGAACTTTTGGAGGAATAGGCATCCAACAACTATTAATGGCCTTCGGAGAGAGCAATGCCAAGAAAACGACTGGAATTTTTGAACTTGATTCTATTACCACATTGGCGGCACAAATGACAACTTTATCTAAACAACTAGGTAAGATGAATGTTAATGCTATTCAAACTAATATTGTGTGTGATTATTGTGCAGAAAATCATTCAAGTATTGATTGCCAAGTGGGGAATCCATTTGCTCAATCAAATTCTGAACAAGCTAATTACGTGTCCAATTTCCAATGTCAAAACAATCTTTATTCAAATATGTTCAATCCCGGATGGAGAAATCACCCCAATTTTTCGTGGAGCAACAATCAAGGGGCATCTAGACCACCTCAAAATTTTTCACAGAAAAAAAAGAAGCCAACACTCGAGGACATGTTCACGCAATACATGCAAAAGACAAATTTGGCGATCCAAAACAATTCGGCTTCAATTCGTAACCTTGAGGCTCAAATTGGTCAGCTTTCACACATTCTTACAGAGAGGACAGCGAGAACTTTTCCGAGCAATACAATTACCAATCTTGAGGAACATGTCAAAGCAATAGCATTGGACAATTGAGCAGCTACAAGGAGCAAGTACCGAGCAAGATAAAGCTGAAAATCATGTGGAGTTCGAGCTAAAGATGGAGGAATTGGAGCAGCAAGTGGCCGACCAGCAAGTGGGAAATTTTAAAGTGAATAAAAAAGCTTCAAAACCGACGAATTCTAGGGAGTTTACATCTGAAACTAATTCTCTTTCAATTTATGATCCACCGATTCCTTTTCCTCAAAGACTTAAAAAATAATAATAATAATAAGTTAGATAATCAATTCCTTAAATTTATTAATATTTTTAAGCAATTGCGTATTAATATTTCTCTTATTAAAGCTTTAGAGCAAATGCCTGAATATGCTAAGTTTTTCAAGGATATTTTATCAAACAAGCGGAAGTTGAAAGAGCATGAGACGGTGATGTTAACCAAAGAGAGTAGCGCAATTTTACAAAAAAAGTTGCCTCCTAAATTGAAAGATCCAGGGAGTTTTACAATTCCTTGCACTATAAGAAATTCTAATTTTGATAAAGCTTTATGTGATTTAGGAGCAAGTATTAATCTTATGCCTTTTTCGATTTTATGGAAGTTAGGTCTTGGAGAAGCAAAGTCTACTACGATCTCTTTACAACTGGCAGACAGGTCTATCAAGCACCCACATGGACTCAGTGAATACGTTTTGGTGAAGGTAGACAAGTTTATTTTTCCGGCGGATTTTATTGTGCTAGACATGGAGGAGGATGAATAAATACCTTTGATTTTGAGGTGACCTTTTCTTGCTACCGGGAGAACTTTAATTGATGTCCAACAAGGGAAACTTATTTTGAGGGTTGATGATGAGCAAGTTACTTTTGATATATTTAAGGCTATGGATTTTCTTTCTGAAGTACACTCTTGTTTTCAAATTAGTGACATAGACTTAGCAGTGGCCGAGACCTATACGGTTTGATTTTCAAAACTGCCACTTAAGGTGTGTCTTACTCATTCTACAACTCTTGAATCCAAGAATGAAGAGGTTAGGGAGTGTGTAAGGTATTTCAAAGCTACACCATTCTTCTGTCCTTCCATAAAGCCGAAATTGGAAGAGCTAGGTTCATCCATGCTAACATCTTCAAGTAACGAACCACCCAAACTTGAGCTCAAACCGCTTCCGTCAAATTTGAGGTATGCTTTCTTAGGCCAAGACTCTACTTTTCCGGTTATTATTAATGGTTCTTTAAGTGATGTAGAGGAAGAAAAGTAAGAGTTTTAAGGGAGCATAAGATGGCTTTGGGATGGACAATCTCGGGTATCAAGGGAATTAGTCCTTCGATTTGTATGCATAAGATTTTAATGGAGGATAGTTTCAAGCCGATAGTTCAACCGCAATGGAGATTGAATCCATCAATGCAAGAAGTGGTGCATAAAGAAGTATTGAAGCTCTTAGATGCTGGAATTATCTATCCAATCTCGGATAGTGCATAGGTGAGTCCGGTTCAAGTGGTTCCAAAGAAAGGAGAAATAATCGTGGTAAAAAATGATAACAATGAACTTATACCAACAAGGACAGTCACGGGATGGCGAGTATGCATAGATTATCGAAGACTTAATGATGCAACTCGAAAAGATCGTTTTTCATTGCCTTTTATCGACCAAATGTTAGAAAGACTCGCTGGCCATGCTTACTATTGTTTTCTAGATAGGTATTCCGGATACAATCAAATCGTAATTGCTCCCGAAGATCAAGATAAGACTACTTTTACATGTCCTTACGGAACTTTTACATATAGGAGGATGTCTTTTGGTCTTTGCAATGCTCCAGCCACGTTCCAGAGATGCATGATGTCCATTTTCTCCGACATGGTGGAAAAATTTATAGAAGATTCATGGATGACTTCTCGATTTTTGGTTATTCTTTTGATAATTGTTTATTTAACTTGTCTTTGGTTTTGTAGCGATGTGAGAAGACTAATTTAGTTTTAAACTGGAAAAAATGCCACTTTATGATCGAAAAAGGGATAGTGCTTGGCCATCAAAAATTTCCTTCAAGGGAATTGAAGTCGAAAGAGCCAAAATAGATGTTATTGACAAACTCCCACCACCGGCCAATGTGAAGGGCGTGAGAAGTTTCTTGGGTCATGTGGGGTTTTATCGACGGTTCATTAAGGATTTTTCTCAAATTACTAAACATCTTTGCAATCTTTTGATTAAAGATACACTGTTTGATTTTTCTCATGAATGCTTGCATGCTTTTGAAACATTGAAAAAGAAAATAATTTCAACACCTATAATTGTTTCACCAGATTGGAATTTACTTTTTGAATTGATGTGTGATGCTAGTGATTTTGCTATAGGGGCTGTTTTAGGGCAAAGAAAAGATAAAAATTTTCATGTTATTTATTACACAAGTAGGACTTTAACGGGAGCTCAACTTAATTATGCTATTACTAAAAAAGAATTATTAGTGGTTGTTTTTACTTTTGCTAAATTTCATTCTTACTTGATAGGTTTGAAGGTAGTTGTCTATACCGATCACTTCGCTCTTAAGTACTTGCTTACGAAGAAGGATGCTAAACCAAGATTACTTCGATGGATTTTGCTTCTACAAGAATTTGATTTGGAGATCAAGGACAAGAAGGGTACCGAAAATTTGGTGGCAGATCACTTATTCCGGATTGAGCTTAAGGGTGCGGATGATGAGCAGCAATTGCCAATTAATGAAACATTTCCGGATGAGCATTTGATGGTTGTGCAGGTTGTTCCATGGTATGCCGACATAGTCAACTACTTGGTGTCGCGAATTCTACCTCCCGAGATGACATATCAACAAAAGAAGAAGTTTTTCTCCGACTTGAAGTATTATTTTTGGGAGGAACCTTTTTTATTCCAACATTGTGCAGATCAGATAATTAGGAGATGTGTACCTGAAGAAGAGATTGAGAGCATACTACGACATTGCCACTCACTGGAAGTAGGCGGCCACTTTGGTGGAGCAAAAACAGCGGCAAAAATTTTGCAATCCGGGTTTTATTGGCCTTCTATTTTTAAAGATTCTTTTAACTTTGTTAATTTATGTGATCAATATCAACGGGTTGGGAATATTTCTAGGAAACATGAGATGCCATTGAATAATATTTTAGTGATTGAATTGTTTGATATTTGGAGGATAGATTTCATGGGTCCTTTTCCATCTTTGTATTCTAACAAATTTATTTTGGTGGCTATAGATTACGTCTCCAAGTGGATGGAAGCTGCTGCTTTGCCGACTAATGATACGAGGGTTGTGATGAATTTTCTTCGAAAAAATATATTTTCCCGATTTGGCACTCTAGGAGCGATAATTAGTGATATTAGGAACCATTTTTGCAACCGTCCATTTGAAGTTTTACTTAGTAAGTATGGAGTTACTCATCATGTGGCAACACCATATCATCCTCAAACAAGTGGCCAAGTTGAGGTGTCCAATAGGGAGTTGAAACGCATACTTGAAAAGACCGTTAGTATCTCACGAAAGGATTGAGCACGAAGGTTAGATGATGCATTATGGGCTTATAGGACAGCATTTAAAACACTGATTGGAATGTCACCTTATCGGTTAGTTTATGGAAAAGTATGTCATTTACCCGTGGAGCTAGAAAATAGAGCTTATTGGGTGATAAAGACACTTAATTTTGATTTAATGGTTGCAGGTGAGAAGAGAATGTTGCAAATTAATGAGATTGACGAGTTTCGCAACGATGCTTATGAGAATGCTCGGATTTACAAGGATAAAACTAAAAGATGGCATGATAAGCATATTTTGAGAAGGGACTTCGAAGTGGGGCAGAAAGTTTTACTATTCAATTCAAGACTTCGATTTTTCCGGGAAAGTTACGATCTAGGTGGTCGAGACCATTTGTTGCGACTCATGTTTTTCCATATGGAGCGGTTGAAGTTCATCATGAGACAAAAGGGGCATTCAAGGGTAATGGACAGGTTAAAGCCTTATGTGGATAGAGAATTTAGCACGCAAAAGTTTTCCATCAATCTCACCAATCCTTAATACTAATTTGGAGAATGTTTAGCTATATAGACTTTAAACAAAGCGTTTTTTGGGAGGCAACCCAAGTTTTTTTTTTTTTTTCTCTTTAATTTATATTTTTGTTTTCATCTTGTAGGTTTGCATAAGTTTTGGAGCTCCCCAATGTGTTACACGGTTGTGCTTTCAAGGACAACATTCAATTGGAAATTTGGGGAGCACTTCTTACCTTTTCTCATTTTTTTTTCTTCTTCTTTCTCATTGAGGACAATGTGTCATTCAAGTTTGGGAGAAGGGAGTTTATGTTTAAAATAAATAAAAAAAAATGTTTTTGGTTTGATGAATAAAATGGCCTATGATAAAAATATGGTTGAAATTGATTATAATTTTTAGGGAAAAGTCTTATTGCTTGAGTCTACTTGTTAATCCCTGACTTGATTTTGCTTAATTTGAGATTTTCTATATTCAATGAATGCTTATCATAATCATTAATTGTTTGTAATACATAGAGAAATTTTATGTGAATATTGTAAATTTGTATGGTCTCAACAAACTCTAAAACTTGTTTGATGACACTCGAGGCGAAATCCTAGACAAAATATTACTTGAGAAATGATTTAGGCATTCTTTGAATCGATTGAGCCTTTCAAGCTTACCTATTTATTATCTTTATCCCTAGTCACCCTTTTGAGCTTTGTTGAATTATACTTTGACCTTATATTTTTCTTTTTTATAAAGCATCATATTCCCTACCCTATTTGAGCTTAAACACTTATTTCCTTACCTTTGAAGAGAACTAAGTTTACACAAAGTCAAAATAGCATGGAAGGTGTGAGACGTAGAAAGTTTACAAGTAAATTTTATCATAGCCCATGTTATCAAAGTCTTAAGACTGAGAGTGTGAAAAGTCAACAAAGAGTTTGAAAGTGTTTAAAAAAAGCAGAGAGAAAAAAAAAGAGCTTTGAATTCTTATATATATATATATATATAAAATAAAAAAAAATTCCTAGATAAAAAAAATGGGATCTTTAAAAGAACGATAATGAGAGGTGTTTTGAGAGAATCATAGGATTGAGAAGAAGTGTATGTGTTAGAAGTAAGTATGCTCTATTTGTTTTGTTTGTGTTCAAAATTAAGTTCTTTTGCTTTGTTTGAACCCTAACTTTTCTTTGTAGCCCTCACCTTAGCCTTACATTACAAGCTTAATAAAAAGCTATAGATCCTTGGTAATATTTTTGTTCTATATTAGTGGAGAGTGATTTGAAAAGCAAGCCTATGGAGTTGCAATTATCAATTTCATAACTAGATATCCATTATATATTTACCTGTTTGCATAAAATCATCCGGAAAGCTAATAATGAAGTGAGAATGATAGGTATACATGAATGAGATGATTGATAATGAGGTGGACTTGAGTTTTGAATTAACTATTGGACTTGTGTGATATTGAATGATTCCTTTGGATTATAAAACTTTAGGTAATCTTTGAGGCAACAAATTTTATGAATTAAATCAATTCTTGTTTTTAGTCGTTTTCTCTTTTTCTTTGCTTGAGGGCTAGCAAATTTTAAGTTTTGGGGAATTTGATAAGTGTAATTTTTACATGATTTTTATTACTCTTTTACTTATTAAAATTGATAGTTTTCCTTTATTTCTTTTGATTTTATTTTATTTTATTTGCTAGTGCCGCACTTTTTCCTATTTTGTGTTATATTTCCTTTTAGTTACTTTCCTATTTCATGTTATCCTAGTAGTAGAAGTATTTCCCATTCAATATCTTTCCTTTTCCTAAGCCGCATTTTTTCCTATTTTGTGTTATATTTCCTTTTAGTTACTTTCTTATTTCATGTTTTCCTAGTGGAAGAAGTATTTCCCATTTTAGTGTCTTTCCTTTTCCTAGGAGTAGTATTATTGTACTTTCCTTTTCTTTTCTAGGAGTTTTCTTATATAAGGCCGGCTGCCCTTGCCTTGAAAACACGGCAGATTTTTCCTAGACAAGAGAATAAAGAGAGAAGAGAAGGAGGGTGGCTGCCAAGTCTCAAAGAGAGATCTTCAACAATCTTGAATGTTTCATCAACTTATTTCAAGCAAAAGAGTTTTATTCTCTTCTCTTTAGTTTTCTTTTGATGCATTCCAATAAGAACATGGTTGATTTCAGATTTGTTATGAACTAATTTTATTTTTCTAAGGCTTTGATGTAGTCTAGCTTTGAACACACAATTTAAATTCCAAGTTATTTTATTTCAAGTTTTTTTTATGTTGAGTGTTTATCCTTGATCCTATTGCTTCCAATTTTCTGGCCAATTATTGTTTGATTTATTGAATCATAATGAAACCGAGAGGTAATTTGTGATTAGAAGCTGTTAAGATTAAACACTATTAGTTGAGCGAAAGATAAAGATACTTTACCCCGACTAGTATGATTTTAGATTAAGAAAAATCCAAAGAACTTAATGAATCTTCAAATAATTTAATTTACAGAGAGATATGATGAATTATTAGGTGGAGATATTTCTAATGTTATTCGAGAGAAAACATTGAACAATTTAAGGGATTTATTTTCATCAACTTGAAAAATTAGAATTTTATAACAAGGAATAATAAATTGTGTGGGATTAGTTAAGTGAAATCAAAAGCTCTATATTTATTTTTATTATCTCTACAACCTTCAGTTTTATTCTATTTTCTTTTAATTTATTTTTGTCAAGCACTTTAGTTTGATTTTGGTGATAAAGTCAATAAAATTTCGGTTTTATTTCCAAATAGTAAATAATTTGGTAAATTTCAATACTCAATAGCATAATTAGTCCTTGTGGGTTCGATATTTTTTCTTTAAAACTTTACTACTTGTTGTGATTTTGTTCACTTGCAAATTTTTTACACCATAAGATATGGATGCTTCTACTTATCAAAAAAAAGAATACGGATGCTTCTGTTCTCCTCGCCAGCCTTTGGACTGCTCACCTCACAGGTAAACACAAGTTCCTAACCACCAAGGCAAGAAGCCAACAAGGACAGTTGGTTATAAGATATGACGCGCACATGTTTATAAGATATGACGCGCACATGTTTGAAAGATAATACAATATAGACACACATGAATGATGATATGGGAAGTTAACTAAAGAATATTTGAAACTTTTCCTACATTATCAGTTGCAAGGAACAATCAATTTTCTTCTTACAGAGTAGCAAAAAAACCGTCCTTCTAAGAACTTATGTACATTGCTAATCAAACTACCAGAGACATCTACAGTTCAATTATTGTAAAAAGAAGCCTACTTCCACAACACAGCTAATTCAAAAGAAGTGCTTACTTGCCCGAGCAAAGATGCAATACAAGCACCAGTATGAACAAGGGGACCTTCTTTGCCTAAAGCTAAACCACCTCCGACAGAACCAATGCTTCCAAATATCTACAAATTACAAAGAGGAATAAAATTTAAACATATATATCATTACACATCAACAAACACAACAGCACGGCAGAAACAATACCACACCTTTCCGATCAGGGTTCTGAAGAGAAGGATACCATGAATATCAACTCCTGGACAAATAAAATGAAATAACATTAATTTCAGCAGAAGTACACTGAAAGCACCTTGAGGAGTAATACAAAGATTCTACAAAAAGCAGTTTAAAAAAATCAGTTACCATTCAGATAACCCTTAATTTCAGGAATACCAGATCCTGCAGCTGCTGGTGCAAATTGTGTAACAATATTTACAGAAGAAAAGACTAAAACCAGGTTTATCAATATGTATATTAAAAAACCAGCAAAGTAGGATTTTTGTATTATAGAAAATGTCAACGCAAACTTCCAGCCTGCAAAGTTCTCAACTGAAATATTGATGAAAACAGCGGCAAGTCCAGTACCTGAAATCAATCAAAAGAAACGAAAAAGGTTATCCACAGTCAAAGCTATTAGATTTCACCCCACATGCAATTACATTTCATCTAGTTATCGTTCCATCTTCAATTACCTTAATTATGCAACATATAAATGGTTCTTAGAGCACATGCTGTTTGAAAAATCTGAATAAACACTCTCAAAAACTTTAATACAAGCAACCATCATCAATTAAATCTTAAGTACTAATACCATGACTCTCAAATCTCAATTACACAGAGCGTAATGAGACAGAAGAGTACTCCAATTAGTCATCGGATTTTTAAGTTTTTCATAGGGAAACAAAAGGAAAACCATGCTACATAAACGCTGTAATGACTTTAAAAAATAAAAAATAAAGTCTCTTACCAAAAAAACTTCAAAACTTATTCTCCCTACAACACATTTTATCCAAATTATCCATGCTCAAGAAAATACGAAACCACCAAACAGAACTCAAGTGAAAAGGCTGCATAACCTAGGTCAAATTCATTCCCAACAAGCAAAGGATCATATTTATATCGTTATAATTAATGCATAACCAAGCCACGTATCTGTTTTTAGACATGAAAACAAAAGAAAAAGATAAAAGAAGAAGAAGGAAGAAACACAATAATTATCTGCTTACCAATGCCGATGAGCAAAGCAAAGAACCATTTCACCACCACATAATATCCAACATACAACTTCCCTCTCTGCGCCTGCAAAATACCAAAAAACAAATCAAAATCAATGAGAAAATAGATTAAATTTATTTAACTTAAAATCAAATAATAAACAGCAAAAGCACAATTTCTTTTTTTAGGAAAAATAATAAACAGAACCTGTTCTTCTTTATAGGCATAATTCTCGATAACTTCATAGTCAAGACTCCCAACACCCGCACCATCAGAGCTTGTGCTCAAGATGCCGACTCCTTCGAGCTCACCGTCCTCGGAATTCGGAATCTGAGACCACACCAGTTTCGCTGTTTCAATTCCGTTTTGCAGATGATTCGATAACATGATCGATCAATTCGATTATCTCCCTGTGCAAAATCAAACGCTAAACCCCGTAACTTCAAAGGCAAACCCTAGGCTCCAATTTCTCAGATTCTCTTCAGCTACTCAATTCCGTACACCATGAGAGAGAGAAAGCAAAATGAAAGATTTGAGAGAAATTGTAATTTAAACAATCAAAATCGGATTAAAAGTCAAAATTGAGAATTGTTGTTATTGAAAGGTGGTGAAAAGAGGGATAGAAAGCTGACTATGGCGTAGAAACTTGGGTGACTCTCTGTCTCTACTCTCTCTCTCTCTCTCTCTGGTTTTTATGCTTGATAGGTATTATGTCCTTCTATGTCTTTCGATTTTTGAGTTTTTCTTCGATTCTTCTTGCTTTGCAACGAAGTTGAGATGTGGCAACAGGTTATGATCATGTGAGACGAGGCTGTACCTGGAGACTTCGTAAGTTTCTCGTTCTGTTGAATGTTTACCGTTTGTCCAACGAGCGGCTACACTGGATGATGACGTGTACCACTGATTGTCTGAGTATCTATGGGCAACTGGTGTAGAATGATAACTTATAGCCGTTTAAGTGGGAATGTGTTGTGGACCAACAGTTGAGATGGAAATTATTAAATATTAAATTCAATCAGGTCATAAATTATTAAAAATTCAAGGTTTTGCTCTTCGTTTGGCACGTGTCCGCCCGATCTATAAAGCAAGGTGAAGTAGAGCAAAACAGTTTTTTTAATTGATTTTTTTAAAAAAAATAAAAGTTTTGGACTCAGAAAAAAATAAATTTTATTAATAATTTTTAAAAATTTTATTAATAATATTAATTAAATATATATAAATATTATTAATGAAATTTTCAAATATTATCAATTAAATTTTTAATCGATGTAAATCTGATGCAATCAAGAATTTATTAAGCATAAGTCAAAAAACTTCTTACTAGTGAGAATTGAGGAGAGATTCTTGATTGCACCTGATGCAAAACAAGAATTTTACATTGGATAGAAACTTGATTGATAATGTGTGAGAAATTCATTAATAATGTACATACATATTTAATTAATATTATCAATAAAAATCTCAATAATTACTAATAAAGTTTTTAACAATACAAAAATTTTATTTTACATCCAATACAAACAAAAATTAACTTTTAAAAATATTACCAATAGCTTACATACATATTTCATTAAAATTTTCAAAAATTACATGTCGAATTTTAATCTATACAAGCAAAAACTTTTCCATACTAGCGAGAGTTGAGAAGCTCTACTATCTGTTTACCCACAAAAAGATATCCACTAAAACTCGTCTCACATCGTTGAATCCAATTCACCAAAATTTTCAGGTGGGGTGTGTCTCATCTTTTGGATACTACAATTCCCACTTTCTAGGTTTTATATTAGATGACCCAAAGTCAACCTAAACACGTACTAATCCAAGTTAGCACTATACAAGCATGTTTCATCAAGCATTACGATGGCAAGTTAGGCACCGTTTGGTTTAATAGTAATAAAATAGTTTTTGATAAAACAGTAATTGAATTAAAAATAGATTAATGCTTATCCGTTTTAACTTGGTTTCTATTTATAAAATAAACAAAAACTGTCTCATGGACTAATTGACGCTCTAGTAATATTTCATGTGATGAGAAAGAGATTTTGTAAACACTGAGCTTGGCAATGACATCACGTGCTAGTTGTGTCTAGTTTAAAGCAAGTTTTTTTTAACCGGAAATCTCATTTAAGATGTGATAATAGATTAAGCTAAACGCAAACCATGTTACGTGTATTTGGAGAAAAAGGAAAGAAAATAGTATACATAAATTACATAGATAAAAATAAAGAAACATTCGCTCGTGACAACAAAGTTTATATCCCAAGGTCTGAACCAATGGGAGTTCGTCATGCAGGCGTAAAGTTGTATTTTTTTCAATCCTTTTTTATTATTAATAAAGTTTTTTTTATGTTATTAATGAATTTTTCAACAAGAAAATTTTTGGATCAAGAAATGTCAAAATTCATTGTCACCAATAAACATAATCGTATCAACGCTGAAATTATACTCATACCATGTTTAGCATGTGCGTAGCATACGAGCTAGTATTGATTCATGAGAATTTTTAATTTTACTGTCTATCATGGAACGTGCGTTGAACGTGGTAAATATTACGCGTGATTAATTTTTAATATTTTTTATGTATATTAAATAATAATATAGTAAACATATAATATGTTTTAAATTCAATTAGAACGAAATAAATGTAATAATCAAAATTTATAAAATTACAAAACAATAACATTGTTTTAACGTGAATAAAATTTAATATCCTGATGAACTTATTATTTTGATATAAATCTATCATTATTTTTTTGTTAAATTAGTGTATCTAATTACATTGAAATTTTTTTTTGAAAAAATTGTTTATTAGTAATGATTTTTTATATATTTTTTGTAAATTATTTGCTTATATGCAGTCTCCAAACTTTATATATTAAAAATCATTGATGTTATTGGTGCTTATACAAGATCCAATATATTGATGAATTTATTAATGAAGTAAAAATCTTATAAAATAAAATAAAATTTTAGTTTTTCAATTGAATACTTATTAATATTTTTAAAATTAATAGATTTACTTACAAACTAATAAACTTTTAAAAAAAAAACTTGTTCATAATGAGTATTTTTTTTAACTTTGCAAATAACTTGCTTATATAGAGTTAAAAGTAAAACCTTATTATGTCAAGAAAAGATAGTGTAATTTTATGGATTTCATTACATGAAAATTTATTATTTTTAGAATGTTTGTTTATATATAGAAAGTAATTTTTGAATTATTTGCAAATAATTCTAATTCGATAAAAATATAATTAACCTAAATGCAATTATTATGTAGAGATATTTTTGTCCACATAATGTTTTATGCCACATTTGTATATTTATATAGGGCTTACATGAATTTAGTTGAAAATTGATAGAATTCGTTACCTTAATTTGTATCGGCAATCCTTTCTCAAAAATTGGTAGATGATTTTTAAAGAAAAAATTATCTATGCAATATAGCTCACATGTAAATCTAGTCACCAATCAATAAAATCACGAAGCTAATATAATTTATAAGACAATTTCCGTATGCCAAATATTATAATTAAATAGACAAGTTTTTTTTTTTTTTTGTAATGATTATCTCTTGATAGAACAAACACAAAATTGATTGCAAAGTAAGGACTTTATTGACTTTTAGCTTGTTATTACTTTTTTGATATTTTTAAATTTTTCAATCAATAAAATTCTCTTTAAAATATTCAATATAAGTATTATAATCTTAATAGTTGAATATGACAAATTATTCATAGTGCAATTGTAACGACCCATCCTAGGTTGGTCATCCCCAAGACGGTGTTGTCACATTTTGAAAATCCCAACATGACATATATATGCAACGATAAAAATATACCAATTGCAATTATTTACATCGATCATCAACACTTAATAAGGGAGATACATTATTCAGATCTCAACTTAAACATTTTATACAACATAATATGCATGAAAATTTACAAATAAATTTTTATTTTATTTTCTCGTTAGTTTGAGGATGTGAACCACGTGGCTTACAGATAATGACTTCGTCTAAATCTCAACTCACCAAACTATATGTCATGCATGCTACCTGAAATCATTGTACAATGAGGAGTGAGCTTCATAAGCTCAACGAATTAAACTTATTAGAGTATTCAATTTGTATAATTAGTTTTCCCATATTCATTCATCTAAATCTCATATATTTTTATAATAACATTCTATTATCACTATTCACATCAAATCTTTATCCTTTATAAATCTCTTCTTCTAATATAATTAATCATTATCTTGAGATTATCAATTATATCTCATAATTAACTCATTATGAGATTCACAGCATATAATCTATCACTCAGATAATTCTCATCATTTCATATTTCCATATTTCTTCTCAGAATAATTATATCTCTGTGTGACTCATTCATCTATCAATAAATTTACAATCATGAATAACACTTTAGCATATCAAGTAATAACAATCAATATTTAAGCAAATGCAATGCATAAATTTAAATGTTATTATTATTGGGAACGTCTTCTCACATGTCGACATGTTTATCTTAGACCGACTGCATTCCCGGTTCTTTTATTCTCATTCAAACCGACTACCTTCCCGGTTCTTTTATTTTCATTTAGACCGGCTGTCTTCCCGATTTTTTTATTTTCATTTAGACCAGCTACCTTCCTGGTTCTTTTATTTTCATATATATACATATGAATAATGACATGAAATATGCATATGAACAATAATATAAAAACAAGCATGTATTCAAACATTTAAATTAGCTATCCCGATTATTCTCAAATTATTATTTGAAAAATTCTACTAAATTATTCTTCTCATAAATCATATCAAATCATCAACCATAACTCATCAAGAATTTCATTTATCACTTTTATTATTAAGTCGACTCATTATTCCAATAATATTATTTCTCATATAATAATTCTCTACACATCATTTATTCCTATCATACCTATCAACCAACTTTCATCTATCACCAAATCATAAGTTAATAATATATTCAAATATTATCACTATATATTTCATATTTATCTTGATTACTTAAAGTAAATCTAACTCACCACGTAGCACTTAGAGCTACCCGTGCATCACCTCCTTGCATATCTTGCTCTTCTCAGCAATTTTTCCCGGTTGCTAATCGTCAACACCTAACATAATATTTATATTAACTTTTTAATTTATTCTTCAATTCTTTCATAATTCACACCCTTTGAAAACTCTCACATTAAATTTCAGGAATTTCATGTATGCTAAATTTCAAAAATAAACTTTACGTTATTACCTTCTGTTTTTCTTAGAGTTTCCCGTGACTCTCTATAAAATTCTCTCATAAACTCTTTCAAAATTTTACTCTTTCAATCTTTCTTTTGGTCCCCAAGTGTTTAGAGAAATAGAGTAGTTTGAATTGTAGAAGGAAGAAAAACCTAACAGGATTTGGTAAGAAATAAGTAAAATAAACTCAAATTATGTGTGTGTGTGTATATATATATATAAAACTTCATTAGTCAACAACTTCCCCCCCTAAATTTTTGCCATGAAATGCAATGTTGTCTTACATGCAGCATTGCATTTTCTTTTGGCAACACATGTTGCCACGTTTTTTTTAATTAAATTTTTTTCAAAAGAATTGTTTTATATAAAAAAAATTAGTTCTTTTGTGTGTGGATATATATATATATATATATATATATATATATATATATATATATATATATATATTTTTAACTCCATATCATATTTATTAAATTACTTCTTTACTCTTACTTTACAAATACGGATATTACAATTCTACCCACCTTACAAAAATTTCATCCCCGAAATTTCCTTACCTATTTCATGAAAGAGTTATGTGTATTCTTTCCTCATTCTTGCTTCATGCTCCTAAGTAATTTTTTCAACATATTTGCTTCGCCATAATACTTGAATCAATTGAATAACTTTATTATGCAAAGCGTGTTCCCTTTTGTCTAGAATTCTGATCGGTACTTGCATAAAGGTTAAATCTTCTTGAAGTTCTATCTCCTGATTCGAGATACTATGGGATTCATCGTGTAAGTACTTTCTCAAAAATGACACATGAAACGCATTATGTAATTTTTTTAACTCTAGGGAAAAATCCAATCGATATACTACTAGTCCAACTCTCTCAATAACCTCATATGGCCCCACAAATCTCGAACTTAACTTTCATTTCTTTTTAAACCTCAACACACCCTTCCACAGAGATATATTAAAAAATACCCAATCACTAACTTGAAACTCGAGAAGTCATCTTCTATTATCAGCATATCATTTCTGTCAATTCTGTGCTACTCTAAGGTTTTCTCTAACCAATTTGATCCTCTTAGTAGTTAAATCTATAGTTTTTTGACCAACTATCTTTCTCTTTCCAACTTCTTCCTAGCATACTGGAGTTCTACACCTCCTACTATATAAAGCCTCAAATGGTGTCATCCCAATACTAGTTTGATACTGATTATTGTATGCAAATTCGATCAAAGGCAAATAAGTGTCCCAGCTCACTGAGAAACTCAATACACTTGCCCTCAGCATATTTTCTAGTATTCTAATGATTCTCTCTGTCTGTCCATCAGTTTGTGGATGAAAAGTTATACTAAACTGCAATTGCGTACCCATAGCTTCTTGGAAATCCCTTCAAAATCTAGAAGTGAATCTATAATCTATGTCTGATACAATGCTCAAAGGTACTCCATGTAATCTTACAATCTCCGCTACATACAATTCAGTTAACTTTTCAGGACTCTAGGTAGTTTTAATAGGAAGGAAATGTGAAGACTTAGAAAGTCTGTCCACTATAACCCATACAGCGTCATGTTCTCTCTGGGAACGGAAAAAAACCAGAGACAAAATTCATACTCACGTTTTCCCATGGCCACTCAGGTACTGGAAGAGGTTTTAATAAATCTGCTAAATGTCTATTCTCATATTTCACCTGTTGACAAGCCAAACATCTAGAAATATGTTTCATTGCATCATTCTTCATTCCTGACCCCCAATAATTCTATCTTAACCCCCTGTACATCTTATTATTACTTAGGTGCATAGAATATATAGAATCATGAGCCTCCCTTAGTATTTTCTTTCTCATCTTCACATTATCGGGAACTCAAACTCTATGCCCCAGTACCACCATACCATCTTTTCTAATTCTAAACTCAGTCGGCTTCCCACTCAATACTTCGTGTTTGATCTTCTTTATCCCTTCATCTCTACCCTGCATTTGTAATAAACAATTAATAATAGAAGATCGTACCACCATATTTGCCATCAATACTCCTCTATCATTGACACTCAACTGCATCATCATTTTTCTTAATTCTATCATCAAGCTAGTATTATGACTCCTAACAGCAACTAATCTCCCTGTAGCCTTTCTACTCAATGCATCAGCTACTTCATTAGCCTTTCATGGATGATATTGAATTGTAAAGTCATAATCACTAATCAATTCCATCAATCTCCTTTGCCTCAAATTCTACTCTTTCTGGGTAGGTAAATGCATCAAACCTTTATAATCAGTAAAAATTTCACAATTGGCTCAATACCAATGATGTCTCCAAATCTTTAAAACGAAAACTATGGCAGCTAATTCTAAATCATGGGTCGAGTAATTCCTCTCATGGTTCTTCAATTGCTTAGATGCATAAGCTATAACTCTCCTATGTTGCATCAACACACATCCTAACCCCTGATGTGATGCATTACTATATACCACAAACCTTCATCACTAGAAAGAAGTACTAATACCGGGGCAGTAGTCAATTTTTCTTTTAATAACTGGAAACTACTTTCACATTCTTCTGACCACCTAAACTTCACTTCTTTCCTGGTGAATTTAGTCAATGGTCCAGCAATCATAGAAAATTTATGAATAAATCTCTTATAATACCCAGTCAACCCTAAAAAGCTTATAATTTCAGTTACACTAGTGGGTCTTTCCCAATTCAACACTGCTTCTACTTTCTGTAGGTCAACTGTTATTCCTTCTCCCGACACAACATGCTCTAAGAAAGATATTTCACTCAACCAAAACTCACACTTAGAGAACTTTGCGTATAATTTCTCTCTCCTCAGAATTTTCAACATTATCTCTAAATACTACATATGCTCATCTTCATTCTTGGAATATACCAGTATATCATCAATAAACACAATCACAAATCTATCCAAGAACAGTTTAAACACCCTATTCATTAGATCCATAAATGTTTTAGGAGCATTAGTTAACCTAAATGGCATCACCAGGAACTCATGATAGCCATAACGTGTCCTAAAAGTAGTCTTAGGCACGTCCCCCTCATTTATCCTCAATTGAGGATAACTTGATCTCAAGTCTATCTTAGAAAACACCCTAGCTCCCTGTAACTGCTAGAATAAATCATCTATCCTAGGCAAAGGATATCTATTCTTGATGGTGATCTTATTCAACTATCTATAATCAATACACAACCTCATTATCCTGTCCTTCTTCTTAACAAACAACACAGGGGCTCCCAAAGTGACATACTAGGTTGAATAAATTGTTTATCTAGTAACTCCTGAAGCTGAACTTTCAACTCTCTCAATTTAGATGGTGCCATTCTATAAGATGCTATAGATATAGGTACTGATCCTTGAATCACCTCAATAGAAAACTCAATCTCCCTATTGGGAGGCAAACCAGACAACTTCTCAAGGAATACATTAGAAAAATCTTTCACTACCAAGATTTTTTCTAACTTTCTACTTTCCTTGCTAGAATCCACCATATATACCAAGTACCCCTCACAACCCTTATTCAACCATTTACTAGCAGTTAAGGTAGAAATAAGACAGTTAGCAAGTATCTTACGTTCTCCCTAAAAATTAAACTCCTCTTGTCTGGGTAACTCGAACACCACATTCTTCCTAAAACAATCTACTCAAGCATGATATGCAGATAACCAATTCATCCCCAGAATTAAATCAAAATCTGTTATATCTAAAGGCAATAAATCAACTTCAAATTCTCTATCAGCCATATTAAACACATAACCTTGATAAATTGTCCTGACACTATAAGATAAAAGGTTAACGCCGACACTTTTTTTGTGTGCATATTTTGGCGCTTTAAAGTGTCGAAATATGAATTTTCGGCACTTTTCGCAAGCGCCGAATAAAGCACCGGTATGTGTGGTGTTGAAGCGCAAATACTAGCGCTTAATGAAAGTGCCGCAATGTGCCTATTTTTTCGGCGCTTAAAAGCGCCGAAATACAGCACCTATATAGTGGCGTTTTTAAGCGTCGGTATATTTCGGCGCTTGTAAGCGCCGCAATATACCGACGCTTTTAAGCACCGAAATATAGCACCTATATAGTGGTGCTTTTAAGCGCCGGTATATTTCGGCCCTTTTTCCAAAATATACCGGCACTTAAAAGTGCCAATATATAACTGCTTTAATTTTTTTTTTACATTATTTTGGTTTAATATTATACCATAAAATGAACCCTTCAATAAATAGAATGTACCATAAAATTTAAAATGTTCTTCAATATATAAAATGTACCATAAAATTTCAAAATGTTCTTCAATATATAAAATATACCATCATCCATAAAAATTCTTTTACTCAGTACAAAAGTCATCTCATGTACAAAAAAAAAAAACAATCATAGTTACCATCACACTTTTGACATCAATTTTGAGGTCCTCTATTAACCAATTGTTGAAGTAAAGACTTCAGCTCATCCATTTAGGATTGCATATTGTTCATTTGATCATCGTGCTTAGCTGTAATTTCTTGAATCTGATGCGCCTGCTGTTCAATCTGATGTGCATACTGTTCAATATGATGTGCATGCTGTTGATTGGTTTCTTCCATTTGTGCTTTCAGACTACTTATCTCTTCAGCATGAGCCCTATGGTAGCCCATATCATTCTTCATTTGAGTTGAAAATCCAAACATAGCAGAGGGTGTAACTCCAAAACCTTGACCTCGGACACGACCGGAACTCTCTTCACCCATAAGCTCGGTGAAGATTTCATTTTGTATTGCTAAATTATTGCTAGCATCAGAGGATCCTGAAGCTGCAACAAGTTCAGCAACACGAGCACCAAAAGTCTAAAGAAAGGCTCTGAACCAGAATACATCAGCAAGAAATTTCTAAAGATAGCACCAAAAGTTCAAAAACAAGTAAATATCATTAAATGTCAGCTTACAGTTTAAGGTCACTACACTAATTTCTCAATCAAGACAAATAAACAAGGACATATACACTCCTCCCCATCAATCATAAGCGTTTTAATACTAATATTACTTCATTAAATAAAATAAAATAGAGAAAAAAATGTAACTTTTTTTTATAAGTAAGAAAAAGATATAACTAAAATGACAACATGAAAATCATGGAATATCACAAGCATACTTTGGCATATAAACTAATAAAGTTGAGCAACAGGAGAAACACAGAATAGAAAAAACCAACCAAAAAAAATCAAAACCTTTGCTCTAAGATGACCAACAGGACTGCTGAACTTAGGGAAAACATGTTGCACTACTTAATAGTGGTTGATTTTACACCAGAATTGCCTTCTTTAGTCAAGAAGACCCCAGCTGAAGCTTGCTACCAGAGATTAAGAGCAGGAGTCAGGGCTAAGAGAAAAATTTACTTTAAACACAGATTCGGTAATTCTTAAGGAATGCACAGGGTTGACGAGTGTCTTTGGGGTGCAAAGTTCAGATAAACTCTCTGCATAAACTGTCATGAAATTAATGATCTCCCCACTTATGTGGCCCTGCTTTGATTGGCAGGAAAGGGTTAAATCCTTATTGTAGATCATCGAAACTAATACAGCTCGCATCCTAATTCCACTTTCTACCCTTAAATATGTTAGAAGAAGAATATGTGCAAAATGGAAGCTCCTCCAAATAAGCAGTATTTTCTTAACACAGGAGTGTTTCATTACCAGAGAGGAAGTTGAGGTGGTGTTATTAAGGGACTCCAGGGGTAGAATCAATGTAGTATTTTCTATAGCATTAAGGCCTGATATAGTGTTGGCTTAAGAAGTGAATGTTATAAAACATGGCTTGAAACTACTCACAACAGAGGGATCCAATAACTACTGGTAGCAACAGATTCTCAAAGTGCACCCTTGATATTGAATAAGCAAGATGAATTACCATGGAAGATTAGGAAGCATATAAAAGAATAAGTAGTCCTTAGAATAAATTTAGCTATGTTATTTTCACAGTGTAAATTAGGAGCAAAATAGCACTGCTAATTGTTGTGCTTATGCTTGTATTATAAATAAGGCAACAGGTTATTTAACAAAGATATTATCTTTCATCTTGAATTAAATTTCATTTATCCAAAAATTAAACAAATTTAGCCACTTAATGACCACATAATATCATTCTTTCTAACCATCACAGCGAGGGCCATAATTGTAATGTCTAGTTCTGTGCATCAGTCAAATTCATTATGTTACTACAGCTCATTTCATTGTTAACAGAAAATTTCCTTTGAAACGACTCTAGTTGACAGCAAAAGGTGCAGTCGTAGTAGCTTAGTTGGTAGAGTCACTTCTCATTACAAAAAAAATCAAGAATCAAACCCCACTCACACCAAGGATGGAAGAGATAAGGGGTGGGAAAGGACTACCTCCCATTCTGTAGCCCATAGGCCCAATGGGTCTCCTTTGTACCCAAAAAAAATCTTGTTGAGTAATGGGCTTCAACAACCAATTTAATGGGTACTTAAAATGCCATGGAACCAAGGTAATGAATTAAATTGGGAAGCAATAGTTAGCTCATCATTCTTAATTGAAAACCAGCACACAAGTTTAGCTATACTCTAAATTTTCTGCAGATTAGTTACAATCAAGCTAATTAAAAGTAAAAACAGCAGTTTATGCAAAATAGTTATCCAAAAAAAAGAAATACATATATTGCTGCTATAAACATCAGTTTCTATTAACAAGTGAACTGGAAACCATGACAAATACAATTAAGCAGTTTATGCAAAATGGCTAATCCAAAAAAGATAAACTCAACTTAACATTTGGTAACCATGACAAATAAATACAATTTTCATCTTTGATCAACCAAAAAATGTACAGTGAACTCACCATAAATTGTCATGATGCATCATCAATAAAAGTTTCATCCTTGCGTTTATGAGTTTCAGCAAAAACATCTACGCGCCCAGGCTCATTCCCATGTGTCATCTCCTACCATGTATGAAAAGAGTTCAAATTGTGACTCAATACACTACATCTTAAATGAAATATTTGATGAATGAAGCAAATTAACTCGCATATTCATCCCATCTTCTAGCATAACTCTTTGAACTAGACGTGTGAGGACATTGTTGTCTCTCACGTGCCACTGTCCCTATAGTAGAATATTTCTACACCAATAATAAACCAATTGAATAATCAATCATTATTAGAAAAATAGAAACAATGAGAATCCAAATGAACATAATTATCTTAAAAAAACCTCACTCTGCTCAGAGAACCAGTAGTTCACCAGTTGCTTCCACTGGTCTTGATCTACTCCTTTTGGGACATCATTGCTTAAAACTTGTTATTTTGTTTTGTCCCTCACGTGGTCCCTTTTAAGCACATATTGGTAGTCCCTCCATTTTTTCCCTATCATCCTCAACAAAATTTTGTCTATCGCCTCAACCATTGGGTAATGGAATCTACCACAAAGAAAGGAAATCGATGTCAAATAAGCATTATTGGTGTTAGGGATTATGCATGTACAACACCACAAAAACAAAAAAAAAACTAAAAATTTTTGGAGGCAATCAATGGTTATTAAGTTGTTACTTACCCGAATTAATATAACAAGGTCCTTCTTGTAGCTAAAAGGGACATTCTTCCAATCCGTGTAATTAAGCGGATAAAGGTTCCATCTCTTTGCAACCTTGTCCAACCAGCTACTTAACATTTGGCCACCTTTCTTAATAGGTTGATGACGTGCATTGAAGTGGACGACAATTTTTTCCCCACGTTCAAATGACCACACTTATGAGGTTCTCAGGACACGTGTTTGCTTCCTCACCCTCCCTTCAAAATCTATACATTGAAAACATAAATTTTATAATTAGTATAACAATGTGGTTTCAAATTAGTTATAGAGAGAATGTATTATAATACAAAAATTACCAATTATCTTGTATTGCTCACTATCATTGTGATCACTTCCCGTTGTTATTGGATCGGTCTCAGAATCATTTTGCGAGTCATGATCATCATCAAGGTGATACTCATGCTCATGGTGAATATCTTTTTGATGGTGTAAAGACTCAACTGCATACTAGTTTGACATGTTATCTCTAACCGAGGGAGGGATATTTTTTGACCTATACATCTTGCAATCTGTATACATAAAAACATTAAAATGAATCTCACACTATCATGAATGCATTAAAAGTTAACAAGAATTAGAAGAACCACACTTGAAAGATAGGAATGGTCAAGGGGTCACAGCAGATGCATCAATCAATAACTTCAGAGCTAACCATTATTTTGGATGGACAAAATTGTACCATCAAATTAAAATTATATCAACTGGTCAATTAGTTCAATTAACTTAAACCTAACACAACAAACTGTCATCTAATTTCAACTTAAAGCTAAATATTCTGATCTTGCAGGCCAATAACCAACTCTATCCAATGTTCGAACTGTGCAATGTTATATTATCAGCAAAATTAAAATGCCTAACGTATATAAAGTAGAAAAAAAAACTGAATCAAACTCACTCTTGCTCTTCAAGTAACATTTTGTTTTTCTCAGTTAGTAATGTTGAAGGAAAGAAGCAGAGCTGACTGTGGCGGTGGAAAGCAGAGAAGCAGAGCTAACAGTGGCGGTGGAAAGCAGGGAAGCAGAGCTGGTGAGGAAGCAAAGTGTAGAGAACCGAAATTTGAGGGAAACGACGCGGTGGATCGAAAAAGCTGAAAGAAAATTTTGGGGGAAAAACAAATATTAGCGGCAAGCTTTTATATCTGAAATTTTTTAGCATATTCCGGCGCTTCTAAGCGCCAAAATACTTAAAGGAGCATATATCGATGCTTTAAAGTGCCGGTATATGAAAGTGCGCATTTTCTGGCGCTTTGAAGCGCCGAAATATGAAATGGGTTTCAAGCATATTCTGGTGCTTCGAAGCCCCGGTATATGCTCCAGACCCATTTCATATTTCGGCGCTTCAAAGCACCGAATATGAAAAAAAAACATATACCGGCGCTTCAGAGTGCCGGTATATGAAATGGGTTTCGAGTATATATCGACGCTTTTAAGTGCCGGTATATGCTCGAAACCCATTTCATATTTCGACGCTTCAAAGCACCGGTATATGCAAAGAAGCATATTCCGGCACTTGCAAAGCGTCGGTATATTGTGGCGCTTATAAGCACTAGAACATGTATTAACATTCGCATTTAACGGCGCTTATATGTTCTTTGAATATTGTGGCGCTTCAAGAAAGTGCCACAAAAAAAGCGCTGGCGGTTATTCTATTGCGGTGTTTTTTTGAAGCGCCGAAAATAAAGTACTGGCATATTTCAATTATCTTGTAGTGTGATAATAACCTTATCCCTAGTAGGAACCTCAACAATAATCGCATACATCAAAGGACTAGCACTAACATCAATAGATTTCATATAAACGTTGGATACAAAAGAATGTTTTACACCCGGATCAATCAATAATCTAGCAGGTCTACCAAGGATAGATAACATACCCATAACAACATCAGGAGTGGCTTGTGCATCTTTTTGGGTCAATGTATAGACTCTGCTGTCTCTAGACTATAACTAGCTACCACGTCCTCTCTCGGTTACTGATCCTCTACCTCAGCCCAGTACACTCCCTGATCCACCACTTATCTCCATCGGTATTCTCCCAACACTTCGAACGCCTACGTTAGTAGATTTCCCTATTGGATAATCTACACAAATGTGTCCTCTCTCACCATATACGAAGCATATCTGTATAGAACAATTCCAAGACAGATGCCCCGTTTGATTACATCTAAAGCAAACTCTTGGCTCTCGATCATACATCAGATTACCACTTCCCCCTGGTGGCATACTTACTCTTCTACCATAACTCCCACTTCCCATAGCATGTCTCCCAAATCTAGGGATCTCACCAGTATTACTCTGAGTTACAGAAGCAACAGATCCTACTTGCCTTAGACTTTACACTACAGTTCCTTGTGACAAGGAACACCCTCTCTGGGGTGGTCTCCCACCCTGCACACTCATATTGCCACCACCTTTAGGTCCTCAAATCTAGACCTCTTCAACCAATCCCTCCTACCTCTAAACTCCATCAAATCCTTCTCAATCTATAATGCTTTATCCACCAGTGTAGCATAATTCCCTATGCCCATGTAAGAGAGTTTAGATCGAATGTTATAGTGTAATCCGTCTAAAAATCTCTTACATTTCATCTCCTCTATATTCACTAATTCAGGTGCAAACCTTGACATGGCTATGAATCTACTATCATATTCAGCTACTGATAAATGACCCTGCCTCAGATGAATAAAATCTCTCTCTTGTTGTGTCCGAAAGGTATCTGGAAAATACTTCGCAAAGAACTCATCTTTAAACTTACTCCAAGTTAAAGGTTGTTCTACCTATGTACTTACCCTGGGCAGAATATCCTCCCACCACTGTGAAGCCTCACCTTCCAGCATAAATAAAGTAAAAGCAACCTCCTGTCTATCTGTCACTTGTAAGACCTCAAAATATTTCTCAACATGTCTAATTCACTACTCAACTTCCACAAGATTTACAGATCCTCTAAAATATTGGGGTTTAAACTTAAGAAATCTCACAAAACAATAACCTTGCATCTCATGTGCAAACACACCTTCTCCCTCATGAACCTCTTGTGTCACCTCATCAGGTTCTATCCTACCCCTTTCCTCTAATCTTCTCTGTAAATTATCAGCCATTTCTTCTGCTACATTTAACATCTCTATAGCACGATCAAGAGCTTCTCTCAATTCATCCCTCATAATATTATATTCTCTCCCAACTCTGCTAGTACCAGCTACACTAGCAACCCGTTCCCTTGTAGGAACCACAAACTTAACCTCCTCATCTGCTTCAGCTCTTTTAAATATTGGGGGTCTACCATATCCCTTCTAATTCAGAACTCTACCTCTACCTCTAGCACGTCCACGTGTCATCCTCAGACTCTGCATTAAAATATAGTTTATTTAAATCTTCCACTTCTTTAAATTCTTATGTAGTCTACAGAATCATAAAACCTGATGCTCTGATACCAAAATTATAACAACCCATCCCAGGTTGGCCACCCTCGAGACGGTGCTGTCACATTTTAAAAATCCCAACATGACACATATATGCAACAATAAAAATATACCAACTGCAATTATTTACATCGATCATCAACCCTTAATATGGGAGATACATTATTCAGATCTCAACTTAAACATTTTATACAACATAATATGCATGAATATTTACAAATAAATTTTTATTTTATTTTCTCATTAGTCTGAAGATGTGAACCACGTGGCTTACATATAATGACTTCGTCTGAATCTCAACTCACCAAACTATCTGTCCTGCCTGCTACCTGAAATCATTGTACAATGAGGAGTGAGCTTCACAAGCTCGGTGAATTAAACTTACTAGAAGTATTTAATTTGTATAATTAGTCTTCCAATATTCATTCATCTAAATCTAATATATTTTTACAATAACATTCTATTATCACTACTCATATTAAATCCTCATCCTTTATAAATATTATCTCTATATATTTCATATTTATCTTGCTTACTTAAAGTAAATCTAACTCACCACATAGCACTTAGAACTACTCGTGGATCACCTCCTTGCCTTCCCTGCTCCTCTTAGCAATTTCTCCCGGTTGCTGATCATCAACACCTAACATAATACTTATATTAAATTTCTAATTTATTCTTCAATTCTTCCATAATTCACACTCTTTGAAAATTACCACATTAAATTTCGGGAATTTCATGTATGCTAAATTTCAAAAATAAACTTTACATTATTACCTTATGTTTTTCTTAGTGTTTCCTGTGACTCTCTATAAAATTCTCCCGTAAACCCCTTCAAAATTTTACTCTTTCAATCTTTTTTTCGGTCCCTAAGTGTTTAGAGAAATAGAGTAGTTTGAATTGTAGAAGGAAGAAAACCAAACATGATTTGGTAAGAAATAAGTAAAATAAACCCTATATATATATATATATATATATATATATATATATATATATATATATATATATATATATATATTTATACCCTCACATATAATACTTCATTAGTCAATAACTCCCCTCCCCTAAATTTTTGCCACGAAATGCAATACTGTCTTACATGCAGCATTGCATTTTCTTTTGGCAACAAGTGTTGCCACATTTTTTTTAATTAATTTTTTTCAAATGAATTGTTTTATATAAAAAAAAATTAGTTCTTTCGCATATATATATATATATATATATATAGATATTTTATTTTAACTCTATGTTATATTTATTAAATTACTTCTTCACCCTTATTTTACAAATATGGGTATTACAATAATTGTTGCTAGGAGATTTTAAAATCATAAGTGATTGACTTAGTGATTATTATCTTAATTTATAAGTATTTGTGAACCTTAAAGTTTTGAGATTGAATTTTCAAGTCAGCCATTTTTCATTGATCAAAAGAATTACTATCATGAATATATTGAAAGAATAGAGGAACATTAGATCATTATTATACTAAAATATAATTATAATAAAAGTTTTAATTTATTTGACTTTGATATTAGCTATGTTAGGTGTCACAAAACATATTCAAACTTAAAAGTTGTCTCTAACTAATCATTCAACATTTAGTAGGCATGTTCTATTTCAGCAGTTAATAATGCAAATTTATATTGAATGTAATATTAAACTATGATTAAATACTCTTAAAATCACTTGTCGACTATGATTTTTTTTATTAAGAAAAAATATGTTAGATACATGTTCTTAGTTTTAATTTTTAAAAGTGTTTTTTCTTTAATTTTTTTTTCTTGTGATATAACTTTCAAAGTGGAATAGCATATTTTTTTCTCATAAAAGTTGAAAAGTATAATTTGATTTAAATAAGTAAGAAATATCTTAAATTTAAATTATTAATTTTATTTTTTTATTAATTTAATTACAAATTAATTAATTGCTTGTGGAAAAATTTGTTTGTATTGAGTAATGATTTTTTTTGTAAATAATTTTCTTATATAGAAAACTAAATCTTAATTATTTGAGGAAACTAAAAAATTAATTTAGTTACATAATAATATTTTTTTGTAAAACAAAAAAAACTTGTTTATATGAAATGAATTTTTTGTCAAACAATTACCTATAGAGGATCATAATTTTAAGAAGAAAATAAAAAAAATTATTAAGTATACATATTTTCTTTATTGAATGCTTTACACCTTAATCGTGCATGCGCGCGCACACACATGTACGTGTGTGTGTGTGTGTGTGTATATATATGTAATTGGTATTATTTACATGATATTATAGATTACTCTAAAAAAATAAGAATTTTCCAAACCCTGATAGTCGTATTATTTACAAGCATAGTGCTATATAATTGGTATCTCTCAATGAAGATATTATGTACATGTTGACTCGTATTTGGTTTTAATAATGACAAAACACCACTCAAATTGCACTAACAGTTTTATCTAAGTGTTTAAGCGGTAATCATTTCATATAAACAAGTTTTTTTTTTTTTTTTTACAAAAAAAAATATTAGTGCAATTTTAAGAAGAAAGTAAAAAAAAATTATTAAGTATACATATTTTGTCTATTGAATGCTTTACACCTTATTCGCGCATGCACGCGCACACACATGTATGTGTGTGTGTGTGTGTGTATATATAATTGGTATTATTTGCATGATATTATATATTACTCTAAAAAAATAAGAATTTTCCAAATCATGATAGTCGTATTATTTACAAGCATAGTGCTATATAATTGGTATCTCTCAATGAAGATATTATGTACATGTTGACTCGTATTTAATTTTAATAATGACAAAACACCACTCAAATTGCACTAACAGTTTTATCTAAGTGTTTAAGTGGTAAAAGCATTCAGTACAGAGACAAGATACAAGAACTCAACACGTTCAGGCACTAAAAGAAGACAAAAGATCTAGAATAGACACTAAGGTAATTCAATCACATTGTAAATCTCTAAATTTCAATTACTTAGCCTAATCAATGGCTCAATTCACAAAAAGCTTTGACAAAACTAAAATACAAAAATGTTTCTAAGTCAAAAACAGTTTTGAAACATAAAAACTGGGTTTTAGGACAACCCAGTCGATTGGGTCTCTATACCAGTCGACTGGAAAAAGGGACAGTAAATTCCCAGTCGATTGGTAATAGAACCCAGTCGACTGGTAATAGGAACCAGTTGTAATACCCGTAATCGTAAAGTAAGGGTAAATAAGTAATTTAATAAATATGACATGAAATAATATATTTATGTGAAGGATTTAGTATTGAATAAAATAATTCTTTTGAAAAAAACTGGACGCGTGGAGGTGTAATTACAAAGAAAATGAAAAATAAAAAAAATTCTGGAAATGTCCAGATTTTTGGACATAAAAAGAAAAGAAGAGAACAAAAAAAGTTTTCTTTATAAAAAAAAAAACCAAAACAAAACGTGGTAGCCACCTGCTGCCAAAATTCTATTTGAGGCATGTATATCCTCCACGTTTCAAAAACGTGGAGGCTTTCTAAAATGTTGAGAATGCAGTATTATTGAGCTGCAAAAGTTACAAAATTTATATATATATATATATATATATATATATATATATATATATATATATATATATATATATGTAATCTGTAATCGTAATTTTTACTTACCAAATTTCATTTGAATTTCCTTCAACTATTCTATTTCTCAAAACACTTGGGGATCGAAAGAGCAAAATTTTGAAGAGGTTTATGGGAGAATTTTATAGGGAGTCACGAGAAGCTATCCAAAAAACAGAAGCTAATAGTGTAATGTTTATTTTTGAATTTTTAGCGTACAAGAAATTTCTCGAAATTCAAAGTGAGAATTTTCAAAGGGTGTGGTTTATGAAGAATTTGAAGAGATAGTTAGAAATTTAATACAAATATTATGTCAGGTGTTGACGATCTGCAATCAGGGGAAATTTCTGAGTGGAACGGGAAAGGCAAGAAGGTGATCCACGGGTAGCTTTAAGTGCTATATGCTGAGTTAGATTTATTTTAAGTAATCCAAATAAAAATCAAATATCTAGTAATAATATTAAAATAAATTATGAGCTTATACTTTGATGGTAGATAAAAATTAAATTGATAGGTATAATATGAATTTTGGACATGTAGAAAATTATTAGGGGATAAATAATGGTTTTGGAATAATAAGTTGATTTAATAATAAAAACGATAAGTGAAATTCTTGATGAGCTATGGTTGATGTTTTTATACGAATTATGAGGAGAAGAAATTTAGTGAATCTGGACAAGCTTTGATGGATGATTTGATGTGATTTATGATGAGAGGAATTTAGTGAAAATTTTTATACAATTTGAGAAAAATCAGGATAGCAAATTTAAATATTTGAATTCAAGTTTGTTCTTTTATATTATTGTTCAGATGCATATTCATATCATTGTTCATATACATATGCATTAAATAAAAGAAAAGAACTGGAAAAGGGCCGGTCTAATTGAAAAACCCTGACAACTGATATAGGTTGGAAATAAAAGAGACACCGTGACAACCAGTATATGATGGAAATAAATCCGTGACAGCTGGACAAGCTGTAAAAAAAAGAGCCGGGAAGGTAACCGATCTAAATGAGAATGAAAGAACCGGAGAGGCAGCTGGTCTAAGATAAAAACATGTCGACATGTGGAAAGATGTTCCCATAATAATAATTCATTCATTGCATCTGTTTTAATTATTGCTTGCATTATTGAAATGCTGATGTATGGTGTATTATTGTGAAATTATTTATAGACGGACGAGTCTCACAGAGAGACAGTTATGGTGATAAGAACCATCTAAATGGTAGACTTTATGATGTGAACCTCATTGCGAGGTAATTATGAGATAATTGATGGTTTTAAGGTGAACCGATAAATAAAAAGAAGATATTGACAGAGAATGTGACTTATGATATGTGTAGTGATAGTAGAATGCTATTATCAAATTATGTAAAATATAATTGATTTAATATTGAAAGATTATTTATACAGATTGAGTACTTCTAGTAAATTTAATTCACTGAGCTTGTGAAGCTCATCTCTCATTGTACAATGATTTCAGGTAGCAAACAGGACAAATAGTCTGGTGGGTTGAGAGTCAAACGGAATCATTTCTATAAGCCACGTACATGTCAACATCCTCAGACTAATTAGAAAAATAAAATAAAAATTTATTTGTAAATATTCATGCATATTACGTTGTGCAAAATGTTTAAGTTAATATCATATTGATATATCTCCCCTGTTGAGGGTTGAGGATTGATGTAAAAATTTCTATTGGTGTTATTTTTATAGTTGCATATATGTGTCATGCTGGGATTTTCAAAATGTGATGACACCGTCTCGGGGGTGGCTAACTCAGGATGGGTTGTTACAATTTTGGTATAAAAGCATTAGGTTTTATGATTCTATAAACTGCATAAAAAGTAAGAAAGTAGAAGATTAAAATAAATTATATTTTAATAGTATGAGGATGACACGTGGACGCGTAAGAGCTAAAGTAAGAGTTGTTGATTTGATAGGGCGTGGTAGGCCCCCAATATTTTGATAAGTCAAGGTTGAGTCTGAATCTGTGGTTCCTAGAAGGGAACGTGTTGACAGTATAATTGATATTAGTAAAGGTATGAGAGAATTGATGAGTGCCAAATATTGCATATTTTGGCCCCTTAATTTACATTTGTTAGCTTAGGAATTTGTTACTTTGAGTTGTTTTTTTCATTGTTTTATAGATTTACAAGCACTTGGAGAGGAGTTTCACTAAATTGCCAGAATTGCTCATACAAATCATTCATTTTTGCGGATTAAACTATATTGATTCAAGAAGAACCAGGAGATGACCCATATATGCTTGGAAAGATCCGGATTTCTATTTTCTGAGGAATTTTACGGCTCGTAAATATGATTTTTCTAGAGAAAATTATGACAGTTTTAGTAGACAAATGTCACACTGCGTGTGATTTCAGCGTTGCAAAAGTGATTTTTACGGATTAAACTATAATGATTCAGAAAGTACCAAGAGATAAGCCATATATTTTTTGAAAGATCCGGATGTCTATTTTCTGGAGAATTTTACGGCTCGTAAATATGATTTTTCTAAAGAAAGTTATGGTAGTTTTAGTAGACAAAGGTCAGGTTGTGCGGGATTTCAGCGTGGGCAGAAGTTTTGAAGGGCATGTGAAGGCTTAAATCTCACATCCCACATCGGTTGGAAATACATTCTATATCCCACATCCCACATTGGATTGGAAACACATTGCACTCATGGAGTTCCCCTATAAAAGCCTCATTTCACTTCATCAAATGGGTGTGCAATCCGGAGGAATTCTGTTAGCAATCTGGGGGATCTCCAAGGCTTTGCTACCAAAGAGGAAGCGCCGCACAACAGTTGCGAGTGAAATTTCTCTCAATGTATAGTCAGTTTTAATTTATTTCTTTTGAGTTTAAAGTTTTATGCTTAGCACTTTGATTGTGAAATTTAGTTTCATAATCATGAGAGACTAAAACCTTCATCTAAGGTTGAAGATGAAGTCTCGCCATTATTTGACATAATATTTTCAGATATGTTCGTAAAATTCTGATATTTTTAGTATTAATGTTCTGTTTCAATTATTTGGGTAAATTCTTATGATTGATTGTGTTTAAATTGTTCAAATTGGATATTCTTTGTGTTTCATCTGCCGGATACGGTGAATCATCCAAAGTAAATTGGATATCCATTGTGATTCTAAAGGAATACATTGGATGATTTGCTTGAATTAGGGTATTCACTATGATTTATAAATTGATGGATTCATGGAATTATTTAATAGATTACTTTTATATAGAATATGAAAATATATGTTTTACTTTGGTGGGGTGGATTCAGAAGCCTTAGTGTTTTTATCATTTGTTTCAAATCAATTTAGTTTAGTTTATATTCTTTGCATAACACAGTTCAAAAATTGGAACTAGGTTAAAATAGGTTTAGTTTAGATAAAAATCTATTTTTACGATGCAATTCCTTGTGGATTCGACCTCGCACTTGCACACACTATATTGCATATGACTCGTGCGCTTGCGAGTAATTTAAAACTCTCAACAAGTTTTTGGCGCCATTGCCGGGAAATTGTTTTGTTTGTGAAAATTAAATTTTTGTCTGAATTGATTTTATTTTTCTACTAGTTTAGTTGGTATTTTTGTTTCATTTTTTTTTGCAATTTTATTTTATTTGTTTCTATTTGTAATTGCTTATAAGAAAATTTTAAAAAATAAAATAGTGGATGAATCAAGCATTGAGGACCCCCTAGAGGCATGCTTTGCTCAGTTTAGAGAGAATTTGGATTTGGATAAATTACTTAAGCAAGCGAATGCTATTTTGGAATCTGCTCCTCAGGAGAGCAGTGAGATGGAGGAGACTATAGATGAATTCAGCATTGAGGACCCCCTAGAGGCACGCTTTACTCAATTTGGAGAGGATCTGGATTTGGATAAGTTACTTGAGCAACTGAATGCCATTTTGGAGTCTGCTCCTCGGGTGAGCAGTGAGACGGAGGAGACCGCAGCACCTGAGCCCCCCAAAGAGGAACTTAAGCCTTTACCGAACAATCTTAAGCATAAGTTCTTAGGTCCAATAGAGTCTTTGCCTATGATGATAACTTCAGATTTGGTTGCTGCTCAAGAAGAGAAGAACGTGGTGCTTAATTGGGAGAAGTGTCATTTTATGGTAAAGCAAGGTATTGTACTTGGGCACGTCATATCTCATAAGGGGATTGAGGTCGACAAAGCGAAGGTGGACCTGATTTGCAACCTTCCACCCCCACGTACGGTGAAACAGGTTCGTTCTTTTATGGGCAATGCAGAATTCTACAGGCGATTTATCTAAGATTTCAGCAAGATCGTCAGACCCTTGTGCAAGTTGTGAATCTGGCTGAAGACGTTAAACTTAGCGCTCATGGGAGGCAACCCACAGTGTATCCTTTATTATTTTTCATATTTGTTATTACTGTTTATCTCTAGTGTTTTTTTGTTTTCCATTCTTTATTTTTGGGGACAACATGTACTTCAGAACAAGTTTGGGGGAATGTTATGAGCCATGCTAGTCCAGTTAGTTCTCCATCCCTAGGTCAGCTCTTTCTATGTTGTTCACACATTGAGGACACTGTGTACTTTAAGTTTGGGGGTATGGGAGACACATTCATACACACTTTGTCCCAGTTTTTTTTTATATATTATTGAAAAGATAAATGCATGTTCATGATTGTTTTGAAATTTTGGTTTATCTAAACAAATATTGTGATGTGATTTCATTAGTGAGCTTAAAATTTTGAACACATTATCTGATAATAGAGTTTTAAAGTTTAGTTATTTACTTTAGACATTTGAGAATTCACATGTTTAATCTAATCTGACATGAGCACATTAGCACAAAATAGTGTGAGGTATGACATATGATTTTAATGTGTATGTTTCCATGACTTAACTGAAACTGGATGACTTACTGGATAAACATTTTGGCATAGAAAAGTGTAAATAAAAAAAAATTGCACAAAAAGAGAAAAATGCTCATGATGATCATTAATAAACTTTCCACTGAGTAGCTGGACCTCTTGCCTCAGTAAGCAGTGAGTGTTCACGTCAAAAGGTGGGAATTTTATTTGTAATAATCATTGAGAAACTTTCTGCTGAGTAACTGGACCTCTTGCCTCAGTAAGCAGTGAGTGTTCATGCAAAAGGTGGGAATTCTGCTTGGTAGCATTAAGGTCAGTTTAGTTTCGTAGCCTTTTTGACTCGAGTTAGTAAGTCCTTAGAGATTTCTTTATACCTAATGCCCTAAAACCATCTGGTTTGGGAGTCATTGACTCAACACTCGCTACATGGGTCAATTGGAAAGCTTAAGGGAACTAAACATAGCAGAGCCTTATAATAAAAGAGAGAAGAAAATAAAACTATGTCATCGTTGTTCATTCTGATGAGAAATTCTGTGAATATTGAGACATGGAGACATTGCACATTGAAGTTATTTGGAAGCCTCATCTTTATATGCTAATTCATTTTACACTAAGTCAGACTTGTGATGCGTTAGCCTGCCTTTTGTAAGTAATTAGATTTAAAAATTTCTATTCATTGCGAAGCTGAGTTTATATTTTAAGCTTGCTCTTGAATGAATATCATGGTTTTGTGTGCTACTTAAATTTTTGGACACCATAAATGATGGATTTATCTTTGTGTTCTTTATTTTTCATTTAGTTTTTTTTTTTATTTTGTTTTGCTAGGGGACTAGCAAAATGTAAGTTTGGGGGTATTTGATGAGTGCCAAATATTGCATATTTTGGCTATTTAATTTACATTTGTTAGCTTAGGAATTTGTTACTTTGAGTTGTTTTTTTCGTTGTTTTACAGGTTTACAAGTACTTGGAGAGGAGTTTCACTAAATTGCCAGAATTGCTCGTACAGATCAGTTATTTTTGTGGATTAAACTATATTGATTCAGGAAGAACTAGGAGATGAGCCATATATGCTTGGAAAGATCTCGATGTCTATTTTCTGAGGAATTTACGGCTCGTAAATATTATTTTTCTAGAGAAAGTTATGGCAGTTTTAGTAGACAAAGGTCAGGTTGTGCGTGATTTCAGCATAGTAGAAGTGATTTTTGTGGATTAAACTGTAATGATTTAGGAAGAACCAGGAGATGAGGGATATATGCTTGGAAATATCTGGATGTCTACTTTCAGGGGAATTTTATGGCTCCTAAATATGATTTTTCTAGAGAAAGTTATGGCAGTTTTAGTAGACAAAGGTCAGGTTGTGCGGGATTTCAGCGTGGGCAGAAGTTTTGAAGGGCATGTGAAGGCTTAAATCTCACATCCCACATCGGTTGGAAATACATTCTATATCCCACATCCCACATCGGATTGGAAACACATTGCACTCATGGAGTTCCCCTATAAAAGCCTCATTTCACTTCATCAAATGGGTGTGCAATCCGGAGGAATTCTGTTAGCAATCTGGGGGATCTCCAAGGCTTTGCTACCAAAGAGGAAGTGCCGCACAACAGTTGCGAGTGGAATTTCTCTTAATATATAGTCAGTTTTAATTTATTTCTTTTGATTTTAAAGTTTTATGTTTAGCACTTTGATTGTGAAATTTAGTTTCATAATCATGAGAGGCTAAAACCTTCATCTAAGGTTGAAGATGAAGCCTCACCATTATTTGGCATAATATTTTCAGATATGTTCATACAATTCTGATATTTTTAGTATTACTGTTCTGTTTCAATTATTTGAGTAAATTTTTATGATTAATTGTGTTTAAATTGTTCAAACTGGATATTCCTTGTGTTCATCTGCCAGATACGGCGAATCATCCAAAGTAAATTGGATATCTATTGTGATTCTAAAGGGATACATTGGGTAATTTGCTTGAATTAGGGTATTCGCTGTGATTTGTAAATTGATGGATTCGTAGAATTATTTGATAGATTACTTTTATATAGAACATGAAAATATATACTTTACTTTGGTGGGGTGGATTAAGAAGCCATACTATTTTTATCATTTGTTTCAACTCAATTTAGTTTAGTTTATATTCTTTGCATAACACAGTTCAAAAATTGGAACTAGGTTAAAATAGGGTTAGTTTTGATAAAAAACTATTTTCACGATGCAATTCCTTGTGGATTTGACCTCGCACTTGCACACACTATATTGCATACGACTAATGCGCTTGCGAGTAAATTAAAACTCTCAACAAGAATCTGAAGTTTAAATAGATGAGCTAAGATAAGTTCTTGCACATGCTCTTGAGAAGTGAAGGTAAGAGATGATAGAATTGATAGCTTATAGTATAGACTTGATGAACAGGTTAAAGAAGTGCCTGAGGTTGTTAATCCAGTAATGGTAGACGTTTCAAAAGGGGGAAAAGTGAGTTTATGCATGAGATGCAGGGAGATTGTTAAGTTGAATGCTTTGTTGCTTAAAGGATTTATAAACCCTTTTAAGCCTGAGTTTTGGGAGGAACATGTAGAGAGATTATTTGGTATTCTATTGAACTGACAGGCAGATGGTTGCTTTTGCTTCGTTTAAATTAAAAGGAGAAGTTTTAGAATGGTGGGAGGATATTCTTCCCAGGATAAGTACAGATATCGATAGACCCGTAACCTAGAATAGGTTTAAGGAAGTTTTTTTGATAGATACTTTCCTTATACCTCTAGAGCCCAACAAGATAGAGATTTTATTTATTTGGAGTAAATGTATTGACTATGACTCAGTATGATAAGAAATTTGTGGCTTTGTAAAGGTTTGTAC
Organism: Bretschneidera sinensis; assembly: GCA_023935145.1. Lineage (NCBI taxonomy): Eukaryota > Viridiplantae > Streptophyta > Magnoliopsida > Brassicales > Akaniaceae > Bretschneidera > Bretschneidera sinensis. The sequence continues at coordinate 89,127,579 of CM043699.1, forward strand.
CAGAAATAGTAGACCTAGAGGAGAAGAAGTGTAAGAGGGTCATAGATGAACTATGTTTAAGATTTGATCAAAACCATCTTATATGAGGCATATGAATTATGTTATATTGGTGGATATAGCACTTCAGATTGAGAAGGATGTGATAGAATTTAGAGGAAGGAGGAACTGGCGGAAGAAGTCTAGATTTGAGAAACCCATAGGTGGTACTAGTATGAGTGTAGAGGGTGGGAGACCACCCAGAATAGGCGTTCATTGTCATAGGAAACTGAAGTACAGAGTCAGAGGCAAGCAGGATCTGTTATTTCTGTAGCTCATGATACTATAGGTGGGATCTTTAGATTTGGGAGACAGGTTATAGGAACTGAGAATCATGGCAGAGGAAGTAAGTATGCCACCAAAGGGAAGTGGTAATCTGATGTATGATTGAGAGATTAAAGTTTGTTATAGATATGTTTAGATAAGATATTTATCTCAGAGTTGTCAAAATTTGAATTGCTTTTGGTGCAACTCCAGTATTCATATGAAGCCAATTGAAGTATGTATTAGTCCTTGGGTGCAAAATATTTTTGTTGAAATTCCCACTAGAGATAGAGTGATAATCATAAATGTTTACGAGGGTTGTGTGATTCATATCAGTGATAGAGAATCTGAAGTTGATTTATTATCTTGAATATACTATAATTTTGAGAATGAATTGGTTGTCGACGTATTACACTTGGGTCGATTGTTCCAGAAAGAAGGTAGTATTCAAGATAGGGACATGAAGAGTTTAACTTTCAAGAAGAACATAAAATACTCTCGAGCTATCTCATTTTGCTCTGACTACTAGGAGATGGTTGAAGAAGGGTTGTGAGGAGTGTTTGGCATACATAATGGATTCTAAAAAAGGAAAATAGGAAGTTGGAATAAATCTTAGTGGTGAAAGATTTTTCTAATGTAATTCTCGATGAGTTGTCTAGGTTGCCTCCAAGTAGGGAGATAAAATTTTCTGTTGATGTGATACCAGGATCATCACATATATCTATAGCACTCTACAGAAAGATGCTCGCTGAGTTGAGAGAATTAAAAGTGTAGCTTCAAGAGTTGTTAGATAAACAACTTATTCGATTTAGTGTATCATCATTAGGAGCCCATGTAGTGTCTGTGATAAAGAAAGATGGAACGATGAATTGTGTATAGACTACAAATAGTTGAATAAGAACAAATAAATTTTTCCTATAATAAATAAATTGTTGGAGCAGTGCAAAGAGTGATCGTGTTTGCTAAGATAAACTCGAGATCAAGTTATCACCAATGGAGGATAGAGAAAGGAGACGTGCCTAAGACTGCTTTTAAGACATGTTATGGTCATAAGCTTTTTGTGATGTCATTTGGATTAACTAATGTTCTAAAAACATTCATGGACTTGATGAATAGAGTGTTTAAACTATATCTTAACAAGCTTATTGTTGTATTTGATTTTCTGAAATAATCTAAGCAGGAAGAACAACATGTGAAATATTAGACAATGTGTTAGAGATTATGAGGAGAGAGAAATTATATGCAAAGTTCTCTAAATGTGAGTGTTGGCTGAATGAAATAACTTTCTTGGAACATGTAATATCTGAAAATGGCATAACAGTTGATCTACAAAAGGTAGAGGCAATGTTAAGTTAGGAAAGACCAACTAATGTGACTGAGATTAGAATCTTCTTGGGGTTAGCTGGTTATTATAGAAGATTCTTTTAGAAATTTTTTTTATTGTAATACTGTTGAATAGACTGACCGGGAAAGAGGTGAGATTTGTATAGTGAGGTAAGTGTGAGAAAAATTTTCCAAAGAAGAAATTGACTAAAGCTCCAGTACTGGTGTTTTCTTCTTGTAATGAAGGATTTGTGGTGTATAGTGATGTGTTGCATCATTGGTTGGGATATGAGTAACATAGGAAAGTTAAGCCCATACTTTTAGGCAATTGAAGATTCATGATAGAAATTATCTTACTCATGACTTAGAGTTGGTTGCTATGGTCTTTGCTTTAAATTTTGGCTGCTATAGTGTTTACTTTAAATATTGAAGACATCATCTGTATGGAGCCACTTGTGAGATATTCATTGATCATAAGAGTTTGACATACTTACCTACCTAGAGAGACTTGAATTTGAGAGAAATATGGTAGAAGAAGTTGATTAGTAACGATGATTTTAAAATTCACTATCATCTAGAAAATGCGAAGGTGATAGTTGATGCATTGAGTAGAAAGTCTACAAGAAGGTTAACTGCTATTGAGAGTCCTGATGTGAAATTGATAATAGATTAAAGAAAGATAAGAATGAAGTTGAATATCAGTAATAGAGGATCATAGTTAACAAATATGGTTGTACTGTCATCCATAGTGAAATGTTTTAGAGATGCAAGGTAGAGATGAAGAGATAGAAAAAATTAAGCATTAAGTGCTTACTAGAAAACATTTCGAGTTCAAAAATTTGAAATGAGGGTATTTTTGGTATTGGAACATAGGAGTTGTGTTCCCAATAATGCGGAATTGAGAAAGAAGATATTGAGAAAGGTACATGATAATGTAGATTCGATGCAACCAAGTAACAATAAGATGAATAGAGGATGAAAACAGAATTTTTGGTGGTCAAGATTGAAGAAGGATGTAGCTGAGATTATAAGGTTGTATGAAGCACAATTAAACATAGTGTCAAATAGAGATGCTAGAATTACATCTTGGTTTTTGAGAAACTTTCATAAAGCTACGGGTACACAGTTGCAATTTAATATAATTTTTCATGCTCAGACCGAAAGGATTATCAGAGTACTAAGAGATATGTTAAAGACAAAGATGATGAGTTTCTTAGTAAGTTAGGAATGCTTACATGCCATCGATCGAAGTTGCTTATAATAATCAATATCGAACTAGTATTGGGATGGCACCGATTGAGACGTTGTATGGTAAGAGGTGTAGAACTCCTATATGTTGGGAAGAAATGGGAGAGAAAAATACATATGGTCCATCCATTATTGAGTTAATAACTGAGATGATCAAATTGGTTAAAGAGAACCGTACAGCAGCACATAGTAGACCAAATAGCTATGCTGATACTAAGAAAAGACCTCTCGAGTTTCAAGTAGGTGATTGGGTGTATTGAAGAATATCTCAATGAAAAAGTGTGTTAAGGATCAAAAAGAAAGAAAAGTTGAGTCTGAGGTAAGTGAAACTCTATGAGGTTGTTGAGAAAGTTGGGCTAGTTGTGAGTAGCCTAGATATGCCTTCAAAATTAAAACAGTTATATAACGTATTTCTTGTTTCACTTTTAAGAAAGTGTTTACATGATGAGTATTATAATATTTTGAGCTAAGCTATAGAATTCAGAAAGATTGGGCTTATATACAAGTACTAGTGAGAACTTTAGACAAAAAGAAAAAGTCTTGTATAATAAAATAATTTCACTAGTTCAAGTTCTGTGGCGGAATAAGCATGTTGAAAAGATTATGTGAAAGTGTGAGACAATTATGAAGAAATATTATTCACATTTGTTTATGGAGTTAGGTAAGGAGATTTCAGGGACGAAATTTTTGTAAGGTGGGTAGATTTGTAATACCCGTAATCGTAAAGTAAGAGTAAAAAAATAATTTAATAAATATGACATGAAATAATATATTTACGCGAAGGATTTAGTATTGAATAAAGTAATTCTTTTAAAAAAAATGGACGCGTGGAGGTGTAATTACAAAGAAAATAAAAATTAAAAAAAAATTTTGGATGCGTCCAGATTTTTGGACATAAGAAGAAAAGAAAAGAACAAAAAAAAGTTTTCTTTAAAAAAAAAAAAACCAAAACAAAACGTGGCTGTTACCTGCTGCTAAAATTCTGTTTGAGGCATGCATGTCCTCCATGTTTCAAAAACATGGAGGCTTTCCAAAATGTTGAGAATGCAGTACTGTTAAGCTGCAAAAGTTACAAAATTATATATATATATATTGTAATCGTAGTTTTTACTTACCAATTTTCATTTGAATTTCCTTCAACTACTCTATTTTTCAAAACACTTGGGGACTGAAAGAAAGGTTGAAAGAGAAAATTTTTGAAGAGGTTTACGGGAGAATTTTATAGAGAGTCATGAGAAGCTATCAGAAAAACAGAAGGTAATAGTGTAGTGTTTATTTTTGAATTTTTAGTCTACATGAAATTTCTCGAAATTCAAAGTGAGAATTTTCAAAGGGTGTGGTTTATGAAGAATTGAAGAAATAATTAGAAATTTAATACAAATATTATGTCAGGTATTGACAATCTGCAATCGGAGGAAATTTCTGAGAGGAACGGGAAAGGCAAGAAAGTGATCCACGGGTAGCTTTAATTGCTACATGGTGAGTTAGATATACTTTAAATAATCTAAATAAAAATCAAATATCTAGTAATAATATTAAAATAAATTATTAGCTTATGCTTTGGTGGTAGATAAAAGTTAAATTGACAGGTATGATATGAATTTTGGACATGTAGAAAATTATTAGGGGAGAAATAATATTTTTGGAATAATAAGTTGATTTAATAATAAAAGCAATAAGTGAAATTCTTGATAAGCAATGGTTGATGTTTTGATACGAATAATGAGGAGATGAAATTTAGTGAATCTGGGCAAGTTTTGATGAATGATTTGATGTGATTTATGATGAGAGGAATTTAGTGGAAATTTTTATATAATTTGAGATAAATCAGGATAGCTAATTTAAATATTTGAATTCAAGTTTGTTATTTTATATTATTGTTCAGATGCATATTTCATATCATTGTTCATATGTATAAACATTAAATAAAATAAAAGAATTGGGAAAGAGCCAGTCTAATTGAAAAACCCTTACAACCGATATAAGCTAGAAATAAAAGGGACACCGTGACAGCCGGTATATGTTAGAAAAAAATCTGTGATAGCCGGGACAAGCTTTAAAGAAAAGAACCAGGAAGGTAGCCGGTCTAAATGAGAATGAAATAACCGAGAAGGCAACCGGTCTAAGATAAAAACATGTCGACATATGGGAAGACGTTCTTATAATAATAATTCATGCATTGCATCTGTTTTAATTATTACTTGTATTATTGAAATGCTGATGTGTGGTGTGTTATTGTGAAATTATTTATAGATAGATGAGTCTCACAGAGAGACAGTTATAGTGATAAGAACTATCTAAATGGTAGATTTTATGACTTGAACCTCATTGCGAGGTAATTATGAGATAATTGATGGTCTTGAGGTGAACTAATAAATAAGAAGAAGAGATTGATAGAGAATGAGACTTATGATATATGTAGTGAAAGTAAAATACGATTATCAAGTTATGTAAAATGTAATTGATTTAATATTGAAAGACTATTTATACGGATTGAGTACTTCTAATAAATTTAATTCACTGAGCTTGTGAATCTCATCTCTCATTGTACATTGATTTCAGGTAGTAGACAGGATAAATAGTCTGGTGAGTCAGACAAAATCATTTTTGTAAGCCACGTACGTGTCAACATCCTCAGACTAATAAGAAAAAAAAAATTATTTGTAAATATTCATGCATATTACGTTGTGTAAAACGTTTAAGTCAATATCATATTGATGTATCTCCCCTGTTAAGGGTTGAGGATTGATGTAAAAATTTCTATTGGTGTTATTTTTATTGTTGCATATATGTGTCATGTTGGGATTTTCAAAATGTGATGACACCATCTCGGGGGTGGCCAACCCGGGATGGGTTGTTACACGAATCGACTGGTACTTTCCCTAAGTCTAAAAGTGAACATTTTTCACTTGACTCAGTCGACTGGTAATTCGAAAATATGACCGTTTGAGATGTGTGACTTGAACATTTAATGCCCCAAACATACCAAGTCAGTGCCAAACGGCCATATAAGTTCAAGACTATAAAAACCCACTTCAATGAGCATTTAAATAGAGAAGAAAGAACATTCAATTCATCAATACAGTTTATTAATTCTCAAAAGCTTTGAAAATTTTATTTTGAGCCATTCTTCAAGCTTGTTCTTGAAAGAGAGATATTCTTCATTTGTAAAAGTGTTCATTACTATCTCTCTACCATTTACTTTATAGTTATTACCATTTATTGTAAAGAAAAGAGTTGGTGTAACTCTTGGAGTGTTTAGGATTAAACACTTCGTTGTAACTTCCGTGAGGAAGAGATTGTTTGTAAGATTTGTGCAACACCCATGAAGTTGCTCGTCTAACGTTTAATGGATTACTTTAAGGAAATTCCTTGAAGAGAGTGGACGTAGAGTCAGAGAGATTCTGATATTGCCAAACCACTTTAAACGGAGTTTTCATATCATTTTCCTTAACTCCCTTATTTTCAAGCATATTATTTGATTGTGTGCTTTGCGTATTAAACTGTTTTAAAAACTTGCAAGTTGATTAGCAAAAGTTTTTAAAACCTAATTCACCCCCTATTGGGTTTGGACCTTGATTTACAATTGGTATAAGAGCTTCGTACTCAATATCAGGATTAAAATTCTTGAGTTGATCCGATGTCATCTAATAGCTATACTGAAGGGCATTCCTATACTATGCCTCTGTTGTTCAATGGCTCAAACTATAACTACTGAAAAAATATAATGAAATTTTTTTGAAAGACAAGATTACGATCTATGGAAAGTCATTGAAGAAGGACTTAGAATTCCTACAAAGGAAATAATCATTAGAGAGATTAATCATACAATGTCTAAACTCAAAATGGAGTTTAATGAAGAGGATTATAGAATGATATCTCTGAATAGTAGAGTAGCTAGCATGTTACATTGCGCTCTAGATATCACTGAATACAATAAAAATTTTGCATGTATTTTAGCTAAAAATATTTGGGATAAACTACAAGTTACATATGAAAGCACTAGCGAAGTGAAAAAATAAAAAATTTATATGCTAGTGTCCGAATATGAATCTTTCAAAATGTCTCCCAAAGAAACTATGTCTCAAATGCACTCACGTTTTACTATCATTGTTAACGGTTTAAAGCTTCTTGGTAGGAATATTGAGGAATTTGAACTAACGAGGAAGATCTTAAGATCTTTCCCATCCACTTGGAAAACAAAGAAGACAGCTATAAGGGAGGCCAAAGATCTCGAAAAACTTGATGTCGAAACACTCCTTGGATCACTATTGATATACGAGATGGAAGAAATGAATCTCATTGTCAATGCTGATAAGAAGAAGAAGAAGTTGATTGCTCTCAAAGCCTCTACAAGCAACAAAGAGGGAAAAAAAAAAAAAGAGATTGAGTGTAGTGAAGAAGATGGTGAGATTGCTTTAATCACTAAAAGGTTTCACACGTTCTTGAAAAAGAGCAAGAAACTTTACACAAGGGATTCCACTCCAAAAAGGGAACCTTTTGTGTGTTTCGGTTGCAAGAAGTCCAGTCACATCAAGGTTGATTGTACAACAACAAGCAAACCATATAAGATCTTTAAAAATAAAGCTATGATTGCAACCACATGGAGTGAAGATGAAGAAGAAAAATCTTCAGACAATGATGTTGGATACGAGGAGATTTCCAACATATGCTTGATGGAAATCGATGGTGAAAATGAGGTATCAAATTCTTCCCCGTCTAATAATAACATTTTTAGTAGTAGTGAAGAATTAATTGAGGTTATAAATGAAATGCATGAAGGATTGAAGAAATTCGATTCTAGGAATGTGGTCCTCAAGAAGAAAGTCTCATATCTTTCTAAAGAGATGGAAGGTTTAAAGGAAGAAAAAGAAAAACTATCTTCCATGCTTTATAACTCTTCACAAGATTTTCTAAAAAATGAAAATGATATATTAAAGAAGAAAATAACGGAATTAAATAGCACTATATCTAGACTTATGCTTGGAAAAGAAAAGCTAGATGAAGTGCTATCTTGCCAAATGTTAAGTGGAGGAAAATCTAGCTTGGGTTATTCTCCATTAGGCAAGCAAATGTCAAAAGAGACTTTGTTCATGAATGCAACATGTGTGAATGAAGCCTCCACTTTCAAGGCCATTAGCAAGATTAAAAGCACTCCCTCAATATATGCTAGTAGATCTCAGAATGTAAATTTGAATCCTAATCTATATATTAGAGATAAACATTCTAGAAATACACATGCATATATGTATGCTCACTTAAGACATACAAATCCTAGGAATTACCATCATATATATCCTAAAGATAATATGTATGTTCATAACTTGCATGCTACAAGTGCACATCCTAAAAATGATCATCATACATGTCTTAGAGATAATATGTGTGTTTATAATTTTCATAATAGAAACATGTATCTTAGGAATACTTATCCAAGGAACAATAGGCATGCATATTTAAGAAATCGTAGAAACTTCAATAACTATTATCCTAGGATCATGCATTATCAACATGTCTACAATTTTAGAACATCTTATAATATCAAGAAATTATGGATCCCTAAAGGAACCATATTTTCGAGGACTAACCCCAAAGGACCCAAGAAATTTTAGGTACCTAAAAGTGCAATTGTATATCCTTGTGTAATGTAGATATGTCTCCACACCAAGGAAAAAGGTAACTATTGATATCTTGATAGTGGATGCTCAAAGTACATGATAGGTAATTAAAGCATGTTCAAAGAGCTAACTCTAAGGGATGGCAGACATATCACCATTGGAGACAACACAAAGATAAAGATCATTGGGAATGACAAAGTCGGTAATGATTTCTCAACCACTGATCATGTTTTATATGTGCAAGGCCTTAAGCCAAATTTACTTAGTATTAGTCAACTATGTGACAAAGGCAACAAAGTCATATTTGAAACCTCTCATTGTCTAGTTATAGACATCAAAGGTAACAAGATCAAGTTTGTTGGCCATAGACACGAAAATGTCTATATAGTTGATTTAAAATATTTGCATTCGAAAAATGAAAAATGTTTTCCTGCTTTTAGTGAAAACTCACGGCTATGACATAGAAGACTTGGCCATGTGAACATTGATTTTCTTAAAATTATCTCAAGGAATGACTTAGTTGTTAGACTTCCAAAAATCAAATTTGAAAAAGACAAGGTTTGTGATGCTTGTCAAATGAGAAAACAAACTAGAATTTCTTTTAAATAAAAAAATATAATTTCAACCTCTAGACCATTGAACTTTTGCATATAGACTTGTTTGGACCAATAGGTACCAATAGTCTAGGTGACCATCAATATTCTCTTGTTATTATTGATGATTATTGAAGATATACCTTTGTTATTTTTATTGCTTACAAGGATGAAACATATAAAGGATTTTTGAATTTTTGCAAAAATGTTCAAAATGAAAAAGGTATCTCTATTTCAAGTATCAGAAGTGATCATGGAAAATAATTTGAAAACCAAAGCTTTTTAAAATTTTGTGATGAAAATGAAATTGATCACAATTTTTCAGCACCTAGAACTCTTCAACAAAATGGAGTTGTTGAGGAGAAAAATAAAGTTCTAGAAGAATTTGCTAGAACAATGCTTTTTGAAAATAGTTTGCCAAAATATTTTTGGGCAGAAGCCATAAACACTTCTTGCTATGTTTTAAATAGAGTATTAATTAGACCTATGCTTGACAAAACTCCATATGAACTACGAAAATGTAGAAAGCCTAATATATCTTATTTTCGTGCTTTTAGTTGCAAGTATTTCATCCTAAATAACAATAAAACAATTAGGTAAATTTGACTCAAAGACCGATAAATGGATATTCTTAGGATATTCAACATCTAGTAAAGTTTATAGAGTCTTTAACAAAAGAACTCTAGTGGTTGAAAAATCCATACATATTGCCTTTGATAAGTCTAACCAAATTAGTAGTAGAGTAGTAACTTTTAATAATGATGCAGATTTTATTCCGAGAGTCGATACACCTATTCCCATTGTTGACCCAAATGAGAGTGAACCACAAACAAATCAAGAGGTATATGTTCTCAATCTTGATCAACCATCTACAAGTCAACAAGAGGATGATGATCTTCCCAAAGATTGGAGGTATGTGAATTATCATCAAATCGATCAAGTGATTGGTGATCCTTCACAAGGGGTAAGAACTCGATCATCCATAAAAAATGTTTGCAATTGTGAAGCTTACTTATCCCAAGTAGAACCCACAACTTTTGTATAAGCCGAAAAAGATGTTGATTGGATAAATGCTATGCAAGAAGAACTAAATCAATTTAAAAGGAATAGAGTATGGAATCTAGTTCCTAGACCAAAGAATCACACAATAATATGAACCAAATAGGTATATAGAAATAAAATGGATGAAAATAGAATTGTAACTAGGAACAAGGCTAGACTAGTTGCTAAGGGTTATAATCAAGAATAAGGAATAGACTTCGATAAGATTTATGCTCACATAGCTAGATTAGAACCTATTTGTATGTTATTGGCCTTTGCATGCTTTAATAAGTTTAAGCTATTTCAAATGGATGTAAAAAGTATCTTTTTAAATGGTTTTATAGAAGAAGAGGTATATATTGAGCAACCTCTTAGATTTGAAAATCTTAATCTTCCAAATGATGTCTATAAGCCTTCTAACTCTATGGGTTAAAGCAAGCTCTAAGAGCATAGTATGAAAGACTAAGTAAATTTTTACTTGAAAATGGTTTTATAAGAGGAAAAATAGACACAACCATCTTCACAAAAACTCACAAAAATGACACACTACTAGTCTAAATATATGTTGATGATATTATATTTGGTGCTTCTAATGAATCTATATGTTAAGATTTTGCTAAGTGTATACAAGGTAAATTTGAAATGAGCATGATGGGAGATCTTACCTATTTTCTTGGACTTCAAATTAAACAATTAAAAGGAGGCATCTTCATTAATCAATCAAAGTACACCAAGGACCTATTAAAGAGGTTTAGGATGGAAAGCTCAAAGCCAATTGGCACTCCTATGAGCACCTTTACAAAACTTGACCTAGATGAGGAAGGTAAGTGTGTAGATTCTAAAACTTATAGAAGCATGATAGGAGCTTTATTTTATCTAACTTCAAGTAGACCTGATATAATGTTCAGTGAATACATGTGTGCTAGATTTCAAGCTAATCCTAAGGAATCACATATAAATGTCGTAAAAAGAATCCTAAGATATTTACAAGGCACTCAAAACCTAGAGTTATGGTATTCTAGAAAATCAACTTTTAAGCTTGTTGGTTACTCGGATGCTAATTTTGTGGGTTGTAGGCTAGACAGAAAAAGGACTAATGGAACATGCCAATTTTTATGTGGAATGTTAACCTCTTGGTTTTCTAATAAACAAAATTCGATTGCGCTATCAACCGCTGAAGTGGAATATGTAGCAGCCGAAAGTTATTGTGCACAAGTTTTGTGGATGAAACAACAATTAGAATACTATGACATGAATTTTAAATATAAACCAATTCATTGTGATAACACTAGTGCTATCAACTTGACTAAAACCCCTATTCAACATTCGAGAACCAAACACATAGAAATAAGACATCACTTCATAAGAGACCATGCTTAAAAGGGTGATATTAGATTAGAATTCATCCCTCTAGATGACCAAATTGCTGACATTCTTACTAAGCCCTTGAGCAAAGATAGCTTTAGCAAGATTAGACTATTAATAGGCTTAACAAATTATGAATTATGTGTGTTTGATTGCATATACAGTTCACCATATGCATATTTGATGTTTAGTGAATGAGTATTAACTCCTATTTAATATCTCCCTTACTCAAAATAGCATAGATAAATCATTTCTTGCAAAATTCTTACTTGGAGCTCAAAATTTTATGATTTATTAAAGACCCAGTTGACTAGTATGATGACCTAATCGACTGGTATCTCTCTCTCCATTTACCCAGTCGACTGGTAACTCACTGCCCATTTTACTAGTCGACTAGTACAATAACCTAGTCGACTGGTATCACACGAGAAACATAAAGCCAAAAATTTGAAATTTCTTCTAATTAACCCAGTCATCTAGTATGGTCAATACAGTCGATTGGTATCTCACTACTTAATTTCCTAGTCGCTTGGTACCTTGAACCAATCGATTGGTACCACAAGAAAACATTTGGAACCAAAAATTTGAAATTTCCTTGGACAACCGAGTCGACTAATAGGGTTAATCCAGTCAACTGGTGTCTTACTGCTATTTTACCCAGTCAACTGGTACCTTAATCTAGTTGACTGGTATGTCAAAAAATCCCCAAATTATGAAGGATGCAGTCGACTGGTACCCTAACTTAGTTGGTTGGTATCGCGATTCTATATATAGTCACTTCATTTTTTCACAGATTTTACGCCATTTTTGCAAAACCCTGGCTTTTTCTCTTTAAAAAAATCCTTGTTTTCATACCAAAATATCTTGAAATAACTCCATAGAACCCTTCATCCTCCTTCAAATCACATCATTTTCAACTTTTCACGGTTAAAACTTCATCAATTTCCCAAAACCCTTTCTCCAAACGAAAATTTTCAAAATGTCTGAGAGAATACAAGTAAAAACAATCATTATTGGACCTCACACGCACATAAGGCCTAGATCACGGAAGTCCTCGGCACCGGACTCTAGGGGGGAAGGGGTAGCTGGTTCCTCGAGCAAGCAAGCGAGGACCAAGCTCGATAATTCATTTTTTTGGAACTCCGCCACCAAAAGCAGCTATACCACTGTCATTAAGCACAAGAAAGTCATGACGGGTAGATTCGTCGATTTCAATTATATTCATCATGCTAATTTTGACATTTTTCCTGCTTTTGAGGCAATAAACCCAACCCCCTTGTCAAAATCCACCAAAAATACTATCTCCGCCTCATTCATCAATTCTATGCCAACCTAGTCAAACTCAGTCCCTTAGCTCTTAGGTTTAAGACTAGTGTTATGGGTATAGAATTTTAGGTAAACAATGACCTTTTGGTCAATCTGTTGAGAATCCCCATGGGAGGGATCCAGTGGAGTCTGGATGGATGGCCAGACAATTTTGATTATGAGAAAGCATGTAAGATAGTTACGAGAGACCCTAACTATATCTTTCGACCTACTACATTTCTCCAATGTAGTGACATGCCCTCGACTCAAAATTGTTTAACCTCATAATGAGATGGACCATCCACCCTAGACTCAGGAGTCGGGGTTATATGTTTAAGATAGTTATAGTATTGATTTGGTATCTCAAAACTGGACACCATTTCAATATTTACCCACTTTTGCTTGCCAATATGATCAATGGCAAAGCACATGACTCTGGGTGCTTCCTATATGGGATGTTCATCACCCTAATCCTCCATCATTTCAAAGTCCCCCTGCCTACCTCCAAAGCTCAAGATATCGGCCCCAAAGATATTGTCACTACCTCTTTATTAAAGAAGATAGGGTGCACGATCTGGAATGGCATGATTCATTCCAAGGCTAAGAAGAACATTCAGATCGTTGATGATGATGATAGCGAGGAGGACGACGATAGACCTAATGATACAGCTCATCCCACTGCCATTGACATTGACGAGCAAGTACCTAGTCCACAGCATGCTAGACATGGTGGCTCTAAGGCTAGTCAAGCTGGACACGATGACGTACTACAGGCTATAGAGAGCCTTCAACTATCCATACAGTCGAGAATTCAGAGCTTGAACTCTTCCATCGACCAGAGCTTTCAGATGGTGCGAACCGATATCGATCACATGTGTCACGACATTAGCACTCTCCAAGATGACTTCGAGTTACTCCGAGAGCACTCGGAAGGCTTTTTGGCAGAGATTCAAGATCTTTTTCGAGATAACTTTGACTCCCCTGCACGTCAAGTTATCTGTTTTTTATCACTTGTACTTATATTTCTCTCTTTTTGCTTTTGCTCCATGGGTATTATGGCAAGAACATTTTTTATTTTTCATACATAATTTGCGTTGTACATACAGACTTTCCTGATTAGCCTCTTTAAGCCCGGTTATGTATGGATCATTTTTATATACATGTTTATCTTCATAGCTTTTGACTTGTGTATGTGGATTATTTTTAGCTATATGATTGCTTAGTTTGAGCTCTTCTTTCTCTTATATATGCCTTTAATGTTTTAAGCTTATGTTGAAACTTCTGATATTCTCGGGAAGTCTTTTCAACTTTGGTTAATGCCTAGTTTTTGTATACAAGTCTATTTCTGCCTTATCTTCATGTCTACGCTGATTAAATTGCTTATTTTTTGTGTTTACACCCTTTTTTTCACTGTTTTTAAAACATGGGAGAAAAAGAGAAAAATATGCGTAAACTAATATAGAGCATAAACTTAGGGGGAGCATTGCTTTGAACATGTTAACAAGTGTAAAATAGTCTTGCATTGCTTGGTTGGGATTGATATTACTGTATTTGAATGCTTTCAGGTTAGTTTTTATCATAAAAACAGAGGAAACTCTGTCCAAATTTTTCAACAAAAAAAAAACAACACTTTGTGTTTAAAGCAGTTTTTTTCTCTCCTTAGTTTTGTCATCATCAAAAAGGAGAGATTGTTGACCCGTATTTGATTTTAATAATGACAAAACACCACTCAAATTGCACTAACAATTTTGTCTAAGTGTTTAAGCGGTAAAAGCATTCAGTACAGAAACAAGATGCAAGAACTCAACACGTTTAGATACCAAAAGAAGACAGAAGATCTAGAATATGCACTAAGATAATTGAATCACATTGTAAATATCTAAATTTTAGTTACTTATCTTGATTTATGACTCAATTCACAAAAGTCATTGACAAAACTAAAATACAAAAATGTTTCTAAGTCAAAAACTATTTTGAAACATAAAAACTGAGTTTAAGGACAACCCAGTCGACCGGGTCTCTATACCAATCGACAGAAAAAAGGGACAGTAAGTTCCTAGTTGACTGGTAATAGGACCCAATCGACTGGTACTTTCCCTAAGTCTAAAATTGAATATTTTTCACTTAACCCATTCAATTGGTATAAGGACCCAATCGACTGGTAATTTGAAAATATGACCGTTTGAGATGTGAGACTTGAGCATTTAATGCCCCAAACGTACCAAGTCAGTGTCAAACGACAATATAAGTTCAAGGAAATAAAAACTCACTTCAATGAGCATTTAAACAGAGAATAAAGAACATTTAATTCATCAATATAGCCCATTAATTCTCAAAAACTTTGAAATTTTATTGTGAGCCATTCTTCAAGCTTGTTCTTGAAGAGAGATATTCGTCATTTGTAAAAGTATTCATTGCTATATCTCTACCATTTACTTTATAGTTAATACCATTTACTGTAAAGAGAAAGAGTTGGTGTAACTCTTAGAGTGTTTAGGATTCAACACTCCGTTGTAACTTCCGTGAGGAAGAGATTGTTTATAAGGTTTGTGCAACACCCGTGAAGTTGCTCGACTAATATTTAGTGGATTACTTCAAGAAGGTTCCTTGAAGAGAGTGGATGTAGGGTCGGAGAGATTCTGATATTGCCGAATCACTATAAACGGAGTTTGCAAATTCTCTTCCTTAACTCCTTTATTTTCAAGCATATTATTTGATTGTGTGCTTTGCGTATTAAATTGTTTAAAAACTTGCAAGTTAATTAGCAAAAGTTTAAAACCCAACTCAGCCCCCCTCTTAAGCTTGAACCTCGGTTTACAGTACATATAAAGAAAAGCTAAATGGTAAAACAACAACAAAAGGTAATTTCATCTAAATTCTAAACATAAGAATGTGATTTTTGGACTGTAGTGTGATAGTAATTGTCAATTTACGTTAAAATAAAAATTTGACAAGGTGTTGGATAGGGGTGTGCTTAGGAAAAATATGAATTACATAACCAAAATTTTTGATTCGGTTATTTCGGTACTCGGAATTATTTTTTTAGAATTTTGGTAATTTGGTTTGATATCAATTCGATTTTTTTATATTCTGGTAATACCAAATGACCAATTTATTTCATAAATTTTTAAATGTAATGGTTTTTTTTTTAATATTTTGGTATACCAAATTATCAAATTATATTTTAATAATATTAAATCACCAAAAATTTGAGAAAAAATATCTATTGATTTTTTTACAAATTACTTTATTTTTATGCAGTTCAACAAACCGAAACTTTTAGTTCGATTACCGACTGATTTGCATCCCTAAGTTGGATGTAAAACATTATGGGTGAGCATGGAATCCGGTTGACCCACCAACCCGATCCAAACCGATATAATGGATTGGGTTGGGTCTTTTCAGAAATTGGGTTAGGTTGAGTTGAAAATATTTTAAACTCGATGGGTTCGGTTGGATCATAGGTTCAAAATTTTCAACCTGACCCAAACTAGTAACCCAATCAATTATATAATTTTATATTTTATATTTATTGAATATAAAATAGTGTATAAATAATTATAGTGTAATTGTAAAATATATAATCATAAAATGTCCATTCTAATTACTAATAGTGTGTAAAATTATATGTAGCAAATACTCCAATATTCAAACAAGTCTCATATTACTCAGATTTTAGTTTCATATATCTACACTAGAAACAAGTAGTGATTTCGAGTAATGAAATAGTTTTCATAATTATTCTTAAGCATAACTTCAATTAGAATAAATTGATGCACAATTAACTGATGCTAACCAAAATTTTATTTCTTGTACTGTTGTAACTATAAAATAAACACATAAATTAACACTCTAACATGCAAGATTCCAGTCAGGATCAATGTACGCAGATAAACTTATATTCCAAAAAGATGTACTATAATGTTGATAATGCTGAATACATGATAAAGCTTAGTGATACCAACTTTCTAGAAGCTTTTCATGCAAATATTATTGAACCATTCAATTTACCTCTCTGTGACTTTTTAAGAGCCATCATGTCGCTTCCAAGTGCATTAAAGCATAGTCCAAAAATTAGACTGATTAGTGAGAAAGCACTAGCACGGCCAACAAATGTTGAGTTACTAAAATATATTATTAGCAACTGTCCAGAAATTCAGATTTCCTTCGTAATTGAACAGTATTCTAAAGTAAGTTAAATTCATGTCAACTAAAACAATTCCTAACGCAACATTCAGATGAAGATTGTGTTTTTCAATATAACGATGAATCTATATTTCAACATCAAAGGCTCCAAGTTGTGAGCGTGCAGATAAGCAATTGACCATGGTCACTTCATCAGGCTTTATATTACTCGCTTACATTTCATGAAACAATGCCAAAACATCCTTACCAAGTTTGGCTTGAACGTAGCCTCTAATTATGACATTCCATGGCACAACGTCCTTCTCTTGCATGTCATCAAAAAGCTTCTTAGTAGTATCAAAAAAACCAAATTTAGCATAGCTTACAACCATTGTAGTCCATGAGACAATTGTTCTCTTTTCCATGTTATCAAATATTCTTTGTGCCCTCAGGCACACTGATTTTACTTATAATATTAATGGATTTAGTTTTGAATTTAATAGAATATTTTTTATGTAATATGTATGGTTTAATTATTTAGTAAAAAAATATATCAACCCGGTGACCTAAACCGATCCAAACCGATTAGAATGGGTTATGTTGAGTTGAGGTTGGATGGCTTTATGAGTTGGATTAGGTTGAGATTTTTTCAACCCAGTATGAATGGGTTTGGTTTAATTCTTAAGCTAACCCAACCCAAACAGATCTATGCTCACCCTTGTAAAACATTGTGATTACAAATCGAGAAAATCAACTCACTTATACAAAAATTAATATTCTAACTTAAATTATGTCGACAGAAAGAAAAAAGTTACGTATGTTCTCCTTATTCAAAATAAACATTTATTTTAGTCTATACTCTTATATAATAAATTTTCTTTCTTTATGTGACGATACCATTAATTTTTTTTTTATAAAAGAGCAATAAATAAACTGAAAAATTTAAACAAAGTATGACCATAACAGCATTTTTGCCTATCAACAAATATCCAGACTTAATCCGTACTATAATAAAAAATAGAATATAATAAAAGTCACAATTCTAATAAAACAATAAAAGATTATATTATTTTTAAAATAAAACTATACAATGCAATAATTATAGAATCAAAACTTATTTTTGCCTATAAAAAGTTTTAGTTTGTGACTCATCTTGCACATTCATTTCAGTTCAATTTAGTAACGTAACTTTTTTTTTTTTATAATTTTCATTTTTTTTTCTGTGAAAAGAAAATATATAAGCTAACATAACTTGGTCCATCCATAACATACTTACAATCCCTTCCCTTATAATGGATCGATATACAGGATAAACAACGACGTCCTATCAACGAGTGCAATTCCTCTGAAATTAAATACATGCAATAGATCCTGCAATACACACCATAGAGGAGTATTGCTGCTGCTCTGCATGTATTTATAACGTCAAGTTCCTCTCATTTTTGGATGAGACATGTAAAAAACCATTGCCCAAATTTATTCAGGTTTTCTTTAATTGTAACAATGGCAACTGGAATAGAATTCAAAACGTACCTCCACCAAAAATGAGATGTATTTTTCCCCTTCTAGTGTTTAATTTCAACAGATTTTACTGTTTGAAATAAATGAATTTCACCAAGTTTATAAGATTAATTTGTAAACCTATGATTTACTCTGTTTGAAAAGCCAATTAATCATAGATTTCAAATTCATCGTCTTATAAATACTAATAAATTTTACCCTAAACATAATCATCAATCATCATGCTATACCTCATTAGTAAAGGATCCCAAAAACCAACTTCGCAACTTTCCTCCTCCTGCAGCTTTGGAACAAAATGGGACAGTCGTCTGTTACAAGTGTTACCGCATCCAAACTCGAAATAGATTCATTTTCCTTCTTTTTTGGAAAAAATATAATACATATGAGAAGCTCAATGAATCTAGGATACCATCCATTTTATTTTTGGAAAACAACGGAAAAAATATACGTGAATACAGTTTGAGACGCTTTGACTGATTAGGACAGTACTTCTAAGCCTTTAACCATGTTTACTCCAAATACTTCATTATTCGAGTGCTGAATCTTCACATCAAGACACTTCAGCCCTGATCCTTATTTCTCTGCTTCTGATCAACTTTCACAATCCTTTTCCCGGAGAGGGGTTGGAAGTAGCAAGCTGAGCATACATATCTGATATTGCTTTTGCAAAGTATTCCTTTGCTTGAGGTCTCTTGATCTAAAAGTAAATAAGCACACAATCCGAACATATCATGTTAGTTTTTGGTCAGCATCTTTATTTTGCTCAAGTTTAGACACTAAACACTTGCCTTAAACGTTGGAGTTAGCAGCCCATTCTCCATTGTAAATGGTTCAAGCACCAAAGTCACAGCCTTTGCAAATTCAAAACCTCTCAGCTGCAATAAAATTGATCAATGAATAAATATTTAATGGAGAAGGAATAAATATAAGTAGGAAAACAGTAATTTCATTTAAGAGGCAATGCCTGAGCTTGTTTTCCAATGGCATCCATGTCAGCCAGGACCGCAGCCCTTGCTATTGGGTCATTGCACAGTTGTCCCAAATCTTCATACTGCACTCAGATCATTGCAGAGAACATTTTAATAGACAATCAAAGGGCTTTGTTTTCAACAATTATACCCATTAACTCCAAATATGCACTTGATTCCAATTCTAGCACAACAGTGATTTTACCATAATGAAAAATATTCTGCTTCTTTCAGTCTATATCAAAATTTGTAATGTTTGTCCCTTCTACTAATTTGAGCACGAAGAAAATTCTAGACAAACATTTCCTAACTGAAACTACAATGGGTTAAGCTTCTTGATGAATCCTTAACAAAGAAGTTCTGGACAAAAAGCATCAAGTTTGCTGTCAAGGAATAAACATCATACGCCATCCACTAGATTTTCTATCTGGAACTTTTAACAGGATGAGTAGCAGGCTTTATCAACATTAAACAAAGAATGAGTGCAAAACAGGACAAGATGATAACACTAAAATCTGTATTCTGCATTAAATGCAGTTCCTAAGAGAATCATCAGGCTGGCATGCCTTTGATTATACTTTATGGACCCAAGTCCTTTTCATTTAACATCATAAACTGAAAGGCCCTTTCAATTGCAGATATGCATACAAATTCTGATCATCTGAACTTCAATAGTTCAAGCAAAGGTTATTAATTATCTGAATAGAAAAAGCAAAAGCCTAGTGCAAGTCTTGTAAGAAACCACCAACTAGTCAGCTGAAGTTCACCAATTCAGCTAAATGAAATTGGTTATCATATGAAAGGCCTAAAGTATCAAGAGAAATATCACCTTAATGCCTTCAGATGCAGCCCATGTTCTCAAAGCATCTTGCTCAACTGAGACAATTGCTACCAAAGAAGAATTCAGACTGTCACCTGGGGAACACAAACAAATAAGAGTTGGCAAGGACGAGAAAGATAGAGAATAGAAAATTGTAAAACCTCATTTTTTACCATGTACAAAGCACTAGGCTATAAATTTGCATTTAGCATACACATTTTCAATTTTCTCAGGAGCTATGAACTCCCCCTGTGCCAACTTAAAAATGTTCTTCTTCCTGTGCCAAAACAGGAGCTTTAAGTGAAATACTAAAGATGTAAGTGTAGCAAAAAGTAGTATCAGCATACTGCGGACAAGGTGCAATTCATCATGGAAATGAAAAGAAAGTTCAGTATCTATCCTAGATGTTAGCTGCTACAAGGTCAGCAGAGGTACTAACATATTTCGTACATTTTCTAATATAAGTAACAGGAATACAGATACAGGACCAATAACAACCCCAAAACCATTCATCGGAAAAAAAAAAAAAAAAACACAAGCACCATCCAAACGCACACATAGACAGAGAACATTGACACTTTTTTATATAAAAAAAAGAGACTAGTTATACGTTTACTTTTAGTCTGCTCACAGTTTCCCAGTTCCAATTAAGGGGTATGAGAGAATTATCCTTCCATAAATACAATGGCATTGGGCATCGTAACTAGAACCAAGGTACTTGAACAAGTTGAAATTTTCTTTTCTATAAGTAGATGTGTAGCTCAACTTATGAAAAAACACCAAAGCGACCAAGCCACCTTTTGGATATTGACTACCCATATACAACAAATTTTTATTGGAAGCCTAACTGACAGTACTTCGCTTCACAACAAGAAAATTCCAAATTTGCCGTCTTAAGGACTCTAGATATGAGACATTATCAATTTAATCAAACAACAACATTTAGGGTGGCATTACCTATCAATAATCTTCAGACGACCTCCAGGTAACCACAACCCTATGTCTCCAGAATGAAGCCATCCATCTTCATCAACTACTTCTCTCCTGTCATATTTGATTTTATTATCAGATGTATTCAGTATTTAATAAATTCAATAATATTAAAAAGAACCAGACAACACAATTGGTGAGTACATCTGAACTTCATCTTTATAATAGCCTTGGAAAATAATGGGACCCCTAATACAGATTTCCCCACGAGGATAAGGCTGATCCTCAGATGTGTAGTTCATTTCTGGGACATCCACAAGCTTTATTTCTGTAGCAGGAAAGATAAATTATAAACTTATCACGAAGCATAGGCAAAACCCGCCAATGAACAAGACATCAAAGAAAGCAGGAGAAACCTATTTCCAGATAGCCTAACTTAATCCCAGCAGAAGACAAAGAGCCCAATTCATATAATCTTTATGCTAGATATGTAATTCTCACGTAGCTCACCACAAGCTGGATTAGGAGAGCCAACATGACCAAAGAGGTTGTCCCCCAAAGCAGCTGCAAATGAGTTAATACATTATTGAGAGAAAGAGAGAGAGAGAGGCCTACAACCTCTTGATAGGCAATATGTTAAAGCAATTAACTTACATCTTCGAAAATTCCACGACATCAGGGGACAAAGGTGAAGCAACCAAAGTCATAAAACGAACACGTCCTCCGAGTCTTTCCTTTATCTTATTGAATACCAGCCTGTCCCACATGGGAGAAGGATTCTTTCCTGAAACAATGATACCCACACCATAAAAATACAACATGAAGCATGACTATCCAATTTAAACCTTTTTCAGGTTCTTCTCATTTTCTTAGTTTGGGAGGTAGTCTTATATAGCGAAATAAGATTAAAACTATAATAAAGAGCAATGGAAATTTTGTACTTGAAACCATAGTTATCATACGCGGACCGAAAATTGACCTAGTCAAGGGAGAGGGGCCAATAGTCCAAAGAGCAAGTCAAGTGACCGAACTGCATAAATAATTTAAATATTCATAATTATATAACAACCTTACTACTATTATAAAAATATTGATCATGTTAAAGTAAAATCATTTCATGATCACTAATTTTGGAAGAGTTCCTTTGAAGTCATATACAAATCCAAAAATTTTAGAATTCATGTATTAATTATTTGAGTCTAATAAGATAATAAAAAATACAAATAAGTGTTTAACTGTTTATTATATATTTTTATGTTAATACAAAATAGTTTATATATAAATAACAATAAAGTGAAGGTTTAACTTTTTCATTACAATTTACAAGCACATTTTATTTCATTAGGTAAAATAAAAAGAAAATTAATGTGTGTGGATTAGTTTACTTTGAAATTGTTAAACAAAATAAATGAATAACCTGTCTCTATCTTATTGAATGAATAAAACAAATATAATTGACTCAATATATAGATTTATGAAAACTAAGCCTAATAGGACTAGGACATAACAATTTAGATAAGACACATATGATCCAAGTCTACTATGACACTTGTTAAGAATCCTAATAGGATTCTCAACACTCTCCCTTAAGTTGGAGCATAGATATCATATGCACCCAACTTGTTACAAATAAATCGAATTCGAGAACCATCCAATGGTTTAGTAAATAAATTTGCTAACTGATCGGTCATCTTCATATGTTTGGTACTAATCATATTTTGTAGAAGTTTTTCTCGAACAAAATGACAATCAACTTCAATATGTTTAATTATCTCATGAAACACTGGATTATTTGCAATATGAATAGCTGCTTGATTGTCACACACCAAGCTCATGGAACTTGACTGGTTAATCCCAAGTTCCGCTAACAACTGCTTTAGCCAAACCATCTCACAGGTAGTATGCGACATTGCTCTATATTCGGACTCAACACTTGACCTAAAAACCATAGTTTGCTTTTTACGTTTCCACGATACTAAATTACCTCCAACAAACACAATATCCAGTAGTGGACCTTCCTTTTATCAGATGGAGAGTCAGCCCAATCTGCATCAATATAACCTTGAGCATGACTATGATTTTGATAAAGTAAACCACGCCTAGGAGCACACTTAA
The DNA here is from genome assembly GCA_023935145.1 of Bretschneidera sinensis. Lineage (NCBI taxonomy): Eukaryota > Viridiplantae > Streptophyta > Magnoliopsida > Brassicales > Akaniaceae > Bretschneidera > Bretschneidera sinensis. The sequence goes on from CM043699.1 coordinate 89,150,851, forward strand.
GATATCTCAAAATTAGAATAACAACATTCCAATGACTAGTTCATAGAGCATCGAGAAATTGGCTAACCATACTGGTTGCAAATGAAATATTAGGTCTAGTAACAGTCAAATAATTCAATTTTCCAACCAAACGCCTATATCGCCCTAGATCAAATAATAAGTCACATTGATCAACTGCAAGTTTTGTGTTGGGATCCATAGGACTTTCTATAGGCTTACACCCTAACATTCCAGTATCAATCAACAAATCAAGAATATATTTATGTTGAGATAAAGAAACACCATGACGAGATCTAGCAACCTCAATACCCTTAAATCTTTTGTCTGAAATTTAGTATTCAAGAACTGTTTCAGTGCTAGAATGTCTTGTCATCTTCTGTGATCACAATATCATCCACATATACAATCAACAATATCCTATCTGAGCCACTGTGATGATTTATACCACATCTGTTGAGACCGAAATTAATTACTATTTCACTGAATCGGTCAAACCACGCTCGAGGAGATTGTTTCAAGCCATATAGAGATTTCTTTAATCGATATACTAACCCAGACTCTCCCTGAGCAACAAATTCGGGTGATTGCTCCATGTGTACTTCTTGCAAATCACCATTGAGAAACACATTTTTCACATCCAATTGATGCAGATGCCAACTAAAAGTAGCTACTAGAGAGAAAAACACACGAACAGACGTAATCTTCTCCACTAGAGAAAATATTTCTGCATAGTCAATACCATATACCTGTGTATACCCTTTTGCTACTAGGCGAGCTTTTAATCTGTCAATAGTACTATCAGGATGAACCTTTACAGTATAGACCAAGCGACAACCAACAACAGATTTCCTAGATGGGAGAGGAACCAAGTCCCATGTATTATTAGTACTCAAGGCATGCATTTCTTCATCTATAGAGGCTTTCCACCTAGAATGAGACAATGCTTTTGTAATAGACTTAGGAATAGAAATCAAAGCAACAAACGAAGCATATGAAGGAGATAAATGATCATAAGACACAAAGTTAACAATCGGATAAGCAGTACATAAATGTTTACTTTTACGAAGAGCAATAGGACGATTGTCCTCAGATGATGAAGGAGAATCGGGATCTATCAACAAGAGAGTAATTGGTGGAGCAGCAGAGGCGGAAGGCCACGGACGATGGGAGTAAACTAGCAATGGAGGGGCATCTGTGTAAGGGGCATGGGAACAGGTAATGGACAAGGAAATGAATCAGCCAGATCGGATATTGAATGAAATTCTGAGTATTACGGAGTAGACTAAAAATATGTAACATCAGTACAAACAAAATACCTTTGTAAAAAGGGACTGTAATACAGATAACCTTTCTATGTACGAGAATAACCTAAGAAAATACACTTTATAGAGCGGAGATCAAGTTTGTCAACTTATGGACGAAGCTAATGAACAAAACAAATGGATTCAAAGACACGAATAGGTAAGTGGAAGGTAACATCTTTAGGAAAGAGCACGAAGTGAGGGGTTTTGCCATAAAGAATAGAGGATGGTATGTAATTTATTAAGTAACATGTAGTCATAACGGCCTCACTCCAAAACAATTTGGGGACATGCATATGAAATAAGAGAGTACAAGCAGTATCCATAAGACGACGATTTTTCCACTCCGCAGTCCCATTTTGTTGGGATGTATTGTGGCCCATAAAACTCCCACTAATAGACTATCGGCACGTGGAGCCACCTCCACCAATAGACCAACAACACGTGGATCCTCTCCCTGTCCTATAGCCAGAGGACACGCGGAGCGGGCAGGTCACGCAACCATCAAGGCTAAGCGTGATTAACGGGACTGAGTCTCGTCTGAACACGCGATCGAGATCTCTCAGCAGAAAAGCGGGATTTCAGGGATCACGCCATCCCGTCCACGTGGTCAACCTGCCCTCGAGTTATTATAAAAAACCCAAGGTATGTGAATCCAAACCATCTAGAAAAACTTTTAAGTCCTTACGAAAAACACTAGTATCATAATTCTCTCTACTCTTTAAAAGCCTTATACTGACAAAAGCGTTGGAGCGTCCTCGAAGGTGTCACCCCCCCTCTTCTCCGGTGACTTTCTAGCTCACTCTCATTTTCTGGCGTAGGTCCCCCCTTTAAGCACCGACCTCCAGCTCAGCAACATGCTTTTGGCATCAACAGATTGGTGCCTCTGCTGACACTTCCCCAGCTTCTTCGCCGTGTCCATGCATCGATGGGACAGCACGCTGAGGAGCACACCAGACTGAAGCAAAACACAAGTTTCGTTAGGAAGAAAATAGTTAAAAAAGGAGCCAAAGAAAACAGAGTTGGAGGATAGATTACCTGAGAGGTCAAGGCCTCGGCTACAAAACATAGCCCCTTGAGGGGGTTCCGAGAAAGCTTCAGCATATCATGGGGAGGGATCCCCATGATGAGATGCTCTCGAGCTACCCGCAGGTGGGTGAAGACTGAGTCGTCAACCTTCAATGCCAACCAAGGTGTAAAGGGGGCTGCAGATGCAGGAACCCCTCGGGAGGAAGACGGGCCCTAAGGGGGCTCAGGCGGAGGCACGGTCGGGGGGTTCTCCCCCGTTAGAGGAACCGGAGAAGATGCCCACGCTCTCTTCTTCAAGCCTTGGGCTGGCACCAGCTCTTTCCCTTGGGACCACTTCTTCTCTTAGGCAACTTCTTCTCTTGGGCAATCTTTCTAGCCCTCTCCTTTGCCTTAGCCGCCAACTCCATCTCTGCACAAAAGGGAAAAGCATTAGTATCAGTTCAAAACACGAAGGAAAGAAGTAAAGTTCACTAAGGAAAAAGGAAAGTCACAAACGAAGAAATTACCGTGCTCCAAGCTTGCCTTAGGACAGAAGGGGCAAAGGCCGCGCCTTGCTAACTCTTCATTGTCATACAGAACTTCAACGTCCAAAGGTGTGGCCACCATTTCCCTCAGCGTCTCCTATTCTCGGTGCAAAAGGTGCAGCTTCTTACATTTACCCGCACGGTCCAGGCTCTAACTAAGGGGGACTTGGAAGTTCTCGGGGCTTCGGACGAAGAAAACCGACTTCTTCCATTTCTTGATCGAGGAAGGCTTTCTCTTCTGCACTATCCTCTTAGCCCTCGAGCTGACCACCACCCATCCGATCTGTCCATGCTTGCTTATTTGGAAGTGGGCTTTGAAGACATCGATATTCATCAAGCCGCCCATTTCCGTGCACACGCATAAGAAGGCCATGATAAGGCGCACCAAGTTGGGCACCAACTGGCACAGCACTATACCGAAGTACCTCAACACCGTGCAAAAGAAGGGTTGGAAGGGAAACCGAAGCCCAGCCTTCATGTGTTGCTCGTAAATGCACAGCTCATAAAGCACGCGGCTCGAAAGGATGTCACAAGCCCTCTCCCCACCCTCTATTATCCTGAGGGCGTACTCCACCGAAATACGGTACACCCTCCTAATAACTTCGAGCTCTTCCTGCCTCACGATGCTAGACACGGAGTTAGCCGCGTACGACCACTGCTCTATCTCCTCGACCACCATATTTCCCCTAATTTCGGCCAACATCCTGTCAGCCTCGTCCTCATCATCAGAAGAGGAGTCGTCATCATCTCCTTCCTCCTCCCCAGGGACATAGGGAACCATGGCAAGTGGCCCCTCTCGAGGAACGATCTCCACCGAAGATTCATCCTCGCTGAAGGAGACGCTTATGGTCTCCTCTAGCTCCCTTGACAGATCACCACTGTCTTCACTACAACTACTAACCCTATAGCTAGGCCTATCTACCCTAGACATGATAAAAGGGTAGAAGGACTCACCAAAAATTCGTGACTTTTCCAGTGCTTGCAACTACGGCCTCGATCCCTTTTTCCGCAAGCACGCCCCCCACGATCACCACCCAATCTCGAGCTCCTTTGTGACTCTCGGCCGATTGCGAGTAACCTCCAAAGTTCTCCTTCCAAGCTCTCGAACCGACTCTGTGGGCTCTCAAAGCTCAAGAAGAAAGCAGAAAATGAAGTGAGTAGAAAAAAAATGAAGAAACCACCCTTATATAGAATTAAAGGCATCAGGAACGAAAGGCATTAATTTCCTTACAGTTAGAGAGATATGACCCTTGGTGTCACCAAGATGTCGTTGCTCTCCCCCAAGGCTCTGACTACTGTAAAGGTGTGATGCCTCCTGAACCCTAGGCGTCGTTACATTTCCCTAAGCAAAAGTGGGCAATCAAATAAATGAGCGTCGCCATTTTCAGCAACAAGTAGCCGCCCCCCATTAAATGCCTTCTGACACCGTAAAAAGTAGAAACTCCACAACGGCCCAGGCATTGAATGAGCCCTAACGGGCCCAAGAAGGAAAAAGCCCTAAGAGGCCCAAGAGGAAAAAGCCCTAAAAAGCCCAAGAAGAAAAAAGCCCTAAGATGCCCAAGAAGAAAAAACCCTAAAAGGCTCAAGAAGGGAAGCCCAAGGGTCCACCAAGAACTCTAAAAATGCTGGTGTCCAAAATCTCCAAGTCCGAGCATATGAGCTGCTTGTCATATGCTCGGTCCAAAATCTCCAAGTTCGAGATATGAGCTGCTTTTCATATGCTCGGTCCAAAATCTCCAAGTCCGAGCATATGAGCTGCTTTTCATATGCTCAGCCTAAAGTCTCCAAGCCCGAGCATATGAGCTGCTCGTCATATGCTCGACCCAAAATCTTCAAGTCTGAGCATATGAACTGCTTGTCATATGCTCGGTCCAATGCCTCCCAAGTCGAGTATGTTAAAAGTTGCTCAGGACATTGTTCCTTGTACAGATGCACGGCCACGGGACGAAATCACACTATACTTCCTCGAAGCACACATGTATGCTTGAGGAAGTGGGGGGTCTGTGATGTGGCCAATAGAACTCCCACCAATAGACCATCAACGCGTGGAGCCACCTCCACCAATAGACCATTGACGCGTGGAGCCACCTCCACCAATAGGCCAATAACACGCAGATGCTTTCCCCGTCCTGTAGTCAGAGGACACGCGGAGCGGACAAGTCACGCAACCATTAAGGCGAAGCGTGATTAACAGGACTGAGCCTCGTCTGAACACACGATCGAGATCTCTCAGCAGAAAAGCGGGATTTCAGGGATCACACCATCCCGTCCACGTGGTAAACCTGGCCCCGAGTTACTATAAAAAGCCTAAGGTATGTGAATCCAAACCATCTAGAAAAACTTTTAAACCCTTACTAAAAACGCTAGTACCATAATTCTCTCAACTCCTCAAAAGCCTTATACTGACAAAAGTGTTGGAGCGTCCTCAGAGGTGTCACCCCCCTCTTCTCCGGCGACTCTCTGGCTCACTCTCATTTTTTGGCGTAGGTCCCTCTTTTAAGCACCGACCTCCAGCTCAGCAACACGTTTTTGGCATCAACAGGATGTATGAGAGCAAGATGACTGATGAATAATGCCAAACTTAGTCATAAAAGTTATAAAAGGCTCAGAAAAATATTCACGGGTGTTGAGAGTCCTAATTAGGTTTCCTATTATGTGTCATAGTAAGTTTCCTAAATCTTATCTATTTTATATCTATCTTATCTAATTATGTCTCTTAGTCCTATTAGGTTTGATATTCATAAGTTTATATATATGACTGTTGAATTGTATTCAGAAAATCAATAATACATAATTCTTTTCAATTCTTTTTGTTAACATGGTATCAGAGCTTTAGGTTTTTTTTTTTCTTCTGGAAATTTCAAAGCCTTCATCGTTTCATCTGTTTTGGCCTTCATAGCCGACCATACCTCTAGCCTTTATCGCCAATTTTTTCTTCCCTCTAATCTTGCCTTTTTCTCCATCATTAACCCACCATGGCTGAAAACACCACCCTGTCCATAAAAGTTCTCAATCATCCTTCAGGTGATCTGCAGAATATTCAAGCACCGGATAGCCGGAATACCCTCTGGTGCACTTATTGCAAAAAATCGAGACACATCAGAGAGAGGTGCTGGAAACTGGATGGAAAACCACCGAGCAAGGAGTGGGGATACCAAGGAGGACGGCAACGTAATCTGAGACAACAGCGGAACCAATCTTATTTCACCATGAATCAACCAGGTTCAGACCAGGGTATGCTTAATATAGAGGAGATAGAGAAGCTAAGGGGACTTCTGGGATCGCTAAAAAAACCTAGTGGTTCATGCTCTCTTGCATTCTCAGGTAAGTTCTCATTTTCTCAAGGACTAAATGTTTTAAATGAAACTATCAAGAATTTATGGGTCATTGACTCAAGAGCCACAGACCATATGACTCATTCTTCACTAAATTTTAGCACCTACTTTCCATGTCCTAGCAATCGAAAAATAGCAGTTGCTGATGGTTCTTTAACTACTATAGCTGGTCCAGGAGATATTCATATAAGTCCTTCTCTTACTTTAAAAAATGTTCTTCATGTCCCAAAGTTGACCACCAACTTAATATCCATTCAAAAACTCACACATGATATGAATTGTAATGTACTTTTCAATCATTTTCAATGTGTTTTTCAAAACCAGGTTTCGAGGAAGAAGATTAGACTTGCTAAGGAAAGAAACAGACTCTACTATCTTGACGAACCAAGCAAGTCACATATGGTCAGGAATAATTTATCTATGTCATTTCTATCATCATCCAATAAAGACGCCATTTGGCTCCACCATTTTAGACTAGGGCATCCATCTTTTGGAATCTTGAAAACTATGTTTCCTACTTTGTTTAGAGGTCTAGGTACTGAACAATTTCACTGTGATATATGTGAGTTTGCGAAGCACAAACGTGTACTTTTTTTCTAATCAACAATAATAAAAGCCCAATTCTGTTTTATTTGATTCACAGTGATATATGAGGACCCTCTACGGTTCCAAATGTGTCTTATTTTCGTTGGTTTGTCTCTTTTATCGACGATTGTACTAGGGTTTCTTGGATCTTTCTTCTTAAACATAAATCAGATGTAAGCAGTGTACTCTCAAACTTCCACAACATGATTCAAAACCAATTTGGGGTAAAAATCAAAAGATTTCGATTAGACAATGCAAGGGATTATTTTAATCAAGTTCTATCTCTATATTTTCAAAAAGAGGGAATTATCCATGAATCCTCTTGCGTTGATACTCCACAATAAAACGGAGTGACAGAGAGAAAAAATGGTCATTTGCTAGTCACAACCCGAGCCCTTCTCTTTCACCAAAATGTTCCAAAACACTATTGGGGGGAAGCCGTACTCACAGCTGCTTATATGATTAATCGTCTACCTTCTCGGATGCTAGGGTTTAAGTCACCATTGGAAACAATGTCCCAATTCTATCCCAACCTACGTACAACAAATAACCTCACTCCAAGAATCTTCGGCTGCACTGCCTTTGTCCATGTTCATAGTCTAAACAGAGGAAAATTAGATCCAAAGGCTCTGAAGTGTGTGTTTGTAGGTTATTCGTCCACCGAAAAAGGATACAAATGCTACCATCCACCTACACATAAATTCTTTGTCTCCATAGATGTCACTTTTGGGGAAACAAAACCATACTTTAACCAGCCTTCTCTTAAGGGGGAGACTTCATTTAGTGAAGATAAGGATAGAGATCTGTTTCTGCTTGATCTACCTACTCGTGAGTCAGTTGTGTCCACCGAATCAGCCCCATCTGATCTAATTCCAGTTGACCCACCTATATCGACCGAACCATTCCAGCTGGTGTCAACACCCACACCCGCCCACACTGGACCCATAACAGAGCATAATGAACATCATGACTTTATGCGATTTGTGCAAGCTTATTCAAGGAGAAGAGACTCAGATCCTAATCCCATGCAAGTCCAAGCTTCAACTACTAATCCTGAGAATGAGGTAAATACAATTTCTGACCAATCTCAATTAACACCAGACCATGATCTCCCAATTGCTATTAGGAAAGGCACGAGAGAATGCACAGAACACCCATTGTATCCTTTGGCAAAATTCGTCTCTTTTGAGAAATTCTCACCCTCACATAGGACCTTTCTAGTCAGTCTAAACTCTATTTATATTCCTGATACTTTATCTGAGGCATTATCTAATGAGAATTGGAGAAATGCCATGAGTGAAGAAATGCAGGCACTAGAGAAGAAACAGACGTGGGAAATAGTTGACTTACCACCTGGAAAGAAGGTTGTGGGCCACAAGTAGGTGTTTACCGTAAAATACAAGTCAGATGGCTCTCTTGAAAGATACAAAGCCAAACTCGTGATAAAAGGATACACGCAGACCAATGGTATAGACTATCAAGAGACATTTGCCCCAGTAGCTAATATGAACACGATGAGAATTTTGTTGTCACTGGCTGCTAATTTCAACTGGTATTTTGAACAATTTGATGTAAAAAATGCATTTCTTCACGGTAAATTAGAAGAGGAGATATACATGGACATTCCTCCAGGATATGAGCAGCAACTGAGAGGCAACAAAGTCTACAAGCTAAGGAAGGCGCTCTACGGCCTAAAACAATCTCCACGAGCTTGGTCCGGAAGATTCACCAAAGTGATGCTAGCCACCGGATACAAGCAAAGTCAAGGAGATCATACACTCTTCCTAAAACACTCAGATGCAGGGGGAGTAACGGCCCTTTTGGTGTACATCGATGACATAATAGTCACAAGAAACGATGAGAAGGAGAAGGAAGCTCTATAAAGACGTCTTGTCAGTGAATTTGAGATAAAAGAACTTGGGAAGTTGAAATACTTTCTAGGATTGAAGTAGCTCATTCTAGAGAATGAATCTTTATCTCACAACAGAAATATGTGATTGATCTCCTTAAGGAAACAAGAAAGTTGGCATGTAAACCAATTTCCACACCGATTGAACAAAATCATAGACTTGGAGAAGCAAAAGATGATCCAACCGTGGACAAGGAGAGGTACCAGAGACTAGTTGGGAAGCTCATATACCTTTGCCCACACATGGCCAGACATTGCTTATGCCGTGAGTGTTGTCAGCCAATTTTTGCACAGCCCGAGAGAAGTTCATCTACAAGCTGTCCATCGCATACTACATTACCTAAAGGCTAATCCAGGACAAGGGATTCTATTTAGAAGAAACACGAGGTCAGTCCTTGAGGCGTAAATAGATGCTGAATATGCAGGTTCACCAGTTGATAGAATGTCCACGACAGGCTATTGCACTTTCCTAGGAGGCAATCTTGTAACATGGAGGAGTAAGAAACAGAATGTAGTGGCAAGATCAACTGCTGAAGCAGAGTTTAAGGCAATGGCGCAAGGAGTTTGTGAATTACTGTGGCTCAAAATAATTCTAGAAAACTTAAAAATTAAGTGGGATGGACTTATGAGGCTATTTGGTGACAACAAGTCGGCTATCAACATCGCTCATAATCCCGTTCAGCATGACCGGACAAAGCATATTGAGGTAGATAGACATTTCATAAAAGAGAAGCTGGACAGCGGATTAATCTGCACACCGTACATCCCAACAAACAATCAACTTGTTAATGTACTTACAAAAGAACTGAACAGTGAAGCATTCCAACAACTTATATGCAAGCTGGGAATGAATGATGCATATTCACCAGCTTGAGGGGGAGTGTTGAGAGTCCTAATTAAGTTTATGTTGAGAGTCCTAATTAGGTTGTTGAGAGTCCTAATTAGGTTTCCTATTATGTGTCATAGTAGATTTCTTAAATCTAATCTATTTTATATCTATTTTATCTAATTATGTCTCTTAGTCCTATTAGGTTTGATATTCATAAGTCTATCTATATGATTGTTGAACTGTATTCAGAAAATCAATAATACATAATTCTTTTCAATTCTTTTTGTTAACAATGGGCATTGTCACTATAAAGAATCTTAATAGATAAGTCAAATTCGGTTTTTATATCAGCACAAAAAGCACAAAAATAGAAAACAACTCGGAACAGTCTTTCATTAAATAAAGTCAGGTAAGCCTGGAATAATCATCCACAAATGTAACGAAATACCGAAATCCAAGTTTGGAAGTTACACGACTTAGACCCCAAATATAATAATGTACTAACATAAAAGGACTAGACACACGTTTATTAATTCGGGAAGCAAATGACACAAGATGATGCTTACCTAATTGACACAACTCACACTCTAAAGTTGAAACTTGACTTAAAGTAAGAACTAACTTCTTCGGCTTTTCTAAGGATGGATGACCAAAATGGTAATGGATCTGGAGCAGAGACACGTCAATTGAGCAAGTAATGGATGATGAAATAGGATCAAAGTAATACAAGTCGTCCGATTTATGCCTACCGCCAATCATCTTTCTTGTTTTCAAATCGTGGATAAGAACAGATCAGGAAGAAAGGTAACAGAATAGTTAATGTGTTTTGTAAGCTGACTAACAGATATCAAATTATACTGAAAAAATGAGCATAAATAATAGATGATAAAGACATAGAAAAACTAGGACGCACAGTACCAATACCGGTAGCAGTGGTTTTAGATCCATCTGCAAAAGTAACATCAGGCAAAGACGAAAAGTTATAAAAACTAGAGAAAATATCAACGGTACCTGACAAATGATCAGTAACTGCAAAGTTAAGGACCCAAAGTCTAGATGAAGAGTTACTAGATGATAGACAAGCTTTTAGTGTACCTTTCTGGGTGGAAAGAGCAGTCGAGGAAAATGTCGGCTGCTGATAGGAGCTTAAATATTCATATTTAAGCCCCTTAATTTACATTTGTTAAGCCCTAGTTTATGTTATTTTAGTCCATTTTACTTCATTTCTGTGTTTTACATGGTTTTTATAGGTCTATGAAGAAAATGAAGCATTTTGGAAGCTTTTAGAGCTTAAAAGGAAGAAAACTGGAAAACCTGGAGCAGATACTGTCTGGAGTGCGATCGAGCGCACCAAGAAGGGCGATCGAGCACAACCTTGTGATTGAGCGCACTCTGCTCGCGATCGAGCGCACACGTACGGCAGTGAACAATAAATTAGGGTTAGGGTCCTATTTTGGAAATTAGGGTTAGGGCCCTATTTTGGAAATTATGGTTTCCAAGTGTCCTTAGAACCCTATAAATAGACTTGTAAAACACAGAAAACATATCTCCCTTTTGGGGAGCATATCTTCCTTTTAGTTTGATCTTTTGTTCTAGACTCAAAGTAGAGAGCTTAGGAGAAGAATTGACGACTCATCTCTCGAGTTTCTTCGGTTTTAGTTTTCAGTTTTTATTTTCATAATGTTTAGCATGTTTATTCTACTTAGCATGTGTAACTAAACACCTATAGGGCTCGATTGAAGCCCTAGTTATGCTTTTCCACATATCTATTCATTGACTATCTTTGCTATAGCCCTGTCTGAATGTTTAACTTGATTAATACCTGTTTGTATTTAAATTCTTCGTATGTGTGTGCCTGATCAACATATGCATGTGGTATGGATAGGCTAGTCGGATCAATTTGGATGACCGAGTCCTGGGTTCGACATTAGTAACAAGGGATATCCACACCGGATTCCCGGGTTAATCAACATGGCAAACCGGGAGCAGACCAAGCCCTAGGTCTTGTGTGGTTGTCGATCTCCACAGCCCTCATGCTCTCTTAAAGAACAACTCAATATACACCCATGCTGAATCCCTTAGGAGAGAAAAGAGTTAGAGTATACACCATGCCTAACTCGTTGCATAGGGAGATCAATAGCCTAAGGTGTAGACCAAGTCCTTAGGTTAGCAACCATTAGATATTCATGATAAAGCTAAAGCATTGAAACTTTACTTAGTGGGAAAGTATAATTAGGGTGGATATCGTAGTCCTATATTCTCATTATTGTTATTCACTCATAATCAACTATTATTTCTCTTTTCAAACTTTAAGAAATTAGTCCTAGAAAAAAATTCACCAATTCCTGTGGAAATGATCTCGCACTTGCACACTATGCTACCACAGACCTTGTGCACTTACAAGTAAAACGAGTGCGATTATTTGCATATTAATTTAGGTAGATAATCGGCACAACAAGTTTTTGGCACCGTTGTCGGGGATTGAGCTAAATTTCTTTTTGGAATTATTTTCGTTAGTTTTTTTTATTCTATTTTATTTTATTCTGTTCTGTTTTTATCAAAAATCAGATTTATTCCTTCTTTTCGTTTTCTGTTTTTTTTCAGGTGTGCAGAGGAGGAGTTTCTGTCCTCATTGCGATCGAGCGCACCCCTTGGTGCGATCGAGCGCACCCCTTGGTGCGATCGAGCGCAATCCCAGTGCGATCGAGCGCTGTTCTTGGTGCACTCGAGCGCAAAAGCTCCAGAGAGTACCCGAGAAGCAGTACTGAAACTGCTACACTGAAGTTTTTCAACTAATTCAATCGAGGGAGAAGCACCAATGGCAGAAGCTAGATATACTTGTCTAGATGCTATGGAGAGGAAGCTAGATATGCTTGTAGAAGTCATGATTGCTTGGATTGCCTCACTTAGGCCACAAGCTACACCACTCTAGGTATGTACTATTTGTAGTCGTTTTGATCACACTACTGAAATTTGCCCTTTATATTTATCTGCAAATCGAGAGCAAGCAAACTATGTGGGACCAAACAACTACAATCCATATGCAAATACCTACAATTCAGAATGGAAAAACCACCCCAACTTCTCATAGAGCAACGATCAAAATGCATGAAACCTTCAAGGGCAACAAAGAAACTTCCAACCAGCAGCCCAATCAGTTCCGGAAGCAAAGGAGAGCGACCTAGAGAGCATTGTGAGGCAACTGGTAGTTCAACAACAACAGCTGATGACCTCACAAGAGCAGTTCATAGCAGAAGCAAGACAATTTTGGACTGAACAAAGCCAAATAAATGCAAGGCATGAGCAAGCTATTCAAAGACTAGAGGTACAAGTGGGGTATATAGCTAAAGAGCTAAGTAAACAAAAGCAAAGTGTTGTTGAACAAGTTTTTCATGACCATCACGTTGATCCATTAGAAACTACTCTTACATACAGTCTCACAAGATCGAGTATAGTGCCAGAATCTGAGGATGTTACTGATGACATCATCGAAACTATGCACCTCATTGAAGCCTCTCCAAAGCATCCAAGTAAGTACACCGATCCATTTGATATTCATATGCCTACTAATACTACTTTTTTCCCTTTTATTGTCCAGGCACCAAATTTGGAGTTGAAACAATTGCCGAAGTACTTGACTTATGCTTATATGGGAGAGAATATGACACTACCTGTGCTAGTTGCTACAAATCTTAGTTTTGGGGAAGAATAAGGCTTGGTCCAGCTGAAGACGTTAAACTTAACGCTCATGGGAGGCACCCCAGACTTATCCTTTTCATTTTAGTATTTTTTTTGTTTATATTTATATTTACATATCTAGTATTTATATTTCTTGTTTTTCGAAACAATGTTTATTTTTCTTTGTCAGGTACTTAGTGTGTGCATCCAGTTCAAGTTTGGGGGCGTGTTACAAGCAAAACAAGCAACCTAGTTCTCCATCTCTCAGGTCAGATCTTTCCATGCCACACACACATTGGGACAATGTGTATTTTAAGTTTGGGAGTAGTGGGAGATACTAAATACAATCGCACACGCACTTGAAACACATGCACACACTAAGTCCCGGTTTTTTTTTTAGGAAGATAAATGCATGTTCTTTTGGTAAACAAAAATGTTGATTGATTTAAAATTTTGATAACACTTCATTAGTAAGCTTAAAAGCTAGAACACATAGTCTTACAATAGGAATTTTACAAAGTTTAGTTACCTACCTCAAAGCACCTAAGAACTCACGAGTTTGATCCAAATTTGCACAAGCACATTTAGCACACATTTGTGTGGGGTATGACATATAATTCTTCTGTATTATTTCTATTACCTAAACTGTAATCGGATAACTTGTTGAAAGGAACACTTTGGCATAAGAAAAATAAAGAAGAAAAAAAAATAAAGAAAAATGTTCATCATACAAAAAGTGATAAAAAAAACTTCGAATGATCAGTAAAAACTTTCCATTGAGTAACTGAGCCTCTTGCCTCAGTAAGCATCAAGTGTTCACGTCAAAAGGTGGAAATTTCATTAAGAAGTATAAAAACCAGTTAGTTCTGTAGCCTTTTTTATTCGAGCTAGTAAGTCCTTAGGGGTGTCTTTACACCTAATGCCCTAAAACCATCTGGTTTGGGAGTCATTGGCTAAACACTCGTTACAATGGTCAAATAGAAAGCTCGATGGAACTCAACATGGTAAAGATCGCATGATAAAAAGAAAAAAAAAAAGTAAGTATTATGCCATTTTTGCTCTCTTTAATAAGGAATTCGATAAAAGTTTGGGCATCGAAACCTTATACGCTAAAATTATGTAGAAGCTCCATCTTATATGTGCTAATTCATCACACACAAATCAAACTTGCGATGCCTTAAACCAACCTTAGGTACGTAACATGAACTTTTGAAAATCTTTTTTCAGTACAAAAATATGTTTTTATGATAAGTTTACTCATGAACGGTTATCATAGTTTTATGCACAACCCAAATCTTTGAGTATCATGGAAATGAATTTATCTTTAATTTCGTTCTTCATTTAGTTTTTAATTTTGTATTGCTAAGGGACTAGCAATATGTAAGTTTGGGGGTGTGATAGGAGCTTAAATATTCATATTTAAGCCCCTTAATTTACATTTGTTAAGCCCTGGTTTATGTTATTTTAGTCCATTTTACTTCATTTCTGTGTTTTACATGGTTTTTATAGGTCTATGAAGAAAATGAAGCATTTTGGAAGCTTTTAGAGCTTAAAAGGAAGAAAATTGGAAAACCTGAAGCAGATACTGTCTGGAGTGCGATCGAGCGCACCAAAAAGAGCGATCGAGCTCAACCTTGCGATTGAGCGCACTCTGCTCGCGATCGAGCGCACACGTACGACAGTGAACAGTAAAACGGTAACACCTGTTTTGGAAATTAGGGTTAGGTCCGTATTTTGGAAATTAGGGTTAGGGCCCTATTTTGGAAATTAGGGTTTCCAAGTGTCCTTAGAACCCTATAAATAGACTTGTAAAACACAGAAAACATATCTCCCTTTTGGGGAGCATATCTTCCTTTTAGTTTAATCTTTTGTTCTAGACTCGAAGTAGAGAGCTTAGAAGAAGAATTGACTACTCATCTCCCGAGTTTCTTCGGTTTTAGTTTTCAGTTTTTATTTTCATAATGTTTAGCATGTTTATTCTACTTAGCATGTGTAACTAAACACCTATAGGGCTCGATTGAAGCCCTAGTTATGCTTTTCCACATATCTATTCATTGACTATCTTTGCTATAGCCTTGTCTGAATGTTTAATTTGATTAATACCTGTTTGTATTTAAATTCCTCGTATGTGTGTGCCTGATCAACATATGCATGTGGTATGGATAGGTTAGTCGGATCAATTTGGATGACCGAGTCCTGGGTTCGACATTAGTAACAAGGGATATCCACACCGGATTCCTGGGTTAATCAACATGGCAAACCGGGAGCAGACCAAGCCCTAGGTCCTGTGTGGTTGCCGATCTCCACAGCCCTCATGCTCTCTTAAGGAACAACTCAGTATACACCCATGCTGAATCTCTTAAGAGAGAAAAGAGTTAGAGTATACACCATGCCTAACTCGTTGCATAGGGAGATCAATAGCCTAAGGTGTGGACCAAGCCCTTAGGTTGGCAACCATTAGATATTCATGATAAGGCTAGAGCATTGAAACTTTACTTAGTGGGAAAGTATAATTAGGGTGGATATCGTAGTCCTATATTCTCATTATTGTTATTCACTCATAATCAACTATTATTTCTCTTTTCAAACTTGAAGAAATTAATCCTAGAAAGAAATTCACCAATCCCTGTGGAAATAATCTCGCACTTGCACACTATGCTACCACAGACCTTGTGCACTTGCAAGTAAAATGAGTGCGATTATTTGCATAATAATTTAGGTAGATAATCGGCACAACAGCTGCCTTACACCATAAGAGTTCATCATAATCTTTGGAAATCACCATGGCAGTAGGTACATTGACGAAGTGAACCTCTACCATTACCACCACAACCAAATGAAGTGTTATTACGATCACTACCACGACCTCCTCTACCACCACGATTACATATATTATTATTACCATCTGTTGGACCTCCTTGCCAAGTTTGAGTAACCAAGGCAGATTTGTCAACCAAAGATCCATTGTCACTAGTTTGGTAAACAGCTTGTAGCACACGAGCATAAGTCTCAGACCATGTAGGAGGTTCTGCCTCTCCTAGTATTTGGGATCGAACCGGTTCATACTCAGGTTTTAGGCCAGCCAAGAATGTGAGTACCTCGACTTGCTCTTGCTCTTTTTGCATGGCCTTTACATAGAGTGAAATAAGCATCAAAGTATGCAATTCTAAAGACATTCTCTTCATATCAACAAAATATTCAGTGACATCTCGATCACTTTGCTGGCCATTAAAGAACTTGGCATTCACATCATACATCCGATTAAGATTGCTGGAATAAAACAAACGAACATAATCCCAAACTTCCTTACAAGTTTCAAGATGTGTACATAAGTCGACAATTTAGGGCTTAATAAAGTGATGAGTAATGAATCCTCTTGTTCCTATGTACCAAACAATTTCGGATCGGTAGGCAGATCATCAATAAGAAATTTTCTCTTGCCTTGACCAGTGACATATTTATAGTCTGCGTTGGACCATCGAACATAATTACTACTATTCAACTCTCAAGTAGTAATAATATGAGGACTTGGCCGGAGAGAGATACCAGAGACAATCTTGGACTCCATAAGGACAGATTATAATTCGGTAAACAAAATAATCCAGTAACCAAGCAGGTTATTAACAAAGGAAACAAACAGATGCTAATCAAGTAACCAAACAAGTGCTAGTGCTAACCAAGTAACCAAACAGGTCTGTCCAAGTAACCAAACAGGACTAGTCAAGTAACAAAATAGATTTGTCCAAGTAACCAAACAGATTTGTCCAAGTAACCAAACATGACTAATCAAGTAACCAAACATGACTAATCAAGTAACCAAATAGGAGGCCAGAGCCAGAGCCAGAGCCGATTCGGAGCCAGAGCCAGAGCCGATTCGGAGCCAGAGCCAGGTTGGAGCCAGAGCCGGGGTCGGGGAAGATGTCGCAGATCTAAAGTTGGGGACATGTGCGACAGCCGTTAACGGATCCGACTCGACAGACTTCGTGGCGAGCGGCAGACGACGTTGGAAACGACGTCGAAACATGCTGAAACCTTGTGGGTTCTAGCTGCTAAAGATGTATGGTGTTGATGGTGGTGGCTAATCCGGTGTTGGGTGGCCGATCCGGTGTTAGGTAGCCAGATCGAGGCAAATCAGAGAGATCTGAAGAGAATTGGTGGTCTGGAGAAGAATGAGGTTTTTGCTGCTTTTCCAGCGTGGAGGCGATGCATGGTGCGGAGTAGATAAAAAAATTCCAATCGAAATTGTGTGCTCAGGTGAGAGGTGGCGCATGGCTGATGACATTGATGAGCAATGACCCTTTTTTTTATGTAGGCTCCCAAGGAACATATCACTTTGATACCATGTTAAACAAAAGAACTGAAGAAACTATCTCTATCTTATTGAATAAACAAAACGAATATAATTGATCTAATATATAGACTTATGAATACTAAGCCTAATTGAACTAGGATATAACAATTTAGATAAGATACACATGATCCAAGTCTACTATGACACTTAATAAGATTCTCAACAGAAATGATATTTAAGTTTAGGTGAGACACATTCATCAACATCAAGAGATTGTAGCATGGAAAAATAATCATCTTACTTATAAAGAGATCTCAAGTTCAAATGTCTTACCTACACACAATAATTGAAGTTTTGTCAAATAAAATTCTAGACAAATTCGGTTTTCGGGTCACCGGTTGGACTAATTGGGTCAACTATTTTCACCGATTCATTGTGCAAAATACTCCAACTGACAAATCGGACAGTTAAGCCTCTGGTCCACAGGTTGGACCGATCCGATTATGATAACTATGCTTAAAACAATAACTGTCTAGGAAGACACGCAATGTCAAATGAAGCACCACTTTCCAGTTATAACTCTTTCCATGTTTCTTTCTATTTCCTTACTTTCTAGGAAGACACACAATGTCAAATGAAGCACCACTTTCCAGTTTTAACTCTTTCCATGTTTTTTTCTTCTATTTTCTTACATTTTCAAGTTCCACTCCCATATATTCAAAGAAAAGTTAGCATTCTCCATGACAAACACCTTACATTGAAGAAGTAAAATAGATATATTATATCTATAACGAGGGCAAATAAATTTTGCACTTAACACTTTCCATGGTATTGCAACAGGGGTTTGTAAATGATATTCTTTACCACTCAATAGTGCTTGCTTCTTAGCATTGTAGGCAGCATTAAACAACCTTTCCCTTAGCGCACCAGAAGTCTTTACAGCATTTGTAATACTGCAGAACCAAAGTATTTCACCCAATGAATCAATAAAATATTGCTGACAATCAACAAGTTAAATTCAATTTTCAGCAGTAATGGAAAGTGTGTTCACCCAGCATATATTCTATTGTACAGTCGAGGGACACTGCAGAATATAGTGGGTCTTAAAGCAGCCAAATCATCCATTAGTTTCATATTATCCTGCAGAGAGAGGTTAAAATATAAGGTTTCACCTCAAGAATAACAAAGTTTCCTTGTAAACCTACACAGCATATATAATATCAAAAGGTAGGATTTCTGCTTTGCAAATATGGATGAGCTGCATGATTGACTTAGAACAATTAATTGTGTCCCAAAGCAACATTGTGCAAGTCTAAGGTAGCTTCTAATCGAAGTCTCACCCATATCCAGCAATAAACTGCTAAAATATAAGAATACATGCAAGATAAATGCATATAAACCCTGAAGATAGTCCATATAGCATACCCACAGAAGAATATACACATACTCAGGAAGGCTACCAATACTTAATGTAAAGCAGCACAAATTACAATACATCAGTAAAAATTTGAACTACTTAGCAAGGACAGGTTCAAACCATTTTCCCCCAATTTAAAGGAAACATATAACACCAACATTGTTTAAAGATGCGAGGAGAAAAAGGATGAAAGGTTCAGTCTCATACCCCCTGGTAGAATCCAACAGCAATTCCAAAATAAACTACCATGACCTGGTTTGCTCTTTCATAAATGTGTGCCAGAGGAAGATATGATATGTAACTAGCAAAATAACAGGAATTTCAAAACAGTAAATATAAACAGGACTGCTGCAACAATAAATAATAACCATTATAAACTTTCTAACTGACAAAAGCACTGCACTCACACATCTGAGGGGTAGAATTTAGTAGTAATAGTGGCGCCAGCTACATTCGCAATCAAGTTTCCATGGGTCAATACAGCCCCCTTTCCAAAGTTTATCAAAAGAAGGAAAAGAAAATGGTTTAGTTTCTCTAAGCAGTTAAACAATCTATAGGAGAACTCTGTAGCTCCAATATCTGAAAGTTAATAGCATTTCATTAAACTAAGTTATACCTTTGGCCTCCCAGTTGTACCACTCGTGTAGCAAATTGTCGCAATATCGTCAGGTTCTGGGGGGGGGGGAAAGGCTGAAGGCTACTGCGGCCCTAAAATGAAACCAGGCACATGAGGAACAAATGATGTCACTCAATAATATAGCAAAATTAAAATAATGTGTAATATCATCATACAATTTTGATGCTGATACACCTTCACTTAGCAAAACATGGGATACCTAGGTAGGTAAGTACTAGGTGACTGATTCATGGCATGAAAGCGTGAGGGAAAATACGAAGCATGATTCTTCAAAATTCTATTGGATGAGAGCACATTGAAAGCATTATATATTATATTACTATATTATTATAATATATTAATTGAGATGAAACGTATAAAAAAAATTAATAGATTTAACAAGAGTAATAAAATTAAATTAATTTGGATTATATATGTAATAACATCGATATACTGCATTCAGTATACTTGAAGATGTCAAAGCTATAAGAATAAAATTTTGTTAATGTTCGATAAATAAGAAAAATATTTTTTTTTCTAAATTTATATAAAAGATTATTTTGTCTCAAATTTAAGTGATAACTGGTAGATGCTAACAAAATAATGATTGGGCGGGTTTCCTTTAGGGTTAGATGAATTTAGGTGCAGTTGATATTCAAGAGTTAAATGTGGTAGCATGGTTAAGATTTTCCCTTATCAAGTCATTGGCCAGGGTTCGAAACTTCTCATGGAATCATTTTCAAATTTTCTTTTAGGAAGAAAGGCTTCATGAGAAAACTGTGCGCTAAAAAAGAAAAGTCGCAGATTGATTGCATATAAATCACGGATTATCTGCAATTTTGCTCTCAATCCACGGAAATCCCAGATCTTGCCCGGTCAGGCATCCTAAAGTGAGGATTAGGGCACCTAGGGTCAGTATGAGCATAAGCATTCGTGTGTGTGTTAAAAAGTGGAGGATTAGGGCGCCTAAGGTAAGTATGTGCATCAGCATTCATGAGCGTGTCAGCAAGTGTTTTAATGTAAATGCATGTTGGACTAGCACACGTGTTAATCTTAACGTGAGTTATATCTACCATTTATCTTTTTCTTGTGTTTCCAAGTCACAAAAACCAATGTGGAGCAGTAATGAAGAAAAAACCACTTTTACTGGCAAAATAGCATGTTCCATAAAAAGTAGCCAAAAGCAAAGGTTAAAAAAATAGTAATTCACGCAGAGATCTATTACAGAGCTTTTAGAATAACCAGTAAAATTATTGGTATATAATAATTCTTAGGAAGAAAAAATATGCCAGTCAAAGACAGAATCAAATCAGAAATATGCAGACAAGAAATGGAGATCAAACAGTGCATGCTTACTCTTGCTTTAAGCATCATGGACACTATACCAAACCAAACCATGAAGTCATGGTGGACAAAATCATATTTGTGCATTCCTTCTAAGCATAAGATCATTGATTTTACTGTAGAACATTAAAAATATGATGATAAAGGAGCATTCATGAGTACCTGACTAAGTAATTTTGAATATGTTACAACCTTGACTCCAGTTGGTGATGGAAGTGAAGGCATATGGTCATCTATCCCTCCAACAACCTGTGTAACACAGAAAGGAAACAAAAATAACATTTACATGATTGAGTAATCAGTGCAAGGTGTATTTCATCTCAGTTCAAAGATTCAGATAAGAAAGATCAGGTGGTTTTCATACCACAATTAGGCGTACAGTAGGAATCTCCGACAAGATGTTTAGCAACTGCAAATTCCAAGAGATAAGATAATTGGTATTAAACAAGAAAATTTAAATTGCCAAAATAATATGGCTGAGATTTCTTCACATGACATGAATACTTGTACAATGGCCCAAAGTTCATAAGAAAAAATTTGCTATTTCTCTCATGCATTGTAAGTAATACAATAGCATGTCAACACATATAAGAATAAAATCATTTGGTCTTCCCCACAGAGAATTGAAAGGAACATTTAAAATTATCTCTCAAAGAGCAAAGATATAGTAATTATGTGGACTGATATTTAAAAATAAAATATTTTTATATAAGCAAAATTGTAAAAGCACCAAGAGGGTACAACTCAAAGCCAAAAGCTAAATACAAATTTTAAAAAATAAAATAATAAAAAGTAAACGTATAAACTTCAAATTACTGAAGTAAAAAGCTATCAAGAATCTTAAGTTTCAATTTAAGAACCATATTTTAGACCCCAACCCACCCTTCGAGAGAAAAGAAAGAAAATCAATATTTTTCAATGAAGCATTTTGATGAAAATATAAAGACATCCCAAAACACTTAAAACTATTACAGAAAGTAAAAAAAACATGGAACCCTTTTTTTTTATAAGTAAAATTTGTACAAAAAGGCACCAAATGTGCATGTTTAGCAATTTTATCATTGACCATGTATATCTTATTTTACATTATAGTTCGTGAATACGAATTATGTAAAATAATATGTACATAGTCGAGGATAAAATTGCTAAACATGCCCACCCGGACGATTTTTCAAGATTCTGAGCAAGAATTTGGTACAGCATATCATTCTCATTTATAGTTTATCAATGTATTTATTTGCACATGTTATCCAGAAAGGAGCACAATTTGAATCCAATTAAAAGCACTGCATGGACAAGAGGGGAGGCCATAATGTTGAGACCAAAATTTTTTCAGAAAAACTCTCTGGGGTTTCCAGCAACCTTGTGATCATCTTTATAGGAACATCTAATCAGAGATTGTTAGTCCATTTACATTCCATAAAGTGCATAATTAATTATAATCTTCCCGAAAGTGGCTGTAGCATGCTCCACATACAAAAACTCTCACTCCCACCTTATTTTATCAAGACCTGGATCACAAAATCATTTTCAGAAAGCAGTATTCCAAACATGGATATCAGAAATTCGCAGCCCCTAAAGGTTGCAGCAGAAGCTTTGCTACGAAGATCATTTTCTCCTAAGCACACCCTTTCAGTTTAAGAGCAGCCCAAAAACACAAAGGTTGAACTTACAGAATTCAATGTTTGCGGTACACAAAATATGGCTTGTACAGAAGCATTATTTACAATGAATTTGACAGCATCAGGACCTGCATAAAAACAAAGTTGAACTTAAACACCTGAAGGCTAAGAAAAGATGGGCCAACATTCATTTGAACTTGTATGCTTGACAAGAGACAGACCAAGAGTGTCATATAAAGGAACAGATAGGTAAGAATATGCAGAGCACGCATGATCAACAATGAGCCACTCTGGTCTGTTTATGAAGTATAAGCCAACACAAGATCCCTGTTATAAACAAACCAAAAGTAATAATATATTTTAGGTGAAAATTATCCTAGGAACTTTTTTTTTGATAAGTAATGATCCTAGGAACTTCAACTACAATATGCCAATATTCATGAGAAAATAAGCCAGTTCTAGGAATAAAGTTTTACCTAAGGACAAAAATACAAACATATGAATTTTGTTGACATATTCACCCTTGGTATTCCATGATAAATCAGGCCAGAACCTATTGCTGTTCGAGCTGTACCTGCTTCTCCATAAGTCATCCATTTGTACCTTTGAAAAGTAGAAGACAAATAAAAAATAATGAGGAAACCTCAATAAATTGCAAGCTTCATTTAGACAAATAGTAACTTACTCTCCAACTGTTCCATCAACCCGTATTCGTGTTCCTAGATATTTGTAATCTCGAAAAGTATCAACAGAGCGCCTACATTCACAAGTTTTAGGAAACCAACGTGCATACTTCAGATTTCTGAATGAAGAAAATAATAGGTAGCTAGATATTTAGCATATGACAGATACTTGTGGTGGAAGTTATAAAACAAATATAATTTTGCCAGGTACTAGGAGCTAGGAGGATGCTCACACAAAATTATCGTGCAATGTACCAATTTCTGGATGATCAGAAAATTTACTAACAAGCTTCAACGGTGAGCGGGCAGATCTGCCATATGAAATGAAATGAAATAATCTTAGCAATGGTGACAGGGCGATGCGGAGAAATCGCAAGGATACCCGTAAAACTCTACCTGTATACATTCCACTTTCCTGTCTGCAACTTTTCTGGAAGCACAATACTGTACCCCTGCTCTGCTCAGATAGGGAAAAAAACATTCATATCAATATACAACTATGTTCCTACATCCATAGGCTAAGGTAGGTCAAGAAACAGAAAGACAGTTCAAATCTCATGAGACATCTATGAATCCTTATCAGACAACCATAAAATATTTATTTCTCCAACCATGCACTAAGACATGAGGCATATACCAAGTAACTGTTAAGGACACAAAAACAAAAAGGAACTACATGTTCAACTAAACCATATGCAGAAAATCCATCTCTGATAAAAAAGTTTCACATCCTTTTCTGTTATCACAAAATTCAAGAACTTGGGAGTTGGGACATTAATTATATAAGTACTTCCAAAAAAAGAGGATATATGGATAATTTAATCAGCTTTTAGTTCATGCTGCTTCCAACTCATTGGCATGCTTGACAGAAGTTCAGTTCAATAATCAGATCAAAGGGATATGTCAGCATGTCCAACTACCACAAGCACCATCCGCCATTCTTAATCTCTAGTTGCAGACATAGAAAATATTGTAACTTACTTAAATTTAGACATTTCCAGAAGCTGGTTGTCCTAGACATTTCTCAGAGTCCAGGGAATACAAGATGCTATAATATATATATATATATATATATATATATATATATATATATATATATAACAACTGCAAAATGAAACAACTTTGTTTCTTACAACTAAATAGTGTTAACTTTTACTCGGTACTCTAGATGTAGTACTATGAATTCTTGCCTCCGGAGACAGAGTTGACACAAAATATATATTCCTGAAATATGTAGTAATATCTACTTTAAAGGTTATTATGTAGATACCAAATACACATATAATTGATCCATTGTAAATAGAAATTGCTTCGTTATATATTCCATCCTTTCCCTTACAATTTTCTTAATTTTCATTCAACTCAAGCCACTTCCACACAGCCTAATATCTGAAAACCCAACGTTCAGGGAGAGGGGAAAAAAAGTTCCCACTTACACTACACACCCTTCCTCAAATATGACCCTATGATAATGCTTTGTACACAACTCGCTCTAATGATATCACACTTCCTTTTAAATTTAATTGTGCTTGATAAATTCACTAACTGGATCTTTTCCCTTTTAAAGTACCTCTCCTCCATTCATTAAATACTAGCAACGGGCTCATTCAATGTGATGAAGAAAACGACACCAAAACGACATCAAGTATTAGCTTCAAATTTCGAGCATAAGTGCAATGAAAATCAAGACCCAATACCATCAATCTAGAATTCTCATCGCATAAACACGAGCAAACATATCAGATCTCAATAATCCTAAATCATCGAATTCAACTAAATTTAATTATTGGTCTTTCTGTCATTTTGGGCTACAGTTAATGGGGACACATAATTTTGATCAAAAGTGGGAATCTTGGCTTTTTGCAGTGCAAAACTATAAAAACCATCAACTTCTCACATAAAACGAGATACAGCATACAAGATCAGAAATCAATAGAAAAAAAAACTACACAGACGCATGGATAATTTAGACACTAGTGTAAATACCGAGGAAGAATTCGCCGGCAGTGGGGTTTGTACGGAGCAGACAGTGATCAGGATCGCCGGGCGGTGACGAGGTGGTCGTTAATGGCCTTTAGGCGACGTTGAGCGGCGGTTGAGTCCATGTCCAGCTAAATTTTGTCTAGTTTGATTTTATTGAGTGATCTACACTAGTGGTAAGTTGTTTCTCTATATTTTCTGTTTGGTTCTGGGAGAAAGATGCCGAGTTTAGCACGCTTTCCAATTATGATTATGGAGAGCATGACCACGTCTGGTACCAATTTTTACTTTGAACCAATTTAAAGGAGGCCAATACATCTTATTTTAGGCTGTAGACTTTATACTTTCTGGCCGTTTTTAAAGTCTTCAAAAGCAACCAATATCACACTAAGAATTTTAAATTTTGCCGGCACGATAAATCTTTATTTGTACAAGTCCAAATGTTTTTAGTGACAAAATGCCATTTTGTTTTTGCTCTTTTAATAATCCTTTGCTATTGGATGTGTTTGTACATCCTTATCCTTGGCAGTGAAAATGTTAGGCCTGTTTTCGGGTACTCAACCAGTCTAACAGTCTAAAACAATGACAACTTTTTTTTCAAGAGATTTTTTGGTAATTATTTTAATTTTCATTAATCCGTGACATGCAGATTGAAAAAACAAGCAATTCAGGTCTACATGAAGATTTTTCATTTATTTGTATCAAACAATATCAATTTATCATTATCCATATATATATATATATATGAATGCGATCTTTTAATGATAAAAGACATACTATAACTTTTTAATAGCACATGGTATCATTTAGTACTTTCATCTTGTGAGTTACAACGACTAATCTCTTCTTTTATTTTAAAATGGTAGAAAATAAATTATCATCGTACAAGAGAAAAAAATGAAGAAAAGTAATATGAAAATAATTTTATCATTTTAAGTTTCTTTTGATTTATTTTAGGTAATATTGTTATAATATTATTACTATACTTTTTTTTATACACGCAAATCATGTTTTGATAACATGACCACCCTTGTTATACACTGCTAGTGGAAAATTTGTTTTAATATATTAGTGTATTTATTTTAATATCAAAATAGAAATATATTCACATTTGAAAAGAAATTATATTTCATTTTCATATATACATTTATTCTCTTACTTTTTGCGCATACAAAAAGGAGATAACTTCTTAGTTTGTTAATTGAACCAGGTTTCATAGTGTAGTGATATTCAACCGACCAAAATCGACATCAAAACGAACAAGACCACACAAACATAGATAGATGTTAAAATAGTAAATTTTGGAAAAATAAAAAATAATAATTTATCATACTTCGCATGGATATTCCCTTTTTATCATTTTCATTATCACTTAATGATTTAAGTAGTTTAAAATTATCACTTGAATATCAAAATTATCCAAATAAATAAAAGATAATAAAAATAAATAACTCCTTATCACAACTCTTTTGTCAATAGTCTGTTATAGTGGTAAGAAATGTTTTAACTTGATATCAGACTTGTTATTAATTATAAGTCTTTAAACAAAGTCTTACAATGGATTAAGTATCTTATACCTAATAAAAAAGATCTTCTTAATAAGCTTCATAATTTCACAATATTTTCAAAATTCGATTTAAAATATGGATTCTGACAAATTCAGATTAATGAGAAAGATAAATACAAGACTGCATTTAATGTTCTTTTTGGACATTATGAGTGGAATGTAATGCCATTTGGACTTAAGAATGCTCTTTCAAAATTTCAAAACATCATTAATGATATTTTTAATGATTATTCTAATTTCAGTATTACTTATATTGATGATATATTAATATTTTCGAAATCAATAGACCAACATTTTAAACACCTAAAAACTTTTTTCCAAATTATCAAAAATAATGGATTAGTTTTATCTAAAACAAAAATGAAACTGTTTCAAACCAAAATAAGATTTCTAAGGCATCTTATATTTCAAGGGACTATCAAACCTATTGATAGATCCATTGAATTTGCAAACAAATTCTCTGATGAAATCAAGGATAAAACTCAATTACAAAGATTTCTTGGCTGCTTGAATTATATAGCAAATTATTTTCCTCATCTAAGACAAATTTGTGAACCTTTATATAAAAGGCTTCGCAAAAATCTAATCTCTTGGTCACAACAGCATACAGAAATTGTCAAGCTTCTCAAATCCAAGGTTTTGAGTCTTCCTTGTTTAGGTATTCTCTCTCCTACCGCTCAAATTATTGTTGAAACCGATGCTTCTGATGTAGGATATGGAGGTATACTCAAACAAATTCTTCCTAAAAAAAAATGAGCAAATTGTCCGATATCACTCTGGTATATGGCTCGGAGCACAAAAAAATTATTCAACAATCAAAAAAGAAATTTTATCCATTGTTTTATGCATATCCAAGTTTCAAGATGATTTGTATAACAAAACATTTTTATTACGCATTGATTGCAAATCTGCAAAAGAGATTTTACAAAAAGATGTTCAAAATCTTATTTACAAACAAATATTTGCCAGATGGCAAGCAATTTTAAGTGCATTTGATTTTAACATTGAATATATCAGAGGGGAGCATAATTCCCTGCCTGACTTCCTCACACGGGAATTTTTGCAGAAACCAAACACGAGTGAAAAATGAATATGACTTCCCAACAAAAAGGAAAAGCAAAAGATTGAATCATCACCACCACCAAATAAACCCCAAAATCCAGCTGATTATGCCACCTCAAGAATCCCGCAATTACCAATACCACCAATCCAACTAAGAACACCACAAAAACCAAATAGATTTGTCTCTTTGAATGAATATCCAAACCTATCATCTCAAACTTATGCCCAAACAGTATCATCTCAAACTCAGATCCCTCATAGCCAATATATCCAAAAATTCATTCAAGAATATATCAGATGTACCAGTATTAACCAACCAACAGATGACCCAGAACTTATTAATCATTATCTTTTTGTTAACAAAGTGTTTCCTGCAGGTTTTTCAATTTGTCCCTGAAGATATCCGCAAAACACAAAAATAGTATGAACTGATTTTAGTCGACACCAAATCAGTAGAAATCACTCATACAAAAGACCCAACCAATCCCAATTTCATAACCTATTCAAAATGCAAAATTCTTATAATCATCACTCCAGAAAAAATAGCTGATCATTATCATCCAAAACCCTTTTCAGTATCATTTCCTGGGATTATACTATTTCTGAATCACCCTGGAATGTTATGGTCATTAAAAGGATTTATAAGGTTAAGTGGTGAGCAAAATATGATTGCTCATATACTAATCTCAATACTATCAAAACATGGTTTTGTGACAATCCCCAATTTGCCAAGCTTAATAAAAAATCATCAGGACTTTCTGGGCTCAACAAATTATCCAAACAAGAAAAGAAGAAGAAACTTCCACCAATTTGCCAAGCTTAATAAAAAATCATCAGGACTTTCTGGGCTCAACAAATTATCCAAACAAGAAAAGAAGAAGAAACTTCTTGAAGAACTCTCTCAATTATCAGACAGTGATGAAGACAGTACTCAGACTCCTAATGATAATCTCAACATACCCCCAGATTATCCATACCACTATGCTCAAGACCCATATGACGAGTATGATTATGATATAAAGTAAAAGATGCTAGATACCACATCTATACTTTTCCAAAAGAAAAAAGACAAGAACGCCAAAGATGCCAGACAGCGCATCTCTCTCTTTTTCCAAAAAGCAAACAGACAAGACAAAAGGCAAAAGATGCTAGACAGCGCAAATATTACTTTTCAATAATTCCGGATTTCAAGCATTTGGAGTCCACCCATTCGGATTTGAAATAGATTGGAATCCATCTACAATATTCTATAAATATGTATTCAAGTTTCTGTTATAAGACAGAGCAAGTTTGAGAGTTTAAAATGTAAAAGAGTGAGGACTTTGAGAGCATATGTCCTCTTCATTTGCACTGTAAGCTCTTCTTTCTCTGATTTCAAATTTCGAATCATGTATTCAAATCAAAATATATAAGTATGTATTTATATTTTCATATTGTTTTAAATCCTTACGCCTTTTTGATTCTTACCTTATTTTGCAAATGAATGATCCTGTAACAAGATGGTATCAGAGCCATGTCTACATTTTCTTAATATTCTGTTCATATTCTTGGTTTGTTATTATTGCTTCTTAGTTTCTGGTTCTGCTGTGTCTGAGTTTTGGTAAGGCCGTTGGTCAGCCCTTTGTTATCTATTGGTCAGCCCGCTGTTAGGATGGTCCCAGTAGGTGGTCCCGGTAGGAACTATTCTTAGTAGAACTTTTGACTTTTAAGCCATAATTTCAAACCCTTTTTATGAATAAACTGTTTAGAAGATGTCGACATGGTGATGACTCATCATCCATGTCAGGTTCAAACACTTCATCATCTCCAAGATATGATGATCAATCAGATGATCATAATAGTCAAAACCCTAATCATGCTATTAACAGTCAAGAAATCAATATTGCAAAAATTGTGCAAGATATGCGCAATTGGCATATCTCAAGTCAAAAGATAAATAGGATTTATCAAATGAGAAGCTTTGATTTTAAATCAGATTATTCAATCAGAACAACAGAACAAACTTATAGCATTAGTAGAGAAAATGAAGTATTAAATTATTATCATTATCTTCAATACAAAAACATAAACAAGAAAGTTTTAAGTATTTACATTTAGGATTAGTTCAAATTACTATTAAGCCCCTACATCGCTTAGGAATTGATAATGATGCTAAGGGATGCAAGTCATTTGAATTTTTCAAACTCCTTATTATCTTTAGTAGCATCAAATATACATAATAGCCCTGTTTATTTCAATTGTTATCCAAACTTTTCCATAGACTTTTACGATCCTCATTTAATTGATACTCTCACATTAGATATTCAATTAAAAGGACTAGATATTAAAACAGGTACTCGTAACATGAATTTAATTTACAAAGTCTATTATAAAGTTATGACAACTAAAATCAATCACAAAGCTCTATTACAAACTAAACCAAGAGAAACCTTATTATTAGAAAGAAGCCAACACTTTCCATGCAAACACTATTACACCAAAACTATTAAAATGGGATCAAATAACTATCCATGAACATTGGAAATTCGAGGCTTTGTGTCCACCCAAAACCATAGCTAATTCCAATGTGTCTCAGATTGATGAGCATAAAAATGGAAGTGTTGTTATTAGATTTATACCTAATAATTCTCCCTCACTTTCAAGAGTTTCTAGTTCTAGACGAATTAGAACACATTTATATGAAGATTTGCAAATTATACCCCCTTGGTATAGCTTAGATACTTCATCCAGAAATTCAAACAAAAGTTTATTAGGAGTCAATTTTGACCCAACCATTCCCCGAGGATTTTATGATACTGACTCTTTCAAATCAACCTTAGATCAATATCACTCACAAATAAGAGAATTTTAAAAAAAAAGAATGAAGGAGATCACTCTCCAACCAGATCTGATATGAATCATGAACTTAATGTTATCATGAATTCTAATTACGTTATAGATAAAGACAAATTAAAAAGGATTTTTATCTTTAGACAATAAAGTCAAGTCTGATTGGTTTATGACAACCTTCTCTGATAATGAACAAGCTCAAATTAAGAAAAAATAGTATAAACACATGAATGAAATACAATGTGATACATAGCTCCCTATCAGAACTCTTTTGTCAATGGTCTGTTTTAGTGGAAGAAATGCCTTAACTTGATATCAAAAGGGAAGTACTGAGTCCAGACTCCAGACAATTCCTACGCCTATTTTTATTTCTAATCTCCAGTGGCGAGGACATGATCCGCTAGCATCATAGGATAGCATTACTTGGTACATTGTTGGTTGGGTGCTCGTTTAACCGAGCGCCAAGGTTAAGATTGAAGGGATGGTGAGAAGAGAGGGTATACGGTACCATTGTAATAAAGCAGTGCAGTAATAAATTGACAAGAGGCAGCATTACATGTCTACACAAAGATGTTATTAATGCATACGTGGGATATGACATTTACGACTAAAATGTTAAATACATCCTTTTTAACCAAAATCTTTACAAAAATACTATCAGCAACGCATTATAATGAATATTTCAATAAATTATGGACACCAAGTGTCAACTAGCAATCAAGCATTGGCCTGCAAACTTAGCAAATATTCAGAAGGATGCATACTTTATCCATGCAGACTGGTCGCTTTATCGACTGCATATGATTATTGGGTTCCCGTAAACAGTTTACCATCCAGAGGAGTTTATGCCCATGTCTAAGGACACTAGATTGAAGACTGCTACTTCGTTAACCCAGAAAGCTACTACAGCCAGCCTTCAATCTCAGAGAACAACAGCAGTGACCTAGAAAAACTAATTAAGGTATGATAATCCTCAAAAAGTTCTTTGTTCAGAAGGCAGTGCTTAATTAACGGTAAGCTCCCAGACCCCAATCCACCTGAGGCTAAACTTGAAAACGAAAGCCTGTAAGTTGACTGCAAATCTACTCAAGTAAACAACAAGACGAATGTCTTATCAAGCACAACAAATGCCTTGCTTAAACCAACTATAAGATGAAACCACAAGTCTTTCCGCAATTTGTCATTCCATTAAAAGTTACTTCTCGAACACCAAATTAATACCCATACAACAATTTCCTTTAACCTGTACTTCTACAGCCAGCAAGTTCGGAGACGAAGATACTTGATAACCTCCCTTCATCTCTGCGGCATAGCATTCTCGTTTACATTCTAAGCAATGCTGATGACCATCACTTTTGTCACTTCAAAACACAGACCTGAAGCGTAAAATCGATCTAAAAAGCCTAATGTAGTTGTATTTCTCTTATCGTCTTAGAATAGCTCCATCAACTGATCTGAAACATCTGCATCACACAGTTGGACATTGTTTTAATAAGTAAAGCAGTTGCACGTATTCAAATGATTCAGTGAAAAAAAATAAAGTAAAACATAACAGGCATGGTTCTCTTTTCTTGAAAGAACTACTGGTCAGATGATGTAAAATTAATACAATCACTGGCTTTGTACCAGTACAAGTAATATCCTTCCCTTATAGAGTAGGTCATAGAACAAGAGGGGGAAGAGAGCTACCTAGTGTCTGGACAACCACTATTTTACTTTTACAATAAAAATAAACAATCATTTATATATAAAGAAGTACTTCAAACCAACCTTGTGTTAGTTTTCTTTGCTTTGACATGATAACAACTGGGGACAAACTTAAGAAAGAATGCAATTACAAACCAACATAATAAAACTTCCAAAGTTGATCAAATTTAGAAGTTCAGGTGATAGAAAAGATCACTTATACAGTTACCAGTCGCTCTAAAAGTACTTATATCACAATAAAATATAGCACCTTAACCACTCAAACATCTATCAAATAATTAAAAAGATACCTTGCAAAATAGCTGGTGTTGTTTGGAATTCCTGCCAAATATTGTGATAAGAAGCAAGATCCCAATTTAGAAACTTGGCAGCAAGGTAAGCAGCTCCAGCAGCAATTTGATGGGGTTTAAATTGAAGCCATAGTGAGCTCCGAAGCCTAGAAAACACAACACTCGAACTTCAAAAACAAGACATGTAGATAACAACATAACTGACATTATTCATCATGAGTGGATTAATTACATAAACAGTCAAACCAATCATCTGGGGCAACACTAAACATGGACTGGTAATATCTTGCACAACTTACCATATATTGCCACAATATCCAAAACAACATCAGCTACAAGATTACAAGACAGAATCAAAACATTGCTTTCAAGAGAAAAAAGACGAGTCATTTCTTCTTACCAACTAAAATAGCACCAACCCAGGTAGAAAATTTTCCAAGAATCTCTGCATCATTGCTGATAAGAGTACCAAAACTATAGCAAACATCTTATACTCATCTAGAGAACACATCAACTCCCAGGCCCAACTCTGCTGCGGGGAATTTAACTCCAGAAATATATGCAATCAAATAAGAAACAAACAGGAAGTAGAAGCACATTGCAAACAGTAACTTCTCAAAT
This sequence comes from Bretschneidera sinensis, assembly GCA_023935145.1. NCBI lineage: Eukaryota > Viridiplantae > Streptophyta > Magnoliopsida > Brassicales > Akaniaceae > Bretschneidera > Bretschneidera sinensis. The sequence goes on from CM043699.1 coordinate 89,184,070, forward strand.
CAAATGCTCGGATCTTCTCCTCATCAGTTCAATCTGGACAGCCTTGTAAAACACATGCTTCAATGCTCATGTAGCATGCATGCTACTCAATTATAGAATAGTATCCAAAAACCTTGACTGACATGCCAGGCAAGAGATAAAGCTATAAGAAGAATTTGTATTCTAGCAAACAGTAACAAAAGCAAATGCTTGAATCTTCTCCTTATAAGTTCAATCTGGACAGCCTTGTCAAAATGCATGCTTCAATGCTCATGGAGCATGCGTGCTACTTAATTATAGAATATTACCCAAAATCCTTGACTGAAAGCCATATGGCAGGCACGAGATAAAGCTATAATGTATTTACAAAAAAATTATTTTGTGTAACATCATTTTTTATCTGTACTATTGTGTGTAACATCATAGACAACAATGTGTAATGCTAAAGCTTGCTGCTAACTTCTTAGAATAAAAAAGTGGCATGCATGCAGTCGACAAAAATTGAGGCCTGCAGGGAAATGCATCCACAACTGGAAGTGATCCAAAATCTCAAAATGAATCCAAACTGTAAAAGAAATGAACATTTTGAAAAATATTTTTTTTTCCTTTTTTGGTAAGTGAGTGTTTTGAAAAACGTTTAAGCATTGTGATAGGGAACGCAAGGGACAGAGCTACTTAACTCAAAAGCCTTAATCCCAAACTAGTTGGGGTTGGCTTCCATGTTTGACTACATTTTGTGCCGGCCATCAACCTACTGCAACCCTCCTCCTTTCTGGGCTTGAGACCGGCCATGTAAAGATGAGACAATTACAAGTGACATTGGCAGGCTTCAGGGATAGGGCTAATATAATATATATACAAACTTTTATAAGTAAGATAATATATACCTTTTTATAAGTAATATAATATATACCATTTATAACAACAAAGGACCAAAAACAAAAGTTGTTCAAAAAGAAATGTGTAACCCTGCAAAGAATTGACACTCAATTCCGAGGATGTAATTAGCAAAGATACACAAAAAAAGCTTTTTCAATATGCAACCTACTAAGTTTACAGAGTTATCAAAAAAAAATACCTCCAAGGGGTAGTAGCAGAAGTAGGGCTCACCATGGACCACATCAGTACTATGAATCAACAATTCATGAGAACAGAGCCCAAGAGGCTCAACCTCCTCCAGCCTCCTAAGGAGAGACCAAGCATAGAATAGCACAGCCCACGAGGGGGTTTCTTACATTACAGAACATTATTTTTTTTTAGATTCTAATTTTCAAGAAAGAGTTCAACCAATTAGCAAATAAAAGAGGTATAAAGTCTTAAGGGTTTCTCCTTTGGTTTTAATGCACTATTAGTGTAAAATAAACTTATTATGAACTACATTAAGCAACAACGTCAATGTAGTAATTGTAATTTTCCAAAGTCCTTATGAACAAAAAATTAGGAAATTTGTATACTAATTGAGAAAGATGTTAAGAAATAGTTTTCTTTCAATATTTTATAACCCTTATTTAAGTAATTGAATGAAAAAGAAAAGCAATGAATTTCTTCTCTAACTATGCCCACATCATGTAATGCCTTTCTATAAGATCTCTTAGTTTTGGGCCATTCGACTTTGTGAGATAATGAAAACTTTGATTCTTACGTTTCGCCAACAAGTTCAAAAATACTACAATTATTGTTGAACAAGAAGGTACAATACTTTAAATCTTATATTTGTTCACAGGGATTTATAAAAACCAAGCTTTCACATTAATGATGTGACAAACTGCAATTCAGTACCATAGTAAAATGACATTATGCTAACAATGGATCAAATATAAAACATTTTATTTTTTAATAAAGAAAGTTTATATATCACTAAAATTGTTAAAAGGATATTTTATATATACATATATATAGTTTAAAATAACTTCAGATATTTGCATAAAGGTCATAGTTCCAACCCTAATATAGTATAACAAAACCCCCGATTTGACAAATGGTCTTGCCTAAACGGATGGATCAACCCTATACAACTCCATGGGTACAACACCCAAGCTCCCACCTATGAATACTTATAAACAAAACAATAATAAATCGGAGTACAATAACAAGAACCAAAAAGACATTAGCATCACCAATAATATTGCTACGGAGGAGGGGATGATTTTCCTTTGAAAGCAATTTAGAAAACTTAAACCTTTGAAGTTTTTTTTAGCTAAAGAAGCAACTTGGGAAAGGATCTTAATTATTGATAACTTACAAAGAAGGGGCAATGTCTTAGTTAACCTTTCCTATCTTTGCAGGAAGGATGCCAAGTCCATCACTCACATCCTCTTGCGATGTCCTAGGACTAGGGATTAGCACTATTGCAAGGGAGTTGGGGGCTTGGAAAGGCATCATGGACATAGAGATAGAGAATTGATGAAAACAGTAACCCTGATTCCACTCTCTATTTTTGGTTAGTGTGGAATGGAAGGAAGAGAGCGTTCGATGGCCTGTTTTTGTTGAAGAGAAGTGGCTTCACACTCTAAAGTTTTAGTTTAACGACCATTCTTTTGTAAATGAGGCAGAACTCAGAATTTAGAGTTTTTAACTTGTAAATAGTAGTGTACTTGGGTTGGAACCCTCTTAGTGCCCTTATATTGAAATTTTACCTATAAAAGAGCATAAAATAAAAATATTAGCAAGTTTCGTGGATAGTAGTGCACATTATAGGTGGTGGTGATAATGTAAGAGTAGTAAAAACAAGAAAAGGAAAACAGCAGAAGAATTTAATTGGCATTCACATCCATGAGATTGCCAATTTACCATTGTAATTTGGAAAATTATTTGCAGCAAGCCATTTGATTTTCGTAGCATCAGCATACAAAAACATTTTCTTTGGCATTAAAGGAATCATGTGTCAAGAACTTCATAAGCCCGTAAAACAAGGGAATGACGATAATTTTTTTGACAAATAAAATTTATTAAAAGCACCAAGAGGGTGCAACCCCAAGACAAAGTTTAATTGCAAGATAGAAGTTCCACAAAATCGAAAAGATCTACCTCATTTACACAAAAAAAAAAAATCCCTTTTAACCCAAAAAATTAAAGGTATTGAACCACCTATCTCTAATTAGGTCAATAGGTCTCTCTATAACATCAAAAGCTCTGCGATTCCTCTCATTCCACACAATCCAAAAATTAAGAGGGATTGCAATACATCACCCTAGATATGAAATATTTATTGATCAATCAGTTCTCCGATTAGTAGAACTGAGGAAATCAATAATCACCATATATATATGTGCTTAGGTAAAGTAAATGACTCCACCAAGAATCTTGTGAGGTAGTTTACCGATTACCAATGTGATAGAAGCAAAAAAGCGAGTGAATTTAACCAAGCAATTAGGGGTGTTCATTAAACGGTTAAAACCGATTAACCGATCGTTTTGAATCAATTCGGTTAAAACGGTTCGGTTAAAATTATAATTTGATAACCGATCGGTTAACCGAATAGCATTTGTAGGTTAATCAGTCGAACAATGGTCAAAAAATATTTAACAGTATCAACCGTTTAACCGATTAAGAAATACAAGAATAACAAATTCCTTCATATATTTAACAAAATGTCATCTTGCCACAATGGTTAGGTGTGATTTTGTTTTCCCAAAGGTTAGGGGTTCGAACTCCTCAACCATCAAGATTGCAAATTTACCTTTATAACATTTCTATTATAATAATTAAATAAAACTAAAATCACAAGTTTACCCCCAAACCCTAAGTACATAAATTTCCCTTCTTTCCCAATTCAACAAACCCACGCCCGCCTCTCAACCTTTCCTCTAAGCTCTCTGCCTCTCTCCGTATCCATTCCTCTCCCATCACAACTTAGAAGAAAAGAAAACACATCTTTTGCGTTTCTGCTTCCCGAATCAAGATGAGACCCAGCGAAAATCCTCCTCTTTTTTGCTTTTTTTTTTCTCATCTCTATTTGGTGCCCAAGAAAGTGAACGAGATCTGAGTCTCTAGGCTCTCTACTCTCATATCTAATTGGGTTGAACCCAACGAGTTTTTTAATTATTTATGTTGATTTTTGCTTCTTTTTTTCTTGCCTCTATTTGGCGGCCAAGAAAATTATGGAAAACTCTCAGATCTTGGCTGGTTTAGAACCCACCTCTTTACTTGGGCAAAGTTCTTAAATAATTTATGGATATTTTTTCCTTTTTTTTCTTGTCTTTGTATGATTGTCTGTTTGGTGGTCAAGAAAATGAAGGAAAACCGGTTAACCGAATTAACCGACCGAAACAAACCGAAATGAATTGATCGAAACTTGGTCGGTAACACTGTTGATATTAAGTGGAAACGGTAGAAAAAATTTTATTCCGAAAATGTCGGTTAAAATTTTAACCAACCTGTACCGACCGTTTCGACCGATTGAACACCCCTACAAGCAATAGGCAAAGCAACCAAAATACAATCGTTGCTGTATCAGATGAAATACTAAACTAGTTTTCTACACAAAAAAATGACATTTGAGGAAACCAAAAACTTCTATAATTAGTATATATAGAGAGAGAATGAGAGAGAACAGGTGAGAGCGAAATCAATTTCAATTCAAATGTTGTGGTTTTACAGCATAACAGAAAAAGATCGCCTTCTAAACATGTTATAATACAAACAGGCAATATAAATGATACATTCAAGCTCCACTATTATTTCATTATTTAGCATGCAATAACTATGTCTAAATGTTAATAAGCAATCAATTTTTCCAAAGGCATCAAACCTAATTAGCAGCTAGTCAATGGATATAAATCTATCACTGTAATTAAGTATAAGAAGGACACAGGTGAATCTAGAGTGCATGGTTAAGGAAATGATGTTGAAACACTTAACAGCCTTCGTAAGCACCGTACCAAACCATATACTAAAGCTGGCTCTTTGGGCAGCCAAAGAAGATAAGAACATAAACTAAAAGAAAAATGGAAATTTAAACTTTTTATCAAAAACATAACAAAAATGCAAATATCGACTGAGTACATACATATGCATTTAGATAACAAAAAATGCAAAATAAATAAGTAAATGTAAAGTGCAAAATAGTACTTGTTCCAACCTAAACTAGTATACCACATCAGGAAAGAAATGAGACCAGAAATGACAGTCAGAGAAATGAAGCATTATTTTAAAGAACAAGGAAAGAGGAAAAGGTATTGCTAACTAACAGCATGCTTCAAAGGCAAAGACCAACCCTTCCATTCAAACACCAGACGACCCATAATCCACAGCAGGGATGCAACTATCCAACACTTCCCATTTCCTAATTTAAGGTCTATAATGAGGTCAGTATTTGGGTAGGTCTAGAGAGGGAGGAAAAATCCGTTGATCCCACACTGACGATGTAAGTTTAACCCTACATGGTCATTACAAAGCTGTGTTAGCCATCTACCCTTTCCTTGCCTCCTCTTGGGTTATGCATGTCATATTCTGAGGATATAACAATGTCACTGTATTCATTTTTACCCTCATCTTGCAGTTTTCCCACCGCATTGACCACGCTTTTGCCACTTAACTAGCCTAAATTACTATTACCAGGCCAAAGTTCCATATCTCAACCATGCATCAGAACTCAAAATTGACCAAAGAAGCCAAGGAAGCAACCCACCTATAAAACAAATTGTGAACTTTTAACATCAACAAATATGGAAACTCTTGTAAAAAGGATTTCAACTTTCATTTGCTAAAGTTCAAATAAAACTGATAGCCCCATAATTTAGAAACTTTTGACAACTAGCTGGGCAAAAAGTAAATATGAATCAGAATACTTTTCTTTTTTATTTGGAGATAAGTGCAATAATTGGGGTTGGAGGTATTTGAATTAGGATCTCCTCTTTAAATGAGAATGACTATTAATTGGGGTACGCCCTAGCCACAAATATGAATTAGAATTTAAGCAAAAACCAAAAAAAAATGATGATTTTTTCTTTCAAAAAATTAAAACCTTAGGCTCTGAATGGTAGTGAAGAAAAGTAGTAGGAAGAAAGAGGGAAATGACGGAAGAATAAGAAGGAAGTTGTTCTCACTTTCTTTCCTGCCAAAGGACAGAAAGTTCTCTTCAGTCACTCTTCCTTCCTCTCTCTCTTCTTTCCTCCCACTTTTCCTGTACACCAATCATAGACTTAATTTCAAAATAGATAGAAAAGAAATATGCAAATATCACAAACAGGAAGTTTGTGTACTTCAAGGGGCTCATGCAAAATAGAGAAGTGGGTTAACGAGAAAAAAGCTGGTTCAGTAGGTTCTGTTGTCATCTTTCACAGCGAATAACCTACTTGATGGGGTATATTCATAGTAAAGTGATTGACAACACATCGGCAGTTCACTTCAGATGTTAAAAAAAAAACTTTTCATGAACAGCGTATCAATCTGCAGCTAACTAAATCAGACAGGCGAGCACGCTAATATTGTGTAGACCCTGCAATTGTATGTCATGCCAAATAAATCAATATCCCATACCAGAATAACTACGAAGAGTGGCTGGTTTAGAGAATAAAATTATTGACACAAGTAGCTTGCATTTGTCAACCAAAAGAAACAAGAAACCCTGGCATACGCCGCTGAACACCCTTAACCCCATTTGTTACCCCATAAACCCAAAATTCCAACCCACAGAATGCCATTCACTGTGCCACTAGGCTAGAACATTAATGGCCATCACTAATACTTTGAGGTTCAAAAACCTAGCAGTCCAAATCTTTGGAAGGAGATAAATTATAACAAACATCACTTCCTGACCACTTACCTAGAATCTTAATAAACTACTATGAGAAAACACAAACAAGAAGCACAACAGTACCTGTAGAGGGAAATGGACAATAATTACTGTGTAAAAATAAACAGCACCATGGTGAAATTGGACAAAAAGGTAGTTAGATCCCGCTCTGAAACTAAGTCAATTATTCATCACAAATATATAACACCTGTCAAAAATTGAACATCAATAAAATATAGCAGTACAGTTAAAAGTGGTGAAATTGATAAACTCACCCTTCACTAACCAAGTTTAACGCCAGATTCACCAAAACAGTTTGTGAAAGACCTAATTTGTTAAGAACAGATGTAAGAGAAGCGTATGGGTGCTGCACATTGAGTTCAAAATTCAAAGTAGTCAATATCATTGTCTCGGCCTCAATCACTTTTTCCCGATATCGCTCAGACCAGTCCTGTTTAACAATATGTCAGCATACCAAAAACTAGAAAACGGAAGAATAAAATAAAAAACAGTCCGATGGGAATCTGATGGGGAGGGTATTTGAAGATACTTACGACAGGGAGCATGTAGGACAAGAAACTAATATCCTGCTTATGGAGAATTTCACAAGATGCTCGCACTACGTTGTTCAAAGGGCGTGGTGTCTCCTCAGACTTCGCAGCAAGAAAAAGAGCAGCAGTAGCAATCAACTGTAATGCGTTCAGAGAAAATTCATTATAAAGCATATATCAGGTATGAAGGGAAATGGGTAGAATCATGAGTGATTTAAAAAGGGAGCATGAGTGAATACGTTATCATCAATTCAGAACAGGTAAAAAGATTTAAAAAGGAGAAAAAGCAATGAAGGAGAACTCACGAATCTATCGTGGCAAGCATGTGATCTTCGAACAAAAAACCGGTGGCATAGAATCATGGCAGTACCAGTAGTGGTTTGTGGCCTGCAACATACAAAATACAATTTCTCAATTTTATCACATGATTTACTAAAAACATCTTAAAACATCAGAAGAAGAAAATTTTCAATGAATAGAATCAATAACAGCAAGTGATGTTTTTCAAAATTCAGAAGGGCAACAGCAATATTAGGGAACACTGAAACATAGAGCTTACAGCTCGAGCCGCAATCCAAGATTCTGAATGAAGGCACAATATGAATACCGCAAATGTGTTTCACTTAGAGCATCAATACCATCTTTCCTAGACGGGGAGTATCTTTCAATCTCATCCCTCGACATAAATGATGGTTCATCATCTTCCAATTTCGAGCGGTCGTGTTTGCAGCTGGTAGATGTAGAGACCTCTGCGTCTGACCCTGAAGGAGCGACTACATTGTTCCAGTTTGAAGAAGCAGAAGTCTCATATATGTTGGGTGGCAGATACCGACTCCCAGTGTCTCTCCTAGTAGAAGAGGAAAACTTTCTCCTTTTGAGAGATGGAGGCCCATTAGACTGAGCATTATTAGAGGGATTAACATGCTCCCTGCATTTCCCCGGGAAATCATCCAAATTGTTATAATTCCTGAAATAATTGTTGTTCCAGCTCCTGTTTCTGTTGTGGCTGTTGAAATTGTTTCGATTGAAGGAGGACCAATTGCCATCGTGGAATGTGCCTCCTTGACTTCGGTAATTTTGTGCAAAAGACATTGTATCTGATTTAAAAAACGAAAATCATAATAAATTCTCAACAATAACAAGCACAAAAATAACAATAAATTTGAACTAACATGCAGAGAGTGTGACATATGAATACAGGGTACCCTCGTATATCCCAGGATAAGTGCACTTCTATTTATTTTATACCCTTTTTTAAAAAATTATTGCAAAATTATATTCCACATATTGTAGCCTCATTGTGTTTGTTTTACATAACTTCAAGAGTATGTTTAGAATAAATTAATTCCATAAATTTTATGGAATTCATTTGCAATTCCATGCATTGTTATGTTTGGATGGACAATAATTATGAAGTTTATTTGTAAATTAATTCACTTCCATATTAAAATGGATAGAATTTACAAATAAACTCAACAAAATGAAGAAGTATCCTCTACCACCCACCCACCCATGAAAAGATAAGAATTTTTGGACTCATGCATATTCTTTTTGGTCACATATAATACTTAGGAAACTGAGATATTTTAGGAAGGAGGAAAGAAACACTAAATTCAATTATGCAGGAAAGTTGAAACCTTTCACTCGAACAAATTTAGAGATTATTATACTTTTATTGAACAAGCTGCCATAGTTATCTTCTCCTTACACTTCGATGCTCGATCATTAAAATCTACTAAGCTAATTATAATTATCAAAGCGAATCATATATAATTGAACTTTTTTCGCTCAAAACTGCAGCTAAACTTCATGATGGATAGCCAATTCTACAAATATTAGCAGATATTACAAGCTATGTCAGTTTAAACAAATTTATACACAGATTTTTTTTAAGAGAAAAAAAAGAAGAAGCGAACTCTCAGATCTCGTTAACCTAGATCCTAAAAAAAACAAAAAGAAGAAGAAAGCAAAACGCAATTAAAAAACAAAAAAAAGGAAATTGAAGCCTATCTAACAGCAAAAAAATTAAAATAGCAATCAGGATCAACCTAAAAGATCAGGATTAACTAAAGAACAGAATAATCATCAGCTAGTTGAGCATAAACCATGAGATTGAACAATCAAAACCCTGAGAAATGAACAACAACAAACACAAACATTCAATATTTACCTGATTATTTGTAAAGAACGGGAACTCAATACGCCGTGATTAGAAGGAGATTAAAAGTGAGATTCAGATCGAGACGGAGGTTAGATTGGGCTTAAAAAGAAGAAAGCGTAAAGATAATGATCAGAATAAAAAAGAGACGAAACATAGGGAGAGGAAAAGTGGACACCAAGGAAGATATATACGAGGAAACGTAAGCAAACCCAACAACTATCTGTTATCGAATTATATGGTGCGCGTATTTGCGTAGTGCGCCAATAAAGCCCAAATCGATCAGTTTTGGGCCAAGTTCAACATGAGACCTACTTTTGTAGGGCTCATTATACTACCAAGCGGCCCATAAAAAACAGTGTTGGTCAAGCTAGTAGTTAATTATGGTTTGCTCAAATGAGTCACTTATATCGTATAAAAGATTCTGTAAAAGATGATTACCTCCCATTTCATAACAGATAGACCCAATGGAGCAAAGAAAAACATGTCACTAGACCAAGGACTTTAACCCACTGGTCATGCCTCCCTCGTTGTAGGTCGTTGTAGCCTTGTAGACTTGTGTTTTGGGTTTGAGTAATACTGCTGCCTGCCTGATGTTATCCCTTCGTTCACCTAAACAAACAAACAAAAAACATTAACCATGGTCTTGACCACCATGTGCACTGCTTTTTGTTTGTTGTACCAGCATAATCATATTAGCTTGATAATGCTAAGGTTTTCTGACCATAGCATTGTTTATTTCACGATATTTGGTTGGATTTAAATCAATTTATTTAAATTTTTTCAAAACAAAAAAATAACTTCAAAAATATTTAAATAAACTGAGTTAAATCACTTAAATCTTAACTAGCGTGTATAGAATGTGTAAGCACTCTCCATTTATGTCATATTTAGTATCTAGTTTAAAACAATGTGCTTTAAATTAACTTAAATTGAATATCAAACATTATCTTAATCCTTCTGATTATTTCATCTTTCAGTTCAAACTCTAAAGTTTCTTTTTCTTTCTCTAAAACCACTCACACACTATCTCCCATTCGTGGTCTCTTCAAATGTGCAGGGGGTTTGGTGCCATAATTACGGGTAAGCTCTATTTCTCTCCCACTTTCAATCTTAAAATTAGTTCGGTAAGTTATTCGGACACCCTCGTGAAAAAAAAAAAAGAAAAAATAAAACACTAGAGTACCATAAACTTCAGCCCAGCTTAATTAGGAATTTAGGACCCAATCTACCTCTAGCGTGAACTCTGCACAAATTAATTCTTTCGCCGGCTCATAAGTGCAACGACAATTAAGCTAAGGACCTGATAGCCCAGTATCCCACCTTAAAGTTGGACGACTATAGTCACTAGACTAAGGTCTACTAGGTGGTTTGAAGCACGTTGCGTCGCCGCCCAAACTTTCGGCTAATCTGATGACCTATTTTTAGCGGGTTAAACATAATTAAAATTGGTGGTGAGCATATCTGATTATAGCAATATTACTTTGACAAATCAAATTTAACAGAAAAAATGTATTTTTTATAATTTAAAATTAAAACCAATGTCTCAAAAGTTTGTTTTAATATGCAAATTTCCAAAGTGTGTGTTTAGAAGAAATTATTAAGGCGTGGTTTGAAAAGGGATTTAAGTGAGGATTAAAGATCCTTTCCAAACATCCCATAAATCAATATACTCCCATTTTTTCTTCTTGATGAATGCATATTATCACTCAAAATAATATATATATAATCTTGGTCTCTCCACATGGAAATCATGTTAGTTAATTTACTAGGATTGGTCCAATGATTAGACTGCAAAAAGGATGTATAATGCGTGAGATTTACTATGAATATCATATGTACACGAGCAATTAGCAAGATCTCTCTCTCTCTCTCTCTCTCTCTCTCTGCACTCATACAAGCATGTAGAAGTGTCTGCTTCTTTTAACAAAGGGCTCGTAATGATCGTTTGCTTAGTTGTTTGAAGCACTTTAAGATGAATGTCTAGGTCCTGCACTTAAGCATGGGATCTATGTAGTAATTCAGTACAACACTAGAGAAAAAAATGAAAGGGAAAAAATTTGTGGAATATTTAGTAGGAAAAAATGAGATAAAAGAACATTAATTAGAGTATTGATGTTTTTCAGTACAAATCATAATTAATCTTCTAAAATTGGAAAGATCAACGAGTGAACAATGAAAAAGAAAACATTAAAAAAGAAAACAATGCTCAGCTAGTGTTCGACAGATGCGATTCAATCTTCGACAAGTTCATTAGCTCCTGTTGGTGATTTGGTTGCTCAAATGAAATCTTTGATGTCGCTGTTTTAGCGTTACTCTATTCATCTTATCAAACGGAATGCCAATAGAGTGCTACATGAGTTAACCAGGAATTTCCCCTTCAATTGAGAAGATATAGAAACTGGAGGAAGTGCCTAACTTAGTTGGTCTTTTCTTTTAGCTGATGTTTTAAACTTCAATGATTCTTCAAAGAATTTGTTTTAGCTCTAAAAAAAAGCTTTTTCGTTTTATTGAACAAATAATAAGATAAAACTATTTTATTTTCTCATAATTGGTTTTCATCACCTCAATTAAATACATTAAAAAAAAAATTAATCTTCTTACTTTTTTTATCATTCTAATTTGCTACTTTGCTATCCTCTTACTTTTCTTTTCCCTTATCTTTTTTTCTTACAAAACACACTCCAGAAGAGATTGAATTCAGTATGGAAGAGAAAATTAAAATATAATATAAAGAATCGTAAATTTTTTTAATGTCCATCAACGCCTTTAAACTTCACAAATCTAGCTATCTATAATCAATAATTATATTCAGTTCACCAAAATTGACACTCGAAATGGTCAGGTTGGACCACACAATGACTCACTACAATAATTTTTAGAAGGATAAAAATATGGTGTTTTGTTACTAGTGAATCTTTCAAATGTTTATTTGGTTGGTTCAATACCATTATTATACTATAACAAGAGTTATGATCGCACAAATCCGTAAAAAATTACTAAAATAATTAAAAATAAAATAATAATATTGGTGTTACATATTTTTATTATATTTTCATTTAGTGAATTTTAATACAATGCATAAGGTACGATGTGCCACCTTTCAATTTTTTTATTTTTTATTATATAATAAACCTTATCGATATCTATGTTTTTGTAATCATAATTAAGTTGTAATACTATCATATTACTTCGACGTACGTAAGGTAAATCAGGCACTTTTTATAATTCCAACATAGAATGCGCTTAATCATCTTTTACTCCAAATTAATTTGATGTTACGTAGACGCGCATTCCAAATAAAGTTTTGCCTTTCGGTCTTCATGCACTAGTTAAACCGTGTTTTGGAAAATGTAGTTATCCTTAAATTAATCCTTGCCTCGATGTTTTTCTCTCACGTGAGATCTATTAAGTTTCATCGAGACTCACGAGATCCTTAATATAATTAGTAATATAGCTTTTCTTGTCCTAATACAATTACAAGTCACATTCATCTAGCTTTACAGATTAATTAATTATGAACCACATAATAGTTAATCAACAGTTAATTAGGGTTTACACAGCTGTATAACAGGTCAAAACTCATTAAAACATGGATTAAAAATGCTGAAGATGTATCTAACTAATCACTACAAAAAAAATTGACATATACCGACGGTCAGAATCTGTTGGTAAAGACACAAAAATCATTGGTATAGACCATTTTGAGCTGTACCTATGGTTTTGAAAAGCGTTACAAGAAGCAACGTAGCTATAAGGATATACTGACGGTTTTTTTACCATCAGTATAGCCCTTAGAGCTTTACTTATGGTTTCCAAAACCGTTGGTATAGGTGGTAAATTTACATCGATGGTTGTATAACTGTCACAATAACGTTTTACTAACGAATAAAAATCGTCAGTATAGGCTGTAAACATATACCGACGGTTGTAAAACTATAACTATAGGTAGGATTTACATACAAAAAAACTCTGTCGGTATAGCTCAAAGGTGTTTTACTTACGGTTTCTAAACCGTCGGTATAGCTCCTCAGTAAACCCTAATGACGTCACTGTACCTGTTTCAATTAGATTTTCATTTTTGTTTACCTGTTTTAATATATAAACAATCACACAAACACTATATATAGAAGTTTCATTCTTTTAAATATACTATGCAATAATTCAAAAGATGAAATCTTATATATATAGTCTTTCATCTTAAATATATATTCTAACATTAACATATTATAAAGAACATCTTTGAAATTGAAAAAAAAAATCTATGATATCTTAAATGTCTGAGATCCTAATACATAAAAACTCCATGACAAAAGTTACAGCAGTACATACTCTAGCTATTTTGTATCTTCTAAATAAAGATCACCATGTTGAGAAAATATATAAAACCTAATTAGAAAGAACATATCCCACTTGAGATCACAACTAAAAACGTAAAAATGGAACATAAAAATAATCAAACCAACTCTTGATATTAAGGGTCATGCGGTTAAAAAGGCAAAAAGCCTACGCATATTACTTGCATAAAGGTTACTAAATCTCTCTATACCCTACTTGACCGCAGGCATAACCCGTTAGTTACACCTCCCTCCTTGTGAGAGGTAATGCTTATAGTTTAATTAGAACAATCGATATGATAATAATAAAAACTGTACACCTTACTGGGCTATGTACTAAAACCAACATACTGGAGTTAGAAAGCATCTCAGTAAATGCATAGAAACAATCAATAAATATATTTTACTTGAAATGTTTTCAGCATAAAATCATCATTCAATTTATTGGCAAGCAACGTGACAAATGTACTTATACACACCCCATCTTTCATTTCACCAAAATAAGATATAGTATAAGTGTATATCCAAAGTAGATTAAAAGAAGATTTAGTATAAGTGTAACTAAGAGTTTTCAAGTTCTTATTGGCTATGGTTAATTATCTTAAATATGTCCACTGCAATATGCTTTAATAATAACCATGATGCCAACAAGAGCTTGGCCGGTCTAGTGGTAAGAGCTTCATTTTGTTAGAAATGTTTGAGTTCGAGTCTCTTCATAAACGATTGTTGGTGTTAATCCTAGATTTTCATCGCACAAAGTGTGGAGTGATCCTTAGTTTCAACCCCAACGTAGGTGTGATGAAAACTACTCCAGAATCACTCTGTGTGTTGGGGTTCAATGCTTTATGACGGATACATGATCTCCTTCAAAGATTTGACTTAATTCACATGTTTCTAGAGCTACCTAGGGAACCAAAAATTAGCTGTAGTTATTTTTTTTCATTATTTATTAGAGATATATTAAGCTTAATGAGGATTAATTCTTCGCTTTTAGTGAGCCATTGCTCATGACCAAATGGCAAATGCCATCTGACCAGGTGATTCCTAATTGTATGACAAAATTTATTGTATTTTTTTTTTGCTTTTACTGTTAGAACCCATAGGACACATATATATGCAACTCTAGGCACCTCCTTTATATATATTAGGGAAAGTGGGTCTTTTGCACGAAACATGTAACATGGTTTATGATCCAAAGAAGCATGTGATAGAGATGTTTTCTGTCTGTCAGATGCGAAATCTATGGGCATTTTACCCAATCAGCCAATTGCCCTAGTAGAGCAGAGGATTATAAATGACAAGTGACAACATGCTTTAATTACTTTCTGTTTCTAATTTCTTTTTACTATTTTTTTTCTAAAATACTTTCTATTTCTGGCCATACTTCACCATCAAAATGCTTTTTAACAATATATTAAAAGAAACACAGTATATCATATTTGGTGAAGAGAAAATTGAAACCCTGTTCAAGTGAGCAGGGATGAAGTCTCTACCACTGTATCACAACACGAGGCGGTCATCAAAATGTTAATAACCAATGAAAATATCCACTGTCACTAGGAAATTAATACACAATTTTGGTTATAATGGTGAAAATATGAATTATATTTGATGGCAATAACATCAAATGCAAGAGTTTATCAGCAATCCAAATGCCATAAAAAATAACCAAAATTGCTATAAATATATCATTTTTTCTATAAAAAAAAACATAACGACATCAAGTCCGAACCCTTATATCGGTAATACAACTATCTCCAAACCATATTGCTTTTTGGATTCATACTCATAGAAAAAAGTGTTCCAACAGTTTTGATGGTCAAATAAAAAACTAAACATTAAGATCACCCAAATAACATAACCATATAACAAATTCATCTGATGAGGGGAAAAAAGGTTCTTGAGGTCACAAATGAAGGGTGGGATTGTTCTAGTGATGTTCTTGTCGACGAGGGACAGCTTGGTGATAAAGTTGTTGGTGCAAGTAATTTCAGGCCAGTGGTAGTCAGATGAGGTTGACGATTGGGTCCAGTTCATGATGGAAGTCGTGGGAAACATATAATTAATAGATTGTCCAGAAGCTTCTTTGAGGATGGCTTTCGGTTTGAATCCACAACTTATAAGGATATATCACACTACAACATAATTAATATACGCCGGCGCTTCAATCCCGGCGCTTTCCATAAACGCCACAATTTAACTGTTGCTAGTGTTTGTTTTGTGGCGATTAAAGAAGTGCCGCAATATACAAAGGACAAATACCGGCGCTTTAAAGCGCCGGAATGTGAAATGGATTTTGAGCATATACCGGTGCTTATATGCTCAAAACCCATTTCACATTCCAGCGCCGGTAATTTCCAATATATATTATATTGCGCCAGAAATTTTCCCCCAAAAATTTTCCTTATGCCCGCGCCCGCGCCGTTCTCCCCAAAAATCTTCCAGAAACTGATCTCTCTCCCCAAAAATTTTCCCTCTACTCTCTCTCGGTTTCACTCTCTCGCTTCCCTCTCTCTCTCTTAGAAATTTTAGTTATATTTTTCTCATTGTTGGCGTGAAGGAAGAGTCCAGCATCAGCCACCACTGTTTCCTCCTTAATTTTTTGGTAAACTCTTCTGTACCTCTCTTAACTCCCTATTTATACACATTTAAATGTATTTCTTTTGTTGGATTTCTAAGTTTTGTCAATGGGTCTTTGAGATAAACTCCTCTTCATTGGTTTTCAGTGAAAATATATTGACGTTTCATGCATTGTTATGTTCCTGAATATTTCATGCAGATGCCGTTTGTGTATTCACTGGGATGTGAATCCAAACAATAACTTATTGTAATTGTGAGATTTTCGGTCATTGTCATGTTTTTATGATTTCTGATTCTCCCATCTTGCTTCAAGGTTATTGCTGTTTTGCTTGAAAACATTTAATTTTATGTTTTTGTTTTTCCAAGTTTGCTGTTTACTGAATATGCAAAAATAGGGGCAGATTTGTACCTCTCAAGTGTTTTTGTTTTTCCAAGTTTGTTGTTTCCAGTATATATCCATTTCATTGGTTTGACTTACTTAGATGTGATCCACTAATTTGCAGTTATTTCTGTTCCAAAATACCATAAATAAAAGTTTTGCATAATCTAATTTCATTAAAATCGATCTGACAAGAAAACACAGTATGCTGTTATCAATTAAAATATGTATGAACTAATAAACTCATCTACAAAATCTATGCTAGTTATTAAAGAGCTAAAACTAATATATCAGCAACAGAAGTAGTTGAATTCAGCAGTAGATTATATTAGGAGAAGCAAACAAGAATTAAATTGGAGGTATAAACTAATCTAAAAGAGGGAGGGGATTACAAACGAAATCATAAAAAAGTACCCACTACACACATGTAAAAACAAAAAAGAACTGGACTTTTTCCCACTTTTATATAACAACTCAAGAAGATATGAGAGCTTAAAACATTTACAACCTAAAAAAGGAATCCACGATTAGAAAGATCACAGACTTTTTGAAAAATTAAACAAAACCTGTTTCCATTGATCAACTATAGTTATCAACAAAGAAGGCCAACAATATTAGGTAACTGCTTTGGAGAGAGATACAATCCAAAAACTGGAACAACAATGCATGTTAAAACAAACAATGATACTAGATTCACCATGAAGTTCAATTAATATACACATGTTGTTTGTGTGTGTGTGTGTGTGTGTATATATATATATATATATATATATATATATGTGTGTGTGTGTGTGTGTGTGTGTGTGTGTGTATTTCAACCACTAGGTAACTGCATTGGAGAGAGATATCCACTATGAGATGATCATCACTAATAAATCAACTAATTTGCATAAGGACAAAACATGAGTATGCTCAAAGATGATTGTACAAATCCTCCTTAGAGTAAAACTTTTGCTTCGTTTTCAAATTAATGTAGAAATACAAAAACCACAGGTACAATGTCATTGAAATAAAGCTCCTATTTTTTTCACAAACTTTTCTAGCTTCATAAATTTTTTCCAAATTTGAATTCTTTTTTATTGAAATAGTAGCATATATAGTTTGGCACTACTAGTACCGTAAGTAAGAAATTTTGTCATAGAAAATCAACTCACATCAAACATTGTAGGTATTCCAGAAAGAGAATAAATACTAACTTTTGGAGTTGTGCTGATAAAAGTGGGATGATTTTGTATGGTGGTGACCACCGGCGAGCATAGATGATACTTTGTTGCTTTGCACATTTTGTCTAAATTAGGTACATTGCTTGGATTGTATATTTGCTTTTCTTTTGCAGGAGGTTTTATGAAAAAATAGGGGAAATTCTGTTCGTTTTTCTATAAAATATGATAAACACATTTTGTTTTATGTATATTGCGCTGTTATTAGCTACTAAATATTCGGCGGAGTTTAATTTTTATTGTTTCTTAATTGTATGGTGAAGATTTTATGCTTTGAAGGTAAAAATGATATCCTAGTTACGCTTTTGGAGTTGTGCTGATAAAAATGGGATGATTTTGTATGGTGATGACCACCGGCGAGCATAAATGATACTTTGTTGCTTTGCACATTTTGTCTAAATTAGGTACATTGCTTGGATTGTATATTTGATTTTCTTTTGCAGGAGGTTTTATGAAAAAATAGGGGAAATTCTGCCTGTTTTTCTATAAAATATGATAAACACATTTTGTTTTATGTATATTGCGCTATTATTAGCTACTAAATATTCGGCGGAGTTTAATTTTTATTGTTTCTTAATTGTAGGTGACAGCTGAAGCTCGTGTTGCTGAACTTGTTGCAGCTTCAGGATCCTCTGATGCTAGCAATAATTTAGCAATACAAAATGAAGTCTTCACCGAACTTATGGGTGAAGAGAGTTCCGGTCGTGTCCGAGGTCAGGGTTTTGGAGTTACACCCTCTGCTGTATTTGGACTTTCAGCTCAAATAAGGTTTGAGATGGGTGCCCATGGGACCTATGCTGAATAGATAAATAGTTTGAGAGCACAAATAGAAGAAAACAATCAACATCATGCGCAACAAATTCAACAAATAACAGCGAGACACGATGATCAATTAAATAATATGTAATCCCAAATGGATGAGCTGAAGTCTTTGCTACAGTATTTGGCTAATAGAGGACCTCATGATTGATTTCATGATGTTAAAATAATTTTTCATACTATCTACATTTCCATTACTTTGTTTTTGTATGAATTTTATATATTAACTATGATTGTTTGTTGTGTAAATAAAACGTTTATATTGACTGAAAGAATTATTATGGATGATGCATTTTATATATCGAAGAACATTTGCATATAGAATGTTGATATTTAAGTCAAAGAAATGTAAAAACATAATTAAATCCGGAATTCATATTGTGCTGGGACGATACTGTATAAATCGCGGCGCTTATATACCGGCGCTTTGAAGTGCCGCTATATATACCGGCGCTTTGAAGTGCCGCTATATAAGCGCCGGAAAAACATACATATTGCAGCGCTTCTTCAAAGCGCCGGTATTTGTGTTTCGACACCACACATTCCGGCGCTTGATTCGGCGCGTGCAAAAAGCGCCAGAAATTCATATTGCGACGCTTTTAAGCGCTGGAATATGCAAAAAAAAACGCCGGCGCTGACAATTTATCTTGTAGTGTTGGTGGCAGAGAAAGAGAGAGAAATGCATGCCATATGGACATCCTTGAAGGAGATTGTTTATTGTGTGAGTAAGCTGACTGAAGCTGTTTCTTGGCTGGAAAATTATAGCAAGAATAGGAGCTGCAGTTCAGGCAAGGAAAACTTCGAAACTCGGCTTGCTCAGCAAAATGAGAAATCCATTTCACAAATTTCTTTTTAGGCTTGAATCTGAAGCAAAAGAAACTACTGGGGACTTTAGCAATTAAGATATCCACAGGATGGAAAAACTGACAGATAAATGATATAATAATACAAGAAGGATATCAAGCAGATGCAAACAGAAAACAATTTATCAAGCCCATAGGATTCCGTTACTCAAGACAAAAAACGATAATAATCTGCTTAAGATAGAATAAAAATCAACTACTAGCATTGATTACGTAGATCCTACTGTGAGAAGGCATAATAATACGATGATGACAAGAGTTGAAAAAGTAAATTACCCATATAATACTTCTTGCATTATATTAAGTTCGATAATTAGATTAGTTAGTCCAAAAGCAAATTAACCATGCAACACTTCTTTCCAAACATTGACCCAAAAGCAAGAAACCCAATAAGCAGTACGTGCATTGACTGACTCTATTAAATATATGAAATTGAGCAGTGCACTTGCCTTCTTCGTTCTCATCAATCTGATGACTTTCACCCGAAGAATGTGAATTTACTACAAGTGATTTTTTTTAACACTATTTGCATCAAAAGCTTGTTAAAAATAAAGTAAATTGTAGTATAAGTCAGATCACTTAGAATTATACTCAAACTATTTTATTCATTTTTTCAAGGTAAGAAATGAGTCACACCTCTTCGTTTGAGTTGTTTGCTTCCATTATAATATCATCAATGTTCTCATAACGAAACATTCTATGTATTACTGATACAAGGCTATGAATTACTCCCTATAACCTCCAAACTTTTTTCACCACTTTTGTATAGTCAGATGGCTGAGATGATGAAATATTAGGATCGTTAGAAGATGTGGTGATCTTTCCCAAACAGCGAACATGCCCTTTTTGCTATGGTCCTTTTACTTGAGAAAGCGCATCATCCTTCCAAGAGGGGTTTGAATGCGAAGTTTGTGAACTACCAGATCAATTCATATACTTCTTCATTAATTCCTAAGATTTACAAAATTAAAAATAAAAAACAATATCAATTAGTTCAAGATACTAGTGTGGGAAAGTAATTAACTAGAAAACAAAAATAAATAGAAACTTGTATATACCTTATTCGCTTAATAGGCTAATATGTAATAAGTACCAAAGTATAAGATCAAAGTACAAACCATGTTTGTGCTACTTTCTCACTCACGGCACTCCCATCGGTACGCATACGACTAAGAGTATAAACTTCTAAACGTGAGGGAGTTTGCCCATTGTTCTTAACAATCTATAATAACAAATGTTATAAAAAAAAATTAAAAAAATAGCACATCATAAACATTATTTTCTAAATGACCCTGAAATTTTATATATAGTCATATTTTCTTCAATTAATCTCGGAAATGATTTTGTGCCAGTGCAATGAGGGTCATCAATTTTGCGACAGTTTTCTTTGTTTTTTTGACTTATTTCCTATGAATGCAAAACACAAATAATTACATATCTTAATCATCACTAAATGATTAAAAAAATATCAAGTAAAAGTCACTTTATAAGAACAAATCTGTTATAAGTCATACCTTTTCTTTTTCAGATTTCTAATACCGAATTAAGAATCGAAATTGGTCTTTATCTACCCTAGGATAAGGTAGTTGCTCAATATTCTCATCTTCAGTCTTGGACTCATCAAATCATTTTTTGGTCTCATTTTTCCAAAATGGTTTCATTTTTCCATTGTCTCCATTTTTCACCCATAATACTAACAACATACTTAATTATTATTGGTAAGAGTGGATCAAATGTGAATTTTGCCTACAATCAAACACTAGCATTAGTAAATCATCAAAAAAATTTATAAGTAGCAAATCATCAAATTAAAGAAAAATGAAGTAACATTAGAACACATTTAGTTATTTATACCTCAATAATCTTCCACATTTCCTCTTTATTTACCAGTGGTATGTAAAGCCATGATTCTCGGTTTATGGGTATAAGGTGAGCCATTCTGACCATGGTACCAATAAACTGATTAAGTGTTCCTGCCTCATCCCAAACTAGTTGATCATTTGCATTTACATGGACATAAATTTTTTGATCTTTTGCCAAATCCCACATATCAGCCATGCGTGTGGGACCACATGTCTTTTAATGTTTGTAAGGAGCATCTGCTTAAACAATTACAAGATACTCATGAAAAAGACTAATAAAATCTGGTTAAAAGCAAATTAAAGTTTTTTTTTTATTGTATAGTTTCTTGTTGTCAAGTTTTCAAGTTGTTTAGTCCAATTTTTTATTCCATGGGGTCAAGTTGTGTGCTATATAGACATAATTAAAGCCAATTGTACAACACTAGTTAGGAAATGATCTCCCATTAGCTATCTCTTCTGCAAAATCTAAATCATGAATCTCTCCATGTTTTCTTCTTCTTTTTTTCTCTATTGCTGCTGTTTTCATGTTTCATCAATCATAGAAGAATCAATATTTCGGCCTATACATATATGAATGCACCTATAAAAAAATTTATACCTGATGATGAATGATGCTCAGGTTGGGGATGTGTAATACCCGTGTACTTAAAGTAAAGGTAAAAAAGTAATTTGATAAATATGACATGAAATTAAAATAACATATATCAGAGATTTATAATTAAAAAAAAACTGACGCCTGGACAACATGGGTAAGGAAGAAAAAGAAAAAAAAAGTTTTGTTTTAAAAAAAAGGACACATGGACGCATGCGTCCAGGTGTGGCTTTGTTTCGAAAATCAAGACACTTGGAGTCTTGCATGGTTTTGTTTTAAAAATTAAGACACTTAGAGGCTTGTAGTTTTTGTTTTGAAAACTAAGACACCTGGAGTCCAGATGTGGATTTTGAAGGTTTGCTGGCAAAAATGAAACTTAAAGAACAGCAGTTCTTTAAGTACGATTAGTATAAAAGTTTGGTTTTAGTTAAGTTTTGTGAAACAATTAGTTTACACTTTCTCAAATTTCTTTATTTCTTTAAACACTTAGAGACTGAAAGAAATGTCGAAAGAGTAAAATTTTGAAGAGATTTATGGGAGAATTTTAAAGAGAGTCACGGAAAGCTCTAAGAAAAACCAAAGGTAATAATGTGAATTTTATTTTTGAAATTTAGCATACGTGAAATTTCCCGGAATTCAATGTGAGAATTTTTAAAAGGTATAAATTATGGAATAATTAAAGAATAAATTAGACATTTTAATAAAAATATTTTACCAGGTGTTGACGATTAGCAATCAGGAAAAATTGCTGAAAAGAGCAGAAAAGGCAAGGAGGTGATCCACAGGAAGTTCTAAGTGCTACGTGGTGAGTTAGATTAACTTTTAGTAATCAAGATAAATATGAAATATACAGTGACGATATTTGATAAGTGTCAAATATTGCATATTTTGGCCCCTTAATTTATATTTGTTAGCTTATGAATTTGTTACTTTGAATTGTTTTTTTCGTTGTTTTATAGGTTTACAAGCACTTGGAAAAGAGTTTCACTAAATTGCCAGAATTGCCCTTATAGATCAGTCATTTTTACGGATTAAACTGTATTGATTCAGGAAGAACTAGGAGATGAACCATATATGCTTGGAAAGTTCAGGATGTCTATTTTTTGGAGAATTTACGGCTTGTAAATATGATTTTTCTAGAGAAAGTTAAGGCAGCTTTAGTAGACAAAGGTCAGGCTGTGCGTGATTTCAGTGTGGCAAAAGTGATTTTTGCATATTAAACTGTAATGATTCAGGAAGAACCAGGAGATGAGCTATATATGCTTGGAAAGATCCAGATGTCTATTTTCTGAAGAATTTTACGGTTCTTAAATATGATTTTTCTAAATTAAGTTATGCCAGTTTTAGTAGACAAAGATCAGACTGTACGGGATTTCAGCGTGGGCAGAAGTTTTGAAAGGTATGTGAAGGCTTAAATCCTACATCTTACATCGATTGGAAACATATTCTATATCCCAAATCCCACATCAGATTGGAAACACATTGCACTCATGGAGTTTCCTTATAAAAGCCCCACTTCACTTCATTAAATGGATGTACAATCCGGAGGACTTCTACTAGCATTCTGGGGGATCTTCAAGGCTTGGATTATTTGGTTGAATTAGGGTATTCGCTGTGATTTGTATAATGGTGGATTCATGGAATTATTTGATAGATTACTTTTATATAGAACATGAAAATATATGCTTTATTTTGGTGTGGGGGATTTAGAAACCTTAGTAGTTTTATCATTTTTTTCAACTCAATTTAGTTTAGTTTATATTCTTTGCAATACAATTCAAAATTTGGAACTAGGTTAAAATAGGTTTAGTTTAGATAAAAATATATTTTCACAACGCAATTCCTGTAGATTCGACCTCGCATTTGCACACACTATATTGCAAACGACTCGTGTGCTTGCGAGTAATTTAAAACTCACAACAAGTTTTTGGTGCCGTTGCCGGAGAGTTGTTTTGTTTGTGAAAATTAAATTTTTGTCTGAATTAATTTTATTTTTCTACTAGTTTAGTTACATTTTTGTTTTTACAATTTTATTCTAGTTTATTTATTTCTAATTGCAATTACCTATTTGGTGAGTATTGTGTTTTCTGTTTTTGCATTTATTTTATTTTATTTTTATTTGTTATTTGCATTTTATTCTTTTTTCCTGCTAGTTAGTTATTTTATTGTTGTTTGGCTGGTGTATGCTTGGTCGAAGATCCTTGAACTTAGAATCGATACCTTTAGATCCCGAAATAGAAAGAACTCTTAGGAGACAGAAGAGAGCACTAGTTAAAAGAGAGACAATTGAGATGGGGGACAATTTGAAGAATGCCAATCAACCGGAGAATGGAGAGCAACCTAGAGCTTAGAACGTGGGCTCCACTAAATCCCTTAGGGATTTGTTCGCACCCGTTGCGACTAACTTATCTTCTTGCATAGTGTTGCCACCAACCAATGCTACTCATTTTGATTTAAAGCCATATGTCATCCAACTCCTACCCTCATTTCATGGATTAAATCTTGAAAATCCTTACAGCTATATGAAGAAGTTCAAAGATATTTATGCCACATTCAAGTTCCAGAACTTCTCTCAGGAGTCAGTCCATCTTCGACTTTTCCCTTTTTCTCTTCACGATAGAGCTAGGGCATGGTTGGATTCCAACACGCCCGGGTCTATTACATCTTGGGAAAATCTGCTGAGTAAATTCTATAATAAGTTTTTCCTAATGTCTAGGGTGAATGAGTGCTGAAAAGAGATTAGTTCTTTTACTCAGGAGGAGGATGAGAAATTTTCTGAAAGTTGGGAGCATTTCAAAGAGTTACTGATCAGATGCCCTCCACATGGATATGAGAAGTAGGGACTCGTTCAGTTCTTCTACCAAGGGTTGACTCAACCCAACCGTAGCATGATCGAGTCTATGAATGGGGGACATTCTTAAGTCTGACGGGGGATGAAACATACAAAGCATTGAACAAGTTGTCTGACAACTCGCAGCAGTGGGATTTTTCATGCTGTTGGGACAAGTCCATTGTGCTCTTAAGAAATGAGGCATCTATAAGATTAAGGAGGGCACTGATTTGAGGATAAAGATAGATGCTCTCACCAAGAAGATTGACGCTCTCGCTATGGGCCAGTCCATCAATGCTGCCAATACATTCAATATTGATATTTGTTCCATCTGTGCTAGTCCTATGTATTTAGCACATAATTGTCCATCAATGTTGGCTTTTACCAAGTATCCAATAGAAAAAGTGAATGCTTTCAATGACTATCGGAAGCAAGCAATTGGATCTTACTCTGAGACTTACAATCCAAGGTGGTGAAACCACCTTAATTTTTCGTGGAAGCAGAACCAACCGATGAATCAGGGAGGAGCCCTCATCATGCTCACAATCAATACCCTCCTAGATTTCCTCCACCAATTCCAAGTCATGGTCACTCAGCCCATCTAGCACCATCACCTGCTTACAAAGCTCTCATTCAAGTGCTAGTGCCAGTTTCACAATCTTTAGAGAACACCCTCAAGGAGTTCATGAAGATGACCGACCAATCCATCGGTGAAGTGAGGAGTGCTATAATAGTAAACACCCAAGAAATTGCCAAGCTAGAGAGTCAAATAGATCAAATCGCAAGTCATTTGGGTGAAAGAGAGAAGGGAAAGTTCCCCAATCAACCCGTGCCCAACCCAAAGGGACAATTTATGGTTAGAACAAGTGCAATCGATTTTCACATTGAGGTCTGGGAGACAAGTGGACAATCGAGTAAAAGAGAACCCTGCTATGTAACAAGGGCAAAAAAGTGGCAACAAGGAGAAGAGAGATGATGAGCCATCTACAACCACTCCTACTGTTAAAGATCCTCCTAATTTGTTTGTATCTAAAGTGCCTTACCCTGAGAGATTACAAGCGCCCAAGAAAGGAGGGAAGTATGAGGACATTATGGAGGTGTTCAAGCAGGTCTAAATCAATATCCCATTTTTGGACGCCATCCAGCAAGTACCATTGTATACCAAGTTTTTAAAGGACTTGATCACTGTCAAGAGGAGGACGAATGTCCCGAAGAAGGCATTTTTGACTGAGGAGGTTAGCTCAATCCTTCACTGCAAGTTGCCCATCAAGTATAAGGACCCGGGGTGTCCTACTATCTCTTGCACGATAGGAGTCAGCTGGATAGAGAGGGCACTTTTAGATCTAGGAGCAAGTGTGAATCTTCTGCCCTACTCAGTCTATTTGTAGTTGGGGTTAGGAGACCTGAAGCCCACATCCAAGACGCTTCAATTGGTTGACAGGTCAGTGAAAATACCACGAGGATTAGTTGAGGACATTTTGATAAAGGTGGATAAGTTTTATTTCCCTGTGGATTTTATTGTGCTTGACATAGAGCTGGTTCAGAATGTGGGGATTCAGATACCGGTGATTCTAGGGCGACCATTCTTAGCCTTACTAATGCCCTGATAAATTGTAGGACAGGGTGATGAAGATTTCCTTTGGAAATATGAAAGTGGAGCTGAATATCTTTGATATCAATAAGCAACCACTGGAATATGATGAAGTCAGAAAATTATGATTGATAGAGGAGATTATTGAGGAGATTGTGGATTAATCAAGCATAGAGGACCTCCTGGAGGCATACTCTGCTCAATTTGGAGAGGATTTGGATTTGGACAAGTTACTTGAGCAAGCGAATGCCATTTTGGAGTCTACTCATTGGGATAGTAGTGAGATGAAGGAGACCACAGCACCTGAGCCCCCCCAAGAAGGAACTTAAGCCTTTACCCAACAATCTTAAGTATAAGTTCCTAGGTCCAGCAGATTCGTTGCCTATGATTATAGCTTCAGATTTGGTTGAGGCTCAATAGAAGAAATTATTGGACATTTTAAGAAAGCACAAGGAAGCTGTCGGCTGGACTATTGAGGATATCAAGGGAATCAGCCTCTTAGTGGTGATGCACAAGATACATTTGAAGGAGAATGCTAAGCCACTGATGGAGCCACAAAGAAGGCTCAACCCAGCTATGCAAGAGGTTGTGAAGATTAAAGCGATAAAGCTGTTGGATGTAGGGATCATTTATCCAATCTCTGATAGCAAGTGGATGAGCTCTATTCATGTCGTGCCCAAGCGAGCTGGATTGACGGTAGTGAAAAATAAAGATGACGAGTTGGTGCCAACTCGTGTTCAGTTAGGATTGAGAGTGTGTATAGATGCTACAACAAGGAAGGATTATTTTTCACTCCCATTTATTGATCAGATAGTAGAGTGCTTGACTGGGCACAATTACTATTGCTTCTTAGATGGTTATTCTAGATATAACCAGGTCCCTGAGGACCTCGAAGATCAGGAGAAAACGACGTTCACCTGTCCTTTTGGGACATTCGCCAACCATCGCATGCCCTTTGGGTTATGCAATTGATGAGAGTCATAAAATGCATCTAAACAATACTTAATTGTTAGCATTTTAGGGTTGATCGAGGTTGGAATTACACTTTTATACCTTAATAACTCTAAAGTGTTATTCTTGAATCATTGACTTATTTCAGTGCATTTTTAGGTACTTTGATATTAAAAAAGAGATAGAAAAGCTATCATCATTTTAAACATGAAGCTTCAATGAACATTCGAGTGAGATAATGGTCGCGGAAGAGCCAAAATGAAGAGAAACCAAGAAAGAAGTTTCACTAAATCGCCAGAATTACCCGTGCAGATCAACCATCTTTTCAGATTAAACTGTATTGATGTAAAAAGAACCAGGAGATGAGCCATATATGCTTAGAAAGATCCAAAAGTCTATTTTCTGGAGAATTTTACAGTTCATAAAAAGGATTTTTCTAGAGAAAGTTATGACAGTTTTAGTAGATACAGGTCAGGCCTCCAGAACAGAATCCACCTAGCGCCGCGCCCCTCACTTTCCAGCGCTGCACCCCTCACTTTCCAGTGCCCACTCGCTCCAAGACCAAATTAGGGCTGCACAATGACATTTTCCAGACCAAAATTCCCCTAACTACTTGTGATCTATAAATACATGCTTAAGGAATGTGCAGCCAACATCATTAATCAAGAAGGATAGGAGAAAGAGAGGATCCAAGGGATCCAAATCCAGAATATTTCTAAGTCTCTTGAGGGCTGGAAATCAAGGGGAGAGTATCCATATTGTTTATCCACCTTGAGCTCCATGGCCAACTAATCATCAAATAAGAGAAAGGGATGAATCCTTAGGGTTTTGTTGTTCCTTATTTCATGTTCTTGATTCATTTATATGGACTTATTGTTAAAACATTGTCTATGATTTACTCTTTGATTAAGTAAGAAGGATTTGAGCTCATGTGATAGCTGCACTTTATACTCTTCTTCTTTTAGATTTTCTTAACCCGGTGATTGCATGCTCCTCCCCCATATAAGTCTAGTCATGCTCTTCTTATGTGATGTTGGTTGGATGTGATTGATTCCGGTAGATCTATCTTATTGATTCGTCCATTACTGCGATATTGTCATAGAGATATATTGTCATTTCTTGATAATCTTTAAAGATCGGTTATGTGTGCTTGAATCAAAATCAATGAGTAATTTGTAGCAATTACATTAGAGTTTATAAATGTGCTTGATTGAATATTTTTCGATTTCTTGTTTGGGATGTGAAACTTGCAATCAAGATAAAAAACAATTGAACCGAGAGTGGAACAAGGCAACGAACCTAAGGAGGATTCTCGAAACCTTGTTATTTCTTATTTATATTTCATTTACATTTACACAATTTTTCTCACATTATTTCATTATCAAAACTCAAAAATCTTTCGTTTAACTTTTATCGTTCATTTTAAGGTTCACACATTTTCTTTTGTAATTAACTTGTTTCCCTATGGAATCGACACCCCAACGCTGTACTACAATAACCGCATTATACTTTGGGCGTAATCAAATTTTGGCGCCGTTGCCAGGGAAACACACTTAAGTACAAGGAAGCTTGTCAACTTTGAGTGTGACGGTAGAAGAATTGTAAATATTTTTCTTTTCAGCAGTTTGTAAATACAGTAATATTGTTCCTCTCCTTTGTTTTGATTTTCTAATTTTCTTTTATTATTCTGTTTTATTTTTTTCTTGTTTTATTTATTTTATTTCCCTTCTAAATTAATTGGTGCATGCTTAGACCGAGAGATTCGCGAGGTAAATTCATTAGGGGACCCGAATTAGAGTTACCCTCTCCTTCCACGTCCGTTGGTGAAACCTCGCCTAGATCAAACAATAGTGCACCCCCACACGAGAATTTAGAGGATTTTTTTAACATGGCCGATAATCCTAACGCGAATGTTGCTAGGACACTTCAGGATTACCTTCACCCTACACGCACAGCCATACCATCATGCATCATGTTTCCAGCCAATACTCGCCAACTAGATTTTAAAACAGGGATGATACAATTACTCCCTACTTTTCATGGCTTGGATAATGAAAACCCATATGTGCACATTAAAGAGTTTGAGGAAGTAGTCACCACTTTTCATAGTCAAGATGAAACCGATGACATTGTTAGGCTTAAGTTCTTTCTTTTTGCTTTGAAGGATAGAGCTAAGAGTTGGTTATACTCACTAAGACCACAATCTATTGGGTCGTGGACTGAGATGACTCGAATTTTCTTTAATAAATACTTTCCCCAATACAAGACCAATGCTTTAAAAAGACAAATCTCCACCTTTGCACAAAAGGACAGCGGGACTTTATATCAGTCTTGGGCTCTATTTAAGGAGTTGTTGAGTATGTGTCCTCACCATGGGTATGAGAATTGGTGTTTAGTGAGCTATTTCTATGAGGGTCTTACCTGTAGAGAACGCCAATTTGTAGAGATGATGTGTAATGGTGGGTTCTTAGAGAAAGATCCTGATGAGGCCATAGAGTACCTCAATGAGCTTGCTGAAAAAGCTCACACTTGGACTGGACCTAGTACTACTGAGAGCACAAAAAAGTCACGACCTATAGAGAACCCAAATGGTGGTAGAATTTACCATCTTAGGGAAGAGGATAACCTTAAGGCCAAGGTCGAGATGCTCACTAGGGAACTAGAGGTATTAAAGACTAAAAGCTCAAAGCTAACACACGTGGTTAATCATGCAAAATATTTTGAACCATGTTTTGTGTGTGGTGGAGTAGATCATCTCGCCCAAGAGTGTCCCACATTTGCTGATATGAAAGGGATGTATAAGGAACAATGTAATACCTTAGGCATGTACACGAAGCCTTCTACACCCTTCTCTAATACTTATAATCCAGGATGGTGAAATCACCCCAATTTCAGCTGGAAGTCTAAAAACCAGCAGCTTGCATAACCCCCTGCACCTTATCATGAACCATATCATGCACCTATATCTTCTAGGAGTCCTTTAGAAAACACTTTGCATGCTTTTATTAAGGCATAGGGTAAGACTAATCAAAGGCTTGAATCTTTAATTATGCAGGTTGTTGAAGAACATAAAGAGATAAAGAGCCAAGTTTCCAAGCTGACGAGCTACTTGAGTGTGACTGAGGGAGGTAAGTTCCCTTCTCAAGCTCAGTCCACATCCTATGGTCAGCACTTAGCGCAACAGAATAAAAAAGGAGGTGAATGCCATTGGGACACTTAGTGGTAAGTCATTACACGTCCCAACAACGAAAAAAATCAGAGGATGTGGACGAGAACCACCAAGTTTACATGATTGACTTATTCATGGAAAATGTTCATCACTTTAATCCATTAGAGTCCACCCTCACCCATGGCTTCACAAGAGCATATATTGAGCCAGAATTTGCAGATGTTACTGATAACATCCTTAAGGCCTCTCCGAAGCACACAAGCACCAAATTTAATAGTAAAGCAGTTGCTGATGCATTCAACTCATGCTTGTCTAGGAGGGAATAAGAGTGTCTGGCTGAAGACGTAAAACTTAGCGCTCATGGGAGACACCCCATAGCATATCCTTTTATTTTTATTGTTTTTCATAATTCTTTTTCTTGTTTATTACTAGTATTTTTCTGTTTTCCAGTTTTACTTTCGTATTTATTTTTCAAGGAAAAATATACGAAGCAGTTCAAATGATGGTGCACAATTTTCAGCTTCTGTGCACTTTTGGCTACAAAGGAAGTTTCATTATCTTTTGCTTTCATGTTGAGGACAATGCCTACTTTAAGTTGGGGGTGGAAGAAATAGGTTCCTATTTTTCATGTTTTTCATTGAACTGCTTGGTGTCATTTTACCTTTCTGTTTGTTAGGATAATATGTTTTAAAAAAAAATTATGTTTAGTTTTGTTTGTTTTTAGCATACGTTGTGTTAGCCTTCGAGTTAATTCACATGTCGATGATATGAGCCTAATTAAGATAGTACATAGCATTTAGAAGAAGTTAAATCTTGCTTCGCTTTGAGAATAAATAAAGTGTAAATTTTTCTTTGGTTTGAGACTCTGGTTTGTAGTAAGATTGCATCATTAGTCTAAAGCATTTGGAGAAGTTTTATGTGCGATTGTTTTGTGAATACTTTTGCGGTCTCAACAAGCTCTAGAACTTACTTGATAATCACTTGAGGCGAAAATCATAGAATGCACACTACTTAGGATATGATATAGGCAATTTTTGAACCGTTTGAGCCTTTCAAACTTACCCTTGTTATATTTATCGCTAGTCACCTATTTGAGCATTTTTCTTGAAAAAGAAAAATTGAGCCTTGTTTCTTTCGATAAACCATTTACTTACCTTTATGAGCAAAAAAAATATTTTATCCTTACCTTTCTTTTAAAAGAACTTAGTTATACACATGTTGTGAGAAGCACTTAAAAGGTGTAAGGGTGGAAATATGAGAAAATATTACTACCATAACCCAAGTACATTAAAAGAGATAAGTTGAGGGTTGTGAAAAAGAAAAGAAAAGAATGAAGGAGGAGGTGAATGGTCTTATGCCAAAATAAAAGAAAAAGATGAATTATGGCAAAGAAAGAAGAAAAAAAAAAGTGGTGATTTATGGAGAGAAATGTTCAAAAAATTGTTGAAAGAGTTGGGTGTTGAAGTAAGGTTATCTTGTACTTATAGTGGTTGTGTTTAAATTAAGAGATTTAGTTCTTTTATTTGTTTAAACTTTCCTGTTCTTTCTTGACCTTTACCCTAGCCTAACGTTACAAGCTTATTAAGGACCTATTGATCCGATGTAGTGTGATTTTTCTACATAGTGGAGAGTGATTTGAAAAGTGAGCTTATGGAGCTTGATTTGTGATTGATGTCACACAATTTAATACGTTTTTAGAGGCCAAGACTTGTATTCATGCTGTGTTGTGCATAAAATCATCCGTGTGTTCGGACTAATGTATTGTGGCAAGATGGATGTTAAGAGTCGATAACGATTTTAAGGTTGATATTTGGATTATGCTTGGACTTGAGTGATATTTAATGATTCTATTTGTTGTGTGTTATGCATGTTTATTAGGCAAAGATTTTTGAATCACTCTTGGTTAACGCCAGCATTGCTGTATTTTGCTTTGATTTCTAAATAAAGAATTCATTTCATGTCTTTCGCTTGAATTGCTAGGGAAAAATAAGCTAGTTGGGGGTTGTAATGAGAGTCATAAAATTCATCTAAATAATACTTAATTGTTAGCATTTTAGGGTTGATCGAGCTTGGAATTATACTTTTATACCTTAATAACTCTAAAGTGTTATTCTTGAATAGTTTACTTATTTTAGTGCATTTTCAGGTACTTTGAGCTTAAAAAAGAGATAGAAAAGTTATCATCATTTTAAACACGAAGCTTCAATGAACACTAGAGTGAGATAATGGTTGCGGAAGAGCCAAAATGAAGATAAACCAAGAAAGGAGTTTCATTAAATCGCCAGAATTGCCCGTGCAGATTAATCATCTTTGCAGATTAAACTGCATTGATGCAGGAAGAACCAGGAGATGAGCCATATATTCTTAGAAAGATCCGGAAGTCTATTTTCTGGAGAATTTTATGGTTCGTAAAAATAATTTTTCTAGAGAAAGTTATGGCAGTTTTAGTAGACACAGGTCAGGCCTCCATAACAGAATCCACCTAGCACCGCACCCCTCACTTTCTAGTGCTGCACCCTCACTTTCCAGCGTTGCACCCCTCACTTTCCAGCGTCCACTCACTCCAAGACCAAATTAGGGCTGCACAATGATATTTTTTGGACCAAAATGCCCCTAACTACTTGTGATCTATAAATACATGCTTAAGGAGTGTGCAGCCAACATCATTCATCAAGAAGGAGAGGAGAAAGAGGGGATCCAAGGAATCCAAATCCAAAATATTTCTATGTCTCTTGAGGGCTGAAAATCAAGGGGAGAGCATCTATATTGTTCATCCACCTTGAGCTCCATGGCCAACTAATCATCAAATAAGGGAAATGGATGAATCCTTAGGGTTTTGTTGTTCCTTATTTCCTGTTCTTGATTCATTTGTATGAATTTATTGTTAAAACATTGTCTATGATTTACTCTTTGATTAAGTAAGAAGGATTTGAGTTCATGTGATAGCTGCACTTTATATTCTTCTTCTTTTAGATTTTCTTAACCCGGTGATTGCATGCTCATCCCCCATGTAAGTCTAGTCATGCTCTTCTTATGTGATGTTGGTTGGATGTGATTGATTCTGGTAGATCTATCTTATTAATTCATCCATTACTGCGATATTGTCATAGAGATATATTGTCGTTTCTTGATAATTTTTAAAGATCGGTCATGTGTGCTTGAATCGGAATCAATGAGTAATTTGTAACAATTACATTATAGTTTATAAATGTGCTTGATTGAATATTTTCCGATTGCTTGTTTGGGATGTGAAACTTGCAATCGAGATAAAAAACAATTGAATCGAGAGTGGAACAAGGCAACGAACCTAAAGAGGATTATCAGAACCTTGTTATTTCTTATTTATATTTCATTTACATTTAGACAATTTTTCTCACATTATTTCATTATCAAAACTCAAAAATCTTTTGTTTAACTTTTATCGTTCGTTTTAAGGTTCACACATTTTCTTTTGTAATTAACTTGTTTCTCTGTGGAATCGACACCCCAAAGGTGTACTACAATAACAGTGTTATACTTTGGGTGTAATCAGCAAGCACCCGCTACTTTTTAGCAGTGCATGGTCAGCATATTCTCTGACATGGTAGAGTGTTTCTTAGGGATTTTCATGGATGACTTCTCCGTCTTTAGTTTATCATTTGAGGAGTGTCTGCATCGTCTCACTTTGGTTTTAGTGCGGTATACTGAGAAGAACCTGGTGCTTAATTGGGAGAAGTGTCATTTTATGGTCAAGCAAGGTATTCCACCCCCATGTACGGTGAAGGAGGTTCGTTCTTTTCTAGGCCATGCAGGATTCTACAGGTTATTTATCCAGGATTTTAGCAAGATCGCCAGGCCTTTATGTAAGTTGTTGTTGAAGGATGCCCCATTTGTATTTAATGAAGACTGTAAGAAAACATTTGGGGATCTGAAGACGATTCTGACGTCCACACCCATTATTCAGCCACCTAACTGGGATGTGCCTTTTGAGATTATGTGTGACACATCAGATTATGCTGTTGGAGTTGTTTTGGGGCAGTGTGTTGATAAACTCCCCCATGTCATCTGCTATGCAAGCATAACTCTAAACGACGCACAACTCAATTACTCTACCATTGAGAAGGAGTTGCTAGCAGTCATTTTTGCATTGGACAAGTTCAAATCCTACTTGTTAGGATCAAAAGTCATTATCTACTCGGATCATGCAGTATTAAAGTATATTTTATCCAAAAAAAGACACTAAATCTCGTCTTATCCGATGGATTTTGTTACTTCAGGAGTTCGACATAGAGATTCGGGATAAGAAAGGTTTCGAATATGTGGTGACGAGCCATTTGTATAGGTTGATAGTGGATTTCATTAAGGCTGCCATTCCTATTTCTTATACCTTTCCTGATGAGCAATTGATGCACATTGCTTACAATCTCGCACCATGGTTTGTCGATATAGTGAACTATCTTGTCACCGGTCAAATGCCTTTACATTGGGGGCGACAAGATAAGTCCAAGTTTTTGGCTATGGTAAAGCATTTTTTCTGGGATGATCTTTACCTGTTCAAGTATTGTCCCGATCAGATCATTAGAAGGTGTATTCCTAAGCATGACCAATCTAATGTCATCGCTTTTTGTCATGATCATACTTGTGGAGGCCGTTTCAGTGCTAAGAAGACCGCTGTGAAGATTTTGCAGTGTGTATTTTATTGACCTACTGTGTATCTTGTGAGCGTTGCTAAAGGCTAGGGAGTCTTTCTAGGAGGAATATGATGCCCCTCAACCCCATTCTGATTGTTGAGCTTTTTGATGTATGGGGCATTGATTTTATGGGACCTTTCCCAAACTTTTTTGGCTATTCGTACATTCTGGTTACTGTGGACTATCTGTCCAAATGGGTGGAGGCTGTTACATGCAAGACCAATGACCACAGAGTTATGGTCTAGTTTTTTAAGGACACCATCTTTGCTTGTTTTGGTACGCCTTAAGCAATCATAAATGATGGAGGTAAGTACTTTTGTAACCAAATTTTTGAGTAGTTGATGAAGAAGTATTTCATCACACATAAGGTTGGCACCTCGTATCACCCGCAGACGAGTGGATAAGTGAAAATTTCTAATCGCGAGATCAAGCACATTCTGGAGAAGACTGTGAACCCGAATAGAAAAGATTGGTCTCTGCGATTGAATGATCCACTGTAGGCATATCGGACAGCATTCAAGACACCAATTGACATGTCTCCATATTGTCCTGTGTATGGAAAAACATGTCACCTTCCGGTGGAATTGGAGCATAGAGCGTATTGGGCTATCAAGCAACTAATCTTTCAAAGGCTGGCTCATAAAAGAAGCTCC
The DNA here is from genome assembly GCA_023935145.1 of Bretschneidera sinensis. NCBI lineage: Eukaryota > Viridiplantae > Streptophyta > Magnoliopsida > Brassicales > Akaniaceae > Bretschneidera > Bretschneidera sinensis. The sequence continues at coordinate 89,220,010 of CM043699.1, forward strand.
AACTCAATGAATTAGAGGAGCTGCGAAATGATGTATATGATTATGCGTGGTTGTACAAGGCACGAATGAAGAAGGCTCATGATCAGAACATTTTGAGAGGATCTTTTGAGCTTGGTAAAAGAGTTCTTCTTTACAATTCACACTTGCAACTTTTTCCAGGCAAGCTAAAATCTCGATAGACAGACCTATTTCTTATTCGGTTGGTTTTTCCTCATGGGGCCATCGAGATTGAGGATCTAAAGAATGGTAACACTTTTAAGGTGAATGGACAGAGGCTAAAACCAATCTTGGAGTTGAGGAGTTCGAATATTGAGACGATATTGTTAGAGGATCCTAGTTACTCAGAGTGAGTGGCGTCTATATGAAGAGTCTGGCTGAAGACTTTAAACTTAGCGCTCATGGGAGGCACCTCATAGCATATCCTTTCTGTTTGTTTATTATTTTACATATTTTTTTGTTACTGTTTATTTCTAGTGTTTCTTTTTGTTTTTCAGTCTTTATTTTTTAAGGACAACACGTACTTCAGTTCTAGTTTGGGGGTATGCTATGAGCCATGCCAGTCCAGCTAGCTCTCCATCTTCCAAGTCAGCTCTTTCCATATTATTCCTATATTGGGAACAATATGTAATTTAAGTTTGGGGTATAAGAGACACATTCACACACACTTTGTCCCAGTTTTTTTTGTATATTATTGAAAAGATAAATGCATGTTCATGATTGTTTTGAAATTTTGGTTGATCTAAACGAATACTGTGATGTGATGTCATTGGTGAGTTTAAAATCTTGAACACATGATTTGATGATAGAGTTTTAAAATTTTGTTACTTACTTTAGGCATTTGAGAATTCACATGTTTGATCTAATCTGGCACGAGCACATTAGCACAAAATAGTGTGAGGTATGATACGTGATTTTAATGTGTATGTTTTCATGACTTAACTGAAACTGGATGACTTGTTGGGTTAACACTTTGACATAGAAAAGTATAAATGAAAATAAAAAAAATTACACAAAAAGAGAAAAATGCTCATGATGATCATTAATAAACTTTCCACTGAGTAACTGGACCTCTTGTCTTAGAAAGCAGTGAGTGTTCACGTCAAAAGGTGGGAATTTTATTTGTAATGATCATTGAAAAACTTTTCGCTAAGTAACTGAACCTCTTGCCTCAGTAAGTAGTGAGTGTTCACGTCAAAAGATGAGAATTTTACTTGGTAGCATCAAGGCCAGTTTAGTTTCGTAGCCTTTTTTACTCGAGTTAGTAAGTCCTTAGGGGTGTCTTTACACCTAATGCCCTAAAACCATTTGGTTTGTGAGTCATTGACTCAACACTCGCTACATGGGTCAATTAGGAACCTTAAGGGAACTAAACATAGCAGAGCTTTATAATAAAATAGAGAAGAAAATAAAACTACACCATCATTGTTCATTCTGATGAGAAATTCTGTGAATCTTGAGACATTGAGATATTGCACATCGAAGTTATTTGGAAGACTTATCTTTATTTGCTAATTCACTTTACACTGAGTCAGACTTGTGATGCTTTAGCCTGCCTTTTAAGCTTGCTCATGAATGAATATCATGGTTTTGTGTGCTAAATAAATTTTTGGACACCATGAATGATGGATTTATCTTTATGTTCTTTGTTTTTCATTTAGTTTTTTTTTATTATTTTGTTTTGCTAAGGGACTAGCAAAATGTAAATTTGGGGGTATTTGATGAGTGCTAAATATTGCATATTTTGGCCCTTTAATTTATATTTGTTAGCTTAGGAATTTGTTACTTTGAGTTGTTTTTTTCTGTTGTTTTACAGGTTTACAAGCACTTGGAAAGGAGTTTCACTAAATTGCCAGAATTGCCCATACAGGTCAGTCATTTTTGCGGATTAAACTGTACTGATTCGGGAAGAACCAGGAGATGAACCATATACGCTTGGAAAGATCTAGATGTCTATTTTCTGGGGAATTTTACGGCTCGTAAATATGATTTTTCTAGAGAAAGTTATGGCAGTTTTATTAGACAAAGGTCAGGCTGTGCATGATTTCAGCGTGGCAGAAGTGATTTTTACATATTAAACTGTAATTATTCAAGAAGAACCAGGAGATGAGCCATATATCCTTGGAAAGATCCGAATGTTTATTTTCTAGGGAATTTTACAGCTCATAAATATGATTTTTCTAGAGAAAGTTATGGCAGTTTTAGTAGATAAAAGTCAGGCTGTGCGGGATTTCAGCGTTGACAGAAGTTTTGAAGGGCATGTGAAGGCTTAAATCCCATATCCCACATCAATTGGAAACACATTCAATATCACACATCTCACATCGGATTGGAAACACATTGCACTTATGGAGTTCCCCTATAAAAGCCCCATTTTACTTCATCAAATGGGTGTGCAATCCGGAGGACTTCTGCTAGCATTCTGGGGGATCTTCAAGGCTTTGTTACCAAGGGGGGAAGCGTTGAACAACAGCTGGGAGTGGAATTTCTCTCAATGTATAGTCAGTTTTAATTTATTTCTTTTGAGTTTAAAGTTTTATGTTTAGCACTTTAATTGTGAAATTTAGTTTCATAATCATGAGAGGCTAAAACTTTCATCTAAGGTTGAAAAGGAAGCCTCGCCATTGTTTGGCATAATATTTTCAAATATGTTCATACAATTCTGATATTTTTAGTATTAATGTTCTGTTTCAATTGTTTGAGTAAATTCTTATGATTGATTGTGTTTAAATTGTTCAAATTGGATATTCCTCGTGTTTCATCTGCCGGATACGGCGGATCATCCAAAGTAAATTGGATATCTATTGTGATTCTAAAAGGATACATTGGATGATTTGGTTGAATTAGGGTATTCGCTGTGATTTGTATAATGGTGGATTCATGGAATTATTTGATAGATTACTTTTATATAGAACATGAAAATATATGTTTTATTTTGGTGATGTGGATTCAGAAACCTTAGTATTTTTATCATTTCTTTCAACTCAATTTAGTTTAGTTTATATTCTTTGCAAAATACAATCCAAAATTCGGAACTAGGTTAAAATAGGTTTAGTTTAGATAAAATATATTTTTACAACGCAATTCCCTGTGGATTCGACCTCGTACTTGCACACACTATATTGCAAACGACTCATGCGCTTGCGAATAATTTAAAACTCACAACAATATTTGAATTAATTATCAACCTATCATTTGATAATAGATGAAAGTTGGTTGATGAGTATGATAAGAATAATTGATATATTAGAGATTTATTATATGAGAAGTAATAATATTGAAATAATAAGTTAATTAATATAATGAAGGGATAAATGAAATTCTTGATAAGCTATGATTGAAATTTTGATATGATATATGAGGAGAAAATCTAATAAATATGATCAAATAATAATTTTGAGAAAAATTTGGATAGTTAAATTAAATGTCTGAATGTATGCTTGTTTTTATATTATTGTTCATATGTATATTTCATATCATTGTTCATATCCATGAAATAATAGAATCGCGAAGGGAGTTGGTCTAAATGAAAATCATGACAGCCAATATATACTGGAGATAAATGAAAACCATGACAGCCGGTATATGCTGGAGATAAATGAAAATCGTGACAGCCGGTATAAGCTGCAGATAAATGAAAACCGTGACAGCCGGTATAAGCTGCAGATAAATGAAAACCGTGACAGCCAGTATATGTTGGAAATAAATAAAAACTGTGATAGCCGGTATATACTGGAAATAAATGAAAACCGTGACAGTAAGTATGTGCTGGAGATAAAAGAACCAGGAAGGCGACCGGTCTAAGATAAAAACATGTCGACATGTGGGAAGACGTTCCCAAATAATAATTCATGTATTGCATGTGTTTTAAATATTAATTATTATTATTTGAGATACTAAAGTGTTATTCTAATTGTAAATTTATTGATAGAAACGGGTTTCATAGATAGACAGATATGATGAGAAAAAATATAAAAGTATGATATGATAAGGATTATCGCAATGATTGATTATATGTTGTGAACCTTATAACGAGGTAATTAGAGATAGAACTGATAGTCTCAAAGTGATTAAATATATGGGAAGAAGAGATTGATAAGGATAGGGATTATGATATGAGTAGTGATAATAGAATGCTATTATCAAATTATATGAGATATAGATGAATGAATATTATAAAACTAATTATAGAAATTGAATACTTCTAGTAAATTTAATTCACTGAGCTTGTGAAGCTCACCCTTTATTGTTAAATAATTTCAGGTAACAGGTAGGACAGATAGATTGGTGAGTTGATATTTAGACTGAGTCATTATCTGTAAGCCACGTGGTCCACATCCTCAGACTAATGAAAAAAAAATATTTGTAAATATTCATGCATACTATGTTGTATATATTGTTCAGTTGAGATCTAAATGATGTAACTCTCTTGTTGAGGGTTGAGGATTTATATATGTAGATAATTCAGTTGATGTTTTATATTGTTGCATATATGTGTCGTATTGGGATTTCAAAAAGTGACGACACCGTCTTGGGGGTGGCTAACCCGGGATGGGTCGTTACAATTTTGGTATCAAAGCATTAGGTTTTATAATTCTGTAGACTACATAAGAATTTAAAGAAGTGGAAGATTTAAATAAACTATATTTTAATGTAGAGTCTGAGGATGACATGTGGACGTGCTAGAGCTAAAGATAGAGTTCTGAATCAAAGGGGACGTGGTAGACCCCCAATATTTAGAAGAGCTAAAGCAGAGGAAGATGTTAAGTCTGTGTTTCCTGCAAAGGAATAAGTTGCTAGTGCAGCTGGTACTAACAGAGCTGGGAGAGAATCTGATATTATGAGGAATAAATTGAGAGAAGCTCTTGATCATGCTATAGAAAGGATAAATGCAGTAGAAGAAATGGCTGATAATTTGTAGAGGAGATTAAAGGAGAGGGGTAGAATAGAACCTGATGTGGTGAGACAAGATGTTCATAAGGGAGAATATGTGTTTGTACATAAGATGCAAGGGGATTGTTTTGTGAGATTTCTAAAATTTAAATCCTATCTTTTAGAGGATTAGTAAATCCTGTGGAAGCTGAGCAGTAGGTTAGACATGTAGAGAAATATTGTGAAGTCTTACCAGTGACAGATAGACAAAAGGTTCTTTTTGATTCATTTATGCTTGAAGGTGAGGCTTCTCAATGGTGGGAGGATATTCTGCGTAGAGTGAGTACACAGGTAGAACAACCTTTAACTTGGAGTATGTTTAAGGATGAGTTACTTGTGAAGTATTTTCTAGATACATTTCGGGCACAAGAAGAGAGAGATTTTATTCATCTAAGACAGAGTACTTTATCGGGGGATGAATATGATAGTAGATTTATAGGCATGTCAAGGTTTTTAAATGAGTTAGTGAATATGGAGAAAAGGAAATATAAGAGATTTTTAGACAGGTTACACTATGAAATTTGGATTAAACTCTCTTATATGGGCATTGGGAATTATGCTATACTGGTGGATAAAGGATTATAGATTGAGAATGATTTGATGGAGTTTAGAGGTATAAGGGATTGGCTGAAGAGGTTTGCATTTGACGGACCTAGAGGTGGTGGCAATATGAGTGTGCGGGGTGGGAGACCACCCCAGAGAGGGCGTTCCTTGTCACAAGGAACTGTAGTACAGAGTCAGAGGCAAGTAGGATATGTTGCTTTTGTAGCTTATAGCAATAGAGGTGGGACCCCAAGATTTGGGAGACAGACTATGGGAACTGGGAATTATGGTAGAGAAGTGAGTATGCCAGCAATGGGAAGTGGTAATCTAATGTATGATCGAGAGCCAAGGGTTTGCTTTAGATGTAATCAGACGGGGTATCTGTCTCGGAATTGCCTTACGCAGATACGCTTCGTATGTGATGAGGGAGGACATGTTGATGTAGATTGTCCAGTGGGGAAATCTATTGACGTAGGCGCTGGAAGTGTTGGGAGAAAACATGTGGAGAAAGGTAGGGGATCAGAGAGTGTGCGGGGCAAAGGCAGATGATCTGTAGCTGAGAGAGGTGTTGTGAGTTTTAAATTACTCGCAACCGAACGAGTCGTTTGCAATATAGTTTTGTGCAAGTGCAAGGTCGAATCCACAGGGATTTGCGTTGTGAAAATGTAATTTTATCTAAACTAAACTTATCTTAACCTAGTTCCGAGTTTTGAATTATATGTTGCAAAACAAATAAAAACTAAACTAAATTGATTTAAAACTAATAATAAATACACTAAGGTTTCTGAATCCACCTCACCAAAGTTAAATATATATCTTCATGTTCTAAAAATAGCCTATCAAAACATTCCATGAATCCAACTTAAAACAAAAAAACAACAAATATCCCAATTAAACCAAAAACATCCAATGTATTCGCTTTTAACAAATCACAAAGGAAATCCAATTTAATCAAAAACAATTTGATATATCCATCAGATGAAACACACGGAATATCCAACAGAACAATTTAAACGCAATCAATCATAAGATTTTACTCAAATAATTGATAGAATATTTATACTAAAAAAAACATCAGAATTGTATAAACAAATATGAAACTATTATGCCAAACAACGGCGAGGCTTCATCTTCAACCTTAGTTGAAGATTTTAGCCACTTATAATCATAAAACTAGAGTTCATAATAAAAGTGCTAAACATTAAACTAAAAAAAACAGTAAATTAAAACTGACTATACATGGGAGAAATTCCACTCGCTGTTGGGCGGCACTTCCCCTCGTGGTAGCAAAGCCTTCGGGATCCACCAGAATGCTAGTAGAAGCCCTCAAGATTGCACCAAAATAGCACAATGATTGCTCCCTAAAGATGAAGTGAAGAGGGGCTTATATAGGGAAACATCACAAGTGCAATGCGTTTCCAATCCGATGTGGGATACTGCAGATTCCAGCTTTTGCTCTTTGACCTTTGTCTACTAAAACTGCCATAACTTTCTCTAGAAAAATTATTTTATTGATCCGTAAAATTTTTCAGAAAATAGACATCTGGATCTTTCCAAGCATATATGGTTCATCTCCTGGTGCTTCCTGAATCAATACAGTTAAATCCTCAAAAATGGCTGATCTGTCACGCTGAAATCATGCACAGCCTGACCTTTGTCTACTAAAACTGCCATAACTTTCTCTAGAAAAATTATTTTATTGATCCATAAAATTCCCTAGAAAATAGACATCCGGATCTTTCCAAGAATATATGGCTTATCTTCTGGTTCCTCCTGAATCAATACAGTTTAATCCTAAAAAATGGTTGATCTGTACGAGCAATTCTGGTAATTTAGTGAAACTCCTTTCCAAGCTTGTAAACCTGTAAAACAATGAAAAATAACTCAAAGTAACAAATTCCTAAGCTAAAGAATGTAAATAAGTGGCCAAAATATGTAATATTTGGAATTCATCAAATACTCCCAAACTTACATTTTGCTAGTCCCTTAGCAAAACAAAATAAAAAACTAAATGAAAAACAAAGAACATAAAGATAAATTCATCACTAATGGTATCCAAAAATTTAAGGAGCACTCAAAACCATGATATTCATTCATGAGCAACCTTAAAAAAATATAACCCATCTTTGCAATGAATAGGAATTTTAAAACCTAATTACTTACAAGAGGCAAGCAAGACATCACAAGCTTGAATCAGTGTATAGTGAATTAGCATATACAGATGAGGTTTCTAAATAACTTCAATGTACAATGTCTCCATGTCTTAAGATTCATAGGATTTCTCATCAGAATGAACAATAATGACATAGTTTTATTTTACCTTTTATATATATATATATATATATATATATATATATATATATATATATATATATATATATATATATATATATATATATATATATATAAGGCTCTGCTATGATTAGTTCCCTTAAGCTTTCTAATTGACCAATGTAGCGAGTGTTGAGTCAATGACTCCCAAACCAGATGGTTTTAAGGCATTAGGTGTACAGACACCTCTAAGAACTTACTAACTTGAGTCAAAAAGGCTACAGAACTAAACTAACCTTAATACTACCAAGCAAAATTTCCACCTTTGACGTGAACACTCACTGCTTACTGAGGCAAGAGGTCCAGCTACTCAGCGGAAAGTTTCGCAATGATCATTATGAATAAAATTCCCACCTTTTGACGGGAATACTCACTACTTAATGAGGCAAGGGGTCCAGTTACTCAATGGAAAGTTAATTGATGATGGTCATTTTTTTATTTTTTGCTTTTCTATGCCCAAGTGTTAATCCCACAAGTCATCCAGTTTCAGTTAAGTCAATGAAACATACACATTGAAATCGTATGTCATACCTCACACAAATATGTGCTAATGTGCTCGTGTTTGATTGGCTCAAACATGTGAATTCTCAAATGCCCAAAGTAAGTAACAAAGTTTTAAAACTCTATCATCAAATCATATGTTCAAAATTTTAAGCTCACCAATGAAATCACATCACAATATTTGTTTAGATCAACTGAAATTTCAAAATAACATGAGCATGCATTTACCTTTTTTTTTTTTAAATGAAGAAAAACAACAACAAATTAGGACAAAGTGTGTGTAATGTGTCTCCCATACCCCCAAACTTAAATTACACATTGACCCCAATGTGTGAATAATATGGAAAGAGCTAACCTGGGAGATGGAGAACTAGCTAGACGGGTATGGCTCATAGCATACCCTCAAACTTGAATTGAAGTACGCGTTGTCTCTGAAAAATAACGACTGGAAAACAAAAATACTAGAAACAATCATTAATCATAAATATGTAAAATAATAAATAAACAGAAAGGATAAGCTGTGGGGTGCCTCCCATGAGCGCTAAGTTTAACGTTTTCAGCCAGACCTAACATTAGCAATCATGCCCAACTAAGCGCTCCACCATCTGATCAATAAATGGGATTGGAAAATGACCCTTCCTTGTGGCAGCATTCAACTTACGGTAGTCTATACATACTTTCCATCCTGACTGAACATGAATTGGCACCAACTTATCGTCCTCATTCTTCACTACCGTCACTCCAGCCCACTTGGGCACGACATGAATCGAGCTCACCCACTTGCTAACAGAGATTGGATAATTGATCATTGCATCAAACAGCTTTATCACTTCAATCCTCACAACCTCTTGCATAGTTGGGTTAAGCCTTCTTTGTGGCTCCCTCGATGGGTTGATATTCTCTTCCAAATGTAACTTGGGCATCACCATCGAGGGGCTGATTCCCTTGACATCTTTAATAGTCTAGCTGATAGCTTCCTTATGCTCTCTTAAAACATCCAATAATTTCTCCTCTGGAGCATCAACCAAATCTGAAGCTATAATCATAGGCAAAGAATCTGCTGGACCTAGGAACTTATAATTAAGATTGTTCGGTAAAGGCTTAAGTTCTTTCTTGGGGGGTTCAGGTGTTGTGGTCTCCTCTGTCTCACTGCTCTTCTGAGGAGCAGACTCCAAAGTAACATTTGCTTGCTCAAGTAACATATCCAAATCCAAATCTTCTCCAAACTGAGCAAAGCATGCCTCCAAGGGGTCCTCAATGCTTGATTCACCCACAGTCTCCTCTGTCTTATTACTCTCCAGAGGAGTAGACTCCAAGATAGTAGTTGCTTGCTCAAGTAGCTTATCCAAATCCAAATCCTCTCCAAACTGAGCAAAGCATGCTTCTAGAATGTCCTCAGATTCCCCTCCTTTCTTGGGCACTTGTAATCTCTCAGGGTAAGGCGCTTTAGGTACAAACAACCTAGGGAGATCTTTAATAATAGGTGTGGCTGTAGATAGCTTAGCATCTCTCTTCCTTGTTGCCACTTTCTTGCCCTTGTTGCATAGCAGGGTTCTCTTCTACTTGATTGTCCACTTGTCTTCCATACCTCAATGTGACAATCACTTGCACTTGTTCCTGCCCGTGCATAGGAGTTGATGAATTTCCAACCGCAAACTATTCCTTCGGGTTGGGCACAGGTTGACTAGGGAACTTTCCCTTCTCTCCCTCACCCAAGTGACTTGCGATTTGACCCATTTGACTCTCTATCTTAGCAATCACTTGGGTGTTTACTATTTGTGCACTCCTTATTTCACTTATGGATTGGCCGATCATCTTCATAAAATCATTGAGGGTATCCTCCAATGATTGTGAAACCGACACTAGCGCTTGAATGGGAGCTTGGTAAACGGGTGATGGTGCTGGATAGGCTGAGTGACCATAACTTGGAACTGGTGGAGAAAATTCAAGAGGGTATTGATTGTGAGCATGATAAGGGGCTCTTCCCTAATTCATCAGTTGGTTTTGCGTCCATGAAAAATCAGGGTGGTTCCGCCACCCTGGATTGTACGTATTAGAGTAAGATCCATTTAATTGCCACCAATAGTCATTGAAAGCGTTCATTTGTTCCATAGGATACCCGACAAAAGCTAACATAGATGGACAATTCTGTGCTAAATGCATAGGACTAGTACAGATGGAACAACTATCAACATTGAATATATTGGTTGTATTGATGGACTGGCCGGTCATCTTAATGAAATCCTTGAGAGCGTCCTCTTAAGACTGTGAAACCGGTGCTGGATTCATCCACATTTTAAATTTTTTTTTTATATATCTATAATTTTTTTATAGGCCAATGCAAATAGAAACAAATAAAATAAAATAAAATTGCAAAAAGAAAAATTAAACAAAAAGTGCTAACTAACTAATAGAAAAATAAAATCAATTCAGACCAAAAATTTATTTTTCTCAAACCAAACAACTCCACGGCGATGGCGCCAAAAACTTGTTGTGAGTTTTAAATTACTCGCAAGCGCACGAGTCGTTTGCAATATAGTGTTGTGCAAGTGCGAAGTCGAATCCACAGGGAATTGCATTGTGAAAATTTAATTTTATCTAAACTAAACTTATCTTAACCTAGTTCCGAGTTTTGAATTATATGTTGCAAAACAAATAAAAACTAAACTAAATTGATTTAAAACTAATAATAAAGACACTAAGGTTTCTGAATCCACCCAACCAAAGTTAAACATATATATTCATGTTCTAAAAATAGCCTATCAAAACATTCAATGAATCCAACTTAAAACAAAAAAACAACAAATATCCCAATTAAACCAAAAGCATCCAATGTATCTGCTTTTCACAAATCACAAAGGAAATCCAATTTAATCAAAAACAATTTGATGTATCCATCAGACAAAACACACGGAATATCCAACAGAACAATTAAAACGCAATCAATCATAAGATTTTACTCAAATAATTGACAGAACATTTATACTAAAAAAAATCAGAATTGTATAAACAAATCTGAAACTATTATGCCAAACAACGGTGAGGCTTCATCTTCAACCTTAGTTGAAGATTTTAGCCACTCATAATCATAAAACTAGAGTTCATAATAAAAGTGCTAAACATTAAACTAAAAAAAAATAAATTAAAACTGACTATACATGGGAGAAATTCCACTCGCTGTTGGGCGGCACTTCCCCTCGTGGTAGCAAAGCCTTCGGGATCCACCAGAATGCTAACAGGAGCCTTCAAGATTGCACCAAAATGGCATAAGGATTGCTCCCTAAAGATGAAGTGAAGAGGGGTTTATATAGGGAAACATCACAAGTGCAATGTGTTTCCAATCCGATGTGGGATACTGCAGATTCCAGTTTTTGCTCTTTGACCTTTGTCTACTAAAACTGCCATAACGTTCTCTAGAAAAATCATTTTATTGATCCGTAAAATTTCCCAGAAAATAGACATCTGGATATTTCCAAGCGTATATGGCTCATCTCCTAGTTCTTCTTGAATCAATACAGTTAAATCCTCAAAAATTCCTGATCTGTCACGCTAAAATCATGCACAGCCTGACCTTTGTCTACTAAAACTGTCATAACTTTGTCTAGAAAAATCATTTTATTGATCCATAAAATTCTCCAGAAAATAGACATCCGGATCTTTCCAAGTATATATGGCTCATGTCCTAGTTTCTCCTGAATCAATACAGTTTAATCCTAAAAAATGGTTGATCTGTACGTGCAATTCTGGCAATTTAGTGAAACTCCTTTCCAAGCTTGTAAACCTGTAAAACAACGAAAAACAAATCAAAGTAACAAATTCCTAAGCTAACAAATATAAATTAAGTGGCCAAAATATGCAATATTTGGTACTCATCAAGAGGACGTGGTAGCCAGTTACAATCCAGAGACAACAGAGTCTATGCGTTGACCTAACAAGATGCACGAGTCACTCCTGATGTTGTTATCGGTATAGTATCTATCCTTGATAGACCTACTAGATTATTGATTGATCCTGGTGCAACCTATTCTTTTGCATCCAGTATTTATATGAAATCTATTGATGCTCGTGTTAGTCTTTTGATGCATGCTATTGTTGTTGAGGTTCCCACTGGGATAAGGTTATTATCAAGAAAATTTATCGGAGTTGGTGATTAGTCTGGCTGATAGAGAATTTGAAGTTGATTTATTGCATTTAGATACGACAAATTTTGATTTAATTCTGGGGATGAATTGGTTATCTATATATCATGCTTGAGTAGATTGTTTTAGGAAGAATGTGGTGTTCAAGATACTCGGACATGAGTAGTTTAGTTTTCAGGGAGAATGTAAGATACTTGCCAACTATTTTATTTCTTCCCTGACTACTAGTAAATGATTGAAGAAGGGCTGTGAGGTGTACTTGGCGTATGTGATGGATTCTAGCAAGAAGATTAGAAAGTTAGAAGAAATTTTGGTAGTGAAAGATTTTTCTGATGTATTCCTTAAGGACTTGTCTGGAATGCCTCCCAATAGGGAGATTGAGTTTTTTATTGAGGTGATTCCTGGATCAGCACCCATATCCATAGCATCTTATAGAATGACAACAACTGAATTGAAAGAGTTGAAAGTTCAGGTTCAGGAGTTGCTAGATAAATAGTTTATTCAACCTAGTATGTCACATTGGGGAGCCCTTGTGTTGTTTGTTAAGAAGAAAGATGGGACAATGAGGTTGTATATTAATTATAGACAGTTGAATAAGATCATTATCAATAATAGATATTATTTGCCCAGGATAGATAATTTATTCGAGCAATTACAAGGAGCTATGGTGTTTTCTAAGATAGACCTGAGATTAGGTTATCATCAATTGAGAATAAAGGAGGGGGACGTGCCTAAGACTACTTTTAGGACAGGTTATAGCCTTCATGAGTTCCTTGTGATTCCATTTGAGTTTACTATTGCTCCTACAACATTTATGAATCTAAATAATCGGGTGTTTAAACCGTTCTTGGATAGATTTGTGATTGTATTTATTAATGATATTTTGGTATATTCCAAGAATGAAGATGAGCATATGCAACATTTAGAGATAGTGTTAAATATTTTGGGGAGGGAGAAATTATATGCAAAGTTCTCTAAGTGTGAGTTTTGGTTGAGTGAAATATCTTTGTTAGGGCATGTTAGGTCGAGAGAGTGGATAACAGTTGACCCATAGAAAGTAGAAGCAGTGTTGAATTGGGAAAGACCCACTAGTGTAACTGAAATTAGAAGCTTTTTGGGGTTAGCTGGTTATTATAGGAGGTTTATCCAAATTTTTTCTATGATTGCTAGACCATTGACTAGATTGACTAAGAAGGAAGTGAAATTTAGGTGGTAAGAAGAATGTGAGAGGAGTTTCCAGCTGTTGAAAGAAAAATTAACTACTGCCCCGGTATTGGTGCTTTTTTCTAGTTATGAAGGATTTGTGCTATATAGCGATGCATCACACCAAGGGTTGGGATGTGTGTTGATGCAACATAGGAGGGTTATAGCTTATGCTTCTAGGAAATTGAAGATCCATGAGAAGAATTACCCGACCCATGGTTTAGAATTGGCTACTATAGTTTTTGCTTTAAAGATTTGGAGACATCATCTGTATGGAGCCACTTGTAAAAATTTTACTGATCATAAAAGTTTGACGCATTTACCGACCCAGAAAGAGTTGAATCTGAGGCAGATGAGGTGGATGGAGTTGATTAGTGATTATGACTGTACAATTCATTATCATCCAGGAAAGGTTAATATAGTAGCTGATGCATTGAGTAGAAATGCTACAGGGAGATTAGCTGCTATTGGGAGTCATAATACTAGCTTAATGATAGAATTAAGAAAAATGAGGATGCAGTTGAGTATCAGTTATAGAGGAGTATTGATAACAAATATGGTGGTATAATCTTCTATTATTGATCGTTTATTACAGATACATGGTAAAGATTAAGGGATGAAGAAGATCAAACAGAAAATACTAAGTGGGAAGCCGAATAGGTTTAGAATTAGAGAAGATGGTATGGTGGTATTGGAACATAGAGTTTGTGTTCCCAATGATGTGGAGATGAAAAATGAGATACTAAGGGAGGCTCATGATTCTGTATATTCTATGCACCCGGGTAATAATAAGATATACAAGGGGTTGAAATAGAATTATTAGTGGTCCGGGATGAAGAATGATGTAGCTGAGTATATTTCTAAATGTTTGATTTATCAAAAAGTGAAGTATGAGAATAGACATCCAGCAGGTTTATTACAACCTCTTCCAGTACCTGAATGGCTATGGATCAATATGAGCATGGATTTTGTGTCTGGTTTTCCCTATACCCAGAGAGGTCATGATGTTGTATAGGTTATAGTGGATAGACTTTCTAAGTCTTCGCATTTATTTCCTATTAAAACTATCTGGAGTCTAGAAAAGTTGGTTGAATTGTATGTAGCAGAGATTATAAGATTACATGGAGTACCTTTAAGCATTGTATCAGATAAAGATTCTAGATTCACTTCTAGATTTTGGAGGGGTTTTCAAGAAGCTATGGGTACGCAATTGCAGTTTAGTACAACTTTTCATCCACAAACTGATGGGTAGACAAAGAGAATCATTAGAATACTAGAAGATATGCTGAGAGCAAGTGTATTGAGTTTCTTAGTGAGCTAGGATGCTTATTTACCTTTGATTGAGTTTGCATACAATAATCAGTATCAAACTAATATTGGGATAGCACCATTTGAGGCTTTATATGGTAGAAGGTGTAGAACTCCAGTATGTTAGGAAGAAGTTGGAGAAAGAAAAATATTTGGTCCAAAAATAATAGATTTGACTACTGAGAGAATCAAGCTGGTTAGAGATAACCTTATAGCAGTACAGAACAGACAGAAGGGATATACTAATAATAGAAGACGACCTTTTAAGTTTCAGGTTAGTGACTAGGTAGTTTTGAAGATATTTCCGTGGAAGAGTGTATTGAGGTTTAAAAAGAAGGGAAAGTTGAGTCCGAAATTTGTGGGACCATATAAGGTGATTGAGAGAGTTGGACCAATAGCATATAGATTGGATTTGCCTCTAGAGTTAAAACAATTACATAACATGTTTCATGTGTCACTTTTGATAAAGTTCTTACATGATGAATCCCATAGTATTCTGAATTAGGCTGTAGATCTTCGGGAAGATTTGACCTTTATGCAAGTACCAGTTAGAATTCTAGACAGAAAGGAACAAGTCTTGCATAATAAAGTCATTCATTTGATTCAAGTATTATGGCGGAAAAAATATATCGAAGAAATTACTTGGGAGCATGAGGCAAGAACGAGGAAAGAATACCCCCAACATTTTCATGAATTAGGTAAGGAAATTTCGGGGATGAAATTTTTATAAGGTGGAAGAATTGTAATACCTGTGTACTTAAAGTAAGAGTAAAGAAGTAATTTGATAAATATGACATGGAATTAAAATAATATATATGAAAGATTTATAATTGAAAAAGAAAATTTGTCACCTGGACAACGTGGGTAAGGAAGAAGAAGAAAAAAAAGTTTTGGTTTAAAAAAAAAAAAAAAAGACACCTGGACGTAAGCGTCCAGGTATGGCTTTGTTTTGAAAATCAAGACACAGGGCATGTTTGGTAACAGTTTTCAGTTTTCAGTGTTCGAAAACTGTTTTCGAAAATAGTTTCTGAAAACAGTTTTCTGATGTTTTCTGAAGAAAACATGTTTGGATAATCAGTGTTCGAAAACTGTTTCCAAAACAGTTTTCAGTGAAATGTTGTTTGGATAATCAGTGTTCGAAAACTGTTTTGAAAATAGAAAAGTGTTTGGATTACATCTTCTTGTAATTGTTTTCAGTTTTCAGTGTTCAGTTTAAATTTTAATATCTAAAATTAATTTTATTTGTCATATTTACTAAATACAATTTTTTAAGCACACACCAAATACTTGGAAATAATTAATATTATTTTTTTTAAAATGCTTGTATTTTTTATATATCATCGATCAAACATGACGACACTCTTCCCAAAGCAATATTCTATAACATTATGTAGAGATGAGTGTCTATAGTTATATAGTTCTCTATAACCCGTTGATTGGCGTGTTCTATCTTGATATTCATTCAAGGAGAATTTTGAAGATTTCTGGATGATTGCAAAGAGTAAAAGACAGAAGAATTTCGAAGATCTTATTAACCGATACAAAGTCCAGTTGCTTTAGCATGAGTTTAACACCAACAATCACACTTGGATGCTAACGATTAGCAGATTGGCTAATCACATCTTGTAGTCGAACTTATCATTGTTACAACCTTTCATCATTGTTATAACCTTAAGTATAGATAAATTGAAAAGCTAATAAAGATCAAAATTAATCAAGGCATGACTATATTTTGTAAGAGAATATAATCATTAACCAATATTAGATGTTCATTACATCAGCTTTTGTACTCCTAGTTCATGAATTTCCCTCACTTAAGCCACAACAATGATACCATACAATTAGGTATGTTAAAAGCACACAACCAGATATACTGCTACTCCCCTAATAAAGTAACCATAAAAAAACAAAAACAACTGGGGCACTCATAATCTCATTGTAACATCAGTAATAAAACTAAACCACAAACACAGAAAGGAAAAAAAGAAAATACAAGTTGGTATGAAAGACAATTGCTATCCTCTGTGAAACATGCACTTCAACCAATTCTATGCTGAACCTTTCTCTTGTTTCACCTCATCTGAGTTCGGCTTGGATGGGGCCGAAAGAGATGGAGAGGCCTCCATTCCTATCTCTGCTCTTAGGTTATTGATGCTTTGCTCCAACTCATTTATGCGGCCTCCCATCTCATCAAGTGCATTGAAACCTGGATTGCTGCAAACAAAGTTATAGTAAGCAGTAGCAGTGCATTCTCAAAACAAAGTTATTTTGGATCACTCACCATGAGATATCACGTGGATTTAAGATCAATCAAAAACCACTACACTCTAAGAAACAATTTACAAATTAAAGGAGTTCCTAGAGGCATCACACATAAACACAAACACTACCATTCAAGCAATTAAATAGTTTTACAGGAACAGAGGAAACAAAATTTCACTTCAGAAAAACAAAGCTCAGTGCTTGTCACACTATATTTGTATGTAATCCTCCCTCAGGAAAGCTTTGTGCTTGTCACACTATATTTGTACTCCCTCAGGAAAGAAAACTCTGATCACTCAACCTTATCTTCACACAGTCAAACATTTAAAAAAAAGAAAAAGAAATACAAGGCCCAACTGAATAAAAGCTTCAATGACAAGTATGCATTACCAAAGGGTTGCACAAGTTGCTCAGATATGGTAGCACACCGGAGCTTTCCAAAACCAGCAAATCAACACAAAATATGTTATAACCTATACACAACCAAGTGAAGAAATCTTTTAGGACCTCAATGAAGGAAACAAATTGAAGTAAAAACCAAAAAAGCTTCAATATAACCAGAACCACCTTTGACATAAACAAACATTCATATACAAATCATAAGACAGTTTGATCTATTTGCTATGTTGTTCTTGACTTGGATTTCCAGTAAATTGTTAGATGCTTCTAATAAACATATAACCAACTATTTAAGGAAATAAAAAGATAAAATAGCCAAGAAACATGACTAAAAATTAGAGCATATCAACTAATGTTGACAATGAATCACAATGATCTACTTTGCACAGAACTCTCCCCTCCAAGCCCCTCTACTTATCTTAATCAACTGAAGAAAATAATTTACATAACAATAACAAATACCGGCTATAATCTATACTACTGTTTATCAACTAATCCAGTGAGATAAACTAAGCTTAAACTTTAAACAATTCCCAGATATAACTAAAACATTCCTAGTTGAAGGTAAATTCTTAAACAATGACATGAACTTTAAGCTTTGAACTTTGAAGACTTGACCCTGGTTACAGACCTCACTTTGTATGGGCTCATATTCATGAGCTGTTACACACTTGCACTCACTGATTCCAATATTAAATCTTTAACATCCATTGTATTCTCAAATATCCTTTTGTTCACAATGCCTTCCAAGCAATGGGCTCTCCTAAACACTAGTTCCATAACTAAAGCTTGCGTCAAAACAAGTCTTTTGAAACAAAAGAGAGAGAAAAAAAGTAAGCCCAAAAAATGATTGAAATCATCACTCTGCTTATCAAGTTCACCTTTAATGGTAAAAGTGGTTTCCACTAATACACTTTAAAAACTAATCATCACATACTACATTAAAGTCCATTATCATAACAATTGCCCTTGTCTATCTTTGACTGTTCTTCATATGTTGCCATGAAATCCAAAGCAGCAAGTAAATTGTCCAATAAATCAGACTCATATTAGTTTCTACACATATATTAATCAATTCCATGGTTTATTAGGAAATGATTGCAATTGCAAATAGACTCACAGTTTGCAAGTTCCTGTTCCTTAGCAGCTGCCAACCTCCTGAGTTTTGCAACTTGTGCAAATGTCAATGGCCTGCCACCAATGGAGAAACCAATCATAATATTACTCATCAATACATTTCTCCACCATACACCTTTATAGTCCTAGCATGCTTAACTTTAAATTTAGAAAAACCCACAAAGTCATAGAGCAACAAGATCATCACTCTTTAGCCTAAAGAATCTAAGATAGCTAATAACTAAATAACTCGCTTATGCTCATATTTATACAATGCAGTTAATACTCCACAACCAAACACTAAAACTTGATCAGAGACCGAGACATAATTCACTCAATAAAACAAGCAATCCAAACATCTAGTCCAGAACCCAATCAAATACTTATGTCGTAGTACCAAGATCAGAAACCTGTTTATTCAACTAATTAATTGCTAAACCAAACTAAAAATAAATAAATCAAGAAGATTAAATAGTATAATAGAACAACGACAACTCAAATTATATTAATAAAAACCATAAAAAGAAATTATTGTTTGAAACAAAAGAAGGGAAAACAGAGAAAAGTGAGCATACCCAAATCTTGAATCGCTAGCTTTACAGATAGAAACACGACATGATAAAACAAATCAAAAGAAATTCAAAAACTTCAATGCAAAAGTAAGAACAGACACATGAGAAAGAAAACTCGAATACCCACAACACTTTTCTTGTCTAATTAATCTATGAAATCGAATAAAATCTCCAGCAAATCAATCTTTAGTTTCCATAATTCGTAATCAGAAATAAAATCTTCAAAAATCAAAAGAAAAAAAAAATATTCATTACTATTTTACCGAATTAAAGTTACCATTATCAAGCTCTTAACATCCAAGTCATTGTCCGCCCAAAACGTCATCTTCCCATCTTTGCCATACTTGGCCTCTAATCGGACCCGGGCCGTACACCCCATGACTCGGTTCGAGTCGATCTGGGCTGAGTCAGGCATCGGAGAGAGGAGGCTTACGTAGTGGAGCAACCTCTTGACCCGGTCGACGAGTTCGGCTAGGGACTGGAATTCGGTGACCAAGTGGTGGAGCTTATATGGCACTAACTCAGTGGTCTGTGACTCGGAGAAAGTGACAACCGAGCAGGAGAAGGAAGATGAGTTAGGGTTACGTGATGTGGGTTTAAAGGGTGATTGAGGGGTAGAATCGGGATTGGAGGATTGGATGCATTTTATGGGTTTGAAGTAGAAGAGACGTTGGGGTTTTCTGTGGGTATAATGAAAACTGAAGGCGAATGATATTTAGAGTTAGGGTTTTGGGAGATGGAAAAAACTGAGGAAGATAAAGAAGAAGTAACAGCAGCTTTCATGGTGATAGTTGTAGCAGAGGATTCCATTCCATTGCAGAGGATTTCGTCATCGATCAGGGAGAGAAGAGAGCAACGAGCAGAGAGCAGAGAGGAGAGAGTATATGGGTTTGAGAGAGAAAAGACTGAGAGAGAGAGAGAGAGAGCAAGAATATGGGTTAAGAGAGTGCTGAGAGAGAGACAAGGAACACTGAACACTCGATCGAGAGGAGCAGAGAGCAGTGTTTTAGGGCTGCAAAAATGAAAAATGAACACTAAAAACTTCAATTGGGAGTTTTCTAAAATTAGTGTTTGAACACTGCATTTTAGAAAATAGTTTTACAATACTGTTTTGCAAAACTGCTGCCAAACATTAAAACTGAAGTTTGAAAAGGGTTTTCAGTGTTTGAACACTGAAAAAGGTTTTTGAAAACCCTCCCCAAACAAGCCCTTGGAGTCTTGCATGGTTTTGTTTTAAAAATTAAGACACTTGGAGGCTTGTAGTTTTTGTTTGGGAAATTTAGACACCTGGAGTCCAGGTGTGGATTTTGAAGGTTTGCTAGCAAAAATGAAACTTAAAGAACAGCGGTTCTTTAAGTACAATTAGTATAAAAGTTTGGTTTTAGTTAAGTTTTGTAAAACAAATAGTTTACATTTTCTCAAATTTCTCTATTTCTTTAAACACTTGGGGACTGAAAGAAAGGCCAAAAGAGTAAAATTTTGAAGAGGTTTATGAGAGAATTTTAAAGAGAGTCACATAAAGCTCTAAGAAAAACCGAAGGTAATAATGTGAATTTTATTTTTGAAATTTAGCATACATGAAATTTCTCTGAATTCAATGTGGTAATTTTTAAAGGGTATATTTATGGAATAATTCAAGAATAAATTAGAAATTTCAATATAACTATTTTTTCAGGTGTTGACGATCAACAATCGGGGGAAATTGTTTAAAAGAGCAAAAAAGACAAGAAGGTGATCCACGGGTAGTTTTAAGTGCTACGTGGTGAGTTAGATTTAGTTTTAGTAATCGAGATAAATATGAAATATACAGTCATGATATTTAAATTAATTATCAACCTATGACTTGATGATAGATGAAAGTTGGTTGATGGGTATGATAGGAATAATTGATATGTTAGAGATTTATTATATGAGAAGTAATAATATTGAAATAATGAGTTGATTAAATATATAATGAATGGATAAATGAAATTTTTGACAAGTTATGATTGAAAATTTGATATGATATATGAGGAGAAAATTTAATGATATGATCAAATAATAATTTTGAAAAAAAGTTGGATAGCTAAATTGAATGTATGCTTGTTTTTATATTATTGTTCATATGAATATTTCATATCATTGTTCATATGCATGAAATAATAAAACCGAGAAGGGGGCTAGTCTAAATGAAAACCATGACAGCTGGTATATACTGGAGATAGATGAAAACTGTGATAGCTGGTATATACTGGAGATAAATGAAAACCGTGACAACTGGTACATGCTGAAGATAAATGAAAACCATGATAGTCGATATATGTTGGAGATAAATGAAAACCGTGACAACCGGTATATGCTGGAGATAACTGAAAACCGTGATAGCCGGTATATAGAGATAAACGAAAACCATGATAGTTGGTTTATATTTGAAATAAATAAAAACCGTGTCAGTCGGGATGTGCTAGAGATAAAAGAACCGGGAAAGCGACCGGTCTAAGATAAAAACATGTCGACATGTGGGAAGACGTTCCCAAATAATAATTCATCCATTATATCTATTTTAAATATCGATTATTATTGTTTGAGATGCTAAAGTGTTATTCTAATTGTAAATTTATTGATAGATGAATGAGTTTCACAGAGAGACATATATGATGAGAAAGAAATATGAAAGTATGATATGATAAGGATTATCTAAGTGATTCATTATATATTGTGAACCTCTTAACGAGGTAATTATAAGATAGAATTGATAGTCTCAAGGTGATTAAATATATGGGAAGAAGAGATTGATAAAGATAGGGATTATGATATGATTAGTAATAATAGAATGCTATTATCAAATTATATGAGATATAGATGAATGAATATTGAAAGATTAATTATACAAATTGAATATTTCTAGTAAATTTAATTTACTGAGCTTGTGAAGCTTACCCCTCGTTGTTTAATAATTTCAAGTAACAGGCAGGACAGATAGATTGGTGAGCTGATATTCAGACTGAGTCATTATCTGTAAGCTACGTGGTCTACATCCTCAGACTAATGAAGAAAAAAAATATTTGTAAATATTCATGCATACTATGTTATATATACTGTTCAATTGAGATATAAATTATGTAACTCCCCTGTTGAAGGTTGAGGATTTAGGTATGTAGATAATTCAGTTGATGTTTTTATATTGTTGCATGTATGTGTCGTGTTGGGATTTCAAAAAGTGACGACACCGTCTCAGGGGTGGCCAACCTGGGATGGGTCATTACAGACCGGGGTTGTGGTTCTTGATTGTGTAGAGGTTGGGTCTAATTATGAAGCTGTTTTCTAGCGGATTCAGGTGTTTGTGTACCAAATGATGCTTGTGGTTCTTGTCTAGACTCAGTTTGCAGCTGAGAATTCAAGTTTTCACTTGAATGGATAATTTTCAAACGTCGACGTTTTCCCATTAGTTAAACTAATAAAGGAGCTTCTAAGTAAGAACTTATTACACTGTAGGTACAAAAGAACATTGTATATAGAACACTTCACAAAGAAAAATTTGGGAAAAATAAATATGAACAGAGAAAATATAAAGTCACCATCCATTGTGTCACCATGCATTGAGAAATCCCATTGCTTATGCATGTTAATTACCTGACAACAAGGGAATCCCCATTTTACATTGAAGTTGCGTAATTTTTCATTTCAAAAACAGAACTTCTATGGAGAATCATATCAAGCTTTTCAAACACTCAATTCAATAGGCTGGATAAAAATGATGAAGGGACATCAACGAATTTGGAAACAAATCATTTAAGTTGATGCATGTCGTAACTTTTGGAAGGCACAAACATATAGTAGCTTCATTTTGTGCAACAAGCAAACACAAGATTTCATTGTAACAAGCATGCTTCTCTAGTTTTACATATTACAAAAAAACATCGTATGATAATTGTTTACATATAGAGATGAAAAGAGAGAGGTAACTGCAACAAGAGAGATATGGAGACATGGAGTAGAACATGCAGCGAGTGGAGAGAGAAAAATGGTTTCAGAGCTGGCTTAGAGATCGAGTGTGAGAGAGATATGAAAGTTGACAGTGTGGGTGAAAAGGCGCCTAATTATTAGGTTTACACTGATGAGTTACTTTTATCCGTCGGTATAGGCATAGTCTATAGTGATAGAAAATTTTATCCAGTATAGACATAGTCTATAGTGTCGGATTATTTCATCCGTTAGAAAAATCTAAGCTTTTACCAATTGATTTAAAATTCGTCGGTATAGGATATATTTTTAAAATTATAAAATAATTAAAAAATCAATTTAAATTCCATGAATTTTAATTATAAATTAAGTTCATCAACTAACAAATAAATAGTATCACTGACAGACACGTGTCCACCAGTGATAGTCCAAATTGAAAAATCATTCACTACAAGATAAATGAGTTTTGCCGGTGTCCGTTAGTGATAGTCCAAATTGAAAAATCATTCACTACAAGATAAATGAGTTTTGCCGGTGCTTTATTTCTGATGCTTCATACAAGCACTGCTGCATGTCCTCCACCGACGTGTCATTTCTGACACTCGTCACAATGTCCAAAGAACATATATCGACGATTCAAAGTGTCGTAATTTGCAAAACCTATTGCATATTGCGGCGCTTACAAGTGCCGCAATACGCAGAAACCAATTTCATTTTGTGGCGCTACCAAGCACCGCAATATGAAATGGGTTTCGAGCATATTCCAGCGCTTACAAGCGCCGCAATGCACATAAACCCATTTCGCATTCCGGCACTTGGAAGCACTGCAATATGATGGGTTCGAGCATATCGCATCACTTACAAGCACCGCAATACGCATAAATCCATTTCGTATTCCAGTGCTTCCAAGAACCACAATATGAAATGGGTTTCGAGCATATTCGGCGCTTAAAAACGCCGCAATACGCAGAAATCCATTTCATATTCCAACGCTTGGAAGCGCCGCAATATGATGGGTTCAAGCATATTGCAGAAACCCATTTCATATTATGGTGCTTAAAAGCGTCGCAATACGATAGGTTCGACTATATTGCAGCATTTACAAGCGCCACAATATATTGAAACCCATTTCATATTCCGGCGCTTTAAAGCGTCGAAATAAGAGTTAAAATAGTCGGTGATTCGCACGCTTAGTAATTTCTCAAACTCTGACGCGTGACCAGGTCGGTTTGCTTGAGCGACTACTTATTCCGACTCGCATCTCTTCTTTTTCATCTTCTTTGTCTCTCTATCATCAAAATTTTCGCACAAGTATATTTCACTCCTTTGACATGCTTAGTTTCTCTATGCTTATATATTCTATAAACTGTGATTGTTAGGGTCGATGATGACCTAAGTTCTGGGTTTTGTGTTGTTTTCCTAATTTGGTGATTATTATTGCTTGAAATCCCATTTTCCTATGATGGGGGCTATTGCATAGCAGCCCCTGTGAGGTGCACCTCTGAGGGGGCTGCTGCACAGCAACACCTATGAGGGGCTGCTGCACAGTTGCACCTCACAGGGGCTACTGTAAAGCAGCCCTCTCACAGGTGCTGGTTTGCAGTAGCCCCCATCACAGAAAAGTAGTTTGTGAAGTACAAGATTGTTGATACACAGGGTTTCGTTTACCAGCCCCTTCACAGGTGCTGCTGTGCAGCAGCCCTCATCACAGAAAAGTAGTTTGTGAAGTACAAGATTATTGATACACAGGGTTTTGCTTACCAGCCCCCTCACAGGTGCTGCTGTGCAGTAGCCCCCATCACATAAAAGTAGTTTGTGAAGTACAAGATTGTTGATACACAGGGTTTCTCTTACCCATTGATCAACAACCAAAGTAGATGATGTCAGGGTAGTGAAGATGTGATAATCATAGCGCTTGATATCGTAGAGCAAAGCATGAGCTTTGATCATATATATGGCTACATATTATGACTTTGAAGCTGAAGTAAATTAATTAATATTTCACATTGGACTTCATGTTATATTTATCTCTATCCCATAAAGCTGAGCAATCTTCTTCTAAAGTTTGGTCTGGCGAAAGCATGGTTTAATATAATAGATGATTCATTGTTATTAAAACATATGATTATTCTGCTTTGATCAAATAAACAGTATGCAATCCCAAATGGATGAGCTTAAGTCTTTACTGCAGCGGTTAATTAATGGAGGATCTCATATTTGATCTCAATTGTAATGGTAAAATAATTTTTCAGACTTCATTCAATTACTTGGTTGTGTATGAATTTATATGTTAACTATGCATGTTTTTTTGTGTGAATGAAACGACTTTTGTATTGATATTTGAATTTATGTGAAATTGATGGTATATATATTGAAGAACATGGGTTTTTATAGTAGGTGTTGATATTAAACCCAAAATAGTGTAAAAACATAAGCCAGGTGTATTCTGGCGCTTTAAAATGCCACAAAAATTGCCAATATCTGGTGTATTGCTGTGAATTAAAGTGTCACTATATTGTGGCGCATCAAAGTGCCACAATGTGCATAATTTTGTGGCGCTTCTAAGCGCCGCAATAGTGCCACAAAAAAATGCATATTTCGACGCTTACCTTACGCGCCGGTACTGGCACTGCGACACCACACATATCAGTACTTTATCCGACGCTTACCGTAAGCGCTGGTATCGTATATTTCGACACCGTACAGCGCAAAAATATGCTAAAAAGAGCGCCGGTGTCTGCCATTTATCTTGTAGTGATTATACCGAATGTACGATTAATTTCGCCAAACTATCAAACCTTAAACTCCTAATTAACTGAAACCGTAAACACTAAACCATTAACTCTAAACCCTAAACCATCAAACCCTAAACCTCTAATTAACTAAAACTCTAAACCATTAACCATTAACCCTAAACCCTAAACACTAAAACTTTAAGGTCTTAAACCCTAAACCTAAACCTTAAATTGAAGTTGGGATCGATAATATTACAGTGTTTGGTTGGAATCTCATTATTTTTTGTTATAATGGAAAAAGATGAAATTAAAGCTAGGATTGATTATAGTGTTTGGTCAATTAACATGTTCATATATGGTATTTTCATACATGTATTATTTATATAATATATATTTACTATTATACCAATATTGTATTATTTAACTATATATATTAGTTAATTATATTATTTTTTAATATTTACTACTATAAAATATTTAATTACATTTTCATTTTATTAATTATATGAGTATAATTTACTGTATTTTATATACTATATATTATTTGTACATAATATTTACATTATTTCAATTCATTATCTTATATTAATTTGTTATTATGTTACACTAGTTAATAATATAATTATTATTTATATATTATATATGTATTACAATAATATTAAAATATAACTATATTATATTATCTAATTAATTATTTATATCGGTTTTAAATATTTTGTATTATATAAATATTTAATTATATTCTTATTAATTATTAAAGTATATATTTGATCTATACTTACAGATTTTTATTCCGTCAGTGTATATATGAGCTATAGTGATGGAATTTTGAATCCGTCAGTATAAGTCTAATATATACTTACGAAGTTTAAATCTATCGGTATAGACTGGATACACTGACGGAGTTTAAATCCGTTAGTATAGCCATCCGTCAGTAAATTGTATTTTTTTTTGTAGTGAATGTACAACTGTGAATGTGAGATGTCTATGAATCACGTACAGCCCACACTAATTACAAAAAAAAAATTATTGTTTAATTTGAATCCATAGAAAATATACGGTACAAAAATTCATATCATTATTAAATAAAAATAAAATATTATTTATTTATTTTTCATATCATTTAATAATAAAATAAACTTTTATACCATATATACATATTTCATAGACCTATATTAAATAAAAACTTCTCAATTACAGCAACCCAGCTATGGCCTAATCCTATCAGCTAGTTATAGCCCCCAGTGCTAGGTAATTTACAAAAACAACACCGGGAACTATACATGAATACCCATATAAGAATCAATAAAAATTTAAGATAATCACAACAACGTTATAATAATTTTAAAATAATAAAATGGTAAACTTCAAATAAAATCTTGACACACGTCGAGTCGATACTAATCGATTGTTCAAATGTCAAAAATGAGTGTCAAACTCGGATGTTCCAATATCACCCCTAAGACAATACATGTATTGCTAAGGAAGTTGCAAGGTTAGCATGCACTCAGCTTTTAACATTTGTTTTTAACGTTTAATTAACAAACCAATTACAAAAAAGCAATTATTTAGAATCTTCCATCTTTTTATCAGTTGGAGAACAACCAGCAGCACCAGCTCCTGGGCAGCAAGATGCCAACAGCATCATCAGCGAGCAACTGTCCCAAGCCCAAGAGTTAACATGTCTTTACCGATAACAAAGATGTTTTATGAAAAAATACCATATAAAATATTGGCCCGACTGAAACCTTTTTGTAGCCCATGATCCAACCCCACCTTTCACGCTAACAGCACGTGATACTTAACTACATTCAATCACAACATATCACTGTTACCAAAAACGCACAGCAAAGAGAGAGAAATAACACAGAAAGAAAAGGAAATGAGAGAGGGAGAGGGAGAGGGAGAGAGGGAGAGGGAGACGTCTCAAACTCAAACTCCCATGTGATCCTTCAATACCCCTACACACACATATCCCCACCATTTCCACAGCCAGCCAAATTACTTACAGTACACAACTGACAACACCCACCATTGAAAAAACGGCGCGTTCCATTCACTTCCCAACATCGCTGGTGAAGTTAGCAAATAAAGAAAACGATTTTTTAAGTTCAAACTATCCAAACAAAGAAATTTAAAACTATTACTACAAGAAACACCTTATTGAGCCCCTCTCTCAGTTTTGCTCTGGAAAACCAAGTAACCAACCTCTCTTTTCTCTCTAATTTTTCTATCTCTCTTGTTTTATCTACAGGCTTTGATATTATACTGTCTTGATATTGATAATGTAGAAAAAAAAAATGGGGATAACCAAAAGAAGAGAGAAGGAACCAATGAGATCTAAAACACTGCCACCATCACCATCACACTCCTTCTCTTCATCCTCCTCTTCAGATTTCGAGTTCACCATCTCTCTTTCTCCACGCAAATCCTCATCCACTCTCTGCCCAGCCGACGAACTCTTCTACAAGGGACAGCTCCTCCCTCTCCACCTCTCTCCTCGCCTCTCCATGGTACGCACACTCCTCTTGTCCTCATCAAGCATCTCCTCTTCATCCGACACCAACACCACCGCCTCTCGCGACTCCACGGGCTCCACTTCATCGGGATCCTCCTTCGCCAGCGACCTCGCCTTGCTGGGCCCAGCCGACTGCGACTCCTCTAGACCCAGCTCCGTCGCCGAGGACGATGAGCTCAAAAGACTTTATAACAACAATCAACTCCATATTAACAACAAGAAGAACAGTACCGGTAGTAGTAGCAATAGTAGCAAGTACTTCTCGCTCTCGAGATTCTCTTCCGTGTTCAAGAAGCAGGATCCCAAGAGCCGCGACGCACAGGATAATATCCAGTCAGGGTCGTCGTCGGTTAAGAGAATTAGCACGACCGCGAGGGAGGTTATAAGGAAGTATATGAAGAAAGTGAAGCCGTTATACGAGAAATTATCGCAGAAACAGCAACAGAAAATGGCAACTAATAATACAACTGCTGCTGCTGTTTTTTCTTTGCCGATGAAATTAACAGAGAGATCTGCGAAAGAAACGGAGTTTCCTGCAGGAAAGAACGCGAGGAAAGATCAAACCAGTAGCAGCGGTGGATTTTCTCACTCTTTCTCCGGAAACTTGAGGTATCCGAGAAGGAGAAGCTGCGTATCGAGCTGCCCATCTTCAATGCGGTCCTCACCGAGTCACTCGGGTGTACACTCTCGAAGTGGGTTCTCGGGTACGGGTACGAGTAGAGCTGGGGCCATGTGCTATGCGGATACATCGTCAATGGAGGAGTTGCAGAGCGCGATTCAAGGTGCAATCGCTCATTGCAAGAATTCCATGGTTCAAAACAAAACCGTGGTCAGTAATGAAATTTGAGCTTAATTAATTTAGCTACCAATTAATTAATTAACTGGAGATTAATTTGGATTTGATCTTTTTTAACTTGAGCCTCTGTTAATTAACTAAGTAATAAGTGTTGGAATCTGGGATTTTCAGGGTTTGTGTTTTTCTTGTTTGATGACAACTGTGTAACTTCCTTCTTGTGCTGAATGAGTTTGTCCATTTTCTTGTGTCCGTTCTGTAACGTGAACTATCAGCATGGCAGTGGCCTTTTTGTGGCAAATGATTTGGCTGTCATTTACTTTTAAATATGACCCGCCGGTTTATAAGCCGGGCTCTTCTCTTCTCCAGTAGTATTTTTGTTTTCTAGCTATTTGTATATTTCTGACTTTTTTAATATTTCTATTTTGAATTCAAAAAAAGAAAACAAAATTACTATATAAACTATAAAAATCGTGGTTTCAGTTCCTGGAATCATCCATGGAAGCAAAATGAAGCTTCGTGGAGAAATTTTTTTATAGACTAACCCAACCAATCATATGTCATATAAATAATACAATACATAAAATAAAAATTGATGTTATATATTATGATTGGTCAGGTGTAATTAGGCCCCACATGTATAGTAATATCTCGAGATCAATTAATCTACTGTAAAGTAAATTGTGTGGTACATATAAATTTTGGTTATAAAATATTTTTCATCATGTTTTAAAATTTAAACAGTTTAAATTTATGTGCAAAAACAACCGTGTTGCATGTTTTATTTCACAATTTTGATTATAAATAAATTGACATCTCTCTACTTTGCTTTCTAAAATGCCTTATTGGATAAGACGGTTATAGGAGATTTCTCATGATATATAGACTTGTTGACACTTAGGGTAAATTACAACTACAATGAGAAATATATGTTTTACAAAACAAAAAAAAAAAACTTGAATATATGTTTTATGAAATTCTCATTAACTATATTTTTCCTTAACTTATAAATAATTTTGCCCTCGTTGATCAATATTCCAGGATTCGTTCCTAACTACATCCTTTAGATTTAATCATAAATACAATTATATTTCAAGTTTTCAAAAAATAATAATCACTTTTAACTAGTCATGGGAATTGTGCTTTCTTCAACGACTTGAACCTTATGTATGAATTATTTTTGCAGTTAAAAAAAACGTATGTGATGTCACGTCATGATTTAACTTGATTTTGTTTTATTTTTTTTAATGTTTGTACGTACCATGAGACTTTAATTTTATATGAAAATTTTTGGAGTGAATTGCATAGTTTGAAAATTTGAAATGTAATTATATTTATTATCAAATAAAAAAATATAATTGTAATTTATCTTTATATTTATTATACATGAAAATAACAATAAAACTGAAAATTTTCAAATTTAAACTTTAATATGTTATCTACTCGGAATCTTGATTGTCAGTCGAGAAATATAGAGACAATTTGTCCATTAAATCATATATGAGGGTTAAGTTTGTGCTCAATCATGATCATATATGCTCATAACAAATAAATTATTCAAACGCTTTACGTTAAATGCAAGTGGGCACTATAGCTACATGCATGCTAAACATAATTTGGCCCATGTTTTTGGTACTTGGCCACTTGACAAAAAGATATTTCGCCCTCTTCACCAACCATATGCTAAGAGCTAACTTGCCCTTTGTTAAGTGATTGTTGACATTTGATGTGAACTTCCAACCTCCTAACTATACTGATCGAAATAATACCGACCGATGGAATGTTATACCAATGATCATGTCTCCTTGTTTTTTTTTTTTTTAATATTAATAATTAGTGTTTTATTAATACAAATGCAATTTGTGGCTTTCTCAATGAATACAGAGCTTGTGAATCAATCACTCGTGGAGTACTTGATTTTTTTTTTCTTTCAGTGACCTAAATAAACAATGGAGAAATCTAACAAGATCATGTAAATGATCACCTTTGTTATACATAATTAATTGAAAAATTAAATTCCAATATTTCATGTTTTCTTTATATTCAAGAAATATAATATAAAGTTTGATGCATCAATGTAAAAAAATAGATATTGTTGATGCCGAAAATCTACTAGACAAGTTAACGAACCCATCACCCGGGAGAATCTCTTACGCACAAATCAGTGATTTAAAAGAATAATTGATTAGGGCTTCTATAGGCTGAAGTGTCATAATAGAATTAGGATTCTAATGTGAAATTATCATTTTGCAATTTGCCACATGTAACCATTTGACTGGTTACTTTGTTTTATTTATGAATTACATTTTTATTTTTGAAGGATATCACATGTCATTATATTATTGGTTGATAAATTTTTCCTTACATCAGATATTTTATAGTTAATCATTAATAAATAAATATTTTTTTCTTTTGATAATTAGAGGTTGGGGATTTGAACTAATTGTTAAGCCACAATGAAACTAGATCAAAACTTGAAGCTTAAAAGTATGTGAGATGTTTTAAACTTCATGATTTAGATTTATAACTTGGTAGAATATAAATATCAACCCCACATTAATTAGTCATCTTTTCCGGCATAAAAGTATTATATTAATTATTTAATTATAATATATACTTATTATTAATAAAACCAAAACTCTTATTTGATGTCCACTTTTCAAGATGTTCCATAAATCCCTACTTAAGTATATAAATCACATATCTCCCTTATCTTCAAACCATACATGTTGATTTTCTCTATTACTCTTTATCTTCTTCTCCATATTATCAATTGTACTTATTTCTTTTTGGTAATTCTAACTGGATTATTTTTCTCTTGGGGTTTCTTTATATGTTCAGTTTTCTAATGGAGAATATGTGACCATTATGTTTGGCATGCTTATAGGTACGCAAGAAGATAATTGTTAGTATATTGTTTTATCACATAAAAGAGCAGATCAACACATGCTTAGCGTGTGTTATTCTCTTAGGGTTTCTTTACAGATTCAGTTTTCTAATGATATAATATGTGACCATTAAGCTTGACATGTTTATAGGTACATAAGAATATAATTGTTAGTATATTGTTTTATCATATAAAAGAGCAGATCAGCACACGCATAGCGTGTTATTATTCTCTTGAAGATTCTTTACAAGTTCAGTTTTCTAATGGAGAACATGTGACCATTATACTTGGCATGCTTATAAATACGTAAGAAGATAATTGTTAGTATATTGTTTTATCACATAAAAAAACAGATAAGCACACAAGGTTTTAAGATGCTAATATTTATTATATTTAATCATTGTATTCACAATAATATGGCCCAAACTTTTATTTGGGGACCAATATTGTAATGATTTATTGGAGACTTGCATGAACAACACACTGCACATACAGTACGCCATGTTGCTTCTCACGACTTTTCATAATCATTTGGACAGAAATGTGATAAGCATTTGAAAGGGATGTCTAAATTATTATTATTATTATTATTATTATCATGACTGATACAGAAATAGATCGAGTAATTTTAATTTTCTTTTATCTAAGAAAGATAGTACTTTTAGTTTGCATGATCCGAACATTGGTCCTGAAAATTTCTACAAAACTAGGTAAGTTGTTAATATAGTTCTTTATCCACAATTCAGTTATACACATTTATTATAGTAAGTTCATTGAAATATTAGAAGAATCACTTGGATACATTTATTAAAGTAAAGAGTAAAGTAAGTACGACTTGAATGCTATGTGGTGGTGGTGGTGGGACAACGCCCGAGTTGATGACTTCGTTTTTATTGTTATATTATGTGTTGCGGTTCTTATTCCATTCTATGCATTTGGGTTTAACCCTTTAGCTTGTTTGGTTCAACATTCCTTGTTACCTATTGCATTTGATTGCACTTGCAAAAAATTCAAAAAATAAATTCAATTTGCATGTAAGGGAGAATAAAATATAGGCCTAATTACATTTTATTTGGGGGCCAATATTGCATTTAGTTAATTTATTTATTACTTAAACGGGAATCAATATGGTGTTGACAAATGGCCTTCACGTGAGAGTTATGCGTAAGGACCACATTGCATTTTATTGATAACTCAAAGTTAAAATTGCCGAAACCAATAGAAGAGAGGGATCAAAGTAAACCTCAATCCCTACTTGAGAGATAAAAATGTAATTAAACTTAAAATATATATATATATATATAAAAAATTAATTAAACTCTTTTCTCTAAATTTAAACTTTTGGTGCAATGAGTAACCCAATTAAATTGATTTATAAGGAACCATAATTTTTACTATCAAATAACATCAATCGCCAAAAATTAATATTATATTACCATGAAATATATTATAATTACCACGTATATTATCATGTAATTTTATTAATTATTATTAAATGATATCAATTTACGATTGTTGATACCGAAAATCTATCGGAATATAGAAGGTCAAGGAGTGGGACCTGCACACATGAAATAAGTAAAAACCTTAAAGTCACGGAGGGCCGGAGGGGGGTGTACCTCTGGAGGACTCTCTGATGCCTAAGTTAGTATAGGACATTTTTAGAGAAATAAAGGGAGTTGTATAAAATCAGCAGCTATGAATGGAGAATTATGTGTACTTTTTGATTTATGAAGACCTATTTTTATAGTGTGTCAGAGTAGAGTCCAATTAGGAGAACAATTGTAGTGTTAAGATAGGAGTAGTATTCTTTTAGAGTTATTTATAAGTCGTACAAGTTTATCCAAAAGTCAGAGTGGCGGAATAGCATCAGGTCTTTTGGTGCGAAATTACTATTATGCACCTTATCATGTGTCGGGAGGAGATTGGTTGCCTTATTATGGTTATAAAATTACCATTTTTACCTTGGAAATTGACACGTATCATCATGTTATTGGAGATGAAATTTTCCCTACATCAGATGCCTCCAACTTCCTTAAGTGAATTTATGCACTTGAGGAAATAGGTAGCATGGAGTATATTGTGCAACTTAGAATGGTGGCTTGAATTTGTTTGAGAGGAGACTATGAGGAGGTCTGCTAAGCTTGTCACCCTCGATGTTTACTAATCACGCATGAGGAGTTGAAAAGCCACTCAAAGTTTGGCGATTGAGTCCGATGAGTTGACACTCAGTCAAAACTGCTTGGAATTTGGCAATTGAGTCCGAGGAGTTGACATTCAATCAAAACTACTCGGAGTTTGGCGATTGAGTCCAATGAGTTGAAACTCAGTCAAAATAGCTTGGAGTTTGACGATTGAGTATGAGGAGTTGACACGCAGTCAAAACTGCTCGGAGTTTGGCGATTAACTTCGAGGAGTTGACACTCAATCAAAACTGCTCAGACTTTGACGATTGGGTCTGAGAAGTTGACTGTAACGACCCATCTTGGGTTGGCCACCCCCGAGACGATGTTGTCACATTTTGAAAATCCCACACAACACATATATGCAATAATAAAAATAACACCGACTGCAATTATTACATCAAACCTCAACCCTTAACAAGGAAGATACATCATTCAAATCTTGATTTAAACATTATATACAACGTAATATGCATGAATATTTACAATTTTTTTTTTCATTAGTCTGAGGATGTGAACCACGTGGCTTACAAATAATGAATTTGTCTGAATCTCAACTCACCAAACTATCTGTCCTGTCTGCTACCTGAAATCATTGTACAATGAGGAGTGAGTTTCACAAACTCAATGAATTAAACTTACTAGAAGTATTCAATTTGTATAATCAATCTTCCAATATTCATTTATCTATATCTCATATATTTTGATAATATCATTCTATTATCACTACTCATATCAAATCCCCATCCTTTATAAATCTCTTCTTCTCATATAATTAATCATCATCTTGAGACTATCAATTCTATCTCATAATTATCTCATTATGAGGTTCACAGCATATAATCAGTCATCTCGATAATTCTAATCATTTCATATTTCCATATTTCTTCTTAGCATAATTGTCTATGTGCGTGACTCATTCATCTATAAATTTGTAAACATGAATTGCATTTTAGCATCTCAACTAATAACAATCAATATTTAAGCAAATACAATGCATGAATTTAAATGTTATTATTATTAGGAACGTCTTTCCACATGTCGACAAGTTTTTATCTTAGATCGGTTGCCTTCCCAGTTCTTTCATTCTCATTTAGGCCGACTACCTTCCTGGTTCTTTTATTCTCATTTAGACCGGTTGTCATCCTGGTTCTTTTATTTTCAGCATATACCGGCTGTCACAGTTTTCATTTAGACCGACTGCCCTCCCGGTTTTTTATTTTCATTTAGACTGGCTGTCTTCCCAGTTCTTTTATTTTCATTTAGATTGACTGCTTTCCCGGTTCTTTTATTTCATGCATATGCATATGAATAATGATACGAAATATGCATATGAACAATAATATAGAAACAAGCAAGAATTCAAACATTTAAATTAACTATCCTGATTATTCTCAAATTATTATTTGAAAAATTCAACTGAATTCCTCTCCTCATAAATTATATCAAATCATCAACCATATCTCGTCAAGATCCACTAAATGTCCCCTCCTCATAAATCATATCAAATCATCAACCATAGCTCGTCAAGAATTTCACTTATCACCTTTATTTTTAAATCGACTCATTATCCCAATAATATTTTTTTCTCATAAAATAATTCTCTACACATCCACTATTCCTATCATGCCTATTAACCAACTTTCACCTATCACTAAATCCTAAGTTAATGATTTATTCAAATACTATCACTATATATTTCATATTTATCTTGATTATTTAAAGTAAATCTAACTCACAACACAGCACTTAGAGCTACCTGTGGATCACCTATTTGCTTTTCCTGCTCCTCTCAGCAATTTCTTCCGGTTGCTGATCGTCAACACCTGACATAATATTTATATTAAAATTTCTAATTTTTTCTTCAATTCTTCTATAATTCACTCCCTTTGAAAATTGCCACTTTGAATTCTGAGAAATTTCGTGTATGCTAAATTTCAAAATAAAATTCACATTATTACTTTTTGTTTTTTTCTTAGAGCTTCATGTGACTCTCTATAAAATTCTCCCATAAACCTCTTCAAAATTTTACTCTTTCAATCTTTCTTTCGGTCCCCGAGTGTTTAAAAAAATAGAGTAGTTTGAATTGAGGAAAGAAGAAAACCAAACAAGATTTGGTATGTACTGAATAAATAAAGGAAAAACTATATACTCATCGCCCCCCATCTGCCACCATTTCTCAAAGTTTGCTTAGTGTCAAGTGATGCAACACATGGACTTCCAGGTGTTGCACGCCCATATTTTTTTTTCCTTCTTTTTCTTCTTTCTCCAGGCTTGGATGGTTCCTTTTTTTTTCTTTTTCCTTTTTTTCTTTCTTATCGACGCTTCCATTTTTTTTCTTTTTCTTTATATCCACACCACCACGCGTCCATTTTTTTTTCAAAAAGATTATTTTATTTAATAATAATTCTTTCACGTATATGTATTATTTTAAATTCTATGTCATATTTATCAAATTACTTCTTTACCCATATTCTAAAGATACATGTATTACATTAACACTCAGTCAAAATTGCTTGGAGTTTGTTGGAGAAGTCCGAGGAGTTGGACATGAACTACAACTACTCAAAGTTTGTGTGAGAAATTCGAGGAGTTGGATATGAACTCCAACTACTCGGAATTTGTTGGAGGAGTCTGAGAAGTTGGACATAGACTCCAACTGCTCGAAGTCTGTTGGAGAAGTCCGAAGAGAAAGACATAAACTCTAACTGCTTAGAGTTTATTGGAGGAATCCGAGGAGTTGGACATGAACTTTAACTACTCGGAGTCTATTAGAGAAGTTCGAGGAGAAAGACATGAACTCCAACCGCTCAGAGTTTGTTGAAGGAGTCCGAGGAGTTGGACATCGACTCTAACTACTCGGAGTCTATCGGAAAAGTTCAAGGAGAAAGAAATGGACTCCAACAGCTCGAATTTTGTTGGAGAAGTCCGAGGAGAAAGATATGAACTCCAACTGCTTAGAGTTTTTTAGAGGAGTCTAAGCAGTTGGACATGAACTCCAACTGCTTGAGTTTGTTGGAGAAACCTAAAGAGAAAGACATGAACTCCAACCGCTCAGAGTTTGTTGAAGGAGTCCAAGGAGTTGGACATGGACTTCAATTGCTCGGAGTCTATTGGAGAAGTCCTAGAGGAAAAACATGGACTCCAACTACTTGGAGTTTATTGGAGGAGTTGGAGTTGGACATGGACTTTAACTGTTTGAAGTCTGTTAGAGAAGTCTGAAGTGAAAAACACGAGCTCCAACTGCTTGGAGTCTGTTAGAGAAGTCTGAGGAGAAAGACATGAACTCCGACCGCTCAGAGTTTGTTGAAGGAGTCCAAAAGGTTGGACATGGACTCCAACTGCTCAAAGTCTGGTAGAGAAGCCCGAGAAAAAAGATATGAACTCCATCTGCTTAGAGTTCGTTGAAGAAGTCCAAGGAGTTGGACATGGATTCCATCTGCTCGGAGTCAGTTGAAGAAGTTTGAGGAAAAAGACATAGACTCTAACTTCTCGGAGTTTATTGAAGAAGTCCGAGGAGTTTGACATGGACCCCAATTGCTCGGAGTTTTGGTGAACGTGGGCTGCTTCCAAAGAGAAAGGACTTTCATATGAACATGCAGAGTGACTTTCATTAGGGCCTTCTACCCCTTTTGGTTTTTATGGACTTTCATATAGTGGGCCACGATTCTCTTTGAGTCCAAGATGCTAAACTTTAAAGCTTGTATTTCATGTCTGGCCTTGGATTTTCCTGGCACATTATCTAGATATTAAATTAGGATACCTAAAACCGTCATCTTAAATGTTGAGAAGTGGCGACACATGTCCTAGGGTTCTTGAAAAATCAATATCTTTCTTGATTTTGGAGAAAAATGTTGCTTCGATATTCGAGAATACGAATAAGGTAATAATGCCTCCTCATTCTTTATGTGAGGAACTCTGTATAAAGGAAAATTTTTTCCTTTATTTTTCACTTCATTCACAACTATCAAAAAATTTGAGAGCCTTCAGAGTTTGAGAGCCCTCGGAGTTTGGAAGCCCTCGAAGTTTAGGAGCTCAGAGTAGTAGAAGCTTTTGGGGTTTAGAAATCTCAGAGTTTAGAAGCTTTTGGAGTTTGGGACCCTCGAAGTTTCTATCTCTGTGGGAAGCTCGAAGTCTCAAAGTAGCCAAACTTCTCGGAGTTCTTGATTAGTGAGTCTCATCTTTCTCTACCCATGTCTAATTTTTATATTTATATTGATAGAGATAGTGGTAGTGGCAGTGATAAGGGTAGCGAAAGAAGTAGGGATGACAGTAGGGGTAGTGGAGATGATAAGAGTGGTATTAGTAACGAGGATAGTAAGAGTAGTTGTGGTCTAGAGATTGAGGTAAATGATACCTTGGGAGACTCTCATGCCTTAGTTCTTTATGAGGGAAGTGAGTTATCTTCTTCCTCTTCAAAAGGAAACCAAGTCCGATGCAAGCTTCGAGAGGAGATGGGAGAGGATGAGAGGTCGAACATAGGTTTTATAGTGAATCTTCCTCCTAATAAGTTGAAGGAGGACGAGCTCAAAGAGATAAGGATTATATATAGGATGTCTAAAGAGTTCAAACTTAGGAATGCTGGGATTGAGGATCGTGTTTATTATAATCTGAAGGAGGGGGAGTTATGCGTTTATCTACATCACCTTAAGGTCGGGCTTAGGTTCCCCATTCACCCATTTGTATGTATCGTGCTTAAGCATTACGGTTTTGCCCTATGTCAATTCGTTTCAAATTCCATACGTCTACTCGTTTATTTATGTCAACACCAAAGTAATAGGGCTTAGGTTCCCCATTCACCCATTTGTATGTCTCATGCTTAAGCATTACGGTTTTGCCCTATGTCAATTCGTATCAAATTTCATACGTCTACTTGTGGCATTTATTTATGTCAACACCAAAGTAAAATGGGTGATGAATATGAGTGTTTTCAAAAGCCTCTTTCAGATTAGTAAGTATAAGGAAAATGGCTGGGTGGTGTTAAGTTTTAGGCTAAAGAGAATGTTATTAGAGAAGACAACCTCATGCAATAAGCAATGGAAGAAGAGTTTTTTCTTTGTTTGGAGTGATAAGGGCTTCAACCTTCCTTCAAAGTGGGATTTGGATATGGTTAGGTTCAATAATAAGCCAAACCTTATGAGGAAGGAGATGGATACCTTGCAGGATATAATCAGTGAGAAGATAGACATTGAACTTTTATACCAAAATATTGAGTTGGCTAAGCTTAGACTTTGTCCTGAGGCTCCAAACGAGGAGCTAGGTCCGAGATCTTTCCCTTGTATTTATTTTTCTTCTTTTTCTTTTGTACTTATGTCTTGCTTTTTTTTACAACTACGGATGCCCTGATGGCGGCTCGAAATACAACAAAACTGTCCCAAAAAGAAGCTCGATGAAGAGGCTTGAGCTATGGTGAACCAATCCTCTACAAAGAAGGGTAACACTGGAGGTTCTCGTACCTTTCCTCCTAATCCTATCGTGGTGGAGGATGATGCTTAGGGGTGGCAATTCGGGTTGACAGGTCGTGTTCGTGTCATGTCGAAATTGGGTGTAACACTAAATGGGTCGACACAAACACGACACGATTATTAAACGGGTAACACGACACGACATGCTTAACCCGTTTAACAAGCAGGTCGTGTTAGACCCGACACGACACGACATGACAGGTTTAACCCATTTAATAAACGGGTCATGTTAGACACAACACGACTAATTTTTCATAATCTAACACGACACGATTAACCTGGCATGACCTGTTTATTACATAAGTGATAAGTGCTAAAATAGTCATATTTAAGCCCCTTAATTTACACTTGTTAGGCTATTTATTTATCTATTTCTATGGATTCTACTTCATTTTCGTGTTTTATGTGTTTTTCACAGGACTTGGACAAAAAGATGACAATTTGAAGCTTTTAGAAGCAAAAGTCAAGTTCTGCCATCCAGCAAGGTGCGCTCGAGCGCACCCCCCTTGAGATTGAGTGCACAAGAGCACGAGCACACTTGAAGAAGGCTCCAGCGCACACATGCGCTCGAGTGCATACGGCATACGATCGAGCGCAATCACTACAGAGGCGACAGAGCCAGATATGGAAAGAAGTCTCCGGATTCCAAATAGGAAATTAAGGTTTCGGGACACCCTGAGGACCCTATAAATAGCCCTGTAAAACACATAAACCACACCTTTTGTTTGAGATTCGAAGTAGCAAGCTTAGGAGAGGAATTGATGACTCGTCTCTCGAGTCTTCTTCGGTTTTAGTTTTTAATTTTTATTTCATTATGTTTAGAATGTTTAGTTCAACTAACATGTGTAACTAAACTCCTATAGGGCTCGATTCAAGCCTTAGTTATACTTTTCCACATATTTATTCATTGATTATCTTTGTTATAGCCTTGTTAGAATGTTTAACTTGATTAATGCCTGTTTGTATTTAAATTCCTCATATGTGTATGTCTGATCAATGTATGCATGTGGTATGGATAACTTAGTCGAATCAATTTGGATGACCG
Source organism: Bretschneidera sinensis (assembly GCA_023935145.1). Classification (NCBI taxonomy): domain Eukaryota; kingdom Viridiplantae; phylum Streptophyta; class Magnoliopsida; order Brassicales; family Akaniaceae; genus Bretschneidera; species Bretschneidera sinensis. Next base: position 89,260,881 of record CM043699.1, read on the forward strand.
AGTCCTGGGTTCGACATTACTAACAAGGGATATCCACACCGGATTCCTAGGTTAATCAACATGAGAAACCGAGAGCGGACTAAGCCCTAGGTCTCGTGTGGTAACCGATCTCCACAACCTTCATGCTCTCTTAAGAAACAACTCAGTATACACCCATGTTGAATCCCTTAAGAGAGAAAAGAATTAGAGTATACACCATGCCTAACTCGTTGCATAGGAAGATCAATAGCCTAAGGTGTGGACCAAGCCCTTAGGTTAGCAACCATTAAATATTCATGATAAGGCTAGAGCATTGACACCTTACTTAGTGGGAAAGTATAATTAGTGGTGGATATCGTAGTCCTATGTTCTCATTATTATTCACTCACAATCAACAACTATTTCTCTTTTTACTTTGAAGAAACTAATTCTAAATTGAAATTCACCAATCCCTGTGGAAATGATCTCGCACTTGTACACTATGCTACCATTGACCTTGTGCACTTACAAGTAAAACTGTACGTTTATTTGCTTATTTATTTAGGTAGATATTCGTCACAACAAGTTTTTGGCGCCGTTTCCGGGGATTGCACTTAAATTTCTCTTTAGAATTATTTTCGTTTAGATTAATCATTGTTATTTCTTTTTCATTATATTTTTATTTTTCTTAAAAATCTCAAAAAAATTTAAGTTTATGTTTTTATCTTATTTTTACTTCATTAAAACCCTAATCAAATTCTTTTTGTTTTCTGTTTCAGGCACACTAACAGAACTTTCTGTGCCACTTGCGATCGAGCGCACCCTCTTATGTGATCGAGCCCAATTGAGGCAGAGAGCTACCTGATCAGCAGTGCTGAACTGCTGCACTGAAGCTATTTTTGTTGATTCATGCAAGGGCTTTGATCTAGGAACCCTACCATCATTCCACTCAACATAGATATTGAGTGGACCATTCGACAGAGGTCTAGAAACAACTTTGAGGAGAACGAAGAAGAATTCGAGGGAGAAGCACCAATGGAATAGTTAGAAAACCAACAACCACCTGAGCGAAGACTTATGAAGCAATCATTCATCCCACGAAACCTCAACCAGCCATCATGCATTGCTTATCAACCAGAGGCAGAAGGCAATTACTACATATCTCCGTAGATACTCAGTGCCTTGACTCATTTTAAGGGTACACCTGCTGAGGATCCACACTTGCACCTTCGGGAATTCTTTGACCTCTGCAAGTTCCAGCACATCCAGGGCCTAAATCAAGAGGGAATCAGGTTAATTCTTTTCCCTTTTTCATTAAAAGATAAAGCTAAGTTGTGGTATAATTCATTGCCTGCAGATTCTATCCATACCTAGGAAGAACTATCCAGTAAGTTCCTAAGGAAATTTTTTCTAGCACAAAAAACAAGGTAGATGAGGAAGGAAATTCAATCTTTCCAACAGAGAGATGGAGACCTTTTTTTTGAAGCATGGGGACACTTTAATGAGCTGCTTCTCAAATGTCCACATCACAACCTACCTCAAGATGAGCTGGTACTAGCCTTTTATGAAGGACTAAATGACATGAATAAAAGTATTGCTAATTCAGGTTGTGGAGGTGTGCTGATGGAGAAGAGTAGTGAAGAAGCCATGGAGCTGTTTGAGGCATTGAGTGAGCAAACCCAACAATTCTAATCCAGAGGGAGACAAGTAGTAAAGAGCAAGGGCATGTATGAAGTTAACTTAATTGGTGGAATTCCAATTCAGATAGCTGCTATGGAAAGGAAGCTAGATATGCTTATAAAAGCCACGACTGCTCAGAACGCCTCACCAAGTCCACAAGCCACACAACGCTAGGTATGTGCTTTATGTTCTCAATTTAATCACACTTCTAAGACTTGCCATTTATATTCATCTACAGATCCCGAGCAAGCGAACTATGTGGGACCAAACAGTGCATATGTAGATACCTACAATCATGGATGACGAAACCACCCCAACCTCTCATGGAGCAACAATCAAGATGCCCTGAACCTTCAAGGGCAACAAAGGAACTTCCACCAAGTAGCCTAACCAGTTCAAGAGTTAAAGAAGAGTGACCTAGAGAGTATGGTAAGGCAATTGATAACGTCACAAGAATAGTTTATGGCAGGTGGAAGGCAAATTCAAACTGAGCAAAGACAAACAATTATAAGCATGAGCAAACTATCCAAAGATTGGAAGCACAAATGAGTCAAATGGCTAAGAAGCTAAGTGGATGAAGGCAAGGAGAATTTCCAACCCAAACAAAGCCTAATCCTGGAGGACATCAGCAACTGAAGGCCGTTACAACTCTCAGAAATAGTAAGATCATAGGAGTTAATGAGCCAGCACAAGCATTTCCAGCTAAGCCATCCACATCCAAGGTAAGTGAAATGGAGAAGTGGAATGCACCTCCCTTCCCTCAAAGGTTAGTGAAGCCAAAGAAAAATAAATTGCTTGATAATTTTGAAACTTTGAGAAAAGTAGAAATTAACATACCCTTATTAGATGCAATTAAACAAATTCCTGCTTACGTTAAATTTTTAAAAGATTGCTACACTAATAAAAGGAAGTTTCAAGAGCATGAAACAGTGGCTCTAACTGAAGAGGTAAGTGTGGTATTGTTAAGAAAACTACCACCAAAACTAAAAGATCCAGGTAGTTTTACCATTCCTTGCAGGATAAGTGACTAGTTTTTTGAGCGTGCACTATTGGATTTAGGAGCAAGTGTCAATTTGCTGCCATACACAGTAGTTGAAAAGCTAGGTTTGGAGGAGCTCCAACCAACATCCATCACTTTGCAATTGGCAGACAGAAGCATCAAAAGACCAAGAGGTATTCTTGAGAATGTCCTGGTAAAGGTAGGTGAATTTATTTTACCTGCTGATTTTATTGTGTTAGACATGGAAGAATCTCCTATGCCAATACCTCTGCCCATCATCTTAGGAAGACCCTTTATGAGAACTGCAAATACAATAATTAATGTGAAAAAGGGTATTGTAAGTATGACGGTGAATGGTGAGACAATAGAATTAAAGATATTTGATGCATTAAGATTACCCCAAGATGATAATGAGGATGAATGTTTTAATGAATGTATGATGCAAAGTGCTGTCAAGCAAGTTTTTCAGGTCCATCGCACTGATCCATTAGAGGCCACCCTCACCTATAGGTTCACAAGTTCGGATGTTAAGCCAGAATCTGAAGATATTATTGATGACATCATTGAAGTTGTGCACCTCCTTGAAGCCTCTCCAAAGCATCCAAGTAAGTTCACTCTTCCGTTTAAAACTCTTGCGCATACTAATACTATTCTCTCATCTATTGTCTAGGTACCAAACTTGGAATTGCAGCAGTTGCCAGCAAGAAATCAGATAGTCACGACACATGGACACAGAGTCACACCACACTCTGAAATTACAGTGTAACCAAGAGATGAAGATTTAGCACTCCAGACTATCCAATATGCAACACCATTAAGAACACTTGAGCCACATACAGTGGACTTTAAGTACTCCCTACCAAAAGACTAAAGTTAAAGCTGCTATGGAGAGAACTTGAGCAGTTTCGACTTTGATAAACATGTATCTCAAGCGCCTCTATTGAGATCAGTTGTACTGAGGCCACTGAGCACGAACTTTCTGCCATAAGTGCGATCGAGCGCACTTCACAATGTGATTGAGTGCACTCAGGGCAGACAATCATGTGATAGTTTTAAACACATGTCCACATTTCACTCCCATACACTCAATCGCACTCTCTCTCTGAAATTCACCACCCGCATTCACCATCCACCACCATCACATCCTTGACCGCATACCTCCTGCACTCGGTACCTTTTCGACTACACCCACAGATGATCAGCAGTGAGAGGATACCCCGTCTGGCTGAAGATGTAAAACTTAGCACTCATGGGAGGCACCCCAGACATATCTTTTTCATTTTAGTACTTTTATTTTGTTTATATTTATAATTACATGTCTATTATTTGTATTTCTTGTTTTTCGGCACCACGTTTATTTTTCTTTGTCAGATACTTAATACGTGCATCCAGTTCAAGTTTGGGGGCGTGTCACAAGCAAAGCAAGCAACCTAATTCTTTATCTCCTAGGTCAGATCTTTCTATGCCATACACATTGGGGACAATGTGTACTTTAAGTTTAGGGGTAGTGGGAGATTACACACTCACACACTTGAAACACATGCATGCACTAGGTCCCATTTTTTTTAGGAAAGATAAATGCATGTTCATTTGGTAACAAAAATTTTGGTTGATTTAAAAATTTGATAACACTTCATTAGTAAGCTTAAAAACTAGAACACATAGTCTTGTAATAGGAATTTTACAAATTTTAGTTACCTACCTCAAGGCACCTAAGAATTCACGAGTTTGGTCCAAATTTGTACAAGCACATTTTGCATGCATTTGTGTGGGGTATGACACATAATTCTTTTATATATGTTTCCATAACCTAACTGTAATCAGATAACTTGTTAAAAAGAACACTTTGGCATAAGAAAAATAAAGAAAATGTTCATCATGCAAAAAGAAAATCAAAAGCTTCTAATGATCATTAAAAACTTTCCACTGAGTAACTGAGCCTCTTGTCTCAGTTAGCATTGAGTGTTCACGTCAAAAGGTGGGAATTTCATTTAGAAGCATTAAAACCTATTAGTTCCGTAGCCTTTTTGACTCGAGTTAGTAAGTCCTTAGGGGTGTCTTTACACTTAATGCCCTAAAACCATCTGGTTTGGGAGTCATTGGCCAAAACTCGTTACAAGGGTCAATTAGAAAGCTCGATGAAACTCAACATGGCAAAGATCGCATGATAAAAGAAAAAGAAAAAGAAACAAGTATTATGCCATTTTTGTTCTATTTGATAACGAATTCGATAAAGGTTTGGGCATCGAAACACTATACACTAAAATTATGTGAAAACTCCATCTTATATGTCCTAACTCATCACACACAAATCAAACTTGCGATGCCTTAAGCCAACCTTAGATAAGTAACATGAACTTTTGAAAATCCTTTTTCAATACAAAAATGTGTTTTTATTGTAAGCTTACTCATGAACGGTTATCATAGTTTTATGCACAACCCAAATCTTTGAGTATCACGAAAACGAATTTATCTTTAATTTTGTTTCAACATAGTCTTTTGTTTTGTATTGCTAAAGGACTAGTAATATGTAAGTTTGGGGGTGTGATAAGTGCTTAAATAGTCATATTTAAGCCCCTTAATTTAACTTGTTAGGCTATTTATTTATCTATTTATGTGGATTCTACTTCATTTTCGTGTTTTATGTGTTTTTCACAGGACTTGGACAAAAAGATGACAATTTGAAGCTTTTAGAAGCAAAAGTCAAGTTTTGTCATCTAGCAAGGTGTGCTCGAGTGCATCTCCTCTTGAGATCGAGCGCACAAGAGCACGAGCGCACTTGAAGAAGGCTCGAGCACACACATGTGCTCGAGCGCATACTGCATACGATCGAGTGCAATCATTATAGAGGCGGCAAAGCCAGATATGGAAAGAAGTCTCCGGATTCCAAATTAGGGTTTCGGGACACCCTGAGGACCCTATAAATAGCCCTGTAAAACACATAAACCACACTTTTTGTTTGAGATTCGAAGTAGTAAGCTTAGGAGAGGAATTGACGACTCGTCTCCCGAGTCTTCTTCGGTTTTAGTTTTCTGTTTTTATTTCATTATGTTTAGAATGTTTAGTTCAACTAGCATGTGTAACTATACTCTTATAGGGCTCGAATGAAGCCCTAGTTATGCTTTTCCACATATTTATTCATTGATTATCTTTGTTATAGCCTTGTTAGAATGTTTAACTTGATTAATGCCTATTTGTATTTAAATTCCTCATATGTGTGTGTCTGATCAACGTATGCATGTGGTATGGATAAGTTAGTCGAATCAATTTGGATGACCGAGTCTTGGGTTCAACATTAGTAACAAGGGATATCCACACCAGATTCTTGGGTTAATCAACATGGAAACCGGGAGCGGACCAAGCCCTAGGTCTCGTGTGGTTGCCGATCTCCACAGCCCTCATGCTCTCTTAAGGAACAACTCAGTATACACCCATGCTGAATCCCTTAAGAGAGAAAAGAGTTAGAGTATACACCATGCCTAACTCGTTGCATAGGGAGATCAATAGCCTAAGGTGTGGACCAAGCCCTTAAGTTGGCAACCATTAAATATTCATGATAAGGATAGAGCTTTGAAACCTTATTTAGTGGAAAGTATAATTTGTGGTGGATATCATAGTCCTATGTTCTCATTATTATTCACTCACAATCAACAGCTATTTCTCTTTTTACTTTGAAGAAACTAATTCTAAATTGAAATTCACTAATCCCTGTGGAAATGATCTCGCACTTGCACACTATGCTACCATTGAGCTTGTGTACTTGCAAGTAAAACTGTACGTTTATTTGCTTATTTATTTAGGTAGATATTCGTCATAATAATATGCAAATATAAGTTATCATCTAATCATTTATAATCCAAATTTCAACATATTCAAGATCCAAATATACATAAAAAAAGTTATCATCCAAACAACGGTTCAACCATAAACAAAAAAAAAGAAGAAAAAAGAAACAATAACACCATAAATAATAACTCATAAGCCATCTAATTACAAGTACACAATATTACAACATTAGCCAACCAAATTAGCAGCAGAGCCCTCAGAAGGAGGTGCAAATGATTCATTCTCATTCATATTCATATTCATATCTATTACATCAGAAGTAAGCTCCTCCATTGCTTTTGCGGCCATTTCTACAAAGAAAAAAATAAAACAAATGTTAAAACAAAATCCATTGAACTATATATAATTATATAAAGCTGAAATGGTACATGGATTTTGTTGAATAGGTATTGTCTAAATAATTACTTAAAAGTACACAGCATATTTCATAAACAGAGCTCCTTTGAAAAACACAGCATATTCTCTAAGCTAGTAAAAATAAAAGTATGAATAATAGACAAAGAGTACTATTTCTCTTTCGGAAATTAATGAGATTTCATTAGTTCAACACCAGTACTACTTATGTATTGATGAAGTGCATGGTATTCTTCATCTATACCCTTTATGTAATGCCAAAATGCTACAACACTTTTTTGTACTCAATTCATGCTGAAGTTATTTCAGCTAAAATGAGCATAGCTTGTCAGCCTCGCATTAGGCATAAACAAATAGAACACATATTCTACACATATAACAAAAGACACTGCAATAGACCTCTGTAACCTAACCTAAAGCAGGTTTGTTGCACAGGGTAACATAATCTATCAAGAATCAACCAAGAAGCTAACCACGATTAACACACACTAGTATGCCTAATTAGGTTACAGAGGTCAACAGAACCAGAAAACTGCAAACTTGATCTCCAACAGATCACAAGCGATACTTAATCTCTAACATAATTTTGTTACAACAAGAGCATTCAAACTTTTTCCCTGGCCCTATAATCCTCTATATTTATTTACCATCAATTATAGCTCGAAAAATAGCTTATTGATCATGTATACTTTGCCTATGCAACCTTAGCTTCTTTTCTTGTTACATGTGGAAAATAAAACCAGACCAACCAAGCTTTAAGAGGAAAACAAAAAAAGCAAAACTTTTTCCTTTGAGTGACTTATTTGTCCAATGAAGCCCTGACTTCACTAAGACACACAAATTAGCTAATAGTTGTTCCCCTGCTTCTAATGTTTATCCTTTGTTGTGAGTGCAGTTTTAGTGGCTAACCAACCAATGATGGTGTGTTAAGGAATACAACCAGAAGACTAGATGAATTTACACTAGTCAACAAGGTCCGATCCACTTCGGAAAGCTTCTCTAGAATTACAATTTTCAATGAATAAAACAAAACAACTAACAAAAAGTTTCATTCCTACCCAAATACAGGTTTCCACAAAATACCCATACAAACAATTTAAAGAAAACCAAAACCCTAAAGGCATACAACAATAAGACAAATCCAAGTAATAACCCTAGCAAAAATCAAACTGAACTACTTAAACCCACTAACAAAACATTCAAATTCAATTCAATCACCGAGTCCAAACAATCTTGACATAAGAGAAGCATGACTAAATTTATATTAAGGAGAAAGATACAATCACTAGAATAGATAAGATCTTATAATTAGAGAAAGAAGTAAATCATGGCAATGTTTTGACAATAAATTCTTATTACAACTGAATCAAATAAAGGAAGATATGAACTACTACACCTATGGATTCATCCCTTCGCCTTGCTTGGAAGTTAGTTAGCCATGGTGTTCATGGCTAAACACTTTTATGGATGAGAGCTGCTGCCTTGAGTTTTCTGGTCTTTTTTTTCCACAACAAGATCTCCTTTCTCTTAAACCCTAAGTGACCTATTTATAGTACAAGGGTCCAAGGGTGTTCTTGGGTTTAATCTAATTTTTAAAACCCTAATTAAAGTCTAACTCGGAGATACAATCCCGTGTGCGCACTGCGGTGCTGCTTTATGGGCGTTGCGGTGCTGGGTATGATTTGGCTGGGTAAGCTTCTGGGCACCGCGGTGCTGGTTGGGGAGCACTGCGGTGCTCACTAATTGTCCACAACGTGGAGGTTTCTGGGCACCGCGGTGCTGGATGAGGAGCACTGCGGTGCTCACTGATTGTTGATTTTCTTTATGTTTTGCCTCTCCGCAGCCACTCCGATGCTCCGTCGTGCATGGAATCTTGGTGCTTTTAAACAACGATCGCTTCTTCTTCTCTTTGGATTTAAAATACCTGAAAATGCACTGGAGTAAGTCAGTGGTCTAATAATATTACTTAAGAGTTATCAACATATAAAAGTGCAATAAAGACGGAGAAGAATCATAAAATGCTAACAATTAAACATTGTTGAGATGCATTTTATGGCTCTTATCACAACCCCCAACTAGCTTATTGCTAGTCCCTAGCAATTCAAGTGAAAATAAGAGATGAATTCCATGGTGGGAATCGAAGTAAAGTAAAGCAATATTAGTGTTAACCAAGAGTAATTCACATTTTGTCTCAAAAATTTCGCATAACACGCAGCACATAAAATCGTTAAATTTCACCCAAGTCCAAAAGTAATCTAAACATCAATCTTAAAATTGTTATCGACTCTTAACATCCATTTTACCACAATCTATTAATCCGAACACCCGGATGATTTTATGCACAACATTCATGAATACAAGTCTTGGCCTCTAAAATATATTAAATTGGGTGACATCAATCACAAAAACAAGCTCCATAGACTCACTTTTCAAATCACTCTCCACTATTGTAGAAAAATCACACTACATTGGATCAATAAGTCTTTAATAAGCTTGTAACGTTAGGCTAAGGTAAAGGTTAAGAAAGAACGGGAAGGATTCACAAGTAAAAGAACTCAATCTCTTAGTTTTAAACACAACCGCTTTAAGCACTTGATAACCTTACTTCAACACCCAACTCTTTCAACCATTTTTTTTATAAGAACATATCTCTTGATAATTCACCACTTTTCTTTTCTTTTTCTTCTTTCTTTGCCATACTTCACTTTTTTTATTTCTTTTCTATTTTTGGCAAATACCCATTCACCTCTTTTTCATTTTCTTTTTCTTTTCTTTTCCATAACCCCCAACTTATCTTCTTTAATATATTTGGGTTATGGTTTTTCATATTTCCATCCTTACTCCTCTTAAGTGCTTCTCAACAAATGTGTACAACTAAGTTATTTTTAAAAGAAGAGTAAGGATAAAATATTTTTAGGCTCATAAGTGTAAGTAAATGGGTTATTGAAAGAAACAAGGCTCAAATTCTTTAAAAGCTCAAACAGGTGACTAGCGATAAATATAGCAATGGTAAGTTTGAGAGGCTCAAACGGTTTTAAAATGGCCTATATCATATCCTAAGCAATGTGCATTCTAGGAATTCGCCTCAAGTGATTATCAAATAAGTTCTAGAGCTTGTCGAGATCGCAAAAGTATTCACAAAGCAATCACACATAAAACTTCTCTAAATGTTTAGACTAATCATACAATCTTACCACAAACTAAAGTCTCAAACCAAATCAAGATTGACACTTAAATTATTCTCAAACCGAAACAAAATTTAACTTCTTCTAAATGTTGTATGCTATCTCAATTAAGTTCATATCATTGACATGTGAATTAACTCTAAGGCTAACACAAAGCATGCTAAAAACAAACAAGAAGGGAAAATGACACCAAGCAGTTCAATGGAAAAAGAAAAAAAATGTATGGAAATAAAGAATATGGAAACAAAGAGATGCATTTCCTCCACCCCCAACTTAAAAATTGGATTGACTTTAATGTAAAAGAAAGAGTAAAGGAAACTCCCTTTGTAGCCAAAGGTGCACAGAAGCTGAAAATTATGCTCCACCATTTGCACTGCTTCGTATATTTATCTCTGAAAAAGAAATACTAAGTTAATGCTGGAAAACAGAAAAAAAAAATACGAACAATAAAGAAATATGAAAACAATCAAAGTAAAAGGATATGTTGTGGGGTGCCTCCCATGAGCACTAAGTTTTACGTCTTCAGTCAGACACTCTTATTCCCTCCTAGACAAACATGAAGTGAATGCACCAGCAACTGCTTCACTATCAAATTGGGTACTTGTATGCTTTGAAGAGGCCTCAAGGATGTCATCAGTAACATCTCCAGATTTTGGCTCAATATATGCTTTTGTGAACTCATGGGTGTGGATTGACTCCAATGGATTAAGGTGACAGACCTTTTCCATGGATGAGTCAATCATGTATGCTTGGTAGGTTTCGTCCACATCCTCTGATTTTTTCGTTGTTAGGATGTGTAATAACTTACCACTTAGTGTCTCAATGGCATTCACCTCCTTTTATATTTTGTTGCACTAGGTGTTGACCATGGGGTGTGGACTAAGCTTGAGAAGGGAACTTACCTCGCTCAATCACACTCAAGTAGCTCATCAACTTGGACACTTGGCTCTTTATCTCTTTATTTTCTTCAACAGCCTGCGTAATTAAAGATTAAAGTCTTTGATTAGTCTCACCCTCTGCCTCAATAAAAGCATGTAAAGTGTCTTCTAAAGAACTCCTAGAAGGTACAGGTGCATGATATGGTTCAAGATATGGTGCAAGAGTTTGTGCAAGATGCTGGTTTTCAGACTTTTAGCTGAAATTGGGGTGATTTCGCCATCCCGGATTATAAGTATCAGAGAAAGGTGCCAAAGGCTTCTTGTACATGCCTAAGGCATTACATTGTTCCTCATACATCCCTCTCATCTCAGTAAATGTGGGGCACTCTTGGGTGAGATGATCTACCCCGCCACACACAAAACATGGTTTCAAAGACGCTGCATGATTAGCTACTTGTGTTGGCTTTGAGCTTTTAGTCTTTAACACCTCTAGTTCCCTAGGGAGCATCTCGACCTTGGCCTTAAAGTTATCCTCTTCCCTAAGATGGTAAATTCCACCACCATTCGGGTGCCTTATAGGTCATGACTTCTTTGTGCTTTCAGTAGTACTAGGTCCAGTCCAAGTGTGAGTTTTTTCAGCAAGCTCATTGAGGTACTCTATGGCCTCATCGGGATTTTTTTCTAAAAATTCACCATTACACATCATCTCTACAAATTGGCGCTCCTTATATGTAAGTCCCTCATAAAAATAGCTCACTAAGCACCAATTCTCATACCCATGGTGAGGGCACATACTCAACAACTCCTTAAATCTCTCCCAAGACTGATATAAAGTCTCACTATCCTTTTGTGCAAAGGTGGATATTTGTCTTTTTAAAGCATTGGTCTTATGTTGGGGGAAGTATTTATTAAAAAAAATCTGAGTCATCTCAGTCCACGACCCAATAGATCGTGGTCTCAGTGAGTATAGCCAACTCTTAGCTCTATTCTTCAAAGTAAAAGGAAAGAACTTAAGTCTCACAATGTTAGCAATTGCATCTTGACTATGAAAAGTCGCAACTAACTTCCAAGCAAAGAACTTTTCATAGTCAAGATGCTTTAAAATCTAGTTGGCGAGTATTGGCTGGAAACATGATGCATGATGGTGTGGCTATGTGTGTAGGGTTTAGGTAATCCTGAAGGGTCCTAGGAGGTTGATATTCATGTTCACTCATTTCTTCGAGACTAGATGGATTGTCAAATAAAGGATTTAGAAAAGAATTTAATTCTGACTCTAACACAGGCCTACAAGCAAATCTACCCAAAGTGCCTTTATATCGGGGCATGCAAGATCACAAAATAATCAAATAAAATAAAATAAAAAATTAATGTAGCAAGCTAAAAGAAGAAACGAAGTTACCGCCTTTACAAACTGCTGAAAAGAAAAACTATTTACAAATTTTCTACCGTCTTGTCTCAAAGTTTACAATCTTCCTTAAGTTAAGTGCGTCTCCCCAGCAACGGCGCCAAAATTTGATTATGCCCAAAACATACACGGTTGTTATAGCACAGCTTTGGGGTGTCGATTCCACAGGGAAACAAGTTAACTAGAAAATAAGGTGTAAACCATAACACAAACGATAAAGATTTAAGTGAGAAAATATGAACTTTTGGTAGTGAAGTAATTGTGTAAAATAGATTGTAGAATATAATAGGAAGATAACAAGGATTCGGGAATCCTCCCCAGGTTCGTTGCCCTATTCCTAACTTGATTAAGTTATTTTTATCTCGGTTGCAAGTTTCACATCCCAACTACACCTAGGGATTCATCCCTTCGCCTTGCTTGGAAGTTAATTAGCCATGATGTTCATGGCTAAACACTCTTATGGATGAGAGCTGCTGCCTTGAGTTTTCTGACCTTTTTTTCCACAACAAGATCTCCCTTCTCTTAAACCCTAAGTGACCTATTTATAGTACAAGGGTCCAAGGGTTTTCTTGGGTTTAATCTAATATTTAAAACCCTAATTAAAGTCTAACTCGAAGACACAATCTCGTGTGCGCACTGCGGTGCTGCTTTATGGGCGCTGCGGTGCTGGGTATGATTTGGCTGGGTAAGCTTCTGGGCACCGCGGTGCTCACTGATTGTTCACGACGTGGAGGTTTCTAGGCACCATGGTGCTCACTGATAGTTGATTTTCTTCATGTTTTGCCTCTCCGCAGCCACTCCGATGCTCCATCGTGCATGGAATCTTAGTGCTTTTAAACAACGATCGCTTCTTCTTCTCTTTGGACTCAAAATACCTGAAAATGAACTAGAATAAGTCAGTGGTCCAATAATATTACTTAAGAGTTATCAACACATAAAAGTGCAATAAAGACCGAGAAGAATCATAAAATGCTAACAATTAAACATTGTTGAGATGTATTTTATGGCTCTTATCATGACCCATCAACCCGCGACCCATTAATCGTGTAATTTCGGGTTAACGGGTCAACTCACGACACGATGCGATTATTCTGTGTCATAATCTTATTGACACGATTACGATACGAACCCGATTATACTCAACACTAACACGCTTTATTTCATGTTGTGTCATGTCGGGTTCACGTGTCGTGTCCAAAATTGCCAGCTGCTACTACTCCCTCTCCACCTCATGTGAGAATGTCGCACCCATTCAGGCTCACCCTCCTCAAGTCTTCAGGCCTGACTGGTATGTGAAGGTCGGCAATTTGTGCTTTAGAAGTGCAAATTGTAACGACCCATCCCGGGTTGGCCACCCCCGAGATGGTGTTGTCACATTTTGAAAATCCTAGCATGACACATATATGTAACAATAAAAAAACACCAATAGAAATTTTTACATCAAACCTCAACCCTCAACATAGAAGATACATCATTCTGATCTTGACTTAATCATTATATACAATGTAACATGCATGAATATTTACAAATAAATTTTTATTTTATTTTCTCATTAGTCTGAGGATGTGGACACGTACGTGGCTTATAGATAATGATTTCGTCTGAACCTCAACTCACCAGACTATTTGTCATGCCTGCTACCTGAAATCATTGGACAATGAGGAGTGAGCTTCACCAGCTCAGTGAATTAAATTTACTAGAAGTACTTAATTTGTATAAATGGTCTTTCAATATTTTATCATTTATATCTCATACAGCTTGATACTAGCATTCTACTATCACTACAAATATCATAAGTCTCATTCTCTATCAATCTCTTCTTCTTATATATTGGTTCACCTTAAGACCATCAATTATCTCATAAATACCTCGTAATGAGGTTCACAATATAAAGTCTACCATTTAGATGGTTCTGATAATATCATACTTCTATGTTTCTTTCTCACCATAACTGTCTCTCTGTGGTACTCATTCATCTATAAATAAATTCGCAATAACAAACAATACTTCAACATTTCAGTAATGCAATCAATATTGAAAATAGATGCAATACATGAATTATTATTAGGGAACATGTTCCCACATGTAGACATGTTTTTATCTTAGACCAGCCCCCTCCCGATTCTTTATTTCTAGCATATACCGGCTGTCACGGTTTTCATTTATTTTCAGCATATACTGGCTGTCACGGTTTTTCAACTAAACTGGCCCCGTCACGGTTCTTTTATTTCATGCATATGCATATGAACAATGATATGAAATATACATATGAACAATAACATAAAAACAAACATGAATTCAAATATTTAAATTAGCTATCCTAATTATTCTCAAATTATTATTGAAAGAAATTTCACTAAATTTCTCTCCTCATAAATCACATCAAATCATCTATCATAGCTTGTCAAGATCCACTAAATTTCATCTCCTCATAATTCGTATCAAAACATCAACCATAGCTCATCAAGAATTTCACTTATCGCTTTTATAATTAAATCAACTTATTATTCCAAAAATATTGTTTCTCACATAATAATTTTCTACATGTCCAAAATTCCTATCAATCAATTTTTCATCTACCACCAAAGCATAAGTCAATAATTTATTTTAATATTATAACTAGATATTTCATTTTTATCTAGATTACTTAAAGTAAATCTAACTCGCCACGTAGCATTTAGAGCTACCCGTGAATCACCTCCTTGTCTTTCCCATTCCTCTCAGTAATTTCTCTTGGTTGCTGATCGTCAACACCTAACAAAAGATTTATATTAAATTTATAAATTATTCTTCAATTCTTCCTAATTTACACCGTTTGAAAATTCCCACTTTGAATTCCGGGAAATTTCATGTATACTAAATTTCAAAAATAAACTTCACGTTATTACCTTCTGTTTTTTTAGAGCTTCCCGTGATTTTTTTTTATAAAATTCTCCCATAAACCCCTTCAAAATTTTGCTCTTTCAACCGTTCTTTCGGTCCCCAAGTGTTTAAAGAAATAGAGAAATTTGTATTGTGAAAGGAAGAAAACCAATTAGGATTTGGTAAGTATATATATATATAAAAACAAAGTATATATATGCCAAACTTGAAACCATTACTAAGCACTGCCCTCCCCAGCTTTCTCCACGTAGGATTACATGTGTCCTACATGCAAACCTTAACCTGTTGCCATGTTTTTCAGTCATTTTTTCAAAAGAATTATTTTATTCAATACTAAATCCTTCGCATATATATATTATTTTAATTTATGTCATATTTATTAAATTACTTCTTTACCTTTACTTTTTGATTACGGGTATTACACTAACATTGCTCGAGAGCATTTGATCCCGGGGATCTTTCTAAAGGACATGGGCAAACTAACCCAAGAGCCCGTGGATAGTCTCGTCGTGATGCTTGAGGGTTTGGCCTCTCAGGTATCCGATAGTCCTTCAAACTTTGTTATAATATTTCTGTTTGCCTCCAAGGAGTTCTAAATTGTTTTATTTTTCAATTGAGCATAGTTTTGGGCATCCTTTCCTGTCGATGCCTCGACTTGAATAAAATTTTGGGTTTTTCATAACTTCATCTGGACTTTGCGGGAGTCTCTCGTAAAGCACGTGGTAGAGGCTGCTCGCTTGGAGAGGGGAAATGTCCTGCTAATCGAGGACCTGGAGAAGGCCTGGTCAGAGCAGGATGCAGCTGAAGGGGATACGATGAAGATTCGAGCTGAAAAGGAGGCTGCAAAGAAGGCCATAGTGGACTTTAAAGAGTCATAGGAATTTAAGTCAATCGTGGAGGTTACGGCTGAAGAGTTCTACCTTAGAGGCTTCGAGGAGGCCAAGCAGCTAACTTTGGCTGCCTATCTTAACCAGGATTTCTCTATGGTGGAGATCCCTTCTGATGACAAGGGTGCCAGAGATGAAGGTGATGACTAAACCCTTGCTACGAAGGAGAAGGAGATAGATGTAGACTCGGATTTTTATGTTTTTGTACTCTTGGCCATTAGTGCCTTTTTAAAAAAAAATCTAAGTTGATGAAGACTGCTCTTTTTGTTTTCAATTCAATTTGTTCAATGTCCATACTCTTCCTATAATCGAAATAAGAGTCATGGAAGAAAGGTCTTGGGCCTTCTCTTCGATATAGGAGAAACTAAAAAACTTGGCAAAAAGTGGATTGTTCCTTTATTAAGAATATCTAAGGATTACATTAATACTTGGCGAAACAAAATTGATGAAACGAAATTAGCGATAGCTAGGGAGTCTTCGAAGGGGTTCTACTGGTAGAACATACAGAGATTCTCGGCATTCTAAGTGTGCTACACTAGTTTGTCATCCAAATCTTCAAGCTCGAACGTGCCAATTCGATAAACTCTTTTGATGTGGTAGGAACCCTCCTAATTCGGGAGGAGTTTCCTATCCTTCGAGGGTGAGATACCTTGTTCTTTCTCAGAACCAGATAGTGCAATTTAAAAACTCTCTTTCGGACTGGGGAGTTGTAGTGTCTTGACAACCTTTGGTGATAGGCAAAAAGCTTGATCTGGGATTTGCATTTGACCTCATCGATTAAATCAGTGTGCATTTTGGGAGCCTCTTAGTTATCTGCCTCGTTGAAGTTCTACACTCATAATGACGGTGTTCCTATCTCAAGGGGTATTACAGTCTCGTATCCATAAGCTAAGAGAAACGGGGTTTCTCCAATGGGGGGTCAAACGGTAGTCTGGTAGGCCCAAAGCTCATTTAGGAAGCGATTGACCCATTGTTGATTAGCATCGTCAAGTCTTTTCTTGATGCCTTGTAGGAGTGTTCTATTGGTTATTTTGGTATTTCTGTTGGTCTAAGGTAGCCTATCGAGGAAAATCTTTATTCAATATGGAGGTCTTGGCAAAAAGACTTGAACTGAGTGCTGTCAACTTGCATACTATTGCCGGTGACTAATATCCTAGGTATGCCAAATTTGCAGACAATCGACTTCTAGATGAACCCTCGGGTCTAGTAATCGGAAATGTTGGCGAGAGATTCAGCTTCTACCCACTTAGTGAAATAATCGATGGCTACTACCAAATGCTTCTTTTAATCTGGTGTTTCTCATAATGAACCAAGGATATCTATTCTCCATATGGAGAAGGGAAGAGGATTGGCGATTGATGTCAAAGGATTGGCTAATCACTGGGGTATGGAAGCATGTTCTTGACAAGTCTTACACTTTTTCACCATCTTTACCGAGTTGCGACTCATTTGGGGCCAATAATAACCATGGAAGATTATTTTGAACCCCAGTACTTGACCTCCAAGGTGGTTGCCATATATCCCTTAGTGTACTTCCCTAAATACGTAATCAACGTTGATAGTCCCTAGGTATTTTAGATAAGGAATGGTAAGACATTTCTTATATAGCTATCCGTCAATACCTGAGGATCAGATCCATCCAGGTTTGCTCTTTGTTAATTGGCATAATTGGTACTTCATCGATGCTCAGAATAGGGAGGGTTGCAAGGTAGACTGCCTGAGCAAAATCAATATGCCTGGAAGAGGCAAGCCGAGCCAAGGCATCCGCCTTCATGTTCTTCGCTAGAGGCACTTGGGTTATTTGGAACCTTTTGAAGGTTGTTGTGAGTTCCCAAGCTTTTTTGAGATACCTGGTGATCTGTACACCTTTGGTTCTATATTTGTTTGTCATTTGGATCACAACCAACTGTGAGTCACTGTAAGCTTCTAAAGCCTCAGCAACTAATGTTTTGGTGAGTTTCATTCTAGCAAGCAATGCTTTGTATTCAGCCTTGTTGTTTGAGGCTTTGAACCTAAACCTCATAGCATACTCAATTGTCAACCCTTCATGGCTACTAAAGATAAAGCCGGTCTCGGAGACAGTATTATTGGACGAACCATACACATATAATGTCCAACTTGGTATCAACTTGGTTTCCTTAGGTGCTTTGACATCGACCGAGGTATCGGGAAAAGTTGTTTCGGCTATAAAATCCACTAGGGCCAATGCTTTAATAACCGTTCGGGGCTTGTATCGAATACAAAATTCACCGAGCTCAATGGACCATTTGACTAACCTTCCAAAAATGTTTGGTTTGTGGAGGACTTACTGTAGAGGCTAATCGGTGAGGACTATGGTATGAGCTTGAAAATATGACCAGAGCTTCCAAGTTGTGATTAGGAGGGTGTAAGCTAATTTTTTAATCGGAAGATACCGTGTCTCAGTATTTTTTAGAATTTGATTGACATAATATATGGGTTTCTATATCCTAATATCTTCTCGGATTAAGACAGAGACTACTACATCTTGGTCTACTAATATATAGAGAAATAGCTCATCCCATGTGTTGGATTTAGTCAAGAAAAGTGGTGAGCTCAAGTATTCTTTTAGTTCTTCAAATGTTCTTTGACATTTTTCATCCTAGGTGGAACCCTTGGCTTTCATTGATTTAAAGAAAGGTATGCACCTTTCAGCAGACTTAAACATAAAGTGGTTGAGTGCGGCCACTCGTCCAGTTAACCTTTGCACTTCTTTAATGTTCCGAGGAAGGGCTACATTCATGATTGCTTTTATCTTTTTGGGGTTAGCTTTTATTCCTCGCTGTGTTACCATGAAACCTAAGAACTTCCCTGCGGTGACTTCAAATGCACATTTGGTTGGGTTTAACCTCATTTGGTAGCGGCGGAGTATTTCAAGGGCTTCCTCCAGATTGGACTCATGATCCCTGGTTAAAAGCTTTGTTTATCCTTTGGTCCATATCCTCTAATCTCTTGTCCAGGTTGGTATGATTTTTGGAAGTTGAAAAACCTCAAGATCTAACTCTATAAGAGAACCTGGAGATGGAATAATTTCAAAACCTTACTTTAGCATGTGAGGATAATCTAGTTGAGGAATGGCCTCCAACAGATTTATTACGCCTGGGTGGCGTCTTCTGTCGGGAGCTCCGTTGTGAGAAAGGTGAAGGTGCAGAGTAACAGGCTCTTCCCCTTACCTCTGCGGTGAGATCAATGACAAGTCGAGTGAGCTCTTGGAATTGTTTATGGATCTGAGGGATAGTGGGATGCAGAACATTGGCAAGGCCCTTGGATTCTCCTAGGACCTGGGTTCTATCGGATCTGGGTGAGGATCATGCTTAGTCCACCCATCTGATGGCTCATTGTCATGCTCGAAGCCAGTATGTTCCGAGATGGCAATGAGGTGTGGATTGGCTTATTGTTGGTGGATAGACACTCGTGTGGCAATCGAACTAGTTCTAACAGTGCGTTTAGGCAGCATGATAACAAATAAGTCATTGATCCTTCAGAAAAAAGAAGGCCCTCCTTCTAGCGCCAATCTGTTGATACAGAAAATCTACTAGAATCTGGAAAGTTGATGAGTATGACCTGCACACATGAAATAAGGAAAACCCCTAAATTCGTGGAGGGCTGAAGGGGGGTGTGCCTCCGAAGGACTCTCTTATGCCTAAGTTAGTATAGGTGTTGTACAAACCTTACAATCCCTTCATCTCGGAAGCTATCCTCTTCCTCTCAGAAGCTATCTCCTTCCTCTCAAAAGTAATCCCTTTACAAAAGATGCTGTAAAGTAAATGGTAGAGAGACAGCAAGTGAAAGCTTATATAACTGAATAATGTCTCTCATTCAAAGTAAAGCTTGAAGAATGGCTCAATAAGAATATTTTAAAGCTTTTTGTGTTTCAAAGAGTACAATAACTTGATTGTGTGAGTTCAACTCTTTTTCAATATCTCTAGCTCTCTATTGAATGCTCAATAGAGTGGGTTTATATAGCCATAAAATTATATGGCCGTTGGGACTTTAATTTGAAAAAGATTTGCTTTAAAACGTTTAGATTTTGTGTCCAACGGTCATATTTTTGAACTACCAGTCGACTGGGTCGTGATACCAGTCAACTGGGTTCTCTTGAAAAATCTCGTTTTCAAAGCTTCTGGGTACTAGTCGAGTGGGTTTTTCTTACCAGTCGACTGGGGGCTGTCTATCCAATTTACCAGTCGACGGGTATGTTCCATCCAGTCGACTGGGGACTCACTGTCTATTTTATCAGTCGACTGATATGTCTTACCCAATCAACTGGGGACTTACTGTCCCATATACCAATCGACTGGTATATATACCCACTTGACTGGGTTGTCTTCCAACCCAGCTTTTCTGTTTTAACTTAAAACGTTTGTTTAAAAAGTTCATTTTAGAAAACCTTTTGTGTTCAAGCCATTGAACAAGCTTTTACAATGTACAAGTGAGACTTACACTAGTTTTACTACCTTAGACCTATACTAGTTCTTCAGTCTTCACTTGAGGGTTTGATTCGGTTTGAGTTCTTGCACCTTGATCCTTGGTTGAATGCTTTTGTTGCTTACTACACTTAGTTTGCACTGTTAGTATAATAACAGTTGTGTTTGGTCATCATTAAAATACAAGTGAGGGTCAACAATCTCCCCCTTTTTGATGATGACAAAACTAATAATGTGAAAACAGTTTTAAAAAATAAGTGTTTGGTTTTTCTGAAAAAACGGACAGAGTTTCCTCTGTTTTTTTTAATAAAATCACCCTGTAAACAAGCAAATGCATTTTATATTTTCATTTCAACCAATCAATAACAACTCAACCAATCAAATGAATCATTTTCAATATTCATTGGCAACGCTCCCCCTAAATCTATGCAATGCTCTCCCTAAATCTATGCATTGGTTTCTGTTTTACTTAGTTTTCTCGTTTTCTCATTTTTCTCCCCTGTTTTGACAATAGCAACCAAAGGGGCCAGAAACTAAAAATAAGCTATTTAGCTACCACAAGCAACTAGAGTATGCTAAAACAAACTTGTATACGAAAATTTGGTTTCATTCGGAGTTCTGAAGCCTTCCCGAGAAGAACCGAAATTTTCCATACAAGCATAATCAGTTTCAGAGCATTTTCTTAAATAAAAGAAGTTAGAAACTATGCAAACATATCAAAAATAGAGTAAATAGATGCATGAAATATGACTAATGTAAAAACAACATCATATACAAAAAGTCGATACATGAACGGGCTTCATAGAAGCCATATATAAGACAGAAATACATATATATGTCTGTGCTACATGCTAAAAGCTGGAAACTACTATATACTTCAAAATATCAAAGAAAATGACTCAAGGAGCGGGAAAGTCTGAGTCGTCGCAAATGAGATCTCGTATCTCAGCTGATAAACTCTCTGTATGCTCTCTGTGTAGCTCGAAGTCGTCCCGTAGATGCTCAATGGAGGAGCTCAATCTCTGGTACTCTGACTGCATGGTCTGGAACCCGGACTGCATGGTCATCTGGAGGCTCGTGATAGCCTGTAATAAGTCGCTATACCCAGCCTGACTAGTACTCGAGTCACCAACGGGAGGTGCTTAGGTATTCGTGTCCATATCAGCAGTATCAGCAGCAGCTCTCTCATCATCACTGCTCTCATCCTCCCGGATCCGAATATGCTTCCCAGCCTTTGAGTAGAAGCCATCACGAACCATACATCTCATCTTCTTCAGTGATGAGATGTTGATGATGTCAGTCGGTCTGATATCTTGAGCCTTAGAGACAGGAAGAGGCACCCGGAAGTGCTGGAGTATGAGTGTAATAAGCATCCCGTAGGGTAGACACCCGGAGTCGCTCGCTTCATCGTTAATCATGTTGGCGAGCAGTAGGGGATATATATTGAAGTGGTACCCTGTTTTAAGGCACCAAATCAATACTGTATCTATCTTAGATATATACCCCCGACTCCCGAGTCTCGGGTGGATGGTCCAACTCACTATTAAGTTGAACAATTTTAAGTCCAGGGGCATATCACTACACATGTGAAATGTAGTGGGTCTGTACACATAGTTAGGGTCGCCATTGACTATCTGACAGGCCGCGTCGACATCAAAATTGTCTAGCCATCTGTCCAGACTCCATTGGATCCATCCTACATGGATCCTCAGTATGCTCATGAGGAGGTCAGTGTTAACCTCAAACTCCACACCCTAGACACTGGTTCTGAATCTCAGAGCCAGTGGACTAGGTTTCACCAAGTTCGCATAGAACTGGTGAATCAGTCTCGGGTAGTACTTTTGATGTACTCTGACCAGTGGGGTCAGGTTTATTGCCTCGAAGGTTGGCAAGATATTAAAATTACCATGATGAATAGAGTCGAAGTCAACAACTCTACCCGTCATGATCTTTTTATGACGGATTACGGAATCATACCTCGCTTTAGCAGTAGGATTGGAAAACAGAGCTTCATCAAGCTCTGTTCTGGGCTTTTTGCTTAAAGAGCTTGCTACTCCCTCCCCCCGTGTATCTAGATCCTTAGGTTTGGTGGACCTTGGCCTTGTAGGCGCATTTGGTCCCCTGGTAGTGTATTTGATAAGGATTCTATCGGTCATTTTTAGGAAAAATGGGGTTTTTTGGAAAAAGAGATTTTGATGAAAATAGGAGATTTTAACCGTAGAAAGTTAAAAATCTCATTATGGATGAGTAGATCGGTGTGTTTAGATGATCTTTGGATGGTTTTTGGATAAAAAAAAGGTGAAATTTTCTAGAGAGAGAAAGTTGGGTTTCTTGAAAATGGCGTAAAAATCAGAGAAAATGAACAGTTTTTATATAGAATCGCGATACCAGTCAACTGGGTCGTGATACCAGTCGACTGGGTCCTCTTGAAAAGAAGAACATTTTTCATACCAGTCGACTGGGTAAACTGGCAGTATGATACCAATCGACTGGGCTGTTTGTACCAGTCGACTGGATGATAACTGAATTTCAAAAAATTGGTTCCAAACAGGGTCTAAAGGTACGCGTCAACTAGATAAGATCTACCAGTCGACTGGAGGAATAGGCAGTGACTTACCAGTCGACTGGATCATATTTACCAGTCGACTGGAAGAATAGGCAGTGACTTACCAGTCGACTGGAATAGATTTACCAGTCGACTGGACCCTTATGAAAATTTTCAGTCTTGAATTGTAGCACGAAATTTGTTTATCTATGACATCTTGAGTGTGGGAGATATTTAAACAAGAATTAATACTCTTTCACTAGATGTCAATCACGCATATGATGAATGAAGAAGCAATCAGATATTCAATTTATCATAATCTAGCAATGCCATTAACATTCTAATCCTACAAAAACTAGCTTCACTTAGGAGTTTTGTAAGAATGTCAGCTATTTGATCTTCTGAAGGTATGAATTCTAGTCTTATATCACCTTTTTGAGCATGGTCTTTTAAGAAACAATGTCTGATTTCTATGTGCTTTGTTCTAGAGTGCTGAATAGGGTTCTTTGTTCGGTTGATAGCACTAGTATTATCACAATGTATTGGGATGTTTTTTAGGTTCATGCCATAGTCTTCTAGTTGTTGTTTCATCCATAATACTTGGGCACAACAACTTTCGGCTGCAACGTATTCCACCTTGGTGGTTGATAGTGCAACAGAATTTTGTTTCTTGGAAGACCAAGAAGTTAACATTGTACCTAAGAATTGGCATGCACCACTTGTGCTTTTTCTATCTAACCTACATCCAACAAAATCAACATCTGAATATCCTACAAGCTCAAAAGATGAATCTCTAGAGTACCATAATCCTATGGTTTGGGGTCCTTGTAGATATCTAAGGATTCTTTTTACTGCAACTACATGTGATTCCTTAGGATTAGCCTAAAATCTAGCACACATGCATACACTAAACATAATATCAGGTCTACTTGCAGTCAAATAAAGTAAAGCACCTATCATGCTTTTATAATATTTAGTATCTACAGTTTTACCTCCTTCATCAAGATCAAGTTTAGTGGTTGTGCTCATAGGAGTTCCAAGTGGCTTTGAGCTTTCTATCCCGAACCTCTTTAGTAGGTCCTTAATATATTTCGATTGATTGGTGAAGATTCCTCCTTTTAGTTGTTTGATTTGAAGTCCAATGAAGTAGGTAAGTTCTCCCATCATGCTCATTTCAAATTCACCTTGCATGCACTTCGCAAACTCTTGACACATAGATTCATTAGTGGCACCAAATATAATATCATCAACATATATTTGGACTATAAGAGTGTCATTTTTGTGAAGAGAGCTGTGTCTATTCTACCTCTTACAAAATCATTGTCAATCAAAAATTTACTTAGTCTTTCATACCATGCCCTTGGAGCTTGCTTCAACCCATATAGAGCTTTAGAAAGCTTGTAGACATGATTTGGAAGATTAGGATTTTTAAATCCAAGAGGTTGCTCAACATACACCTCTTCTTCTATAAAGCCATTTAAAAAGACACTTTTTACATCTATTTGATATAGCTTGAACTTATTAAAGCATGCAAAGGCTAATAACATTCGAATAGCTTCTAATCTAGCCACGGGAGCATAGGTTTCATCAAAGTCTATTCCTTCTTCTTAATTATATCCCTTAGCAACTAGTCTAGCCTTGTTTCTAGTTACTATTCCATTTTCATCCATCTTATTTCTATATACCCATTTAATTCCAATTATTGAATGATTCTTAGGTCTTGGAACTAGTTTCCAAACATTGTTTCTCTCAAATTGATTTATTTCTTCTTGCATTGCAATTATCCAATCATTATCTTTTTCAACTTCTATAAATGTCTTAGGTTCTTCTTGAGATAAATAAGCTACAAAATTGCAAATATTTCTTATAGAAGAGCGAGTTCTTACCCCTTGTGAAGGATCACCAATCACTTGATCAATCGGGTGATAATTTACATACCTCCAATATTTGGGTAGACTTTCCTCTTGTTGGCTTGAGGAAGGTTGGTCCAAATTGAGAGTTTTTATCTCTTTATTTGCTTGAGGTGGACTCTTATTTGGGTCAACAATGAGAGTAGGAGTTTCCATTCTTGGAATAAAATCTGCATCATCTTTAAAGGAAACTTCTCTACTACTAATTGGGTTAGACTCATCAAGAGTTACATGTACAAATTCTTCTACCACTAGACTTCTCTTATTGAAAACTCTATAAGCCTTACTAAATGTTGAATATCCTAAAAATATTCCTTCATAAGTCTTAGAATCAAATTTACCCAAGTTAGTTTTATTGTTATTTAGGATGAAGCATTTACAACCAAATGCATGAAAATAGGGGATATTAGGCTTTCTTCCTTTCTATAGTTCATATGGAGTTTTATCAAGCAGAGGCCTAATTAAAATTCTATTTAAGATATAGCAAGAAGTGTTCACGGCTTCAGCCCAAAAGTATTTTGGTAAACTATTTTCACAAAGCATAATTCTTGAAAATTCTTCTAGAACTCTGTTTTTCCTCTCAACAACTCCATTTTGTTGAAGAGTTCTAGGAGCTGAAAAGTTGTGATTAATTCCATTTTCATCACAAAATCTTGAAAAGCTTTGATTTTCAAATTCTTTGCCATGATCACTTCTTATGCTTGAAATACAAATTCCTTTTTCATTTTGTACCTTTTTGCAAAACTTTTCAAATCCTTTGAAAGCTTCATCCTTGTAAGCAATAAAAATAACAAAGGTATATCTTGAATAGTCATCAACAATAACAAGAGCATATTGATGGCCACCTAGACTAAATGGTACGAATTGGACCAAATAAGTCCATATGCAGAAGTTCCAAAGGTCTAGTAGTTGAGACTACATTTTTTGCTTTAAATGAGATCCTAGTTTGTTTTCCCATTTGACAAGTATCGCATACTTTGTCTTTTTCAAAATTGATTTTAGGAAGTCCAATGACTAAATCTTTTCTTGAAACGATTTTTAGCAAGTTCATGTTTACATGACCAAGCCTTCTATGCCATAGCCATAGATTTTCACTAAAAGCAGGAAAACATTTTTCATTTTCAGAATGCAAGGATTCCAAATCAACTATGTAGACATTTTCATGTCTCTGTCCAATAAATTTGATCTTGTTGCTCTTGATGTCTATAACTAGACAATGAGAGGTCTCAAATGTGACTTTGTTGCCTTTGTCACATAGTTGACTAATGCTAAGTAAATTTGGCTTAAGGCCTTGTACTAGCAATACATTATCTAAGGTTGAGAAATCACTACCGATTTTTCCATACCCGATGATCTTTATTTTGGTGTTGTCTCCAATGGTGACATATCCACCATCTCTTAGAGTTAGCTCCTTGAATACATTTTTATCACCGGTCATGTGCTTTGAGCATCCACTATCAAGGTACCAACAGTTACCTTTCTTCTTGGTGTGGAGACATATCTACATCACACAAGGATATACGATAGCACTTTTAGGTACCCAAAATTTCTTAGGTCCTTTGGGGTTAGTCATAGAAAACACGGTTCCTTTTGGAACCCATACTTTCTTAACAGTATATGGTGATCTAAGGACATGTTGATGATGCACAATCCTAGGATAGTAGTTATTGAAATTTCTAGGATATCTTAAATGAGCATTTCTATTATCTTTAGGATAGAAGTTCCTAGGATACATGTTTCTATGGTAAGGAGTATGAAAATGCATGTCATTTCCAGAAAATGTATGATGATGCATTCTAGGATACATGCTAGCATTATTATGAGTATGCATATTATTTCTAGGATAACCATGATGATAATACCTAGGATGTGCATGTTCAGAGTGCATATTTTGATTATATATATTGTTCCTAGAATGCACATTATGGTTATTTCTAGGATGTGTATAAGCATTTCTAGAGTGTGCATACATATAAGTATGTGTATTTCTAGGATACTTCATTCTAGTATGATCATTTGAATTTCTAGATTTCCTAGCATCCATTGAGGGAGTGCTTTTAACCTTCCTAGGAGTTTTTGAAGTAGAGGCTTCACTCACACATGAGGCTTTCATGAATAAGCTCTCTTTTGATTTTTGCTTTCCCAAAGAAGAGTATCCTAAACCAGATTTTCCTCCACTTAATCTTTGGGAAGAAAGCACTTCATCAAGTTTTTCTTTTCCAAGCATAAGTCTAGATATAATGCCATTCAATTCTAAAATTTTATTCTTTAAATTCTCATTTTCATCTTTGAGGAAATCTTGAGAAGAATCATACAGTAAAGAAGATAATTTATCTTTTTCTTCTCTAAGACTTATCATCTCCTTAGAGAGAGATGATACCTCTTTCTTAAGAATTGCATTTCTAGAATCAAATTTCTTCAACTCATCATGCATTTCATTTATTACTTCTAGCAACTCTTCACTACTACTTACAATATTATTCTTTGAAGAAGGAGAAGATGTTACCTCACTTTCATCGTCGATTTCCATCAGACAAAGGTTGGCAATTTCCTCGTATCCGATTTTTTTTTCCAATGACTCATCTTCTTCTTCGTCATCGCTCCAGGTAGTTGCTATCATGGCTTTCTTTTTGAAGCTCTTGTATGGTTTGTTTGAAACTGTATAATCAGCCCTAATGTGACCGGGCTTCTTACAGCCATAACACATAAGTGGTTCCCTTTTCGAAGTGGGATCCTTTGTGTAAGGTTTCTTGCTTTTCTTCAAGAACCTTGAAATCATTTGGTGATTAATGCCATTTCACCATCTTCCTCGCTGCTCTCTGCTTTTTTTTTTTCTGATTCCATTTCTTTGCTGCTCGTAGAAGCTTTGAGAGTAATTTGCTTTTTCTTCTTCTCATCATTATTGACAATGAGAGTCATTTCTTCCATCTCATATGTCAACTATGACCCAAGTAGTGTCTCAACATCAAGTTTGTTAAGATCTTTGGCCTCCTGTATGGCTGTCTTTTTTGGTTTTCATGAGGGTGGTAGAGATCTCAAGATTTTTCTTGTTAGTTCAAACTCCTCAATATTCCTACCAAGCAGTTTTAAACCATTTACAATAGTTGTGGACCGTGAGTGCATTTCAGAAATAGTTTCGTTAGGAGACGTTTTAAAGGATTCATATTCAGAAACTAGCATATAGATTTTTGACTTTTTTACCTCACTAGTTCCTTCATATGTAATTTGCACTTTATCCCATATCTCTTTAGCCGAAACACATGCAGAGATTATATTATATTCAGAAATATCAAAAGCACAATGTAAAATACTTGTTGCTCTACTATTGAGAGGCATCATTCTACAATCCTCATCTATGTACTCAGTTTTGAGTTTAGGCATTCTATAATGGGTCTCTCCAATAGTTATTTCCTTTGAAGAAATTTTAGGTCCTTCTTCAATGACTCTCCACAGATTATAATCTTGTCCTTCGACAAAGATTCTCATTCTGTTTTTTCAATACTTATAGTTGGAGTCATTGAACAAAGGAGGTCTAGTATAAGAGTGTCCCTCAGAGTAGCTATTTTTTGCCATCAGATCAACTCAAGGATTTTAAGCCTAAAATTGAGAACGAGGCTCTGATACCAATTATAGACTGAGGTTTCAACCTAAGAGGGGGGGTGAATTGGGTTTTTAAAACTTTTGCGGAATTAATACAAGTTTATAAAAACATAAGAGCAACAAACAATTAAAACAAGTAATGTGCTGTAAATAAAGAGTTTAAAGAGTAGAGGATGCAAACTCATATTATAGTGGTTCGGTAATATCGGATTCGTTCCAACTCTACATCCACTCTCTTCAAGGAACCTTTTTGAAGTAATCCACTAAGTAACTTATTCGTACAACTTTACCAGTGTTATACAAACCTTATAATCCCTTCATTTCGGAAGCTATCCCCTTCCTCTCGGAAGTAATCCCCTTTCTGTCGGAAGTAATCCCTTTACAAAAGATGCTGTAAAGTAAATGGTAGAGAGACAGCAAGTGAAAGCTTATACAACTGAATAATTTCTCTCTTTCAAAGTAAAGCTTGAAGAATGGCTCAATAAGAATATATCAAAACTTTTTGTGTTTCAAAGAGTACAATAACTTGATTGTGTGAGTTCAACTCTTTTTCAATATCTCCAGCTCTCTATTGAATGCTCAATAGAGTGGGTTTATATAGCCATCAAATAATATGGCCGTTAGGACTTTAATTTGAAAAAGATTTGCTTTAAAACATTCAGATTTGGTGTCCAATGGTCATATTTTTGAACTACCAGTCGACTGGGTCGTGATACCAGTCGACTGGGTTCTTTTGAAAAAACTTGTTTTCAAAGCTTCTAGGGTACCAGTCGACTGGGTTCTTCTTACCAGTCGATTAGGTTCTTCTTACCAGTCGACTGGTATGTTCCATCCAGTCGACTGGGGACTCACTGTCCATTTTACCAGTCGACTGGTATGTCTTACCCAGTCGACTGGGGACTTATTGTCCCATATACCAATCGACTGGTATATGTACCCAGTCGACTGGGTTGTCTTCCAACCCAGTTTTTCTGTTTTAACTTAAAACGTTTGTTTAAAAAGTTTGTTTTAGAAAACTTTTTATGTTCAAGCTATTGAACAAGCTTTTACAATGTACAAGTGAGACTTACACTGGTTTTACTACCTTAGACCTATAGTAGTTCTTCTGTCTTCACTTGAGGGTTTGATTCGGTTTGAGTTCTTGCACTTTGATCCTTGGTTGAATGCTTTTATTGCTTACTACACTTAGTTGGCACTGTTAGTATAATAACAGTTGTGTTTTGTCATCATTAAAATACAGGTGAGGGTCAACAGAGTGCTTAACTGAAAGCATTTGAGTTCAAAATTTGAAATGAGGGTATCTTGGTATTGGAACATGGAAATTGTGTTCCCAATAATGTGAAGTTAAGAAAGGAGATAATGAGAGAGGCACGTGATGATGTAGATTTGATGTAACCAAGTAATAATAAGATGTGTAGAGGATGGAGACAACATTTCTGGTGGTAAGGATTGAAGAAGAATATAGCTGAGATTGAGAGGTTGTATGGAGCACCATTAAGCATAGTGTCAAATGGAGATGCTAGATATACATCTTGGTTTTGGAGAGGCTTTCAGAAAACCATGGGTACACAGTTGTAATTTAATATAATTTTTTATGCTCAGACAGAAAGGACTTTTGAGTACTAGAAGATATGTTAAGGGTAATTATGATGAGTTCTCAGTAAGTTAAGATGCTTACATGTCATCGATTAAAGTTGCTGATAATAATCAATATCAAACTAATATTGGGATGGCACCAATTAAGACATTGTATGGCAGGAGATGTAGAACTCCTATATGTTGGGAAGAAATGGGAAAGAAAAATATATCTGATCTATCATTTATTGAGTTAACAACTGAGATGATCAAATTGGTTAGAGAGAACCGTAAAGCAGCACAAGGTAGACCGAATAGCTATGCTGATAATAAGAGAAGGTCTCTCAAGTTTCAAGTAGGTGATTGGGTGTATTGAAAAATATCTCATGAAAAGGTGTATTGAGATCTAAACAGGAAAAGAAAGCTAAATCCGAGGTATGTGGGACCCTATGAGGTTGTTGAGAAAGTTGAGCTAGTTGAGAATAGTCTGGTTTTGCCTCCAAATTTGAAGCAGTGGCATAATATATTTCATGTTTCGCTTTTAAGAAAGTGTTTACATGAAGCTATGAAAATTCAAAAAGTTTGGGCTTATATACAAGTACCGGTGAGAATTTTAGACAAAAAGAACAAATCTTGTATAATAAAATAATTTCACTAGTTCAAGTTCTATGGTGGAATAAAGATGTTGAAAAGATTACGTGAAAGCGTGAGATAATTGTGAAGAAATATTATTCACATTTGTTTCTGGAGTTTGGTAAGGAAGTTTTGGGGACGAAATTTTTGTAAGGTTGGTAGATTTGTAATATCCATATTCGTAAAGTAAGGGCAAAGAAGTAATTTAATAAATATGACATGAAATTAAAATAATATATTTACGCGAAGGATTTATTATTGAATAATATACTTTTTTTGAAAAAAAAAGGACGCGTGGAGGCGTAGTTACAAAGAAAAAAAAGAAAAAAAAAATATTATGGACACCCAGGTCCAGCAAAAGAAAAAAAGAAAAAAATTATTATATTAGTTTTAGAAAAAGGACACATGGCAGCAAGTGCTACTGCCAAGTGTATTTTTTTTTATCAGTGCATGCTTTCCAGCAAAGGTATTTCGTGGAAGAGAATTTGGGTGGGGGGAGGGGCTGCAGATTTTTTTAAAAACTAAACTTTGGTTTTATATATGTATATAGGTACAATCTGTACACAATTAATACTTACAGATTTCATTAGTTTTTATTTCAAATTACTCTATTTCCTTAAACACTTAGGAACCCAAAGAAAAGTTAAAAAGCAATATTTTGAAGAAGTTTACGGTGGAATTTCACAGAGAGTAACGGGAAGCTGTCAGAAAAACAGAAGGTAATAACATTGTGTTTATTTTTGAATTTTTAGCATACATGAAATTTCCTCGAATTCAAAGTGAAAATTTTCAAAGGGTGTAGTTTATAACTAATTGAAGAATAAAGTAGAAATTTAATATAAATATTATGTCAAGTGTTGACAATCAACAACCGAGGGGGGTGGGGGGCTACAGATTTTTTTAAAAACCAAAGTTTGGTTTTATATATGTATATAGGTATAATCTGTACACAATTAATACTTACCGATTTCTTTAGTTTTTATTTGAAATTACTCTATTTCCTTAAATACTTTGGGACCCAAAGAAAAGTTGAAAGAGCAAAATTTTGAAGATGTTTACGGTGGAATTTCATAGAGAGTCATGGGAAGCTGTCAGAAAAACATAAGGTAATAATGTAGTGTTTATTTTTGAATTTTTAGCATACGTGAAATTTCCCTGAATTCAAAGTGGAAATTTTCAAAGAGTGTGGTTTATAACGAATTGAAGAATAAAGTAGAAATTAAATATAAACATTATGTCAGGTGTTGATAATCAACAACCGAGAGAAATTTCTAAGAGGAACAAGAAAAGTAAGAAGGTGATCCACGGGTATCTTTAAGTGCTACGTGGTGAGTTGGATTTACTTTAAGTAATCTAAATAAAAAATGAAAAATCTAGTGATAATATTAAAATAAATTATTAGCTTATGTTTTAGTGATAGATAAAGATTTGGTTTATAGATATGATATGAATTTTGGACATGTAGAAAATTATTATGAGAGAAATAATCTATTTGGAATAATAAGTTGATTTAATAATAAAAACGATAAGTGAAATTCTTGATGAGCCATGATTGATGTTTTGATACGAATTATGAGGAGATGAAAATTTATGGATCTTGACAAGCTAAGATTGATGATTTGATGTGATTTATGATGAGAGGAATTTAGTGAAAATTTTAATAATAATTTGAGGGAAAATTTAAATATTTTGAGTTCATGCTGTTTTTATATTACTCTTCATATGTGTATTTCATATTATTGTTCATATGCATATGCATTAAATAAAAGAAAAGAATCGGGAAGGGGCCAGTTTAATTGAAAAACCATGACAGCCGATATAGACTAGAAATAAAAGGGACACCGTGACAGCCGGTATATACTGGAAATAAACCTGTGACAGCAGGGATAAGCTGTAAAGAAAAAAACCGAGAGGGGGCCGGTATAAGATAATAAAAACATGTCGACATAGGGAAGACGTTCCCATAATAATAATTCATGCGTTGCATCTATTTTAATTATTGCTTGCATTATTGAAATGTTGATGTGTGGTGTGTTATTGCGAATTTATTTATAAATGGATGAGCCTAACAGAGAGATAATTATGGTGACAAAAACCATTGAAATGGTAGATTTTATGATGTGAACCTCTACGAAATAATTTTGATATAACTGATGGTCTTAAAGTGAACCAATAAATAAGAAAAAGAGATTGATAGAGAATGGATCTTATGACATATGTAGTGATAGTAGAATGCTAATATCAAGTTATATGAAATATAAATGATTAAATATTGAAAAACCGTTAATACAAATGAATACTTCTAGTAAATTTAATTCACTGAGCTTGTGAAGCTCATCCCTCATTGTACAGTGATTTCAGGTAGCAGGCAGTACAAATAGTCTAGTGGGTTGAGAGTCAGACGAAATATTTTTCTGTAACCCACATACATGTCAACATCCTCAGACTAATGATAAAATAAAATAAAAATTTATTTTTAAATATTCATGCATTTTACGTAGTATCTAATGCTTAAAGATTAAAATGATGTAACTCCCCTATTGAGGGTTGAGAATTGATGTAAAATTTTCTATTGGTGTTATTTATTTTTATTGTTGCATATATGTGTCGTGCTGGGATTTTCAAAATGTGATGACACCGTCTCGGGGGTGTCCAACCCGGCATGGGTTGTTACAGCCCTCCCAGTTATTTTATTCTCATTTAGACCGATTGCATTCCCGGTTCTTTTATTTCCATATATATGCATATGAATAATGACATGAAATGTGCATATGAACAATAATATAGAAACAAACATGTATTCAAACATTTAAATTAGCTATCCTGATTATCCTAAAATTATTATTTGAAAATTTTCTCTAAATTCTTCTCCTCATAAATCATATCAAATCATCAACCATAGATCGTCAAGAATTTTATTTATCACCTTTATTATTAAATCGACTCATTATTCTAATTATATTACTTCTCATATAATAATTTTCTATACATCAATTATTCCTATCATACCTATCAACCAATTTTTCATCTACTACCAAAGCATAAGTTAATAATTTATTCTAATATTATCACTATATATTTCACATTTATCTTGATTACTTAAAGTAAATCTAACTCACCACGTAGCACTTAGAGCTACCCGTGGATCACCTCCTTGCCTTTCTTGCTCCTTTTAGCAATTTCTCCTGGTTGCTGATCGTTAACACCTGACATAATATTTATATTAAATTTCTAATTTATTCTTCAATTCCTCCATAATTCACACCCTTTGAAAATTCCCACATTGAATTTCGGGAATTTCATGTATGCTACATTTCAAAAATAAACTTCATGTTATTACCTTATGTTTTTCTTAGAGCTTCCTGTGACTCTTTATAAAATTCTCCTGTAAACCCTTTCAAAATTTTACTCTTTCAATCTTTCTTTCGGTCTCCCAAGTGTTTAAAGAAATATAATAATTTAGATTTGAGATTGAAGAAAACCAAACAAAATTTGGTAAAACTTATAAAACAATTCAATATAAATAATAAAATTTTACGGCGAAACCATTGCACCACTTTTTAACAATTGCGCTCAGTGTCCGCCAATTATCATTTTGAGGATTAGTGTCCACTGAAGGCAACACTTGTTGCCACGTTTTTTTTTTTTTTTCTTTGTCTAGATGCTTCAAATTTTTTATTTTTATTTTTTTAATTTTATTTTTTTTTTCTTTACACCACCACGCATCCGTTTTTTTCTTCAAAAGAATAATTTTATTCAATAATAAATCTTTCACATATATATTATTTTAATTTCATGTCATATTTATCAAATTACATCTTTACCCTTACTTTACAACTACGGGTATTACAAAAATGGACTTTTCACTTTTCACTATTTAGCTTCCATATGTCAGATCAGCCAACAAACTCTGACAAGTGGTTCAGTTTCGTTCCAAAAAATGAGATGGATGCGCTTCTAGTTATACATTACCTCGTGGGAGGTTTATATAATTACCATAATTTTAATTACTTAATTAAACACAATTAAAAGAGAAAAATATAAATTTATCATCGAGTTTTCACGATTGATTCAATTTGATCTTAAATTTTGCGAGATTATCAATTTGTCTCTGAGTTTTATTTTTCAGGTCAATTGGACATTCTGTCCAACCGAAACGTCAAAAAGCATGTGAAAACCAAGTCAATTTGCCCGAATTTTATTTTTTAGGTCAATTCGTCTTTGTTTGGGAGGCTCGACATGTCATTCACGTACTTCTTGATGGTCAAATAGGAAGAAAGAATCCATTAATTTGAAAAATAAAACTTAAATGCAAATTAACTTTCAAAACTTAAAAGATGAAATTAATCCAATTATAAAACTTTGAAAATAAATTTTTTTTTCTTTCAAAATTTAAAATTACTAACGGAATATTTGGGGCTGATGTGACAGCTTAGCTAACGGTTAAACTCAAATACATTTAAATATCCCAGGTCACATGCCATTTACACTTGACACTGCAAAAATTGTTGTGGTCCTCGTCCCTTTTGTTTTCCTTATAGTTTTTCACGTGCCCAGAGTCATTGTAGTACATGTTAAAAACCGGCATTTGAGGAGGGAAGAGCTGGTGATGATAGTAGAGTTTCGTAACAAAATATCAGTATCACATGGCTCTCTGGTAAAAGGTCTTTTTCTCTTTCTATGGTGAGCATTTAATCTCATGCTTTTCCCTAATTCATGTGGCGACGACTCTTGGTCAATGCGATTCAAGAATTCTAAGGTGACCAAATAGCTAAATTAAGTTATGTACATCACCAAATATTAGGTTATAATCTTGGATTTAATTTTGATTTGTGTTCCTGCAGAAGCAGAGGCAGAGGCAGAGGCACGCACTTACTGCTGACTGACGACTGCTGTTGCCTATCTCTTCCTTAGGGTTTCACCGAAAATTGGAGATGAAAGGAGAGATGTTTGGGGAAAAGAGGAGATAAGAGTAGCATATAATTTTTTCACTTTCGATTGCATATCTTGACATCCTCTTTTGCTTTGTGGACAAAAAAATTGTGACGATTTATGAGCAGGGAGCGAGGGATTAATTATCAGATGTTAGGATTTTTTTTATGTATTTGCAGGTCAAACATACATAGAAGTTAGAGGATGTGCCAAGATTTAAACCAACAATGATTTTTTAAAGTCTTGCTCAACATTTTAACTCCTTCAACAGTAAACTAATTTCTTCGTAACCTCTTTTGTCCTTTTCATATTTCGCTTTGGTTAGTAAAACGATTAAAAAAATTCACATGACTAATTTAAATTATACTAGGTTGTCCTGAAAGATGTGACTAAATCATAATTTTTTATTCTCTAATTGATAATATATTATATTTTTTTTAGAAAAAAAAACAAATATCATTTAAAAATAAGGCAAATAATCAAAGTCCGACCCAATACTTGTTAGAGTACTATAATATTCTTAATTTCTTCAGCTTTACCATCTACTAAGGAAACTATAATGGTTTTCCCATGGAGTTGAGCAAAATCTACTATTAATTCATATACTACATAACCTCCCCCCCCCCCCCTCCCCTCATTTTGTTTTCTTAGTTTATGTCAAAGTGAGATCCTATGAGCATGGTCAAGTAAAGTTCATAAAGCGAGCTACGCAATATTAGGAATTTATATTATTAAACTTAAATACAATATTGTTTTTTATTTATTTGCTCAATTACCAAAAGCAATTACTTTATTTTAATGAATACATTTAAAAATAAATTTAATAATTTTATTTTTGTCTAAAATTTAACTATTCATTTAACAATTTTTATTATTTTTATAAAATAAAAATAAATACTCGAAAAATTTACACCTTGCTTTATCGGAGCAAAACGTCTCGTTAAACGCATTCACGTTCTTAAAACAATACTCACACAGTCACACCAACTTACAGGCAATTGAGTAACTTAGATTCAAACAGTCAACAACCACAATTTTTCTTTTGAGATTTTTTTAACGCAAAATTGATCAAAAGCATTTAAATCACCAAACCTAATCCGAAAATTGATCAAAATAATATGACCTAAACCTAATCTGACCCTAACTCAAGTTATATAAGTTTTTTTATATTTAAACTAAAATAATAATTAATTGATTAGTTGTTAAATAAAATAAATTATATCATATTTATTTATTTATTTATTTATTTATTTATTTACATGTACTTATATGCATAGTTCAATATTTTATTAATACGAGTAATCTCATTAGTT
This sequence comes from Bretschneidera sinensis, assembly GCA_023935145.1. Taxonomy (NCBI): domain Eukaryota; kingdom Viridiplantae; phylum Streptophyta; class Magnoliopsida; order Brassicales; family Akaniaceae; genus Bretschneidera; species Bretschneidera sinensis. Next base: position 89,297,910 of record CM043699.1, read on the forward strand.
TCAAATCCAAAATCGAGGAGAGTAGTAAATTTTGCATTAATCTTCACGTCACAATAAAATTTTATCTTTATTTGTCTGATATAAGACGTTACCAATAAGAATAACTCCGTGAACCAATTGTCTAAAATCATTTAAAACTGAATTTTACGACCAAGAGTCGTAACATTGCATATTGCATTCACAAATTAAATGTATAATTTAGAAAATTCAGCATTGGTTTACTATTAATTAATTTTTACGGATTTGAACATGTAACTCATTTAGTCATATAATATGAAAATAGTATATATTTATTTAAGTATAAATATTTATTTTGTTGATTCGATCCGATATGACCCGAGATCATAATAATTCAAATCAAACTCAAAATAACTTATAACCTAAAAAACTCGCGACTCAATATAACTCGACCCGATCCAATCATCACCTCTGTCCAAAATGGCAAGAGAGTATTGTGAAGGGATAAAAACTTAAACGAAGTTTTCTATACAAAATTCATAAAGTTCCTTTAAAAAAATATAATTTTAAAAATAAGATATGAAATCAGATTTAATAATTTAATAAAACTCATAGAGTAGTGGATAGATATGTAAAATTCTTATTTCTTACCGTTACAAGCTAACTCCTAACCAATCTTAAGTTGCCAACTGAATCATTTAATCCACAAATTTGTGGTAGGAGCATATTTTGATTGGTTAGGTTAAAAAAATCCGGGAGTATACAAGAATAGTTATCTGATTTATGCTGGCAGAACAAACAAAGTAGGTGATTGAACGAACCTGATGAATTGCCTGCACGACAAGCTTCCTCCAATTTGCATTAATTAAACATGTAATCAAAGTTCGGTCAGTACTGAAAACAGTGGGGTCGTCCCTCTAGTACCATCATCTACTACTAGATGCAGCTGCAGTGCTAAATAATAATGGTATCGTTTAAAACCACAGGGTTTGACATCTACAGCTTGGTTATGCATGAAAGTGAAACCACTCTTTAATTTAGTAATTAAATACAAATAGTTAGTCCATGGCAACCCCACTGTATGGACAGTTTAGTCACATTGCCTTTGCCTTTGCCTTTGCCTTTGCCTTGGAGTCTTTCCGGGGTCAATCCAAAAACACCCAAGAATTTGTGGGGTCCCATCAACCAAAACTAACTAAATCAAATGGGCCATCAAAGAGGAAGGTACTAAGCTCTTGTTCCTTGATTTTATTACTCTTTGTTTCTACCAGCACTATCTACTATATCTAAGCTCTCCTGGGGAGGAATGGTACTTTTCCATTTTTAAAGGCCCCCCACCACCCAGTTGGAAAAACTTGAAAAACTAAAGGAAAATAAGTAGTACTCCTATCAATTTTTTTTCGCAGTCAGAATTTGTGATCTGGTACACAAAAAAGCTGCGTAATACGAACCAAAGTTGTAAAGCAGTACAAACCATTTGTTATATTTTCTTTTGATAAAAATATTAAATAAAATAAAACAATAAGTAGTCATAAAATTCTTAAAACAAAAACTTTTAATAGAAAAATTTGAGGGACAATATCAAAATAAATAGGATAACTCGAGGATTCGAGATTGATAAGCTTGAAATAATTTTACTTCAATCTCAAACATGCATAACTGCTAATTTGACTCTACAGGGATCGAGGACAAACAAAAAATCGTGTATAACTTGGTTAAGATACAATGATCACGATTAGATACAACTCACGTAGTGGAGTAAAAGATTTGAACACGTAGAATGCTCGATGCAATTAATTCAGAGAACGTAAGGAAATAGAAATGTGTGAGACTCTTTGGAAACATCAATACAACTGTCCAAGCATGAAGCATTATAAATAGCAACAGAATCGATCATAATAGACACACGGACAATCATCATCTATCTTCATTTACTTTCAGCACTTACTTTCTTTTATTTTCTAGTCAAAATATGAGTAGTTGTATTGTAATCTTAATTGTAATTCCCTTTCCCCATCCCCTTTCTTTTTATGTCCCGAAGTCTCGATCATAGCCAAAGCTACATTGAAGGTTTGGAAAACATTACAACAAGCTCGATGAGTCTGTATTTGGTATTTTGAGGTTTCAATCTTGTAATCCATTGTATCAGTATTGCTTTCAATTTCAATACATTGAGTTTGTTGTTACTTTGTATTTGTCATCTTTTATGTTCATTATCTGCTATATTATATTTTTTCTTTGCATTTATAACAACATATCATTAAAGTTTTCTTAATTGAGACAATATTAGACTCATCTAAAAAAATATTATTTCAATCGATTCCACTTCAACCTCGATTGACATATAAATTAAATGTTGCACCAACAACAAGATAGAACAACTTAACTACTTATCACACATGCGAGAATTCTTTGTGTTTGAGTTTGTAGGATAAGGTTACCCTTCTGTAGAACTGTTTAATATTATTTTGCAAAAAAATTATGTCCTTGATATGGTATTAATTGTACTATTATTTTATGGTATTAATCATTTAATCTGCCATCAAACAGAGTTAGGGGCTTAATAATTTAACAGGTAACTAATTTGTAATACCCCATATGCCAATAGCACTATGGAAACATGAAGATTTGATGGAAGAAATTTTTTTTGTTCACATCAGAAAAAAAAAAAGGGTTTAATTGATCAAAATTGACGGTTGAAGGACATATTTATTACAATTAAAAGTTTGGAAATCTATTTGATCGAAATGAAAACCTGCGGAAACCAAAAGTGTTATTTAGCCGAATGTAAAGAAGAATAAGAAAAAGAAGAAAAGTTCAGGTCTCACCATGGACAAACAGAAAGGCAGTGCAACAATTGAGATAATTAATGTTGATTTCGGTTGAGTATCACATGTTTAGTACTCCCACTAGACTTCAACATTATTGTCTCCCTCAATTATAGAACAAAGGAGGACCACAGAACGCACAGGATAATGTACTTATGAATAATCAAATCAAAGCCCTAATTAATTACTCAAAAGATTTACTCCAATGTTTACTAGCTGTCTGGATTTAATTAAGAGATGCCCAAATCTTAATGGAAGCTTTTCAAGAATCAAGCATGATATCTACCACTTGATTTGCAGTTTCGGATGTCAGGAAAGCCCTTGCCTTGACAAGGAAAATAACAAAGTATACCTACAATGAGCAAAGCTCTTTCAAAGGGGTATCTTGGTATCTTTGATTCAGTTATCACATGGCTGGAAATTACTCTCATGTGACCACATGTGTGGGACTCTTCCCATGTTATGATCCTGTAAGCTATTAGAGATAATTGAGAGTCAAACCAACAAAGCTGTTCTCTCTTGACTGATACAAAAATAAATAATCCATCTTCCACTAATCTAAAAGGATTACTTGGTTTAAACTTTCATCACCCCATTTACTTATATGCTGTTTCTTTAGATTCAATAAAACACATAACTAAAAATATTTAAAAACTATCTTATGTGATATATGTTGTTCTCTTTTTTTCCTTTATAAATTTTTTTTTGAAAAGGTTTATATAAAACAGTCGTGCAGTTATGCATTGTTTAGTGTTTAATAAAATAACAATAGAAACAAATTTTTTTTATATAAATTCAGATTTTTTTATAAACATAATACATTTCATAAACCGTTTTTTTAAAAATATTTAATCTAGCTTCTGTATATAAGAAATATAAACCATTTCTTTTAACTCTCCCAAAACTGTAAATTAATTCTATCAATAACTGTAAATTACCAGCTGCTGCAATCTTTATTATTCTTCTTCATGTCTTGGGATTTATATAAAAGCAATACTACTAATTATAATCAAAACACTATTCTTTAGACTTGCATGCAAAACTTTAGCAAAAGCCTTTTTGTCTTTTTTAGCTCCCAAGGTGTCCATGTGCTGTTCATATATTCTAAACACCACCTTAGCTCACTTGTTTCGGCCTTACCAGACCACTTTAGTTTTTATAATCTCACCGTCCAAACATTTACTAACAAAAACAAAAGTGATTAAAACAATCAAAGCATCTCCTTTTCTTTATAAACCACAAATCTCATGCAATCTTTCAAACACAAAACAGACCTCACTAGCCAGCTCCACAAACCCTCCTCTCCTTTTACCTTAATCCACATCACATGCAACCAAAAATGGTCTCCCTAGAAATCGTTCAAGCAACCTCTAAATCCATTCAGCCGCCTTCCAGTCCCCGGATTTCTTTCTCTGCTGAGTTCCTCGATGAAAACAACTTCATCTCAATTAGTCCACACTCTAAAGATGAAAAAGATAAAGAAAATGAGCGAGAAAAGGCAAGAAATGCAGAGTTTGAGTTCCTCTCTAGCAATGTGAGTAGCCATACCATGTTAACTGCAGACGAGCTCTTTTTCGAAGGAAAGCTCATTCCCTTTTGGCAAATGCAGCATTCTGAGAAGCTCAACAAAATCAGTCTCAAGACCAAAGATGCTGAAGTAGAAGGGGTAGAGGAAGAGGTTAAAAAGGAGGAGAGTAGGGGGAATTGGTTTGTTGATGATGACCCATCTCCAAGGCTACCAAAGTGCACTGTTCTATGGAAAGAGTTACTAAGGTTGAAAAAACAGCGCGCCTCTTTGTCACCATCTTCTTCTTCCTCCTCAACATCATCTTCTTCTAGCTCGCTAGCTGATGCCGTTAACACAGAAGAAGGGCAGGCTGGTTCTAAGAATAGAGAGAAGCATGTGAAAAGGATAAAGAAAGGTTTGGAGAGGACAAGATCAGCTAGCATTAGAATAAGGCCAATGATAAATGTGCCCATTTGCACACAAGTCAAGAGCTCTGCGTTGCCGCCTTTGTTTCCCCTTAGGAATAGAAGATTAGAGAGGTGAAGCTGAGAAAAATGGTAGCTGAATTTGATCTCATCTGTAGGATTGTTCGATATGTTCATTTTTTTTGTTTCATTTAAATTTAAATTTTTCTGTGTTTATGTTTAGATTAATGTTGATTAGCGTTGGATCTGATGTATTGCAATGTAAATGCTGACCTTTTCATTTGTTGGATGGAATTTAACAAAATAATTTAACATTTTTTTTTTCCCTTCTTGTATCACCAACAAGTACATTTCTCTGGCTCTCATTGACAGGAACTAATAAATGAGCAGTCATGCCACATGCAAGATGCAGGGCCTGTGAATTATGGGGTCCTACATTGGAGATTCAGCCAAAGGAGTCTGATAAATACTCTTAGCACCAATGAATGTTGAACTGATTTTGAGTTCTGGAGACCATATGGTGCTGAATGTCTAAAGGTAAATGGGATATATTTGAGTGCCTTCCAGTGGTGTTCACTGTTCAGTATCAATCAAGAGTGTAAATTTTCAGTTTTTTTTTTTTTTAATAAAAAAAAAACACCATCTGGGTTTCAGTAGAATCAGTACTAAAAGGGTGTTTTTGTTTTTCTTCCACTTCCATTAGTAAGCTAAGGAACCCCCAAATCAGTGTTACTACGAAATAAAATATCTCGGAGGGAATATGAATGGTTTCACATATCAATATCAGAAATTCAAAATGACTCCAGAAAATGAGATTAGAATAATAAAGGTATCTGCCTACTGGAAGTGGAAGAAGCTCAACAAACAAGGTATCTGACTACTGGAAGTAGAAGAAGCTCAACAAACAATTAAGTTCTATCTCCTACTCACTGACGTGTAGGGAGTGAAGCCTGTTAGGCTATGTGTGGAGCCTGGTGGTTTTTTTTTGTCCAATCTGGTGTTTTCAGCACTGTTTGGTATCTGTTTTATTTTAACCCGGAAATATAAGGGTTTCATCTTATTCTTTTGTGTAAGTGAGTGAGCCGTCTTTTCTTTGGGAATACTGTGAAAGGGTGTCTAAGGGTGAGACCTCCTTGCATTGTTCTTCAAGACATAGTGAAATCGCTGCAACTCCGACGTAACCCGAGTTTGGGTGAACCACATAAATCTATGTGTTGTGTGTTTACCTTTGATTTATTTATATTTCTTCTCTATATTCGCATCTCAAGATCCGTAGGGATACGGTAGTTTAACCCTAACAACTAGTATCAGAGCTATCGGTTTTTTGAGTAGGAGCGATGGCCGGAGAAGAAGGAAAGACGACAGGAATCGAGAAATTCGATGGCATAGATTTTGGGTATTGGAGTATGCAAATCGAAGATTATCTCTAAGGGAAGAAATTACATTTGCCTCTATTAGGGGCAAAGCTAGACAGTATGAAAGAAGACGAATGGAATCTTCTTGATAGACAGGTACTAGGAGTTATTCGAATAACTCTATCAAGATCAATTGCGCACAATGTTATGAAGGAGAAGACCACCAAGGATATGATGGCGGCTTTGTCCAGTATGTATGAAAAACCGTCAGCTAACAACAAAGTGCATCTGATGAAAAAGTTGTTCAATTTGAAGACGGCGGAAAGTACCCCTGTTGCACAGCATCTGAATGAGTTCAATACAATTGTTAATCAATTGTCCTCTGTTGAGATTGATTTTGATGATGAGATCCGTGCTTTAATTGTTTTAGCTTCTTTGCTAAACAGTTGGGAAGCCATGAGAATGGCGGTGAGTAATTCTACAGAAAGAGGGTGTTGATTTCACAGATATTTTCTCTCCAGTTGTGAAGCTAATAACAATCAGGCTGGTACTGGGAATTGTGGCTGCAGAGAACCTACATCTTGAGCAGTTAGATGTGAAAACAGCATTCCTTCATGGTGATTTGGAGAAGGATATTTATATGCATCAGCCACAAGGATTTACAGTGCAGGGAAAGAAAATCAGGTTTGCAAACTGAGAAAGAGTTTGAATGGGTTGAAACAAGCTCTAAGACAATGGTACAAGAAGTTTGACAGCTTCATGTGTAGCACCGGGTTCACAAGGTGCCAAGCAGACCATTGTTGCTATGTTAAGAGTTTTGACAGCTCTTATATCCTATTATTGTTGTATGTGGATGATATGCTCGTTGCAGGGTCTAACATTAAGGAGATTAATAATCTCAAGAGGCAGTTGTCAAAACAGTTTGCAATGAAGGATTTGGGTGCTGCAAAACAAATCCTTGTTATGAGAATCATCAGAGATAGAATCAGTGGGACTTTCAAACTTTCACAGACAGAGTATGTGAAAAAGGTTCTCAGTCAATTTAGCATGGATAGTGCTAAACCAGTGAGCACGCCTTTGGCTAGTCATTTTAGACTATCTAAGGATCAGTCACCAAAGACAGAGCAGAAGCAGGACTACACCTATGCCTCAGCTATTGGAAGTCTTATGTACGCCATGGTCTGCACAAGACCGAACATTGCACATGTAGTGGGAGTAGTGAGTAGGTACATGAGTAATCCGGGAAAACAACATTGGTAGGCAGTCAAATGGATCCTGAGGTATTTAAAAGGCACTTCAAATACATCTCTGTGCTTCACAATGGCAGGTTTAAAACTGCAGGGTTTTGTGGATGCGGATTTAGCTGGTGATGTTGATAGCAGGAAGAGTACTACAGAGATTGTGTATACTTTGGGTGGTACAGCTATAAGTTGGGCTTCTAAGTTGCAGAAAATCGTTGCTCTCTCTACTACAGAAGCTGGGTATGTAGCCATAACTGAAGCTGGGAAGGAGATAGTTTGGTTACAGGGTCTCTTAGATGAGTTGGGTAAGAAGAATGAAAGGGGTACTCTACACAATGATAGTCAGAGTGCTATTTTTCTTGCTAAGAATCTGGCGTTTTATTTCAGGACGAAGCATATACAATTGAGATATCACTTTATTCGCTCTCTTCTCGACAGTGAACAGTTGGTACTGGAGAAGATTCGTGGAACTGAGAATCCAGCAGATATGTTGGCTAAGGGTGTCATTATTGAGAAATTGAAGTTGTGCTCAGCTTCAGTTGGTCTTCAAGCTTGAGGACAAGTGAATGAGTTGCGGCGATGGTTGCTTTGTTTGAAGGCATGTGGTGCTTGGTGTTGATGATTGGACCAGTCTCCAGGTGGGAGATTGTTAGGCTATGTGTGGAGCCTGGTGGTTTTTTTTTGTCCAATCTGGTGTTTTCAGCACTGTTTGGTATCTATTTTATTTTAACCCGGAAATATAAGGGTTTCATCTTATTCTTTTGTGTAAGTGAGTGAGCCGTCTTTTTTTTGGGAATACTGTAAAAGGGTGTCTAGGGGTGAGACCTTCTTGTATTGTTCTTCAAGACATAGTGAAATCGCTGCAACTCCATGGACATAACCTGAGTTTGGGTGAACCACATAAATCTGTGTGCTGTGTGTTTGCCTTTGATTTATTTCTATTTTCTTCTCTATATTCGCATCTCAAGATCCGTAAGGATAGGGTAGTTTAACCCGAACAAAGCCATGACTAACAAAATCAATTTCATTATATAACATATGGAACAAATCATATTCATAATATGCCAAGAGTAATACGAAAGGAATGATTACAAAAAAGAATGACTATACAAGGACAACTAGAGGGCATGATCCACTGGGTTCAGTGAATAATGAATCAGACCGACTCGATATGGACAACAATTTCAGGTATGCAATTGCAAGGGCTCCAAATTGCATTGAGGAGCTTGTACCTGGTAAAAACATGAGAAGGCCAAGCATGTTCCAAGCTAAATTTTCAAAACTTATGGAGCTGTTAATGGAACCAAGGCAGGTACAAGAAATGGTTAGATAATGTTTCTTGATGAATGAGGCCAATTCATCTTAAACTTCGGAAACACAGACTGACTTGCTCAAGAAGGTGGAGATGCCAAAAATGGATTCCCAGAAGTCCTAATATGCAAAATAAATAATTAGCTTGAACTGACAATTGATAAGATGTAAATAATATGACCAGTGAATATTGTCATTTACCTCAGGTCCAATCCAGGTTTTCCAATAAGGCTACTTGGAATTTGACCAGTCAGATTATTGTTTTGCACGAATCTGAAAAAGCAAATACAAATATCAAGAATCAAATCAAACTTTCCACATTGTCAATCCAGTAAAATACAGAAGAAGCACTTCAAATAAATGTCCAATCTGTTTCCATTTAATGCAGCTGTATGCAAAATAATTGATAAAATTTATTCTAGGTAATTCAAATCTTCGGTGAAAATATAGTTGTTTGCACATGCAACTTAACAATATAGAAATCTAAAGTTTAAAAGAGAACGTCCATCTTACAACATTATAACAAGCAATGTAAATATAATTGACTAGCTATAGAAAAGGAAAAATGAACAAATTGCAATGGGGAATTTAAATCAAAACTAGATGCTCACTTAAACAGGGCTATAAAATATATATCTGACAAAAGCTTTGCACCAACAAACAAGACAGGACACATGGCAATACTGCTGTATTTACAAGCAACTTATTGTTCTATAGACAAGCCAACTTTTAGCTGATATCATTCTCATTATGATATAGATAAGAAACCATTTGCAATGGATCAAGTACAACAAACGCAGTAAAGTTGGAGACACATCATCTATATGGGAAGTAACTTAAAGGGTACGTTTGAAAGGAAAGGAAAAGAAAGGAGAGAAAATGGAAGGGTATGCCCCTCTTGTTTAGATGTCTAGAAAATTATAAAGGAGATACACTCTCTCTCTCCAAATCCTCCCAATTTGGGGGAGTTAAAACAACGGCTATTTGGAGGTTTCTCTTCATTTAAGAACCTTCCAAGCAAGGGGATGGATGTTCCCCCATCAATTCCTTTCCCTTCATTCCCATCAATCCAACCAAGGGGAAAGAATTCCACCATGGGGAAAGACAGGCTATCAGGTCCTAAAGCATCTATATCATATATAAAAGCAAGAACTTTCAAATTCAATTTTCCATGTGAACTTACTGGCTGAAAATGGAAAGAAAAAAAAAATCTAGCACTGAGGCATCCAGCAAGCAAGCAATCAATTCATAAGTCAAATTAGGATACCAATTTTACTCCTCTTTGCTAGCATATTCCTTGAAAAAAAGAATCCCTTTAGATCTTTCCAAGATTTAGAGGAGTAGATGGTACAAACTTAAGGTTAAGTCAAATGGCTAACAAAACGTAACAAACGGACTAGAATTAGGGTTCATTTCTCTTCAATTGCCATCTCGTTAGTGGTCTCTTGAGCATATGATGACCGTAAAGTTCAACCCCAATATTGTACCAAAAAAGGGGCATTTAATGTTGCAATGGCGACATTTGGGCTGGATTTAATCCAGCTTAAATCCTACTTTTTAAATCTCTTCAAGGTTGGATTAAATCCAGCACCAAACATCACCAATATCTTAGCAATATGATCACGCTCTTTCTTCAGTTCTATGGGGCGATGAAAGAGACAATCTTGTTATCTTTATGTTCTCTAACAAGATACGCTGAAACTGAGCAACTTAGTTGAGGAAATGATAGACATATCCAATAAACTAATGTAATTTGATTGGAGATGCCATGACTGAGATGAAAAGGATATTTCCTCCCAAGCACAGAATGGAAAAGTTCAAATATAGTGCTTTATTCAAGAGGAATCACTTTAACCAACAATTAGTTTTGGTAACCAGCTGCCGAAAATACGGTAGGGAAGTTCAATTATTTGGGTATAAGTGACAAGAATCTGTCAAGATGTAAGCTGCCTCAGTGCTCTTACATTCAAGGAAGTATTATACTCAGCACTTCACTTTATATTTTGCTGATATCAATATACTTCACCAGCAAAATACATTTTGAACCATGGGGGGAGGAGAGTGAGAGAGCATGGTGGCTAGAACTTTCCCCACTAAATTCTGTTAGGAACATAATAAGTTCCTGAAAATATCTTTAGAAGTACATAGGCTATCAAGCATACTCTGAAGTCAACAAATTTGCTCCAAGATTTCAAACCTACAAAGCCTGTAGCAACCACATCACCTAGACAGATGACTAAGCACTTACAGTTTATAAAGAAACCCATTATGCATAAAAATGCAAACAGAAATTAAATTAATTATAACAGTTCTAGAAGGGTTTATGAGACATTGAAGATAACTAAGAATTGTAAATCTTATTATAAGTCCAATTTATTTCAAGTCAATGTCAGATATATATATATATATATATAGGTAAAATTTTTGAAATTCTAAACTCAAGAGGTTTAGTTGACACCGAACTCTGCTGCATGGATGCTTTAAAATGTCTGGCACATATGATGTGTATAGGGATGATTTACTTATAAAAAAAGTCTATATGGATGATTTATCTGAAAATATGTACTCATATCATTACATTGCTTCTATTCAAGCTATAGCATGGTTGAACAAAAAAACCCGATGCCTTAAAGCGTTCTTTTAGGACCACAATATATGATTCGTACGCCTCCTAGAAAGCTTTGATCCCAGAAACACATGAAGAAGACTTTCTCCTTTTTCTACTTAAATTTAGCATACAATTACGAGGACAAAGCAATTTTAAGGTAGTATTAAACAAACAACTTGAATTTAACATTATTAACTGCAAATGACAAATGTTAGCAAGTACCATGATGTGCAAAAAAATTTAGAAAGGAATGATTCATTCACATATACAGTGATAAGAAGAGGGTTAAAAAATCATGCATATTGCAATGTAGGAGTGAGACTTACAGCTCACGCAAGCTTCGCATGCCTCCAAATGATGAGGGAATCTCTCCACTGAACTGATTGTCTTCCAAATGCCTTTCAAAAAGGAAAACAACACTAAACTAGAGAAGGCAAACCAAATTCCATGCAAGTATGCAACAGTATGTCAAACGAGGGGCGGGGCAGGGGGGAGGCGGTGTTACCATGCAAGGAATCAGTAACATATAATCAACCACCTAAAAATATATAATTACCCCCATCATATGAGAAAGCAATGGGGATAATAGGATGCATTGATGCCGAAATTCTGCTGGAATGTGAACTATCGAGGAGTGGGACCTGCACACACGAAACGAAGCTAAAACCTAAAGTCACAGAGGTCGAGGGGGGTTGTGTGCCTCCAGAGGACTCTCCGATGCCTAAATTAGTTTAGGGCTTTTTTTTGGAGAATGAAGGAAATAAAAAAGGAACGAGGCTGTGTGCTCAGAATTGTTCGTACCTTTTGGTTTATGAGGGCCCCTATTTGTAGTATGCAGGAGTAGAGTTTAATTTGGAGAAAAACTGTAGTGTTACGATAGGAGTAGTATTCTTTTGGAGTTATCCATCTGCCGTGTGAGTTTATCCAGAAGTTGAAACGGCGAAACAGCATCAGGTCTTACGGTGTGAAATTACCGTTATACCCCTTGCTACGTGTTGGGAGGTGTTGTTAGGAAATTACCATTTCTACCCTGGTGATTGACACGTGTCATTGCGTTATTGGTAGGGGGATTTTCTCCCACATCAGATGCCCCCCACTTCCTTAAGTATACTTTTGTACTTGAGGAAGTAGATAGCACGGGGTTGAGACGGTGGTTCGAACTTGATTGTGAGGAGGTTAGTCACCCACAAAGTCATGCCCAAACACCTTCAAGGCATTTGGGAAACGACTCAGAATTTGGCAATTGTTCTGAGGCGTTGACATTCAGTCAAGAACTACTCAGAGTTTGGCGATTGAATCCGAGGAGTTGATACTTAGTCTAGACTACTCGGAGTTTAGTGTTTGAGTCTGAGGAGTTGACACTCAGTCAATACTTCTCGGAGTTTGGTGATTGAGTCCGAGGAGTTGACACTGCTTAGAGTTTGGTGATTGAATCCAAGGAGTTGACAGTCAGTTAAAGCTGCTTGGAGTTTGGCGATTGAGTTCGAGGAGTTGACACTTAGTCTAAACTACTCGGAGTTTGGTGATTTGAGTCTGAGAAGTTGACACTCAGTCAAAGCTACTCGGAGTTTGGTGATTTGAGCACGAGGAGTTGACACTCAGTCAAAGCTACTCGAAGTTTGGTGATTTGAATCCAAGGAGTTGACATTCAGTCTGAACTGCTCGGAGATTCTGGAGAGGTATAAGGAGTTGAACATGGACACCAACTGCCCGGAATCTTTGGAGAAGCACGAGGAGTTGAGTATGGACCCCAACTGCTCGGAGTCTTTGGAGAAGTTTGAGGAGTTTAACATGGACCCAAACTGCTAGGAGTCTTTAGAAAAGCACGAGGAGTTGATCATGGACTCCAACTGCTCGGAGTCTTTGGAGAAGTCCGAGAAGTTAAACATGGACTCCAACTACTCGGAGTCTTTAGAGAAATCCGAGGAGTTGAACATGGACTCCAACTACTTGAAGTCTTTGGAGAAGCCCGAGGAGTTGATCATGGACTCCAACTGCTCGGAGTATTTGGAGAAGTCCAGGGAGTTAAACATGGACTGCAAATGCTCAGAGTCTTTAGAGAAGCACAAGGAGTTGATTATGGACTCTAACTGCTCGAAGTCTTTGGAGAAGTCCGAGGAGTTGAATATGGACTCCAACTACTCGGAGTCTTTGGAGAAGCATGAGGAGTTGATCATGTTAGGGATAAACTACCCTATCCCAACGAATCTTAAGATGCGAATATAGAGAAGAAAATAGAAATAAATCAAAAACAAACACACAGCACACAGATTTACGTGATTCACCCAAACTCGAGTTACGTCCACGGAGTTGCAACGATTTCACTATGTCTTGAAGAACAATACAAAGAGGTCTCACCCCTAGACACCCTTTCACAGTATTCCCATAAAAAAGACGGCTCACTCACTTACACAAAAGAATAAGATGAAACCCTTATATTTCTGGGTTGAAATAAAACAGATACCAAACAGTGCTGAAAACACTAGATTGGACAAAAAAAAACCACCAGGCTCCACACATAGCCTAACAATCTCCCACCTGGAGACTTGTCCAATCATCAACACCAAGCACCACATGCCTTTAAACAAAGCAACCATCGCCACAACTCAGTCACCTGTCTTCAAGCTTGAAGACCAACTGAAGCTAAGCACAGCTTCAATTTCTCAATAGTGACACCCTTAGCCAACATATCTGTTGGATTCTCAGATCCACGAATCTTCTCCAGTACCAACTGTTCACTGTCGAGAAGAGAGCGAATAAAGTGATATCTCAACTGTATATGCTTCGTCCTGGAATGAAACACCGGATTCTTAGCAAGAAAAATAGCACTTTGACTATCACTGTGTAGAGTACCCCTCTCATTCTTCTTACCTAGCTTATCCAAGAGACCCTGTAACCAAACCATCTCCTTCACAGCTTCAGTTATGGCTACATACTCAGCTTCTGTAGTAGAGAGAGCAACGATTTTCTGCAACTTAGAAGCCCAACTTACAACTGTACCACCCAGAGTATACACAATCCCTGTAATACTCTTCCTGCTATCAACATCACCAGCTTAATCCGCATCCACAAAACCCTGCAGTTTTAAAGCTGCCCTTGTGAAGCACAGAGATGTATCTGAAGTGCCTTTCAAATACCTCAAGATCCATTTTACTGCCTACCAATGTTGTTTTCCCGGATTACTCATGTACCTATTCACTACTCCCACTGCATGTGCAATGTCCGGTCTTGTGCAGACCAAGGCGTACATAAGACTTCCAATAGCTGAGACATAGGGAACCCTACTCATGTAGTCCTGCTTCTGCTCTTTCTTTGGTGACTGATCCTTAGATAGTCTAAAATGACTAGCCAAAGGTGTGCTCACTGGTTTAGCAATATCCATGCTAAATCGACTGAGGACTTTCTTCACATACTCTGTCTGTGAAAGTTTCAAAGTCCCACTGACTCTGTCTCTGATGATTCTCATACCAAAGATTTGTTTTGCAACACCCAAATCCTTCGTTGCAAACTGTTTTGACAACTGCTTCTTGAGATTATTAATCTCCTCAATGTTAGACCCTGCAACGAGCATATCATCCACATACAACAATAATAGGATATAAGAGTTGTCAAAACTCTTAACATAGCAACAATGGTCTGCCTGGCACCTTGTGAACCCGGTGCTACACATGAAGCTGTCAAACTTCTTGTACCATTGTCTTGGAGCTTGTTTCAACCCATACAAACTCTTTCTCAGTTTGCAAACCTGATTTTCCTTTCCCTGCACTGCAAATCCTTGTGGCTGATGCATATAAATATCCTCCTCCAAATCACCATGAAGGAATGCTGTCTTCACATCTAACTGCTCAAGTTGTAGGTTCTCTGCAGCCACAATTCCCAGTACCAGCCTGATTGTTGTTAGCTTCACAACTGGAGAGAAAATATCTGTGTAATCAACACCCTCTTTCTGTTGAAACCCTTTCACAACCAATCTGGCCTTGTAGCGCTTGCTACCATCATGCTCTTCTTTTACTCTATATACCCATTTGTTATGTAAAGCTTTCTTCCCTTCTGGCAATTCAGTTAGTTCCCATCTCTGATTCGTCATCAGTGAGTCCATCTCATCCTTCATGGCCAACTCCCACTTGCTAGAATTTTTAACCTGCAAAGCTTCATCATAACATTCTGGCTCACCGTCAGTCAACAAAATATAGAACAAGAATGGTGAGAACCACTGTGGAGGTCTAATGTTCCTAGAAGACCTTCGGACAGCACTTATGGGCGTACACTGTTCTACCTGTGGGTTTGTATTCTCATCATTTTCCTGACTCTTACTCTGCACTGTGCTCTCAGAAAATTCATCCAAGTCAACAAACTCAAACTTCTTTGGTTCTGGCCCTGTAACAACAGATTCTGCACTTGACCTGTCTTTGTACATAACCTGTTCATTGAAAATCACATTTCTACTCCTCACGATTTTTCGATTTTGATTATCCCAAAAATGATAACCAAAAGCTTCATCACCATAGCCAATAAAGAAACATTTTCTGGATTTAGCATCTAGTTTACTGCGAGCATCAGAGTCAATATGAACATAAGATAAACAGCCAAAGACTTTTAAGTAAGAAAGGTTTACCTCCTTTCCACTCCATACCTCTTTAGGTATCCTGCAATCCAAAGGAACTGACGGTCCTCGATTTATCAAGTGAGCTGCTATGTTAACTGCATCGGCCCAAAAAGTTTCTGGCAACCCAGCATGCAACCTCATACTTCTAGCACGCTCATTGAGGGTCCTATTCATGCGCTCAGCCACGTCATTCTCCCATTAGCAGCACAAAATTCTCTAAACCCCCCATCTATGTACTCTCCACCATTATCAGACCTCAAACATTTTACCTTCAAACCTGTTTCAGTCTCAACCATGGCCTTCCATTTCTTAAAGGTCTCAAATACCTCAGATTTATTTTTCAGAAAATAAACCTATACCTTCCTGCTTGAGTCATCAATAAATGTGATATAATACCGCGAACCTCCAAGAGATGCAACCGGAGAAGCTCCCCACAAATCTGTGTGTACCAACTCCAATTTTTTAGACCTTGGAATTCTGCCTCCTTTCAAGAAACTGACCTTTCTCTGTTTCCCAAGAATGCAGCTCTCACACAAATCAAAGTCAAGGGATTTCAACTCTAGCAGTTTCCCTTTAGACAGCATCACTTTCATCCCTTTTTCGCTCATGTGACCAAGCCTGCGGTGCCATAGGTTTGTATCAACTTTTGCATCAACCACTGCAATAGTATCTCTCACACTTGAGGTCATGTACAGAGTACTCGTTTTTGTTCCACGAGCCACTACCACGGCTCCCTTTGTAATCTTCCAAGTACTAGCCCCAAATGTCACTGTGTGACCTTCAGTATCAAGCTGTCCTACAGAGATCAAGTTCCTCATCAATTTTGGAACATGTCGCACTTTCTGTATCAACCACACAGACCCATTCGGCAATTTAATGCGAACGTTTCCCATACCCACAATATCCAAGGCTTCTCCATCAGCCAAATATACCTTCCCAAAATCACCTATCACATAGTGCTCCATGATTTCTCGGTGTGCAGTGGTATGGAAAGAAACTCTCGAGTCCAAAACCCAAGAGTCAATGGGATTGTCAACAGAAAGTAATAGGGCATCCTGTAGTTCTTCTGTCACAGCATTTGCAGCCTCGTTCTCATTCTTTTTCTTTTGCGGTTCTCTACAATTTTTCTTAAAGTGGCCAATCTTGCCATAATTCCAGCATTCTAGTTGTCGTCCAGATCTGGATTTACTCCTACCTCCTCTTCTGGATTTTGATCTACTTCGATTTGAATTTTTATCCTGTGCTCTACCTCTTGTCTCAAGATTTAAAGCAGAACCAGAACCCGAGGTTTCACCTGCATCTCTCCTGCGAACCTCCTCACTTAAAATCAAATCCCGAATATCTTCATATTTGAGTTTATTCTTACCTGCAGAATTATTCACCGCCATTCTCATGGTTTCCCAACTGTTTGGCAAAGAAGCCAAAACAATTAAAGCACGGATCTCATCATCAAAATCAATCTCAACAGAGGACAATTGATTAATAATTGTATTGAACTCATTCAGATGCTGCGCAACAAAGGTACTTTCCGCCATCTTCAAATTGAACAACTTTTTCATCAGATGCACTTTGTTGTTAGCCGACGGTTTTTCATAGATACTGGACAAAGCCGCCATCATATCCTTGGTGGTCTTCTCCTTCATAACATTGTGCGCAACTGATCTTGATAGAGTTAATCGAATAACTCCCAGTACCTTTCTATCAAGAAGATTCCATTCGTCTTCTTTCATACTGTCTGGCTTTGCCCCTAACAGAGGTAAATGTAATTTCTTCCCATAGAGATAATCCTCGATTTGCATTCTCCAATACCCAAAATCTGTGCCATCGAATTTCTCGATTCCTGTCACCTTTCCTTCTTCTCCGGCCATCGCTCCCACTCAAAAAACCGATAGCTCTGATACCAGTTGTTGGGGTTAAACTACCCTATCCCTACAGATCTTGAGATGCGAATATAGAGAAGAAAATAGAAATAAATCAAAGACAAACACACAGCACACAGATTTATGTGGTTCACCCAAACTCGAATTACGTCCTTGTAGTTGCAGCGATTTCACTGTCTTGAAGAACAATACAAGGAGGTCTCACCCCTAGACATCCCTCTCAGTATTCAAAAAAGACGGCTCACACATTTACCCAAAAGAATAAGATGAGACCCTTAAATTTCCGGGTTAAAATAAAACAGATACCAAACAGTGCTGAAAAGACCAAATTGGACAAAAAAAAAAAAAAAAAACACCAGACTCCACACATAGCCTAATAGATCATGGACTCCAACTGCTCGGAGTCTTTGGAGAAGCATGAGGAGTTGAACATGGACTCCAACCGCTCGGAGTCTTTGGAGAAGGTCAAGGAGTTGATCATGGACTCCAACCGCTCGGAGTCTTTGGAGAAGGCCGAGGAGTTAAACATGGACTCCAACTGCTCGGAGGCCGAGGAGTTAAACGTGGACTCCAACTGCTCGGAGTCTTTGGGGAAGCCTGAGGAGTTAAACATGGACTACAATTGCTCGGAGTCTTTAGAGAAGCATGAGGAGTTGATTATGGACTCCTTACTCAAAGTCTTTGGAGAAGTCCGAGGAGTTAAACATGGACTCCAAGTCTTTGGAGAAGCACGAGGAGTTGATCATGGACTCCAACTGCTCGGAGTCTTTGGAGAAGCATGAGGAGTTGAACATTGACTCCAACTGCTCAGAGTTTTTTGAGAAGCATGAGGAGTTGATCATAGACTCCAATTGCTCGGAGTCTTTGGAGAAGTCCGAGGAGTTAAACATTGACTCCAACTGCTCAGAGTTTTTGGAGAAGCCCGAGGAGTTGAACATGGACTCCAACTGCTCGGAATCTTTGGAGAAGCTCGAGGAGTTGATCATGGACTCCAACTGCTCGAGTCTTTGGAGAAGCCCAAGGAGTTGAACATGGACTCCAACTGCTCTGAAGTCCGAGGAGTTGAACATGGACTCCAACTGCTCGGAGTCTTTGGAGAAGTCCGAGGAGTTGAACATGGACTCCAACTGCTCGGATTCTTTGGAGAAGCATGAGGAGTTGATCATGGACTCCAACTGCTCAGATTCTTTAGAGATGTCTGAGGAAAAAGGACTTGATCTTATAGAATGAATTTCATGGGGCTTCCTATCCCTTTCGTTTTTTGTGGGCTTTGGTGCAATGGGCCATAGTTTGGTTTTGGGCCCAAGATGTTAAACTTTGAGCTAAAATTTTAAGCCTTAGGGCTTGACACTTATATCTAGGCTTGTCTTCTTGGCCCATCGTTTGGTCATTAATTGAGGATACCTCAAGCCGTCCTTTTAAATGCTGAGAAGCAGCGGTGCATGTCCTAGGGTTTTTCAAGAGGTGGTATCTTTCTTGATTGCGGAGAAAAGTGTTGCTTCAATGTCCAAGAATACGGCTAAGTAAATGATGCCTCCTCATTCTATGCATGAGGAGTTCTATATAAAGGGAAATGCTTCCCTTTACTCTTCACTTCATTGCCAATTATAAAATTTTTGAAAGCCTTCGGAGTTTTGAGAGCTCGGAGTGTCTGTCTACGCGGGAGCTTAAAGTTTGGAAGTTTGAGAGGTCGGAGTGTCTATCTGCACGGGTGCTCAGAGTTTGGGAGTTTGAGAGCGCGGAGTGTCTATCTACATGGGAGCTCAGAGTGTCTATCTACACGGTAGCTCGGAGTTTGGGAGCTTGAGAGCTCAGTACTTGGCATACTTGAAACTTCTCAGAGCCCTCGACCGGTGAGTCCTATTCTCCTATACTCATGTCTTCTTTCGATGTTTACCGCGATAGAGGTAGTGGTAGTGATAGCAATAATGGTATTGGTAGTGGTAGTGAAAGTGGTAGCACAAGTAGTAGGGATGATACTAGAGGTAGTGGGGATGATAGGGTAGCAACGGTGTTGACAATCGTGGTAGTCACGATGGTCAGGAGGCTGAGGTGAATGACTCCTCAGGAGACTCTCGTGCTGTAGTTCTATACGAGGGAGATGGGTCATCTTCTTCCTCCTCCGAGGCCCTCCTCCGAGGGCAACCATGCCCTACACGAGCTTCAAGAAGAGATGTGAAAGGATGAAAGGCCAAATATAGGTTTTGCGGCCAACCTCTCCCCTAATAAGCTGACGGATGATGAGCTTATGGAGATAAGAATTAATTATAGGATCCCCGAGAAGTTTAAGCTTAAGAACACTAGGGTTGGGGAGCATGTCTGTGATGACTTGAAAGAGGGGGAACTGTGCGTGTACCATCATCACCTTAAGGCTGGGCTCAGGTTCCCCATTCACCCCTTTGTTCGCACAGTGCTTATGTATTATGGAATTGCTTTGTGTCAGCTCGTACCAAACTTCATACATCTTCTCAGGCCGTTTATCAATGTTAGCATCAAAGTGAAGGGGGGATAAACATGAATGTCTTCAAGAACCTCTCCTTGATCAGTAAGCTTAAGGAAAATGGGTGGGTAGTACTGAACTCCAGGCCGAAGAGAGGGTTATTGGAGAAGACACCCTCAAGCATTAAACAATGGAAGATAAGCTTTTTTTTCGTTCAGAATGAGAGGGGTTTCGACTTACCTTCCCAATAGGACCTGGACTTGGTTAAGTCAAACAAAAAACCTAATCTCTTGAGGAGGGAGATAGACAGCCTACAAGATATGATTGGCGGGAAGATTGCAATCGAGCTCCTCTACCAGAATGCTGAGTTGGCTAGGCTCGTGCTTTGCCCTGAGGGTCCAGACGAACAAATAAATCCAAGTCCTTTCCCCTGCACTCGTTTTTGCTTTCTGTTTCATGTACTAATGTCTTGTTGTATTTTGCAACCATGGACGCTCTTAAAGCCGCTCGGAAGGCAGCAAAGTTGTCCTACTAGAGGAAGCTGGATGAGGAGGCTCGAGCACTGGCGAGTCAGTATTTTGCTAAGAAAGCTAACGCAGGGGCTCTCGCACCCCTCCCCCCACTCCTGTTTTGGTGGAGGACGATGCAGCAACTACCCCTTCTCGCACGGGAGCACTTGATCCTCTCTCGTCGATGTCTCGATCTGGACAGAAAGTTGGGTGAATGTCACAACTTCATCTAGACTTTGTGGGAATCTCTCGCAAGACAAGTGGTGGAGACAGGACGATTGGAGAAAGGGCAGGCCCTGCTAATGGAGGACCTTGAGGAGGCCTAGTCGGGGCGAAGAGCTATTGAGGCAGAACTTACTAATCTCCGGGACGAGAAGGAGGCTGCCGAGAGGGCCTTGGCCAACTTCAAGGAGTCTCAGGAGTTTATGTTGGCGATGGAGGTAGCAGCTGGCGACTTCTACCTCAGGGGCTTTGAGGAGGCTAAGCAATAGGGTTTGGCTTCATACCCGGGCCAAGACTCCTCCATGGTGGAGATCCCCCTGATGAGAAAGACGTTATGGACGAGGGCCCAATCCTTGTTGCTGAGAATGGGGGCCAAGCCTCTGCTGCTAAGGAGGAGGAGGTGAACATAGACTAGGATTTCTTTTTCTCTTTTTTTTGTAACTTTGGCCATTAGTGCTATTTTGTAAGAAAAAACTTCTAAGCTAATGAGGATCACCCTTTTTGTTTTACATTTGTCAAAGTGTTAATACTCTTACTGCAATTAAAATAAGAATCCAAAAGGGAAATGCCTTGGGCTCTTTCCTTGGTGCAAGAGACACTAAAAACTTTGCCAAAAAAATAGATTGTTTCTTTCATTAAGAATGAGTATTACATCAATATTTGGCGAAACAGAGCGGGTGAAACAAAGTTGGCAAAACAAAGATTACCGAAACTAAAATGGCGAAACAAAGTTGGCGATAGCTAGGGAACCCTCAAAGCGTTCTACTGGTAGAACTTACGAAGGTTCTAAGCATTCCAAGTGCATGGCACCGGTTTACCGTCCAAGTCTTTGAGCTCAAACTTGCCCGCTCAGCCAACTCTCTTGATGCAGTAGGGACCTTCCCAATTTGAGAGGAGTTTCCCCGTCTTCCGGGGGTGAGATGCCTTATTCTTTCTAAGGACCAGGTCGTGCAATCGGAAAGCTCTCTCCTTGACTCGGGAGTTGTAGTATCTTGATACCCTTTGGTGGTAAGCGGCAAGCTTGATCTGAGCTTTGTCTCTAGCCTCGTCGATCAAGTCAGCATTCATCTTGAGTGCCTCTTTGCTTCATTGTAGTTTTCTATCTGTAAAGATGGCGTTCCTATCTCGAGGGATATTACAGCCTCGGATCCGTAAGTCAAGAAAAATAGGGTCTCCCCAGTGGGCGTCCGAGCGGTGGTCAGGTAGGCTCAAAGGATATTTGGAAGGTGATTGACCCACTATTGATCGGCATCATCGAGCCTTTTCTTGATGCCCTGCAGGAGAGTTATGTTCGTTACTTCGGCTTGGGGATAGTCTACCGAGGAAAACATTTTTTCAATTTGGAGGTCTTGGTAGAAAGATTTGAATCGGGCGCTGTTAAACTGCGTATCATTTTCGGTGACTAATACCCTAGGTATGCCGAATCTGCACACAATCGACTTCCACACGAACCCTCGGGTCTGATAATCAGAATTGCTAGCGAGGGGTTCGGCTTCTAGCCACTTGGTAAAGTAATCGATGGCCACTATCAAATACTTCTTCTACCCTGGTGCTTTCCCGGAATGGGCCAAGAATATCCATTCCTCACATGGCGAAGAGAAGAGGATTGGCGATTGATGTCAAGAGATCGGTTGGTCATTGGGCATAAATGCATGTTCTTGACAAGTTATGCACTTTTTTTATCATCTCAGCTGCATCGAGGCTCATCTAGGGCCAATAGTAACCATAGCGGAGTATTTTGAATGTCAGAGCTCGGCCTCTGAGGTGATTTCCGCATATGCCTTGGTGTACCTATCTAAGGGCGTAATCGGCATCGATTGGACCTAGACATTTTAAATACGGAGTGGTTAGTCTTTTTTTGTATAACTGTCCGTCAATAACAGCGTATCTCGAGGCAGGGAGATGAGTTTTTTGGCCTCACCCTTCTAATCTGGAAGTGTGCCATCCGCTAAGTAACTGAGGATAGGTCCATCCAGGTTTGCTCTTTGACGAGTGGCATAACCTGTACTTCGTCAATGCTTGGAGTTAGAGGGTCTCCAGGTAGACAGCACAAGTGAAATCAAAATGTTTAGAGGATGCGAGCCGAGCCAAGGCATCCTCCTTCATGTTCTCCGCCCGAGGCACTTAGGCTATTCGAAACTTTTTGAAGGTAGCGTCGAGCTCGCGAGCTTTCTCTAGATATCTTGCGATTTTTACGCCTTTGGCTTCGAATTCGCCGATCATCTGGTTCACTACCAGTTGTGAGCCACTGTAAACTTCTAAAGCCTCGACTACTAGCGTTTTGGTGAGCTTCATACCAGCGAGCAATGCCCGTACTCGACCTCGTTGTTTGAGGCCTTGAACCCAAACCTTAAGTCATACTCAACAGTGAATCCTTTAGGGCTGCTAAGAATGAGGCCCGCTCCGAAGCAGTTGTCATTGGACGAACTGTCTACATACAGTGTCCAGTTTGGTGTCTGCTCGACTTCCCTTGGGGCATTGATTTCGACTGAACTGGAGAAAGTCGTTTCAATTATGAAATCTGCTAAGGTCTGTGCTTTGATAGAAGTGCAGAGCTTGTACCGAATATCAAATTCCCCCAACTCGATGGACCATCTGACCATCCTTCTGAAGAGGTCCGGTTTATGGAGAACTTGCCGCAGAGGCTAATTAGTAAAGAGCACTATGGTATGAGCTTGGAAATATGATTGCAGTTTCCTCTTCGTGATCAGGAAAGTATAGGCTAACTTTTCAATTGGGAGATATCTCGTTTCAGCATCATGCAGGACTCGACTGACATAATAGATGGGCTTTTGCACCTTCCCGTCTTCTCGGATTAAGACGGAGGCCACCACATCCAAGCCTGCTGATATGTAGAGAAAGAGTTATTCTCTTATAACGGGTTTGGCTAGGAGAGGTGGTGAGCTCAAGTATTCTTTTATCTCTTCAAATGCTCTCTAATATTCTTCATCCTAAGTGAAATCCTTGGCTTTCTTAATTTACCTGAAGAAAGGCAGACATCTTTCGACAAACGTAGACATAAAGTGGTTGAGTGCAGTTACTCCCCCGGTCAATCTTTGCACTTCTTTAATGTTCCGAGGAGCGATCTTATTCATGATCGCCCTTATTTTTTCGGGGTTGGCCTCTATCCCTCGCTGTGTTACCATGAAGCCCAGAAACTTCCTAACAATGACTCCGAAGGCACATTTGGTTGGGTTTAACCTTATCTGGAGGCGGAGGAGTACCACAAATGTTTCCTCCAAGTCTGACTTGTGATCCCTCGCGATGATACTTTTAACAAGCATGTCATCCACATAGACCTCCATGTTCCTCCCGATCTACTCCCTGAAGATCTTGTTGACCAACCTCTGACAAGTGGCTCCAGCATTCTTGAGCCCAAACGGCATTACCTTGCAGCAATACAAGCCTTGGTCTGTGATGAAGGCAGTCTTGGGTCGGTCAGGCTTGTGCATTAAAATATGTTTGTACCCGGAGTATGCGTCCATAAAACTGAGCAATTCATGCCCGGAGGTGGCATCAACTAGCTGGTCAATTCAAAGCGGGGGAAAACTATCCTTCGGCCAAGCCTTGTTAAGGTCTGTAAAGTCAATACAAATCCTTCACTTACCATTAGGCTTTTTTACCATTACTACATTGGTGATCCATTCTGTATAATTGATTTCTTCAACGAAATCAGTCGTCAGGAGCTTGTCTACTTCTTCTTTGATGGCACTCTGTCACTCAGGGGCAAACATCCTCTTCTTTTGGACTACGATTCGATGATTCGGGTCCACATTTAGCCAATGGAAAATGACTGAAGGATCGATCCCAGGCATATCATAGGCCGACCAGGCGAAGAGATTTTGGTTTCTTTGCAGAAAAGAGATTAAGGAATCTTTGAAATCTTCAGTGAGACCAGATCAGATCAATACAGTCTTCGAATCCCCTTCGCTCAGGGGAATGGGGATAAGTTTCTCTTTAGTTGCCCTCGTAGAGTCTTGAGTTCATCTCTCAAGTCTTCTATTTTTAAGGGCAAAGTCTCAACTTTCCTTTGGCCTCTAACTGAATTCAAGTAGCAAGACCAAGAGGCTTACTAGTTGCCTCGAACCTCCCCCACACCTTCGCCAGTAAGAAACTTTACCTTCAGATGGTATGCGGAGACCATTGACCTCATCTCATTGAGGGTAGGTCTCCCAAGTATTACATTGTACGATGACGGATGCCTTACTACCATGAACATGATCTACGGTGGAGTTCCTGCAGTGACTGGGAGAACTATGCTCCCTTCGGCGAACACCGGTGTCCCAGGAAAACCATACAGAGGAGACAACACTGGCTTGAGTTGGTCCTTCCTCAGCTTCATATATTGGAGGCTTCGTAGAAAAGGATCTCCACCGAGCTTCCATTGTCCACCAGGACTCGCTCAACGTTGTAGTTAGCAATGACCAGAGAAATAACCACAATGTCGTCATGCGGAGTTTGTATTCCCTCTAGATCCTCATCCGTAAAAGATATCACCTCATCCGTCTTGATTCACTTGTGAGGTCCGCTGACTGATGCCACTGATTAGGCATAAACTTTCCTCCCACAAGCCCCCTGCAACCGGTCCTCCGAAGATAGTTTTGATGGTGTCAATGCTGGGGGGAGGATGCCCTTGATTATTCCAATGACGTTTCTATTCTCGGGCAGGTTTTTTAGGACTTTGCCTGGGGCTCTTCCTTGGGCTATGGTGTTCCATATACGGCTTCTCTAAGGCCCGTCGAGATAGGCAACGGGGCCGATCTTCATAATCCAAGACTTGACGAGATCCGATGTATTCCCTTAAATATCCCCTTTGGATGAAGGACTCAAGTTGCTGCTTAAGTGCGTGGCACTCCTCGATGTCATGACCGTGGTCCTTATGGAAGTGACACCACTTGGATCGGTTTCTACTAGGATAAAGCGGTTTTGGAGGCCAACGAAGGAGGTCTCGATCTTGGATATTCAGGAGTATATTCGTCCTGGAAGCGTGCAACGGGGTGAAGTTCTCGAAGATGAAGGGAGCTCTTGCCCTCCCTTCTGGGCGTGATTTCTTTTTGGAGCCTTCCCTGGGTTCGTTAGGGTCCCTTTTTTTTTTGTCCATTCCACCTCTCTTCTGAAGACCTGATCGTCTTCAGCAATCATATGCTCCTCGGCTCGAGCGAGTATGTCGTTCATATCCCTGGGAGGGTGTTTGGTCAACTTAAAGCTAAAAATTCCCGATTTGAGCCCATTCTGAAAGGCTAAAGTCTGGATGGCAGGGTCTAGGTCAAGGATTTCCCAGGCAGCTGCGTTGAACCGGGAGATGTATTCCCGAAGCCTTTCCCCTTTACACTGGATGATGTTGAAGAGGCTTTGGGAGGTCTTCTGTGGCCCCTTGCTGCTCAGGAAGTGAGATGCGAAGGCGCGGCTCAACTCTTTGAAGGAACCGATGCTGCCAGGTTTAAGGTGGTTGTACCAGGTGTTAGTAGCTTTTTCCAGGGTCAGAGGAAAAGCCCTGCACATAACGGCATCATGATGGCAGTGCAGTATCATGATGGTTTTGTAATGCTGGAGACGATCTACGGGATCCGTGGTTCCATCGTATGCCTTGATAAGCGGCATCCGAAAGTGTTGAGGGAGAGGAGCTTGGAGGATTTCCTAAGTGAAAGGTGGATCTTTCAAGCTGAGGTCGCTGAGGACGTTGGCGCTCCTTGCTTTAAAGGCTTCGTTTATGCTCTGGTCCATGTCCTCCAATCTCTTGTCTAGGTCAGTGTGGTTTTTGGATGTTTAGAAACCTCGAGATCTGGCTCTAGGAGAGAACCTGGAGATAAAGTAGTTTTGAGACCTCTCTTTGGCATGCGAGGAGGATCCAATGGAGGACTGACCCATACGGATTGATGGCACCTTGGAGGTGTCTTCTGGTGAGAGTTCTGTAGTGAGAGAAACGGAGGTGTGGGGTGACCAGCTCTTCCCCTTATCTCAGTGGCGAGATCAGTGACGAGCCGGGTGAGTTCCCGGAACTGTTCGTGATCTGTGGGACAGTAAGGTGCAAATCGGGGAAGGTTCCCGGATTCCCTTGATATCTGTGTTCTATCGAATCTGGGTGAGGATCATGCCCAGTCCGTGCGTCTGATGGTTCATTGTCACGCTCGGAGCCAGTGCGCTCAAAAATAGGAGGGAGTTATGGATTAGCTGATCGTTGGCGGATAGACGCTCGGGTAGTGACTGAACTGGTCCCGGCAATGTTTTTGGCCGGCATGACAACAGGTAAGTTCTTGATCCTTCAAAATAGAAGGCCCTCCTTCTAGCACCAATCTGTTGATGCCGAAATTCTGCCGAAATCTGAACCGTCGAGGAGTGGGACCTGCACACACGAAACGAAGCTAAAACCTAAAGTCACGAAGGTCAAGAGGGTGGTGCCTATGGAGGACTCTCCGATACCTAAGTAAGTTTAGGGATTTTTCTGGAGAACGAAGGAAATAAAAAAGGAACAGGGCTGTGTGCTCAGAATTGTTTGTACCTTTTGGTTTATAAGGCCCCTATGTATAGTGTGCAAGAGTAGAATTTGATCAGGAGAACAACTGTAGTGTTACGATAGGAGTAGTATTCTTTTGGAGTTATCCATCTGCCATGTGAGTTTATCTAGAAGTTGGAACGGCGAAACAGCATCAGGTCTTACGGTGCAAAATTACCATTATGCCCCTTGCTCCGTATCGGGAGGTGTGGTTAGGAAATTACCATTTCTACCCTGGAGACTGACACGTGTCATTGCGTTATTGGTAAGGGAATTTTCTCCCACATCGAGATGATTCCTAGTGGTACTATTGTCATATACAAACAAGTAGCTGATTCCTAAAACAACAAGAAGTGCAATCAGGAAAGAAAAATAAAACATAAGTAATGTGCTTCAACTTACAGTGTCTCTAGTATCTTTAGTGAACTGAGATCAGGAATTGATCCTGACAAACTGTTGTTTCCCAGCCATCTGTGAATACCATGAGAATGTCAATTAAAAATTATTAACCCTGAAGTACATTTAATTGATGAATTTAGTTTTAACTACGTACATGTCAGACAATGCAGTCAAATTCGCAATACTAGGTGACAGTGAACCTGATAGGCTCATACTCGTCAAATTCCTGGAAACAAGAGGGAGATTAAAGTAGTTAACAAGTGGTACAAAAAGTACGCACAACAAAACACTAAGTTATAACTCGTCCCAACTCACAGAGTAACCACACGAATTCGGGGACCTTCAGAGCATGTAACTCCAGTCCACAAATACTGACGAGGCAAACATGGATCACCATTCCAGTCAAGTGGAGGATTCTGCAGATTATTTCTCACTGCTTCCAAAGCTATTACTGCAACAGAAAAGAATACACCCCGTTCTAGTGATAATAAACTCAAGAATAACACATTCATGGAATAAAGCAAGAGAAATAAACCCAACCCATCCTGAGAATGCGCAAATCTAGTTGAAGTTGGTAATCAACCACTTGGATGATAGCCACAATATAAAGTAGGGGTGGGGAGGACAGCTATATGATCTTATCCAGAGTGATGCAGTGTATCATTAAACCATTAAGGCATTAACTATCAAATTGCATGCATCTTAACTGAATTTCTTCCCTTTTCTCCAATCATATTCCACATTTTCTAGCCATATATGTTTCGACTTGGCTCATCAATAGTGCAGCCCAACTTGCAAAAAGAGTATTCATTGTATTCTAGGAGAAGGCTGAGGTCTGAGAGTATCTCATGGAAATAAAACCATTCAACTGCCCCAATAAGAAAAATAGAAATTTGGTTGTTAGTATCCATACCATCCCGTGTAAGAGTTCTTCCTCCAAGAACCAGCACCTCAAACATCTCCCCAGCATTGATTAGAGGACCAATGTTTGAACCAGAAGCAGGAGTCAAAGTTATTGTTGTAAGACTACTAAGAGGCCACTGGCTTGCAAAGACAACAGAACCTGCTGGAGTCAAATTCAAATTGCTGAAATACGTTACACCATTTAAGCTTATGTTAAACACCCTTGAGCGCCCTTCGGATGAATCAAAATCATCCGCAAAGTATAAAGCGATGTAGTATGTTGAGTTCACAAGGGGTACTGGAGGCCATCTCAATTCCAAGGATTCAGGTTGGCCAGCTTTCATCGCTGTATCAAATATTCTTGAAGGGGGAAGGTTCCAGAAACCAGAAACAGATAAAGTCCTGTTGCTTGGTGTGGTAGCATTGTTTACTTCATAAGGCTCCCAAAACCGATCAAACTGATCATCAGGATATCTGATGACACCAAATGTTCAAAATTAATCAAAACCAGAGAAATAGTATGCAACAGAACAACTTCAATACTACAAAAATGGCAAAACCCATTTTCGACAGAGCTTGCAACAAAATCAATTTTGGGTTGCAAATTCAGTCATACTGCTTTACTGTAACCGTGTTTCTCACCTGA
Organism: Bretschneidera sinensis; assembly: GCA_023935145.1. Lineage (NCBI taxonomy): Eukaryota > Viridiplantae > Streptophyta > Magnoliopsida > Brassicales > Akaniaceae > Bretschneidera > Bretschneidera sinensis. The sequence goes on from CM043699.1 coordinate 89,327,241, forward strand.
ATGATCTAACAACGAACTAGAGTGACTTCTTATTTTCAAGTCAGTAGCTTGAGAAAATAGTGTTAAAATACGCTTACAATCCCCTCCGCAAAAATTAGCAAGTGATGTATTCCACAGACAGAAAGAGCAAACATTACTAAACCAATAACTGAATTTCTAAAGCATCAGTACCTAGCATTTCAAAAACACTTGCTTGTTCTTGAAAATAAAAAAATAAAATAAAAGAGAGAGAGAGAGGAAAAAACTCGCATCCTTTAGATGAAAATTATTTCCACTATACTAAACAAACAATGACTAAATCCCCAACTTCCATCAAATATTGTTCAATCCACAATTCAGACAATTAACAATAGACAACTAGAAATATAAAAGGAAAACAATAAATTGAAATTGAAATTAATTAGCCTCAACAAAATAAATAACATTAAACCCAACACCAGCGAAAATAACTCACCTAATTATCGATCCATTGTATCCAAAACCGTGCCTAGCAACCAGACGTAAACCAAATCTCTCGAAATTCGTGGAATTGTAAAGCGAATCCCCCAAAATCACGAACTCTAAAGCCGAAATAAACGGATCAGATTCCGTATAAGTATTCGCCCCGATACACACGCTCATGGTCTTCCCTTTGGCCATGAAAATCCCTTCGTAATACGACGACATGCCGTTGGCATAATCCTCAGTGGTGTTCACCAAGCTCCACATGGTCCCGTCCACCATCTGATCGAACACCGGCGGCGAGTCGACGCCGTTGATCCCTCCGTAAAAGTACGTGGTCCTGATCATGTATTTCGCGCCTCGGAACACCGGCACCACGTAGCAGAATTTGCCGAGGAGATTGCTTTGGAGAGGGAAAGATCTGACGGTCGATAAGGTGGGGACTAGGACAGAAATCGTGAGGTTCTTGGGAGTCCCAATGGAAATGAAGCCATTGTCGGGAAGCCATTCCCGGCCGTCAATCACGGAACGGACGGTGGCGCCGCAATCAATCAGAGTACCTGAGAATTTGAAACTTCTTAGAGGGAGAGACTACTAATTTTTTATTAAAAAAAAAATGAATAAAACAGAAAGTGTGAGGAGCGAAGGAAAGTTGTTTTACCTCTGGGAAGAGGGGGTTTAGAGAAGGAGATGGAGATGAGAGAGAGGAAGAAGAGGAGGAAGGGAAGGGACATGGTAGAGAGCCAGAGGGGAAAGATTGGCACGAGATAAGTGTGAAAACAGAGGGCTTAAGAGAGAGAGAGAGAGAGAGAGTGGTTGTCTGTGTTTGTGGGGTTTGTTAAATGGGTCTATGCCACTGTGGTGAGTCATACAAGCAAGGAATAGGGGAGAGAAAAAGAGAGTGGGGATGGAGTTGAGGAAGAGGAAAAGAATTTTGTTGGGGGTGACGCGGGAAACTGAGCGCCAGGTCAGAGGTGGCAGTTGGCTTTATTAGGTGTTAGGTACGAAACCAATTGCAGCACCAAGCTTTTCTAACGGTAAATTGCTAGAAAACTTCGTGTTAGTTTAGAGTCGTTTTCGATTACCTAAATCATTCACGTCCTAGACTGCATCTTGTCCAAGATTTCTTTTTATATATCATTGTGTGGATTGATAAAAAAAAAAAAAAAAAAAAAAAAAAATTATATATTGTTATATATAAATTTTTAAATGTTTATCTTTAAAGGTCCATTTATATAATTAAAAACAATTATACAATTATTAATATATTTTTAGTACATAAAACTTAATGAAAATTGAGATCAAGTTCGGATAGTAATAGAACCGAAAAGTGTCATTTTTGTTCTCATCCTCGTTTTCATTAGAAAATTTTGAAAATCTTCACATAAATAAAGTTTCATTAAAATTCATTTTTATCAAGTCAAAGAATATTATTGGAATAACTTTGTCATCTTTAAACCAAAAACAATTTTAAGTTTAGAGGTTTTTTAATAAAAGCAGTTTAGAGCTAAAAAGTAGAGAAATGATCCATACTAACATAAAAATGCAATAGTAATACTATTTGTGAGTTATCAGTGAATTGTCCACCTTTTATGACCTAATAATGTGAATTTTTTGTACAAAATACTTGCAACTGGTGCTCTTAAGAATATAGATAAGATAATCTTATTACTATCTAAATTAATGTTGTAGTGTGTGGTTCATATCGAGTGGAACACATATACAGAGAAAGCAAGTTGATGCTGGAGTGGAGCGTAGCGTATCGTGTAGAACGAACGGAATGACGGCATCAACCCTTTTGGATTTGGAATTTATTGTTTTATTGGCATGGACGATTAATAGGTTAGGAGTGCTGGGGCCTACCCTCGCAGTACAATACAATGATATTTGAGAAATTTTCTAATACTTCTATACGGCTAGAATTAGTATAAATACATATGATGTAACCATATTTTAACATAGTAAAATTTAGCAACCGCTAGCTCCGATGGACGTAACATACTGCCGAACCACGTTAAATCTGTGTGTTTAATTACGTTTTCTCTCTCTTTACTTTTCTGTACTATTCATCATAATTACCGCACGTTTCACAACAATTAATAAGCAAACATTGAAGTTATGATTAGTAAAGAAAAAGCAATACTAAAAATAAAGATGAAAAGAAAAAAAAATGATAATTGTGTTTTTATGTAATTTTACTTTCAGAAAAAAAAAATGTAAAAAGTATTTTTCTAATAAAAATAAATAAATAAAAATGAAAAAAATAAGATAATTGATTTTTTTTCACACCTATAAATTACAATACTCTCAAATCGAAAGGATTCAAATCCAAAGTTAAAATAAAGTGATTCTTTTATCGTCATTTTCTCTTTTCTTTATTTTTTTTTATCATCTTTATTATATATATATATATATATATATATATATATATATGATGAAAATACCAATATTTTATTTTTCGTCATCATGGTTTTTTACTTCCAATTTTTCTTATTTACAAATCAAAATCATCATTATAAAACTTTACCTTTCAAAATAGGCGTTTTCACTTAGCATATATAGAAATTCTTGCTTAGTACAAGTCTATAAAAGATACATGATACATGGGTACATCTCACTGTTGAGTGACATAAAAATAAAGAAAAAAATATTTTCTTTCTATCCAATATTAAAATGAATCTTTATATCATGTAATTTTCATGGACTCAAAATAAATAAATAAATTTCTAACATATATAAAAGTTTGAACCTGATCAAGTTTGATTTGATTAAATTCATGATTACACTCATTTACAACTCGTGTGTATAACTTAGGACTTGTTTGGTACCCATTTTAAGTGGATACCAAACAAATCCTTAGTTACGTAAGAACTTTCTAAAGGTAGTGCGTATACTTGTTCAATGAGTGCACACAAAACTAACATAATGATTTTTTTTCTTGGGTGAAGCATGAACATGGAATTGAGTAATGGAAAAACAAGTCATTTAGAAGCAATAATAATGACATGGTACGAAGCCTGGTTATATGTATGATAAAAATAAAAGTTTTGGTATGTGTAAAACGAACTGTTTTATAATGTGTTATGTATATCAATCTATAAATCTATAATATATTTTATAATTATCGTATGTGCCATTTTGATGACGTGATACTGTATGGATGTAAATTTCAACTTTTTATTTTTTTAATTGACATTATTTTATTTAATTAATTATTTTATTATGAACAAAATCACTCCACGTGAATGACAATAATTTTATTTGAAAATAAAAAATAAAAATTAATCAATAAACAATCAAATAAATATAAAAATTTATTGATTTGTAAGAATCTGCATAAATCAAGTTTTAAGAGTGATGTTGGTGTGGCTTGGGTAATGATTCAAATGGAGATTAAAGTAATTCTTTTAAAATTATTTTGTTGCAAAAAGTTATTTTAACCTACATTCAAGGCATTATTTAAACCGCGGTAACTTTATAATTCTGGTGCTTTCAAGAACATAAACTTAATTTTGGGGAGATCAGGAACTTCAAACTTAAATCATAATAACATGCATATATGTAAATAATTTATTTAGCTTTTTCTTAAAGAGACTAATTTAGCTAGCTTATACTCTTATTTAATTTTTATGATATACAACTTAAAAGCGGTGAAATTGAGCAAAAACACCATATTATTTATAGCAAAATTATGAAGTTTAAAATCATCCAATATGAATCCAATCCCGCTCAAATTCAATCTAAAAAGATGTAGGTTAAAATCATGATGCATATGCATGTAAAAATCGTTGTCTTATATTTTTTTTTACGAGAGTGAAGTTAATGAAAAAATGGCTTTACTAACAACGTGTTTTATATGGAGTGTTTGGGAACGCGAGTGAATTTTAATTTCGAGTCTCAAACTCAAATTTGCCAAATTTTTTAGAACGAAATTAAATTGCGTTAACTGGCCAAAGGCACCACATCCAGAAAAACCAGAGATGAAATGCACTATGGAACTTCAGAGTTCCACACGACAGTAGAGCTCAAACCACCAGCCATTCTACATGAGCTGATTGATTTGCCGTACGACGAACAAAAGAAAAATTACAAGAACTAAAAGAAGCCTCTAAAAGCTTGACATCATCCACCACATTTACAAAAGTCATAAGACAAGGAAATTCAGACAATATTGCCAAAATTACTTGCAAGCAATCACTTTCCACAATGATATCATGCAAGTCCAAAGTCTCTGCTAATTTCATTCCTTCCAAAATAGCCAAAGCTAGCTTCCATAGTTGCAACATCTCAGAGCAACGGAGCACTACTCGATGCCGCTACAACCGTTGTGCTCTATATCAAACCTACATAGCGCATGGAAAATTGTCTCAGCTCCATCCTGACACAGCTGACATTCCAAATCTGCCAGAACCTTTTCTCTTCACAAGCTGGACCCGAGAAGGCAATGAATCTCTACATGGAACTCCTCAAAGACAAAGTGCAAGGGCGTAAACTAACACGGGCTGGTCCCATGCAACCGTGAAAGCCTTCTCTTTCTTCCATTTTTTTTTTTGGTACTTTTTTTTATTGAAAATTTGGATTCTCTAATTATCATTGTTTGGATTGGAATCAAATCATCACATATTTCGATAATGACAGTAGTGGACCTCCTTTCCTCGTATTTTCCTTCCTTTTCGAGTTTCTATATTTTTAATTTTTATTGCACCCATGAAGATTGATAACTTTTAAAAATAAAAAAAAATACAAATTTTTTGTTTCTATTTTAGTTGGGGCCCACTTAAATGTTCACTCTCGGTTGCATCCATTCTCCACACTGTTTCAACATGTGAACTCATGGGACCATAATAAATAGTTAAAGCTTTTTTATTTTAAGATAAATTATACATAAAAAAATTATATTTTTTAAAACATTACTTGTCTTTGATAGAAAATATTAAATTTGATTTCATGTGATTTTATATGATTAAACTCTTCTACCAGGGGTTACCTTCAGTAGGAAATATTAAATTTAATTTCATATGATTTCATGTGATTAATCTTTTCTATCAAGGGTGTAAGTAATGTTTTAGAAAATGTAATGGAGGTTTATGTAATTATACGTTACCTCAAGGAAGATCTGTATAATTTACCCTTTTATTTTTCATTCAATTTTTTTAAAAAAATGAATAAATATTACAAGAGGTTTGGTTAACAAGTGTCTACGAGTATTTGTTAAAAAATATTAAATAGAATAGTTATATTATAATTAATGTAAAGTTTGATTTTAGTTTACAAGTATATCCTTATATATAATATATATACATTAATAAATGAAAGGTAATTTTGAAAATGAGTTGTAATAAATAAAATTTTAGAATTTTAATACATTTGTTTGATCATTTATTGCTATTTAAAAAGTGTTCATGAGCATTTGTTAACCAGCCCATATTACAAATCTCCTAAAGTAAAGATAAGTGAACATCACGTGAGTATAACAAAAAAACATTTTAAGCCTTGATTAATGAGAAAGTGCTAAAAATGTAAAAATAAAAAATAAAAAATCAATCTCATTGTACTATTAGTAAAATTCTTTTTGATGTAGGGGATAATTCTCTCTCTAATAACGTAATGACACATGTCAAATCTTCATGGACATAATAGTAATTTCATAACCCTGACAGAATAACTAATCTTCTGTCAACATGTGGCAAAAGGTATAACGATAAATTCATACCAAGTAAGCTGATACCACTCCGCCACTCCAGCTCATATAGATAAACTCTTACGGCTAGTAGATAACTTCAGAAGAATACTATTCCTATCACAACCCTAGAGTTATTCTCCTAATTTGACTTTGCTACAATGCACTATAAAAATGGGCTCTCAAACATCAAAAGGTACAGACACTCTTGACACACAACTCTCAGCTCGAATAGCTCTCATTATTTACCAAAAACTCTATCTAACTTAGGCTTCAGAGAGTTCCCCAGAGGCACACCCTTTCGGTTCCCTAGCGATTTTAGGCCTTCTTCTCATTTCATATGTGTAGGTTTCGCTTCTCGACTGTTTAGATTCCACACAGATTTTCGGCATCAACAGATTGGTGCTAGAAAAAATGGCCTTATTTTATTGAAGGGTTAAGAACTTACATGTTACCATACTGCCTAAGAGTACTGTTGGAACCAATTTAGTTTCCACGTGAGCATCCACTCGCCATCAACAGGTCCACCCACACCTTCATGCTATCTTTGCCCCGCTGGCTCTGAGCATGACAATGAGCCATCTGATGGGTGAACTGGACATGATTCTCAACCTGATCCGATAAAACTTAGGTCCCAAAAAAATAAAGAAGTTATGCCTGCCTTAAACCCCACTAGCCCTCAGATCCAGGAATAATTCCAGGAACTTACCCGACTGTCACTGATCTCACCGTCGAGGTAAGAGGAAGAGCTTGTCATTCCTCACCTGCACCTCTCTCGTAACGAAGTTCCTAGCAAAAGACATAAATTAATCGCAATAAGTCCGCTAGTAGCCACTTCACTACTGGATCATCCTCTCATTTCAAGGTAAAGTCTCAAAATAGCTCCGTCTACAGGATTTCTTCTAGGGTTGGGTCATGATGAGAGTTATAAAATGCATCTTAACAGTGCTTATTTGTTAGTATTTTAAGAGTGATCTAGGCTTAAATTGCATTTTTGTACCTTAACAACTCTAAAGTGATATTCTTGGATTGTTGATCTATTTCGATGCATTTTTAGGTACTTTGAGTCCAAAAGAGGAGAAAAGCCATCATAGCTTAAAGTACGATGCTTTGATGCATATCAAAGTGAAGGCATGGTTGCGGAAGGACAAAAATAAAGAGAAACCAAGTCTTTAATATGTGCGCTGCGGCCTGAAAAGTTTAAGCCTCGGCCTCCAGAACCATGCCCAGAACCTTGCAAAATCTGAAAGAAGACCTTCAGTGTGCGCCTAGGCCCAGACTAGTCCAAGCCGCGGCCTGAAGGACTGAGCCCCTGGACCAATCTGGGCCGCGGCCTACAGAAAGTGAAAAAAGTCTCCAAAATCTTAGCCGAGCGCGAGCTCGATGCTTTGTTTCCGAGTTACGACTTAATTAGGGTTTTAATGATAGTTTAAACCCAAAAACACCTTTGGACCTTTGTATGATAAATAGATTACTTAAGGTTTGATAGACACAATCATCAAGGTTGGAAAACTCAAGAAGGTTGCCACATTCTCCTCCATCAAAGTGTTCAAGCATGAACCCCATGGCCAACTAATCTCTAAGCAAGGCAAAGGGATAAATCTCTAGGTGTAGTTGTTCTTATTTTCCATTATTGATTCAGTTGTAGTTTGGATTTACTGTCAAAACATTGCTATGATTCACTCTTTGATTTAATTATAAAATTTTATCTTAATCCGATGATTGTATCTTTCTCTTCGATATAAGTCCAGTCATGCTCTTCCTGTGTCAAGATTGTTGAATGTGATTGAGTCTAGTAGATTTATCTTTTAGGTTTATCCATTACTGCGATATTGTCATTAAGATATATTATCGTTTCTTGATAAATCTATAGGATAGCTTATGTGTGCTTGAATCGAAAGTGAAGAGTATTTCATAACAATTGCATTAGGGTTTACATATGCTTTTATTGAATATTTGCCAATTGCCTGTTTGGGATGTGAAACTAGCAATCGAGATAAAAACAATTGAATCAAGATCGGAATAAGACAACGAACCTAGGGGGATTCCCGGACCCTTGTTGTTTCTCTATTATATTCTTCAAACTATTTACACAATTTTCTCACATTACTTCACAAATTTTCTCACTTAATCTTTATCATTTGTGTTAAGGTTTACACTTTTCTTTGTAGTTCACTTTTCCTCGTGGGATTGACACCTCAACTATACATAATAACCGCGTATTAGTTTGAGTGTAACCAAATTTTGGTGCCGTTGCCGGGGAGATGCGCTTACATACAAGAAAAATTGTCAACTTTGAGATAAGACTATGTATTGTTCCTTTCTCTAAGTTTTTGATTTTCTGATTTTCTTTTATTATTCTATTTTATTTATTTCCCCTTTAACTCATTTGGTGTATGCTTAGACTAAGAGATTCGCGAGGTAGATTCATTAGAGGACCCGAAATAGAGTTACCCTCTCTTTCCACGTCCGTTAGTGAAACCTCGTTGTAGTATAGTGGTAAGTATTCCCGCCTGTCACGCGGGTGACCCGGGTTCGATCCCCGGCAACAACACCAAAAACTTGTTGTGAGTTTTAAATTACTCGCAAGCACATGACGAGTCGTTTGCAATATAGTGTTGTGCAAGTGAGAGGTTGAATCTACAGGGAATTGCACTGTAAAAATATATTTTTATCCAAAATAACCTTATTTTAACCTAGTTCCGAATTTTGGATTGTATATTCCAAAGAAATATAAACTAAACTAAATTGATTTTAAAACAACTGATAAAAATACTAAAGTTTTCTGAATCCACCCCACCAAAGTAAAGTATATATCTTCATGTTCTATATAAAAATAATCTATCAAATCATTCCATGAATCCACTATTATACAAATCACGGCGAATACCCAAACTAAACCAAAACCATCCAATGTATCCGTTTAATTCACAAATCACAATGGATATCCAATCTAATTTGAATGATCCTCCGTATTCGACAAATAAAACACAAGAAATATCCAATTTAATAATTTAAAATCAATCAATCATAAAATTTTACTCAAATAATTGAACAGAACATTTATACTAAAAATATCAGAATTGTATGAACAAATATGAAATATTATGCCAAATAATGGCGAGGCTTCATCTTCAACCTTAGATGAAGATTTTAGCCTCCCATAATTATGAAACGAAAGTTTACAATAAAAGTAATAAACATTAAATTTTAAAACTAAAAAAGAAATAAATTAAAACTGACTACACATTGAGAGAAATTCCACTCGCTGTTGGGTGGAGCTTCCTCTTATGGTAGCAAAGCCTTCGAGATCCACCAGAATGCTAGCAGAAGTCTTCCGAATTGCACACCAATTGCTTTAGTGAGGTGGGACTTTTTTAGGGAAACTCAATAGTGCAATATGTTTCAAATTTGATGTGGGATACTGCCCGAGTGCGCTCGATCACAGTCTTGTGCGCTAGAGCGCAGCATGGTGCACTGTTTGACCTTTGTCTACTAAAACTGCCATAACTTTCTCTAGAAAAATCATTTTTATGAGCCGTAAAATTCTTCAGAAAATTGACATCAGGATCTTTCCAAGCATATATGGCTCATCTCCTGGTTCTTCCTAAATCAATACAGTAAAATCCACAAAAATGACTGATCTGCCACGCTGAAATCACACACAACCTGACCTTTGTCTACTAAAACTACCATAACTTTCTCTAGAAAAAAAAATTTTACGAGCCGTAAAATTCTTCAGAAAATAGACATTTGGATCTTTCAAATTTTATATGGTTTATATCCTGGTTCTTCCTGAATTAATACAGTAAAATCCACAAAATGGCTGGTCTGTACAGGCAATTTTAGTGAAACTTCTTTCCGAGTGCTTGTAAACCTGTAAAACAACGAAAACAACTCAAAGTAACAAATTCCTAAGCTAACAAGTATAAATTAAGGAGCCAAAATATGCAATATTTGGCACTCATCATACACCTAAACGAGAACTATAGGATTTTGTTAACATGGTTGATAACCCCAATGAGAATGTTGCTAGGATATTTAAGAACTACTTGCATCCTAGCCGAACAGCCACACCATCATGCATCATGTTTCCAGCTAACACTCACCATCAAGACTTTAAAACTGGGATGATAGAATTACTCCCTACGTTTCATGGCTTGGAAAATGAAAACCCATATGTACACATTAGGGAGTTTGAGGAAGTAGTTGCGACTTTTCATAGTCAAGATGCAACTGATAATATCGTGAGACTCAAGTTTTTTCCTTTTTCCTTGAAGGATAAAGCTAAGAGTTGGCTATACACGCTGAGGCTATGATCTATTGGGTCACGAAATGAAATGACCCATGTCTTCTTTAATAAATACTTCCCTCAACATAAGACCAATGCTTTAAAAAGACAAATCTCTACTTTTGCACAAAAGGACAATGAGACTCTGTATCAGTCTTGGGAGAAATTTAAGGAGCTGTTAAGTATGCGTCATCACCATGGGTATGAGAATTAGCGCTTGGTGAGCTATTTTTATGAAGGACTTACATATAGAGAGCGCCAATTTGTAGAGATGATGTGCAATGATGAATTTTTGCAAAAAAATCCTGATGAGACCATAGAGTACCTCAATAAGCTTGCTGAAAAAGCTCACACTTGGACTGGACCTAGTGCTACTGAAAGCACAAATAGGTCACGACCTGTAGGAAACCTAGGTGGTGGTGGAATTTACCATTTTAGGGAAGAGGACAACCTAAAGGCTAAGGTTGAGATGCTCACTAGAGAGTTAGATGCATTAAAGACTAAAGGCTCAAAGCCAACACAGGCTAATCAAGCCGAATCTTTGGAATTATGTTTTATGTGTGGCGGAGTAGGCTATCCTGCTCAAGAGTGCCCCACATTTGTTGATATGAGAGGGATTTATGAGGAACAATGTAATGTCTTAGGCATATACAAGAAGCTTTTTGCACCCTTCTCTAACACCTATAATCTGGGGTGGTGCAATCACCCCAACTTCAGCTGGAAGTCTGAAAATCAGCAGCTTGCACAACTCTCTAGATCATACCCTGCACTACATCATGCACCCTCATCCTCTAGGAGTTCTTTAGAAGACACCTTGCATGCTTTTATTGAGGCACAGGGTAAGGCAAACCAAAGATGTGAAGCATTAATTACACAGGTTATTAAAGAGAACAAGGAAATAAGGAGCCAAGTGACCAAACTGATGGGCTCCTTGAGTGTGAATGAGTGAGGTAAGTTCCTTTCCCAAGCTCAGTCTACACCCCATGGTCAACACATGGAACAAGCGAATCTGAAAGATTTGAATGCCATTGTGACAAGAAGTGGGAAGCCATTACATATCCCAACAACGAACAAATCCAAGAATGTGGAAAAACCTCAAGGTAGTGGTGATGCCGAGTTGCCCAAGGACCCTAAGGTTACCAAGAGCCCTGTTAAAGCACCATTCCCTTAAGCCTTAAAATTAAACAAAAAAATCTGGACCTAAATAATGAAATCTTAGAGAACCTAAGGCAAGTAAAACTTATTCTCCCTCTTTTGCATGTGATTAAACAAGTTCTTACTTATGCAAAAGTTCTTAAGGATTTGTGTACAATTAAGAGGAAGCACCATGTAAAGAAAACAACATTCTTAACAGAGCAAGTTAGTGCTTTAATTGACCAAAGGATCCCCCCCCCCCCCAAATACAAGGATCCTAGCTATCCAACCATTGCATGTAGCATTGAAAATCATGAGGTTGGACAAGCATTGCTAGATTTAGGAGCTAGTGTAAATCTGATGCCATTTTCTATTTATTTGCAACTGGGTTTGGGAGAAATCAAACCAACCGCTGTAGTATTGCAATTGGCTGACCGATCAGTCAAAGTACCCTGGGGTATGGTAGAGGATGTTTTAATTCAAATTGATAAATTTTATTATCCTGTTGATTTCATGATCCTTGATACTTGATGAGAGTCATAAAATGCATCTAAACAATACTTAATTGTTAGCATTTTAGGGTTGATCGAGGTTGGAATTACACTTTTATACCTTAATAACTCTAAAGTGTTATTCTTGAATCGTTGACTTATTTTAGTGCATTTTCAGGTACTTTGAGCTTAAAAAAGAGATAGAAAAGCTATCATCATTTTAAACACGAAGCTTCAATGAATACTCGAGTGAGATAATGGTCGCGGAAGAGCCAAGATGAAGAGAAACCAAGAAAGAAGATTTACTAAATTACCAGAATTGCCCGTACAGATCAATCATTTTTGAAAATTAAACTGTATTGATGCAAGAAGAACCAGGAGATGAGCCATGTATGCTTAGAAATATCTGGAAGTCTATTTTCTGGAGAATTTTACGGCTTGTAAAAATGATGTTTCTAGAGAAAGTTATGGCAGTTTTAGTAGACAAAAGTCAGGCTGTGCGGGCTGTGCGGGATTTCAGCGTGATTTTGGGCTTAAATCCCACATCTCACATCGGTTGGAAAACATATTTCTATATCCCACATCCCACATCAGATTGGAAACACATTACACTTGTGGTATTTCCCTATAAAAGGCCTACTCTACTTCAGCTTTGAGGCATCAATCGGAGCTCATCTGAAATCATCAGAGAGTGACTGCAGAGAGCCTTTAGGAGCAATCCGAAGGTATAAATTTGGAGGCAAGCTGAAGATGATCGTTGAGAGGCCAGAGGCAACTCAAGGAAGCATGAGCCCCATGGCTGGCTAGTCTCCAAGCAAGGCGGATGGATGAATCCCTAGGTGTAGTTGTTCTTATTTTTCTTTATTTGATTCGGTTGTAGTGGAATTATTTTCGTTAAACATTGTTATGTTTTATTCTTAATTTAATTAGTAGATTTATTATTACTCCGGTGACCGCATACTTCTTTTCCATATAAGTTCAGTCATGCTTTTCTTATGTGTACCTGTTTGGGTGTGATTGAGTCCGGTAGATCTATTTTATAGATTTTTCCATTGCTGTAGTATTGTCGTTTAGATATATCGTCGTCTCCTGATAATTTATAAGTTAGGTCATGTGTGCTAGAAAGTAAAGAAAATTTCATAACAATTAAATTAGGGTTTATAAATGCGCTTTAATTGAATATTTGCCGATTGCTTATTTGGGATATGAAACTTGCAATCAAGATAAAAACAACTGAATCAAGTTAGGATTAGAGCAACGAACCTAGGGAGGATTTCTGGAACCTTTTCGTTTCTTTATTATATCCATCAATTATTTACACAATTTCTATAAAATCAACAATTCAGATTCTTTCAATCAATCTTTTATCGTTTGTGTTCAAGTTTACACCTTCTTCTGTAATTAACTTGTTTCCCTGTGGAATCGACACCCCAAAGCTGTACTATAAATAATCGTGTTATACTTTGGGCGTAATCAAATTTTGGCGCCGCTGCCGGGGAAACGCGCTTAAGTACAAGGAAGATTGTCAACTTTTGACATGACGGTAGAAGAACTGTAAATAATTTTTATTTTCAACAGTTTGTAAAGGTGGTAACTTCGTTCCCTTTTTTAGTTTGCTGCATTAATTTTATTTTATTTTATCTTATTCTTTCTTTTTATAGTAATTTTTTTCATTATTTTGTTACCTTGAATGCAAAGACATAGAGATGCTAGTAGGCCTGTGCTAGAGTCAGAATTCAATTCATTTCTAAATCATTTATTTGACAGTCCATCTAGTCCTGAAGAAATGAGTGAACATGAATATCAACCCCCTAGGACCCTTCAGGATTACCTCAACCCTACACGCACAGCCACACCATCATGCATCATATTTCCAGCCAATACTCGCCCATTAGAGTTTAAAACAGGGATGATACATTTACTCCCTACATTTCATGGCTTGGACAATGAAAGCCTATATGTGCACATTAGAGAGTTTGAGGAAGTAGTCGCGACTTTTCATAGTCAAGACGAAACCAATGACATTGTGAGGCTTAAGTTCTTTCCTTTCGCTTTGAAAGATAGAGCTAAGAGTTGGCTATACTCACTTAGACCACGATCTATTGGGTCGTGGACTGAGATGACTCGGATTTTTTTTAATAAATACTTTCCTTAACATAAGACCAATGCTTTAAAAAGGAAAATCTCCACCTTTGCACAAAAGGACAGCGAGACTTTGTATCAGTCTTGGGAGAGATTTAAAGAGTTATTGAGTACGTGCCCTCACCATGGGTATGAGAGTTGGCACTTAGTGAGCTATTTTTATGATGGACTTACGTATAGAGAGCGACAATTTGTAGAGATGATGTGTAATGGTGAGTTTTTAGAGAAAGATCCTAATGAGGCCATAGAGTACCTCAATGAGCTTACTGAAAAAGCTCACACTTGGACTGGACCTAATGCTACTGAAAGCACAAATAGGTCACGACCTATAGGGCACCCAAATGGTGGTGGAATTTACCATCTTAGGGAGGAGGATAATCTTAGAGCCAAGGTCGAGATGCTCACTAGGGAGCTCGATGAGTTAAAGACTAAAAGCTTAAAGCCAACACACGTAGCTAATAATGCAAAATCTTTTGAACCATGTTTTGTGTGTGGCGGGGTAGGTCATCCCGCTCAAGACTGCCCCACATTTGTTGATATGAGAGGGATGTATGAGGAACAATGTAATGCCTTAGGCATGTACACGAAGCCTTTTACACCCTTCTCTAATACTTATAATTCGGGATGGCGCGATAACCCCACCTTCAGCTGGAAATCTGAAAATCAGCAGCTTGCACAACCCCCTAGCTCATATTCTGCACCATATCATGCACCTGTGTCTTCTAGGAGTTCTTTAGAAGACACTTTACATGCTTTTATTGAGGCACAGGGTAAGACTAATAAAAGACTTGAATCGTTAATTGTGCAGGTTGTTGAAGAACATAAGGAGATAAAGAGCCAAATGTCCAAGTTGATGAGCTACTTGAGTGCGACTGAGCGAGGTAAGTTCCCTGCTCAAGCTCAGTCCACGTCCCATGGTCAGCACCTGGTGCAATAGAATTTGAAAGAGGCGAATGCCATTAAGACAGTAAGTGGTAAGTCCTTACACATCCCAACAACGAAGAGATCAGAGGATGTGGACGAAAGCCACCAAGCATACACGATGGACTCATTCATGGAAAAGGTCCAGCATCTTAATCCATTGGAGTCCACCCCCACCCATGGCTTCACTAGAGCACATATCGAGCCAGAATTTGCAGATGTTACTGATGACATCCTTGAGGCCCCCCAAAAGTATAGAAGCACCAAATTTGGCAATGAAGTAGTGGCGGATGCATTCAACCTATGTTTTTCAAGGAGGGAATAAGAGTGTCTGGCTGAAGATGTAAAACTTAGCGCTCATGGGAGGTAGCCCACAACGTATCCTTTTATTTTTATTGTTTTTCATATTTCTTTTTTCTCTTGTTTATTATTATTATCTTGCTGTTTTTCAGTTTTACTTTCGCATTTCTTTTTCAGGGACAAAAATACGAAGCAGTTCAAACGGTGGAGCACAATTTTCAGCTTCTATGCACCTTTGGCTACAGAGGGAGTTTCCTTTATCTTTTCTTTAACATTGAGGACAATGTAATTTTTCAGTTGGGGGTGGAGGAAACATATTCTTTTTCTTTCATTGAAATGCTTGGTGTCATCTTTGTTTTTGTTTAGCATGCTTTGTGTTAGCCTTAGAGTCAATTTACATGTCAATGATATGAGCATAATTGATATAGCAGATAGCATGTAGAAGAAGTTAAATCTTGCTTCGGTTTGAAATTAATTTAAGTATCAATCTTCATTTGGT
Source organism: Bretschneidera sinensis (assembly GCA_023935145.1). Taxonomy (NCBI): domain Eukaryota; kingdom Viridiplantae; phylum Streptophyta; class Magnoliopsida; order Brassicales; family Akaniaceae; genus Bretschneidera; species Bretschneidera sinensis. Next base: position 89,343,140 of record CM043699.1, read on the forward strand.
TTGAGACTCTAGTTTGTGGTAAGATTCTATGATTAGTCTTAAACATTTAGAGAAATTTTATGTGTGATTGTTTTATGAATACTTTTGCGGTCTTGACAAGCTCTAGAACTTACTTGATAATCACTTGAGGCAAATTCCTAGGATGCACACTACTTAGGATATGATATAGGCCATTTTTGAACTGTTTGAGCCTTCTAAACTTACCATTGCTATATTTATCACTAGTCACCCATTTGAGCCTTTTTCTTGAAAAGAAAAATTGAGCCTTGTTTCTTTCGATAAACCATTTACTTACCTTTATGAGCCTAAAAATATTTTATCCTTACCTTTCTTTTAAAAGAACTTAGTTATACACATTTGTTGAGAAGCACTCAAGAGGAGTAAGGACGAAAGTATGAAAAAAAAAATTACTACCATAGCCCAAAGACATTAAAGGAGATAAATTGGGGATTGTGGAAAAGAAGAGAAAAAAAATGAAAAAGAAGGTGAATGGTTATGTGCCAAAAATAAAAAAAAAGAAAAAGAAAAGAATTATGGCAAAGAAAGAAGAAAGAAAGAAAAGAAAAAAAATGGTGATTTGTTGAAAGAAATGCTCGAAAAATGGTTGAAAGAGTTGGGTGTTGAAGTAAGGTTATCCAATGCTTAAAGAGTTGTGTTCAAAACTATAAGATTAAGTTCTTCTACTTCTTGAATCCTTCCCGTTCTTTCTTAACCTTTACCTTAGCCTAACGTTACAAGCTTATTAAAGACCTTTTGATCCAATGTAGTGTGATTTTTCTACAATAGTGGAGAGTGATTTGAAAAGTGAGCCTATGGAGCTTGTTTTTGTGATTGATGTCACGCAATTTATTATGTTTTTAGAGGCCAAGACTTGTATTCATGAATGTTATGCATAAAATCATCCGAGTGTTTGGATTAATGGTTTGTGGTAAGATGGATGTTAAGAGTCAATAACGATTTTAATATTGATGTTTGGATTACTTTTGGACTTAGGTGAAATTTAATGATTCTATGTGCCATATGTTATGTGCAATTTTTGAGACAAAAAGTGAATTACTCTTGGTTCAATGCTAACATTGCTTTACTTTGTTTTTAACTCCTACCATAGAATTGATCTCTTATTTTCGCTTCAATTGCTAGGGACTAGCAATAAGCTAGTTGGGGGTTGTGATGAGAGTCATAAAATGCATCTAAACAATACTTAATTGTTAGCATTTTAGGGTTGATTGAGGTTGGAATTGCACTTTTATACCTTAATAACTCTAAAGTGTTATTCTTGAATCGTTGACTTATTTCAGTGCATTTTCAGGTACTTTGAGCTTAAAAAAGAGATAGAAAAGCTATCATCATTTTAAACACGAAGCTTCAATGAATACTCGAGTGAGATAATGGTCCCGGAAGAGCCAAGATGAAGAGAAACCAAGAAAGGAGATTTACTAAATTGCCAGAATTGCCCGTACAGATCAATCATCTTTGAAAATTAAACTTTATTGATGCAAGAAGAACCAGGAGATGAGCTATATATGCTTAGAAAGATCCAGAAGTCTATTCTCTGGAGAATTTTACGGCTTGTAAAAATGATTTTTCTAGAGAAAGTTATGGCAGTTTTAGTAGACAAAGTTCAGGCTGTGCAGGATTTCAACGTGATTTTGGGCTTAAATCTCACATCCCACATCGGTTGGAAAACACATTTCTATATCCCACATCCCACATCGGATTGGAAACACATTGCACTTGTGATATTTCCCTATAAAAGGCCTACTCCACTTCAGCTTTGAGGCATCAATTGGAGCTCATCTGAAATCATTAGAGAGTGACTCTAGAGGGCCTTTAGGAGTAATCCAAGGGGCCTTTAGGAGCAATCCGAAAGTATAAATTTGGAGGCAAGCTGAGCATGATCGTTGAAAGGCCGGAGGTAACTCAAGGAAGCATGAGCCCCATGGCTGGCTAGTCTCCAAGCAAGACGAAGAGATGAATCCTTAAGTGTAGTTGTTCTTATTTTTCTTTATTTGATTCGGTTGTAGTTGAATTATTTTCGTTAAACATTGTTATGTTTTATTCTTAATTTAATTAGTAGATTTATTATTACTCCGGTGATTGAATGCTTCTTTTCCATATAAGTTCAGTCATGCTTTTCTTATGTGTACCTGTTTGGGTGTGATTGAGTCTGGTAGATCTATTTTATAGATTTTTCCATTGCTGCGGTATTGTCATTTAGATATATCGTCGTCTCTTGATAATTTATAAGTTAGGTCATGTGTGCTAGAAAGTAAAGAAGATTTCACAACAATTACATTAGGGTTTATAAATGCGCTTTAATTAAATATTTGTCGATTGCCTGTTTGGGATGTGAAACTTGCAATCAAGATAAAAACAACTGAATCAAGTTAGGATTAGAGCAACGAACCTAGGGAGGATTTTCAAAACCTTGTCGTTTCTTTATTATATCCATCAATTATTTACACAATTTCTATAAAATCAACAATTCAGATTCTTTCAATCAATCTTTTATTGTTTGTGTTCAAGTTTACACCTTCTTCTGTAATTAACTTGTTTCCCTGTGGAATCGACACCCCAAAGCTGTACTACAAATAATTGTGTTATACTTTGGACGTAATCAATACTACTTCTGCTGTTGACACTAACTCTAAAATTCCTTTGATTTTGGGTAGACTTTTCCTTGCCACTGCAAATGCTCTTATTAATTGTAGGAATGGACTTATGAAGCTATCCTTTGGAAACATAACCCTCGAGGTGAACATCTTCAATGTTGCAAAACAGCCAAAAGATGATGACGAGAGCCACCAGTTATACATGATTGCATCACTCATCGATAGGGGAGTTTCTATAGCTCATGATTTTGATCCTCTTTAGTATTTTCTTGTTAATTCTGAGTTTGATTCTGTTAATAATAAAGCTAATATAATTGATATTTGTGCTATTTTTGATAAATCTCAGGATTATGGCACTCGAGCATGGCAACCGAAGTTTGAGGAATTGCCTGAAAGAAGCAAGAAACAAATCCCCTCAAGTGTGGAAGCGCCCAGAGTTGAATTGAAGTCGTTACCTAATGGTTTGAAGCATGTTTTCCTCAGTCCAGATCATGCAACCCTCAAGTACCTTCTTACAAAGAAGGATGCTAAGGCACGATTAATACGGTGGATCTTACTCTTGCAAGAATTTGACATCACCATTAAAGACCAAAAAGGAGTAAAGAATGTAGTGGCTGACCATCTCTCGAGGCTCATGTTGTGAGTTTTAAATTACTCACAAGCGCACGAGTCGTTTGCAATATAGCGTTGTGCAAGTGCGAGGTCGAATCCACAGGGAATTGTGTTGTGAAAATATATTTTTTAATCTAAACTAACTCTATCTTAACCTAGTTCCAAATTTTAGAATGGTATTGCAAAATAAATTAAAACTAAACTAAGTTGATTTTAAAACTAATAATAAAAAGCACTAAGGTTTCCGAATCCACCCCACCGAAGTTAAGCATACATGTTCTAAAAATATAGCCTATCAAAACATTCCATGAATCCAACTATAAGACAAAAAACAAAGAATATCCCAACTAAACCAAAAGCACCCAATGTATCCGCTCTTAACAAATCACAAAGGGAATCCAATTTAATCGAAAAGCATTCAATGTATCCATCAGATGAAACACAAAGAAAATCCAACAGAAAATTTAAACTCAATCAATTATAAGATTAACTCAAATAATTGACAGAACATTTATACTAAAAATTGTCAGATTTGTACAAGCAAATCTGAACTACTACGCCAAACAACGGCGGGGCTTCATCTTCAACCTTAGTTGAAGAGTCTAACCACTCATAACTATAAAAATATAATAAAAAGTGCTAAACATTTAAACTAAAATAACTGAATATAAAGAAATAAATAAACAACTTTACATGGGAGAAATTCCACTCGCTGACGGGCGGTGCTTCCCCTCGTGGTAGCAATGCCTTCGGGATCCACCAGAATGTTGGCGGACGTCCACCGGTAAACACCAAAGTGGCTCAGGAATTGTACACTGAATTATGAAGTCAGGTGGTGTTTATATAGGGGGAGACCCGGAGCAATGTGGCTTGCAGAAACGATGTGGGATACTGCCCGAGTGCGCTCGATCGCAGTATGTTGCGATCGATCGTAGGTGCGCTCGATCGCGTGTCTGGTGCGCTCGATCGTGCTGTAAAGATTCTGATCAATGTGGGATGATCGCTTGCGATTGATCCCAAGTCTGTGTGCTTGAGCGCAGGTGCGATGCACTGCAAACATTTCGATGTGGGATTGATGACCTTGCGCTCGATCGCAGCATAGTGCGATCGATCGCAATTTCTCTTGAAGCTTCATATCTCCTGAAATGCTTCATTTTCTCCACAATCCTGTAAAAATACACAAAACACGAAAAAAAACATAAAATAAAGTGAAATACTAATAACTAAGAGCATAACAAATATAAGTTAAGGGTCTAAAATATGCAATATTTAAGACTCATCAAATACCCCCAAACTTATATTTTGCTAGTCCCTTAGCAAAACAAAATAAAAGACTCAATGAAAAACAAAGAACATAAAGATAAAGTCATCACTCATGGTATCCAAAAATTTAAGGAGCACACATCACCATGATATTCATTCATAAGCAAGCTTAAAAAGGTAAACCCATCTTCGCAATGAATAGAAATGTTAAAATCTAATTACTTACAAAAGGCAGGATAAGGCATCACAAGCTTGAATCAGTGTAAGGTGAATTAGCATATAAAAATGAAGCTTCCAAGTAACTCTAATGTGTAAGGTCTCCATGTCTCAAGATTCACCGAATTTCCCATAAAAAATGAACGAAAATGAATAGTTTTTATTTTATTTTTTTTTCTTTTTATTTTTTTAAAAATAATAAGGCACGACTATGTTTAGTTCCCTTAAGCTTTCTAATTTACCAATGTAGCGAGTGTTGAGTCAATGACTCCCAAACCAGGTGGTTTTAGGGCATTAGGTGTAAAGACACCCCTAAGGACTTACTAACTCGAGTCAAAAAGGCTACGAAATTAAACCGACCTTAATATTACCAAGCAAAATTCCACCTTTTGACGTGAACACTCACTGCTTACTGAGGCAAGAGGTCCAGTTACTCAGTGAAAAGTTTATTGATAATTTTTTTTTTTAATATTTTCCTATGCCCAAGAGTTCATCCAACAAGTCATCCAGTTTCAATTAAGATAAGGAAAAATACGCATTAAAAATCACATGTCATACCTCACATAATTTGTGCTAATGTGCTCGTGTTAGATTATGTCAAACATGTGAATTCTCAAATGTCTAAGGTAAGTAACTAAATTTTAAAATTTATCACCAGATTAGGTGTTCAAAATATTAAGCTCGCCAATGACATCACATCACAGAAAATTTTTAGATCAACCAAAATTTCACGATAACATGAGCATGCATTTATCTCTATGACGAAAAGACAACAAATTAGGACAAAGTGTATGATGTGTCTCCCATACCCCCAAACTTAAATTACACATTGACCCCAATGTGTGACTAATATGGAAAGAGCTGACCTGAGATATGGAGAACTATCTGGACTGGTATGGCTCATAGCATACCCCCAAACTTGAACTGAAGTACGCTTTGTCCCTGAAAAATAAAAACTGGAAAACAAAAAATACTGGAAACAAACATTAATCATAAAAATGAGAAACAATAAATAAACAAAAGAAAAGATAAGCTGTGGGGTGCCTCCCATGAGCGCTAAGTTTAACGTCTTCAGCCAGACCCAACATTAGTAAACAGGCCCAACTAAGCGCTCCACCATCTGATCAATAAATGGGAATGAAAAATGATCAGGCCTAGTGGCAGCATTCAATTTATGGTAGTCTAAACACTTTCTCCATCTTGACTGCACTTGAGTTGGAACAAACTCGTTGTTTTATTTACTACCGTAAATTCAGCACGTTTGGGCACGACTGGAATCTGGCTCACCCACTTGCTATCAGAGATGGGATAACTAATCCCTGCCTCTAACAGCTTAATATCTTCCGCCCTCACAACCTCTTGCAAAGTAGGGTTGAGCCTTCTTTGTGGCTCCCTCGATGGCTTGGCATTCTCCTCTAACTGTATCGTGTGTATCACCAACGAGGGGTTGATTCCTTTGACATCCTCAATAGTCCAGCCTATAGCTTCCTGATGCTCTCTTAAGACATCAAATAATTTCTCCTCTGGAGCATCACCCAAATCTAAAGCTATAATTATAGGCAAAAAATCTGCTGGACCTGGGAACTTATACTCAAGATTATCCAGTAAAGGCTTACGTTCCTTCTTGTGAGGTTCAGGTGTTGTGGTTTCCTCCGTCTCACTGATCTTTAGAGGAGCAGACTCCACGATAGTATTTGCTTGCTCAAGTAAGTTATCTAAATCCAAATCCTCTTCAAAATGAGCAAAGCATGCCTCCATAATGTCCTCAGACTTCCCTTCTTTCTTGGGTGCTTGTAGTCTCTCAGGGTAAGACGCTTTAGGTAAAAACGACCTAGAGAGATCATTAATAATAGTTGTGGCTGTAGATGGCTCAGTATCTCTCTTCTCATTGTTGCCACTTTCTTACCCTTGGTGCATAGCAGGGTTCTCTTCCACTTGATTGTGCACTTGTCTCCCAGACCTCAATGGGATAATTGATTGCACTTATTCCTGCCACTGCATAGGAGTTAATAAATTTCCCACCGCAAACTGTTCCTTTGGGTTAGGATCAGTTTGACTGGGGAACGTTCCTTCCTCTCCTTCACACACGTAACTTGCGATTTGATCAATTTGACTCTCTAGTGTGGCAATCGCTTGGGTGTTTTCTATTGTTGCACTCATCACTTCACTCATAGATTGGCTAGTCGTTTTCATGAAATCATTGAGAGCGTCCTCCAATGACTGTGAAACCGACGCTGGCGCTTGAATGGAGCTTGGTAAGCGGGTGATGGTGCTGGATAAGCTGAGTGACCATAACTTGGAATTGGTGAGGAAATTCGGAAGGGTATTGATTGTGAGCATGATAAGGGTCTCTTCCCTGATTCCTCAGTTGGTTCTGCGTCCATGAACATTAGAGTGGTCCTACCACCCTGGATTGTATGTTTCAGAGTAAGATCCATTTGATAGCCAACAACACTCATTGAAAGCATTCATTTGTTCCATGGGATACTCGGCACAAGCCGGCATTGATGGGCAATTCTGTGCTAGATGCATGGGACTAGCACAGATGGAACAGCTTTCAACATTGAAAGTGTTGCAAGCATTGAGGGACGGGCCGGTCATTTTAATGAAATCCTTGAGGGCGTCCTCTAAAGACTGTGAAACCGGCACCGGATTCATCCACATTTTTTTTAAATTAAATTAATTTTTTTAAAAAAAAAAATAAAAATTGATAACTAACTAGCAGAAAAATAAAATCAACTTCAGACAAAAAAATTTCACAAACCAAACAATTCCCCGGCAACGGCGCCAAAAACTTGTTGTGAAAGTGCGAGGTCGAATCCACAGGGAATTGTGTTGTGAAAATATATTTTTTAATCTAAACTAACTCTATCTTAACCTAGTTCCAAATTTTAGAATGATATTGCAAAATAAATTAAAACTAAACTAAGTTGATTTTAAAACTAATAATAAAAAGCACTAAGGTTCCGAATCCACCCCCACCGAAGTTAAGCATACATGTTCTAAAAATATAGCTATCAAAAACATTCCATGAATCCAACTATAAGACAAAAAACAAAGAATATCCCAACTAAACCAAAAGCACCCAATGTATCCGCTCTTAACAAATCACAAAGGGAATCCAATTTAATCGAAAAGCATTCAATGTATCCATCAGATGAAACACAAAGAAAATCCAACAGACAATTTAAACTCAATCAATTATAAGATTAATTCAAATAATTGACAGAACATTTATACTAAAAATTGTCAGATTTGTACAAGCAAATCTGAACTACTACGCCAAACAACGGCGGGGCTTCATCTTTAACCTTAGTGAAGAGTCTAACCACTCATAACTATAAAACTATAATAAAAAGTGCTAAACATTTAAACTAAAACAACTGAATATAAAGAAATAAATAAACAACTTTACATGGGAGAAATTCCACTCGCTGATGGGCGGCGTTTCCCCTCGTGGTAGCAATGCCTTCGGAATCCACCAGAATATTGGCGGACGTCTACCGGTAAACACCAAAGTGGCTCAGGAATTGTACACTGAATTATGAAGTCAGGTGGTGTTTATATAGGGGGAGACCCGGAGCAATGTGGCTTGCAGAAACGATGTGGGATACTGCCCGAGTGTGCTCGATCACAGTATGTTGCGATCGATCGTAGGTGCGCTCGATCGCGTGTCTGGTGTGCTTGATTGCGCTGTAAAGATTCTGATCGATGTGGGATAATCGCTTGCGATCGATCGCAAGTCTGTGCGCTCGAGCGCGGGTGCGATGCACTGCAAACATTTCGATGTGGGATTGATGACCTTACGCTCGATCGCAGCATAGTGCGATCGATCGCAATTTCTCTTGAAGCTTCACATCTCCTGAAATGCTTCATTTTCTCCACAATCCTGTAAAAATACACAAAACACGAAAAAAAAACATAAAATAAAGTGAAATACTATAACTAAGAGCATAACAAATATAAGTTAAGGGTCTAAAATATGTAATATTTAAGACTCATCAGCTCACATTTGAGGACACCTCTGAAGACATGCCAATCAAGGATGATTTCCCCGATGAACATCTACACTCTATTACTTTTCTACTATGGTTTGCTTATATCGTGAAATATTTGGCTACCGGTGATATGCCGATGGATTGGAGCGCTCAAGACAAAAGGAGGTTCTTGAATGAGGTACGTAATTTTTATTGGGATGACTCCTGTTTTTTCAAATACTGCCCTGACCAAATTTTAAGGCGTTACATCTCTAATGAAGAGATTGCCAGTGTCTTAGAATTTTGTCACTCTCAAGCTTGTGGGGGCCACTTTTCAATGAAAAAAACCACTGCAAAAATTTTGCAGTGTGGATTTTATTGGCCTACCTTGTTTAAAGATGCAAACATCTATTGTCGCTCATGTGAAAAGTGTCAGAAGTTAGGAGTTGTGTCTCGTCGTAATATGATGCCCTTAAACCCAATTTTAGTAATTGAAATCTTTGATTGTTGGGGTATTGATTTTATGGGACCATTTCCTCCTTTCTTCGGATATCAATATATCATTGTGGCAATAAATTATGTGTCAAAATGGGTAGAGGCAGCAGCTTGCCAGAGCAATAATAATAGAACAGAAATTAAATTTCTCAAAGAAAATGTGTTATCTCGATTTAGTACACCACGTGCTATAATTAGTGATCGAGGTACGCATTTTTGCAACCGTTCTTTTGAAGCTTTGATGAGAGAATATGAGGTGTTACATAAGATCTCCACTGCTTACCACCCTCAGACAAGTGGACAAGTAGAACTTGCAAATAGGGAAATTAAACAAATTTTAGAAAAAACGGCCAACCTGGATTGCAAGGATTGGTCTTTGAGACTAGTTGATGCGCTTTGGGCTTACCGTACAACTTTCAAAACTCCCTTAGGTGTCACCTTATAGGCTTGTTTCTGGAAAGTCATGCCACTTACCTGTGGAGCTCGAGCATCGAGCTTATTGGGCCATCAAGTCTTTCAATTTTGACATAGGAAAAGCGGGTAAGCTTAGGAAATTTCAGTTAACCGAGTTAGAAGAGTTAAGAAATGATGCTTATGAGAACTCTAGAATCTATGAGGCTAAAACGAAAGTGTTTCATGATAAAAATGTTTTGAGGAAAACATTTAAGCCTAATGATCAGGTATTCTTATACGATTTTAGACTCCATAAGCATCCAGGAAAACTTCGGTAGGTGGACTGGTCCTTTTGCGGTGAAAAATGTTTTTGCAAATGGGGCGGTAGAAATTGAGGATACTAGAGATGGTTGGATCTTTAAAGTAAATGGTCAACGCCTTAAAATCTTAATTGATAGGCAAGATCCGGAAGTGGAAGACATTCCGCTTATGGATCCGGTCTATTCACCTTAACCACACCAAAAAGGTATGTTTTTATTTATTTTACCTTTGTTTTGTTTTAATTAAGTTTCTTTCAATTTTAATTTTTAGTTTTTTTTAGTTTACTTTAATCTAATTTTTAGCTTAGAGGTTATTTTTTCATTTTATTTGGCTAAATTTATTTTTTATGTGGAACAAACAAGTTTTTGTAGAAACAGGTCCAGGTACAGTGCGAGCCGCGCCCCAGCGATCTCGCGCCTCACCGTCCAGCACCTTCCCAGGCTCTCTAGCGCCACACCCCACAGAAACACGCCAATTATGCCCAGCCTCTTCAAGCCGCGGCGCTAGCAAGCCCAAGCCGCGGCTCAACCCGTGATCTGACCACTGTTTAACCCAAATTCTGCACTTTCTTCTCCATTTCAACTTTGAGAAACACAGCACACTCCTCTCTCTCTCCTCTTCTCTCCAAACCCTCACTTACCCACTCACTTTTGCTCAAAATTTCTTGATTCTAACATCATTTCTTGAAGGATTTAGCACTACTATTGCAGATTTTGTTCGAGATTTTTCCAAAAAGCTTGGTTCTAAGAGGATTGTAGGTTCTTCAAGAAGATTTCAAGTTGGTGGTTACTCTTTCTTCTCTCCAACTTCGGGCATCAAATTGAAATTTCAACAAGAAGCACGGTATGCAGTTCAAATAGTGGTGCACAATTTTCAGCTTCTGTAAACTTTTGGTTACAAATGGAGTTTTCTTTACTTTTTCTTTCATATTGAGGTCAATGCAATTTTTAAGTTGGGAGTGGAGGAAATATATTTCTGTTTTTCATTGAACTGCTGGGTGTCACTTTCCCTTTGTGTTTATTTTTAGCATGATTTGTGTTAAGCCTTAGAGTTAATTCACATATCAATGATATGAGCTTAATTGAGATAGCATACAACATTTAGAAGAAGTTAAATCTTGCTTCGGTTTGAGAATAATTTAAGTGTCAATCTTCATTTGGTTTGAGACTCTAGTTTGCGGTAAGATTGTATGATTAGTCTAAAACATTTAGAAAAATAAGTTGATATAATAATGATGGTGATAAATAAATTCTTGATGAGCTATGGTTGATGTTTTGATACGAATTTTGAGGAGATGAATTTTAGTGGATATTGACAAACTTTGAGGGATGATTTGATGTGATTTTGGATGAAATTTAGTGGATCCTTGTAAGCTTTAAATGGATGATTTAATGTGATTTGGGATCAAAGGAATTTAGTGGAATTTTAGTTATATAAATTTGAGAATAATCAAGATAGTCAATTTAAGTGTTTTGAATTTATGTTATTTTTATATTACTGTTTATATACATATTTCATATTATCGTTCATGTGCATATGCATTAAATAAGATAACCGAAAGAATCAGGAAGGGGCCGGTTTAATAGAATAACCGTGACAGTCAGTATATGCTGGAAATAAAAGGGACCTCGTGACAGCCGGTATACGCTGAAAATAAATTTCATGACAGCCGGGATAAGCTGTAAAGAACTAGGAAGGGGTCGGTCTAAGATAATAATAACCTGTTGACAGGTGGGAAGACGTTCCCATCATAATCATTCATGCATGACGTCTGATTTAATTATTGCTTGCGTTATTGAAATACTTATGTATGGTGTGTGATTGTGAATTAAATCATAGATGAATGAGTCTCACAGAGAGAGACAATTATGGTGATAAGATTATTGAAATGTTGAGGTGTGGTGTATTATTTTTATGGTGATAAGAACTATCTAAATGATAGACTTTATGATGTGACTCTCATTGCGAGGTAATTATGATATAATTGATGGTCTTGAGGTGAACCAATAAATAAGAGGAAGATAATGATAGAGAATGAATATTATGACATGGGTAGTGATAGTAGAGTGCTAGTATCAAGTGTAGGAGATATAAATTGATTAAAATATTAAAAGACTATTTATACAAATGAGTACTTTTAGTAAATTTAATTCACTGAGCTTGTGAAGCTCACTCCTCATTGTATAATGATTTTCAGGTAGCAAGCTTGACAAATAGTTTGGTTAGTTAAGGTTCAGAAGAAATCATTTTCTGTAAGCCACGTACGTGTCAACATCCTCAGACTAATGAGAAAATAAAATGAAAAATTTATTTGTAAATATTCATGTATATTACATTGTATAGAATGTTTAAAGATCGGATTGATGTAAATTTCTTTTGATGTTATTTATTTTTATGGTTGCATATATGTGTCGTGCTGGGATTCTCAAAATGTGATAATATCGTTTCGGGGGTGGCCAACCCGAGATGGGTCGTTACAATTTTGGTATCAGAGCATTAGGTTTTTCAGATTCTGTAGGCAGCATAAAAAGTAAGAAAGTGGAAGATTAAAATAAATTATAATGAACAGTCTGAGCATGACACGTGGACGTCTTAGAGTTAGAGTTAGAGTTGTTGATTGGAGAGGGGATGGTAGGCCCCAATATTTTTGACAAGTTGAGGTTGAGTCTGAATCTATGGTTCCTAGAAGGAAATGTGCTAATAGTAGGATTGATATTAGTAAAGGTGTGAGAGAATCTGGAATGGAAAGAGAAGAGCTAAGACAAGCTCTTACACATGATCTTAAGAAAAACGAATGTAATAAATGCTAGAATTGATAATTCATAGCATATACTTGCTGGACAGACTGGAGCAATGTTTGAGGTTGTAAATCCAGTAATGATGAACGTTTAAAAAGAGGGAAATGTGGGTTTATGCATAAGACGCAGGAAGATATATTAAGTTGAATGCCTTAAATGATCTATGAATCCTTTTATGCTTAAGTTTCGGGAGAAACTTTTAAGGACATTATTTGGTATGTTACCAGTAACTGATAGGCAGATGATTGCCTTTGCTTCGTTTGAGTTAGAAAGAGAAGTTTTGGGAAATAGTGGAAGGATGTTCTTCCTAAGGTAAGTACAGATATTAATAAACCCTTAATCTGAAATAGGTTAAGGAAGTTTCCCTTGATAAATATTTTCCTTTGACCTTTAGAGCTCAACAAGATAGAGATTTTATTTATTTGGGATAAGTGTGTTGACTGTGGCCCAGTATGATAGGAGATTTGTGGCTTTGTCGAGGTTTGAAACGAAAATGGTATACTTAAAGCAGAAGAAGTGTAAGAAGTTCATAGATGAATTATATTTTAAGGTTTGATCAATACTATCGTATATGAGGCATATGAATTTTGTCGGATTGGTGGATATACCATTTCAGATTGAGAGAGATGTGATAGAGTTTAAGGAAAAAATATAAAAATAAAATAATTAAAAAATAATAATAATAACAAAATAAATAAAAATAATAAAAATGGTTAAAGAGGCTTAAACATAAAGGTTATAATGGTAGTGGTAGCATGAGTGTACAAGGTGAGAGACCACCCCAACTGAGGCGTTTCTTGTCACATAAAACTAAAGTACAGAGTCAAAAGAAAGCAGAACCTATTATTTTTGTAGCTAAGAGTACTATTAGTGGGACTCTTACATTTGAAAGACAGGTTATGGGAACTAGAAGTCATGACAGAGGAAGTAAATATACTACCAAGAGGAAGTGGAAATCTGATGTATGATTGAGAGACAGAAGTTTGTCATAAATATATTTTATCCCATAATTGTTTTAATTTGAGGTGTCTTGTATATAGAAAAGGTGGATATATCAATGTTGGTTGACCTTGATGCAACCCATTCTTTTGCATCAAGTATTCATATGAAGTTTATTGAAGTATGTAGTAGTCCTTGGGTGCAAAATATTTCTATTGAAGTTCCCACTAGAGATAGAGTGATAATCATAAATGCTTACAAAGGTTGTTTAATTCGTATCAGTGATAGAAAAAGCTAAAGCATATTTATTATCTTTGAATATATAATTTCATTTAATGTTGAGAACGAATTGATTGTCGATTTATTACGCTTGGATTGATTGTCCCCAGAAAGAAGATAGTGTTCAAAACATGGACATAAGAAGTTAAATTTTCAGAGAGAACATAAAATACTCTCGAACTATCCTATTTTTCTATGACCACTAGGAGATAATTGAAGAAAGGTTGTGAGGAGCATTTAGTATATATAATGGATCCTAGAAAGGAAGATAGGAAGTTAGAATAAATCTTAATGGTGAAAGATTATTCTAATATAATTTCTTGATGAGTTGTCTAGGTTGCCTCCAAGTAGCGAGATAAATTTTTCTATTGATGTGATACCAGGATCATCACATATATTTAATAGCCTCCTACAGAATGACATCAGCTGAATTGAGAGAGTTGAACGTATCATTTTAAGAATTTGTGGATAAACAATTTATCTGACCTAATATATTTGGGGAATAAGGTGTTGTTAGTGAAGAAAGAAGATGAAACGATAGAAGTGTGTATAGACTACAGATAGTTGAATAAGAACAAAAATCTTTTACTCAAGATAAATAAATTGTTTGAGCAGTGCAAGGAGTGTAAGTATTTTCTAAGATATATTTGAGATTAGGTTATCACACATTTGATAATAAAAGAAGGAGACATATCTAAGACTGATTTTATGACGCGTGATGGTCATAAGTTTCTGGTGATGCCATTTGGGTTGACTAATGTTCCAGAAACATTCATGGACTTGATGAATCAAGTGTTTAACCCATATCTTAACAAGTTTATGGTTGTATTTGATTTCCTGATGTATTCTAAGGAGGAAGAACAATATGTGAAACAATTAGACAGTGTTTTGGAGATTCTGAGGAAATAAAAATTATATACAAAGTTCTCTAAGTATGTTTGGTGATTGAATGAAATAACTTTCTTGGAAATGTAATATCAAGAAATGGATAGTAGTGGATTTACAAAAGTTAGAAACAATGTTAAGTTGGGAAAGACCAACTAATGTGACTGAGATCAAAATCTTCTTGAGGCTAGCTGGTTGTTATAAAAGATCCTTTCAGAAATTTTTATTATTGAAATATGGTTGAATAGACTGACCAGGAAAAAAGTGAGATTTGTATGGTGAGGGAAGTGTGAGAAAAATTTTCAATTACTAAAGGAGAAATTAACTACAGCTCCAGTATTGGTGTTTCCTTCTAGTGATGAAGGATTTGTGGTGTATAGTGATACGTCACATTAATGATTGGGATATGTGTAACATAGGAATGTTGTGGGCTATACTTCTAGGCAATTGATGATTCATGATAAGAAATTTTCCTATTCATGACTTAGAGTTGACTGCTATAGTGTTTACTTTAAATATTGGAGACATTATTTGTATAGAGCCACTTGTGAGATAGTCATGAGTTATGCAAGTTGAACATACTTACCTACCTAGAGAGAGTTGAATTTGAGGCAAAGATGGTGGATGAAGTGGTTTGTGACTATGATTGTACAATTCCCTATCATCTAGAAAATGAGAAGGTGATAGCTGATGCGTTGAGTAGAAAGTCTACAAGTTTAACTGTTATGGGGAGTCTTGAGGTGAAATTGATGATGGATGAAGTTGAATATCAGTAATAGAGGAGCATGGTAAATGAATATGGGTGTACAGTCATCTATAGTAAAATGTTTTAGAGATGCAAGGTAGAGACGAAAAAAAAGATTAAGCTTTGAGTGCTTAATAGAAAACATTTTGAGTTCAAAATTTTTAAATAAGGGTATTTTGGTATTGGAACGTAGGATTTGTATTCCCAATGAGGCGAAGTTGAGAGAGAAGTTAATGAGAGAGGTACATGATGATGTATATTCAATGCAATCAAGTAACAATAAAATGTATAGAAGATAGAGACGAAATTTTTGGTGGTCAGGATTGAAGAAGGATGTAGCTGAGATTGTGAGGTTGTATGGAGCACCATTAAGCATAGTGTCAAAGAGAGATGATATATTTACTTCTTGATTTTGGAGAGACTTTCATAAAGCCACGGGTACACAGTCGTAATTTAATATAATTTTTCATGCTCAGACAGAAAAGATTTTAGAGTACTAGAAGATATGTTAAGGGCAAATGTGATGAGTTCTCAGTAAGTTTGGAATGCTTACATGCTATCTATTGAAATTGCTTATAATAACTAGTATCAAACTAGTATTGGAATGGCGCCTGTGGAGGCTTTATATGGTAGGAGGAGTAGAACTCCAATATGCTAGGAAAAAGTTGGAGAGAGAAATATGTCTGGTTTATCAATTATTTGAGTTAACAATTGAGATGATCAAATTGATTAGAGAGAATCGTAAAGCAGCCCAAAGAAGATCCCTTGAAATTCAAGTAAGTGATTGAGTGTAATTAAAAATATCTCCATGAAAAAATATGTTGAGGATCAAACAGAAATAAAAGTTGAGTCTGAGGTAAGTAGGACCCTCTAAGGATGTTGAAGAGATTACGTGAAAGCATGAGACAAGTAGGAAGAAATATTATTCATATTTGTTTTTGGAGTCAGTAAGGAAATTTCGGGGACGAAATTTTTATAAGGTGGGTAGATTTGTAATACCCGTATTTGTAAAGTAAGGACAAAGAGGTAATTTAATAAATATGATATGAAATTAAAATACTATATTTATGCGAAAGATTTAATATTGAATAAAATAATTCTTAAAAAAAATATTTGGATACGTAGGGGTGTAGTTACAAAGAAAAAAATAATTAAAAAAAAATTATGTCCAGATTGAATAGTAAAAAAATAATAATAAATATTAGATTTAAAAAAAAAGTCTGGATCGTAGTGATCGGTAGTAGAGAGAAGAAGGAAAGAAAAAAAATTGTAAAAAAAAAGAGTAAAAAAAAAAAACACCAAAACGTGGCAGCAGGTTTCAGCACCTGCTGTCCGGTTTGGTTAAATGCCTCCAAGTGTTTTTTGGTTCCTACATGCCCTCCAACACATCAAAACGTGGAAAACTTTGGGTGGGGGGCTGTAGATATTTTTTTTAAAAAGCAAACTTTGGTTTGCATATATATATTTCCGTAATCGTGATTACACTTAACTGTTTACATTAGTTTTTCCTTCAAATTATTTGTTTTCTTTAAACACTTGGGGACCCAAAGAAAAGTTAAAATAACAAATTTTTGAAAGAGTTTACAGTGGAATTTTATAGGGAATCACGAATAGCTATCAGAAAAATAGAAGGTAATAATGTAATGTTTAGTTTTTTTGAATTTTTAGCATTTCTTGAAATTTTCCCGAATTCAAAATGGGAATTTTCAAAGGGTGTGGTTTATGAAGAAATAATTAGAAATTGAATACAAATATTATGTCAGGTCTTGGCGGTCAACAACTGGGAGAAGTTTTGGAGAAGAACAAGAAAAGCAAGGAGGTGATCCACGGGTAGTTTTAAGTGTTACGTAGTGAGTTGGATTTACTTGAAGTAGTCTAAATAAAAATCAAATATCTAGTGATAATATTGAATTTAATTACTAGCGTATGATTTAGTAGTAGATAAATATTTGGTCGATAGATATGATATAAATATTGGATAGATAAAAAAATTATTATGTTAGAAGAAATATTATTAGAAAAATAAGTTGATATAATAATAATGGTGATAACTAAATTCTTGATGAGTCATGGTTGACGTTTTGATACGAATTTTGAGAAGATGAATTTTAGTGGATATTGACAAACTTTGAGGGATGATTTGATGTGATTTTGGATGAAATTTAGTGGATCTGGGTAAGCTTTAAATGGATGATTTGATGTGATTTGGGATAAGAGGAATTTAGTATAATTTTAGTTATATAAATTTGAGAATAATCAGGATAGTCCATTTAAGTGTTTTGAATTTATGTTATTTTTATATTACTGTTCATATACATATTTCATATTATTGTTCATATGCATATGCATTAAATAAGATAACCGAAAGAATCGGGAAAGGGTCGGTCTAATAGAACAACCGTGACAACCGGTATATGTTGGAAATAAAAAGGGACACTGTGATAGCTGGTATACGCTAGAAATAAATTCTGTGATATCTAGGATAAGCTATAAAAAACCGGGAAGGGGTCGGTCTAACTTGTCGATAGGTGGGAAGACGTTCGCATCATAATCATTCATGTATGACGTCTGATTTAATTATTGCTTACATTATTGAAATGCTTATGTGTGGTGTGTGATTGTGAATTAAATCATAGATGAATGAGTCTCACACAGAGAGACAATTATGGTGATAAAATTATTGAAATGCTGAGGTGTGGTGTGTTATTTTTATGGTGATAAGAACTATCTAAATGATAGACTTTATGATGTGACCCTCATTGTGAGGTAATTATGAGATAATCAATGGTCTTGAGGTGAACCAATAAATAAGAAGAAGATAATGATAGAGAATGAATATTATGACATGGGTAGTGATAGTAGAGTACTAGTATCAAGTATAGGAGATATAAATCGATTTAAATATTAAAAGACTAATTATACAAATGAGTACTTTTAGTAAATTTAATTCACTGAGCTTGTGAAGCTCACTCCTCATTGTACAATGATTTTCAGGTAGCAGGCTTGACAAATAGTTTGGTGAGTTGAGGTTCAGAAGAAATTATTTTCTGTAAGCCACGTACGTGTCAACATCCTCAGACTAATGAGAAAATAAAATGAAAATTTATTTGTAAATATTCATGCATTTTACATTGTATAGAATGTTTAAAGATCGGATTGATGTAAATTTATTTTGGTGTTATTTATTTTTATGGTTGCATATATGTGTCGTGCTGGGATTCTCAAAATGTGATGACACCGTTTCGGGGGTGGTCAACCAGGGATGGGTCATTATATGAAGTAAGGTTTTTTAGTGCTTAAAGTAGGTTGTGTTTAAAACTAAGAGATTAAGTTCTTTTATTTGTTGAATCCTTCCCGTTTTTTCTTAACCTTTACCTTAGCCTAACGTTACAAGCTTATTAAAGACCTATTGATCCAAGGTGGTGTGATTTTTTTACAGTAGTGGAGAGTGATTTAAAAAGTGAGCCTATGGAGCTTGTTTTGTGATTGATATCACGCAAATTAATATATTTTAGAGGCCAAGACTGGTATTTATGAATGTTGTACATAAAATCATCCGGGTGTTCGGATTAATAGATTATGGTAAGACGGATGTTAAGAGTCGATAACAATTTTGAGATTGATGTTTGGATTACTGTTGAACTTGGGTGATTTAATGATTCTATGTGCTGTGTGTTATATGCGATTTTTTAAACAAAAAATTGAATTATTCTTGGATTAACACTAACATTACTTTACTTTTTTTGATTCCTACCAAAGAATTCATTTCATATTGTCTTGTTTTCGCTTGAATTGCTAGGGACTAGCAATAAGCTAGTTGGGGGTTATGATGAGAGTCATAAAATGCATCTTAACAGTGCTTATTTGTTAGCATTTTAGGAGTGATCTAGGCTTAAATTGCACTTTTATACCTTAACAACTCTAAAATGATATTCTTGGATTGTTGATCTATTTCGATGCATTTTCAAGTACTTTGAGTCCAAAAGAGGAGGAAAGCCATCATAGCTTAAAGCACGATGCTTCGATGCACATCAAAATGAAGGCATGGTTGCGAAAGGACAAAAATAAAGAGAAGTCAAGTCTTTAGTGTGCATGTTGCGGCCTGAAAAGTTTAAGCCTTGGCCTCTAGAACCATGCCCAGAACCTTGCAAAATCCGAAAGAAGACCTTCAGTGTGCGCCTAGGCCCAGACCAGTCCAAGCTGCGGCCTGAAGGGCTAAGCCACAGCCTGGACCAATCTGGGCTGCAGCCTACAGAAAGTGAAGAAAGTCTCCAAAAGCTGAGTTGCGGCCTACAGGAAGTGAAGAAAGTCTCCAAAAGCTGAGTCGCGACCTGGATTAATGTGAGCTGTGGCGCGAGCTCGATGCTTTGTTTTCGAGTTATGACTTAATTAGGGTTTTAATGATAGTTTAAACTCGAAAACACCCTTAGACCTTTTGTATTATAAATAGATCACTTAGGGTTTGATAGACACAATCATCAAGGTAGGAAAACTCAAGAAGGCTGCCATATTCTTCTCCATCAAATGTTCAAGCATGAACCCCATGGCCAACTAATCTCTAAACAAGGCAAATTGATGAATCCCTAAGTGTAGTTGTTCTTATTTTCCATTATTGATTCAGTTGTAGTTTGGATTTACTATCAAAACATTGCTATGATTCACTCTTTGATTTAATTAGAAGATTTTCTCTTAGTCCGGTGATTGTATCTTTCTCTTCGATATAAGTCTTGTCATGCTCTTCTTATGTCAAGATTGTTGGATGTGATTGAGTCTGGTAGATTTATCTTTTAGGTTTGTCCATTACTGCGATATTGTCATTAAGATATATTGCCGTTTCTTGATAAATCTATAGGATAGCTCATGTGTGCTTGAATCGAAAGTGAAAAATATTTCATAGCAATTGCATTAGGGTTTACAAATGCTTTGATTGAATATTTGCCGATTGCCTGTTTTGGATGTGAAACTAGCAATCAAGATAAAAACAATTGAATCAAGATCAGAATAAGGCAACGAACCTAGGGGGGATTCCCGGACCCTTGTTGTTTCTCTATTATATTCTTCAAACTATTTACACAATTTTCTCACATTACTTCACAAATTTTCTCACTTAATCTTTCTCGTTCGTGTTAAGGTTTATACTTTTCTTTGTAGTTCGCTTTTCCTTGTGGGATCAACACCTCAACTATACACAATAATCGCGTATTAGTTTGAGTGTAATCAGGTCACAAGGCTGCTCAACCTCCAAAAACCACACTGACCTGGACATAGAGATGAGTGGACTAAAAGTTAAACGAAGCCTTCAAGGCAAGGAACATCAATGTTCTATATGAACTTGGTTCCAAAGATCCGTCCTTCACCCAGGAGACCCTTGAAGCCCCTCTCCCTCGACATTTCTGAATGCCTGTTATAAAAGCATATAATGGTACCACGGACCCAGTAGACCACCTTCAACACTATAAAACCACCATGATGCTGCATCACCATCTTGATGTTGTTATGTGTAGAGCTTTTCCATTGACCTTGGAAAAGACGGCTAACACTTGGTACAGTCATCTAAAGCCTAGCAGTATTAGCTCATTCAAAGAGCTAAATCGCGCCTTTGCAGCACATTTCTTGAGCAGTAAAAGGCCTCAAAAGACATCCTAGAGTCTTTTCAGTATTATCCAGTGCAAGGGAGAAAAACTCCGAGAATATATCTCTCGGTTTAATGCAGCTGCTTGGGAAATCTCAGATCTCAACTCAGCGGTCCAGATCTTGGCTTTCCAGAATGGGCTTAAGTTAGAGACTTTCAGTTTCAAATTGACTAAGCACCCTTCTAGAGACATGAATGACATCCTCGCCCGGGCCGAAGAAAACGTGATCGCCAAGGATGATCAAATATTTCGAAGAGAAAGAGAGGGAAAAAAGGAAAGGGATGCTAATGAACCAAAAGAAAACTCCACTAAAAGATCCTGCCTGGAAAGAAAAGCTAGAATCACTCATAATTTCGAGAACTTCGCCACGTTGAATGCCTCTAGAACAAACCTACTCATGAGCAACTAGGATCAAGATATTCTTCATTGGCCTCCGAAGCCCCTTTATCCCAACAAGAGTGGGAATCAAAGTAGATGGTGTCGCTTCCACAGGGATTATTGTCATGACACTGAGGGGTGTCACGCTCTCAAGATTCAAATCAAATTCCTCCTTAGCAAATGGTTTTTGAAAGAATACACCATGCCTCGCAGGTATGAAAATCGTCTCAGACGAAGCCCTAAACTCTCATACAGACAAGTTAATGATCGGCCAAATCGTGGTCATTGTAATCACCAAAGCCTTATAAAGGGTCTTGAGATGGAGTTTAAAGATCGTAGTTAAGATAACCAAGGTCACACTACTACAGTCACGGGAACTATTAAGATCATATTCGAAGGACCCATTGCTGGCGGTTAAACCACCGGTTCAATGAAGGCTTATACTCGGTCAGTGACATCAGTTTGTGAACCTCACAAACGGGTGAAAATCGACTAAGTGATCTCTTTTACAGACAATGAATTGTAAAGAATCCAGACTCCGCACGATGATGCCGTAGTAATCACTTTCCTCGTCACAAACTATAATGTTGAACGGATCCTGGTAGATAACAGAAATTTGGTAGATATTATTTACTACAACACCTTCAAGAAAATGAACTTAAAAGATACTCAACTCAAACCAGTATTATCTTCACTGTATGGATTCTTCGGTGCTCCAGTATTCACTGAAAGTAGTATGGTCCTTCCAGTTACTACAAGAACGGGTCCGAGACTCACTACTATGATGACCACATTTCTAGTGGTCAAACATCTGTCCTCATATAACATAATCCTTAGAAGACCAACACTTAATGCAATGAGGGTAGTGGTCTCCACTTATCATTTGAAGATGAAATTCCCAACTGAGAATGGAATAGGAGAAGTCAAAGGAAACCAACAAACCTCTCGCTCTTGTTACTTAAATTATGTTAGAGGTCGTAAAACGACCGAAGCTTTGCCTTTACAAATTAAAGACCTGCGAGACGAGTTCAAAGTTCCGTGAAAGCCAACCTATAGAAGAATTGGTCACCATACCTTTGAATGAAGGAGAGTTGAAGATTGTTCAAATTGGGTCCAATCTTGCCAAAGACCTCAATGAGTCATTAATCATGACCTATTTACCTGGTTGGCCTTCGACATGCCCAGGATTGATCATGAGGTTATCGTCCACCAATTGAATGTGGATCCAAACCACAAACCTGTAATTCAGAAGAAAAAAAGATCATTCGCTCCAGAGTGATTAAAATCCATAGAAAATGAGGTAGAGGAGCTCCTTACAACTTAATTTATTAGAGAAATCGATTACCCAAAATGGGTCGCGTAATGTGGTTATGGTAAAAAAGGTAAACGGAAGGTGGAGAATCTGCATCAACTTGACAGATTTAAATAAAGCATGTCCCAAAGATTGCTTCCCTCTCCCGCGGATAGACCAGCTAGTCGACGCCACTTTCGAGCAATACAATCAAATCCTGATGCACCAACCAAACCAACCTAAGACTACCTTCGTCACTGACTGAGGTTTGTATTTCTACACGGTAATCCTTCGAGTTCAAGAATGCCAACGCCACCTATCAAAGGCTGGTCAACAAAATTTTCAAATAATAGATCGGGAGAAACATGGAAGTCTATGTAGATGACATGTTGGTTAAGAGTGTCAACATAAGGGAACATGAATCTGACCTAGAAAAAGCATTCAGAGTACTCCAACACCACCAAATGAGACTAAACCATGCCAAATGCGCATTTGGAGTCACTGTTGAGAAGTTTATTGGATTCATGGTTACTCAACGTGGGATAAAGGTTGATCCCAAGAAAATAAAGGCGATCATGGATATGACTCCTCCTCAGAATGTAAAAGAGGTACACATGTTAACTTGGCGTATAATGACACTCAACTGTTTTATGTACAAAGTAGCGGACAAGTGCCTACCCTTCTTTAAAGCTATCAGAAAATCTAAAGATTTCATCAGGACTGAAGACTGCCAAAAAGCCTTCGAGGAACGAAAGGAGTATTTAAGTTCACCATCACTCCTAACTAAACCCATCACTAGTGAAGAAATTTTCCTTTATATATCTGCGGGCCAGGATGTAGTAGCCTCAGTCATGATTCATGAAGATTTTAGGATTCAGAGACCCATTTATTACGTCAGCCGAGTTCTACATGACACTGAGGTGCGATATCTCCCCATTGAAAAAATGGCATATGCTCTCTTAATCATTGCTCAAAAGCTTCGAACATATTTCCAGGCTCATACAATCATTCTCCTAATGGATCAAACTCTTAGGCAAATACTCCACAAGCCTAATATTTCTGGAAGGTTAATCAAGTGGTCCATCGAGCTAGGGGAGTTTGTCATCCGCTATAAACCCAGGGCAACAATCAAGGCTCAAGCTTTGGATGATTTTATAGTAGAAACAACATTCCCCAACGTCCCAATAGAAGTGCAAACACTCGAGAAAATTGAACAAACACCGAGCTGGACTTTGCATGTGGATGGATATTCTAGGCCCTTTCCAAGGAGCTTCGGGGTAAAAGAAGTATCTTATAGTAGCAATCGATTACTTCACCAAGTGAATAGAGGTTGAACCTCTCGCCTCTATCATTGATTACCAAGCCTGTGGATTCGTTTGGAAATCAATAATGTGCCGATTTGACATACCAAAGATACTTGTCATCGACAAAAGTAAACAATTCGATAGTTCTAAGTTCAAAACCTTTTGTCACCATCGTTTTTCTTCGGTGGGAAATCCTCAAGCAAATGGACAAGTCGAAGTAACTCACAAAGCTCTCCTGCAAGGCATCAAGAAAATGATCAATAACGCGAACAGACAATGGGTTGATCATTTGTCAAATGTCCTCTGGGCTTATCGAACCACCACATAAACTCCTACTGGAGAAATCCTCTTCTCCTCAGGCTACATCTCAAAAGCTGTCATTTCTCTTGAGATTGGAGCACCCTCATTATGAGTACAAAGCTTTGATGAAACTGCTAATGAGGAAGCCCTCAGAATGAACGCTGATCTGATCGATGAGGCTAGGGATAAGGCCCAAATCAAACTCGTGCCTATTATGAAAGGGTATCAAGGTATTATGACTCTCGAGTTCGAGAAAGGACCTTTAGACTTCATGACTTAGTACTTCGAAAAAATGAAGTGTCTCACCCTCGGGAGGCAGAAAAACTCATCCCAAATTGAGAAGGATCCTATTGTATGAAGAGAGTTTGCCGAGTCAGCATATTCGAACTCGAAGACTTGGATGGCAAGCCAATACCCCGGACTTGGAACGCTGAAAATCTCTGCAAGTTTTATCAGTAAAACTCATGACTTCTCCAGCTTTTAGAATTTCCCCATTTGTTTTCAATAAAAGATGAGCTTCATCGGTAATTATTCATCAAGTTTATGTAAGCCTCCAATATTATTAATAAAGGAGACTAAGACCTTTTCGAAATTCTTCTTGACTTTAATAAAGGCTCAAGACCCCTCATGTTTAGACAAAGACTGAGAAAGAGGCTCCGAACTTCTTGCTTTCATCTCAAACTAACAAGAAGAGTAGAAACAATAAGAAATAGATTGCTCCAAAAAGGAAAGATCTCCATTAACTAGAAAAAATTTATATAAAGGCAATAATGACCTTAAAATACAAAGATTTTTTTTAGAAAAAAAAGAGAATAAGAAAAAAGCCCTAATCCATCATTATGTTCTTCTCATCTACCTCTGTGGGTTGTGCCTGGGTCTGGACCTCCTCTTCTTCATCTTTTTAAGCACCCTCAACAGCTGTGATCTCCTCGTTAGAGTCTTTAGGCTTGAGCATGGAGAAGTCCTGCTCCAGGTATATCTTCTCAGACCTGCTCCGAGTATATCCCAGAAAACTTCTTCACAGCCTCTTTAAACTCCTAAGACTCTTGGAACGAGGCCATAACTCTATCGACAGCTTCCTTAACTGTTGCCTCCCTCTCCCGAGCCATCCGAGCCACCTCAGCTTCGTTTGTGTCATTCTAGGCTCTAGACCTCTCCAGCTCGACCGTCGCGAGGGTCTTATCTCTCTCCATATTAATCATAGTAGCCCTCAAGTCCCTAACCTTGGTGGCCTTAGTGCTGAAAAGGTCCTCCAAACCTTGGCAGTGAGCATTACTGTCCTTCAAGTTCTTTTTAGAGTTTTCCAGCCTCTTGTACAGATCAAAACAATGACGAATGAGGACACCAGTAGCCATACTCATCTAAAAAAAGAAAAGAAAAGAGAAGATGAAAAATGCAAGTTAACAACCCTCGAACCCTAAAAAACTAAAGTAAGAAGGATAATGAACAAGGGGATACCTAAGTGGCTAAGTCTTCCACTACCCCGACTAGAGCTTCAATGGGCTCCTTCCCCAGTCTAACGAAATCTTAAGGAGGAATACCTCAAACTAACTGCTCTCGTGCGATCTTGGAGCTCCTGAAGACTAAATCCGTGACCTTCACGCACCAGTTGGGCTTTAGAACTTCAAGGGGCGCGACTAAGGTAGAAGGAGAAGTTGAGGGCAACGACCTGGGAAGAAAAGAAAGAGGAGCAGCAGGAGGAGTGGAAATCCAAACCTCGATTGGGGTAGAAGGAACCTCTTGAGCTTGCCTTTCAATTACTTTCATTTTCTTCGAAGGCTGACCCTTCGAACCAGAAGCTTTCTCTTTCCTTTGCCTTCTTGGCTCCTTCCGAGCTTCTTTCATTGCATCCATCTTTACAAAAAGAAAGAGGATGTAAGTATACATGGTGTAACCAGAAGAGAAAAACATCAACTAAAAAGGCTCAAACCTTTTTTCTCCTCTGGACCATTTGGGCATAACCTAAGCTTGGCTAACTCCGAATTCTTGTACAAAGTACCAACATCTATAGGGCCACTCAACATCTTTCCCATTGTATCCAAATCACACTTACATCTTTTTTGGCCTCACCAAATCCATGTCCCACTTCAGTGGAACCTCAAAGCTCTTATCACTCTAAACATAAAAAGAACGTTTTCTTCCACTCCTTAGGGTTTTTTCTTTAGTAGTTCTTTCTTTGCCCTCAAACTAAAAGTTACCCAGCCATGCTCCTAGTGTTTACTAACTTAGAATAAGGACTTGAAGACATCAAAGTTCATCACCCTCTTTCACTTTCGTACATTCATATATAAAGGCCATAATCAAGTGTATAGAATTGGGCACCTATTGGCACAGGGCTGTATCGTAGTAGTTAAGGATGGTACAAAAGAATGGGTGAAGGGGAAACCTAAGTCCAACCTTGGGAATATGGATATAGACACTAAGTTCAAAGGGATCTTCTTCTCTCAAATCATCATATACACGCTCTCCAACTCCAGCATTTCTAAGACTATACTCCTAAGGAATCCTATATGTGGTTCTAAGTACTTGTAGATATTCCTATTTTAGTTTATTCACAAAAGTTGGCGCAGAAGATCAGATTGTCCCGCTCTTCCTCACCCAAGTCCTACTTGAGTTCGGTAAGAGCATAGTTACCCTCCGAGGACGAAGAAACTCTTTCCCCCTCATAAAGTACTAGTGCTTGAGAGCCAATCGAGAGGTGCTACCCATCTCGATCTCCTTAAAAATTTCTCCCTTATCTCCACTGCCATTCCTACTATCGGTGCTACTCATACTTTCATCACTACTCCTACTTTCATCACTACTTCTATTGCTATGACTACCTTTATCACTACTAGAAAAAATTAAGAAAAGAGGACATAACTCACCAAATAAATCTATGAACTATGAGAATATTGCTCTAAAAGCTTTACCAACCTCGAACTCTTCCTTCCAAAAACTCCGAAACTCCAAGAAACTTTACCCTAAAAAAGACTCCGAGTTCTTCCTTTCTTAAACTCCGAGCGCTCTCAAGGCTTTTTCTAAATAAAAAATGAGTGAAGTGAAGAGCGAAGAAGG